>JAVGWX010000018.1:25866562-26466562 GCA_036924085.1 Ariolimax columbianus
TATTAACTCTTAAGAAAATGAGACGGCAATGAGTTCAACAGCGACGAATAATCTTCATTATTTTCTGCCTTTTTTATTATCTGTTGGCTTCTTGATTATCTGTTTGCTTCTTGATTATCTGTTTGCTTCTTGATTATCTGTTGGCTTCTTGATTATCTGTCGGCTTCTTGATTATCTGTTGGCTTCTTGATTATCTGTTTGCTTCTTGATTATCTGTTTGCTTCTTGATTATCTGTTGGCTTCTTGATTATCTGTCGGCTTCTTGATTATCTGTTGGCTTCTTGATTATCTGTTGGCTTCTTGATTATCTGTTGGCTTCTTGATTATCTGCTGGCTTCTTGAATATCTGCTACCTTCTTGATTATCTGCTACCTTCTTGATTATCTGTTGGCTTCTTGATTATCTACTACCTTCTTGATTATCTGCTGCCTTCTTTATTATCTGTTGGCTTCTTGATTATCTGCTGCTTCTTGATTATCTGTTGGCTTCTTTATTATCTGTTGGCTTCTTGATTGTCTGCTACCTTCTTGAGTATCTGTTGGCTTCTTGATTATCTGTTGGCTTCTTGATTATCTGCTGGCTTCTTGAATATCTGCTACCTTCTTGATTATCTGCTACCTTCTTGGTTATCTGTTGGCTTCTTGATTATCTGCTGCTTCTTGATTATCTGTTGGCTTCTTTATTATCTGTTGGCTTCTTGATTATCTGCTGCTTCTTGATTATCTGCTACCTTCTTGATTATTTGTTGGCTTCTTGATTATCTGCTGCCTTTTTGATTATCTGTTGGCTTCTTGATTATCTGCTGCCTTTTTGATTATCTGTTGGCTTCTTGATTATCTGCTGCCTTCTTGATTATCTGCTACCTTCTTGATTATTTGTTGGCTTCTTGATTATCTGCTGCCTTTTTGATTATCTGTTGGCTTCTTGATTATCTGCTGCCTTTTTGATTATCTGTTGGCTTCTTGATTATCTGCTGCCTTCTTGATTATCTGTTGGCTTTCTGATTATCTGCTGCCTTCTTGATTATTTACTACCTTTTTGATTATCTGTTGCCTTTTTTATTATCTGTTGGCTTCTTGATTATCTGCTGCCTTCTTGGTTATTTGCTACCTTCTTGATTATTTGCTACCTTCTTGATTATCTGCTACCTTCTTGATTATCTGTTTCTTGGTTATATGTTGCCTTCTTGATTATCGGCTGGCTTCTTGATTATTTGCTACCTTCTTGATTATCTGCTGCCTTCTTGATTATCTGTTTCTTGATTATATGTTGCCTTCTTGATTATCGGCTGCCTTCTTGGTTATCTGCTGCCTTCTTGATTATCTGTTGAGTTCTTGATTATTTGTTCTTCTTGATTATCTGCTGCCTTTTTATTATATGTTGGCTTCTTGATTATCTGTTGGCTTCTTGATTATCTGCTGCCTTCTTGGTTATTTGCTACCTTCTTGATTATTTGCTACCTTCTTGATTTTTTGCTACCTTCTTGATTATCTGTTTCTTGATTATATGTTGCCTTCTTGATTATCGGCTGGCTTCTTGATTATTTGCTACCTTCTTGATTATCTGCTGCCTTCTTGATTATCTGTTGCTTTCTTGATTATCTTCTGGCTTCTTGATTATCTCCTGCCTTCTTGATTGTTTACTGACCAATTGAAGGTTATGGAGAGTTAGCCTTAAGACACAGACATAAGCTAATATTCCGAACACAGATGTCGCAGTCCAGCAGCAAATGCAAAAGGTTTATTAGGATCGAATAAGAGCATAATGGGGCTACATAAAAAATGATGCATATTACAAGTTGAACAGAAGAGAGCAGGTCGTGGTCTTCAGACTCCACATAGGCTACAACAGACTGAGGTACCATCTATTCAATAAACTGAACATTGGTGCTACTGACGAATGCACCTGTGGTACTGGGAAAATGACCCTAGAACATCTTCTGCAAAATTGCCCGACATACGAGGGAAAGCACATGTGGCCATCACTGGTGCCAACACTAGACACGCTAAATGGCAATATTTACAGCCTCAGTACGACCGCTGCTTTCTTTGAACAAATTCAAGTCGACATCTGACAGCGAACACAGAAGTAGAGGAAGATGATAAAACAGTAAATGTATCTTACACTGATAAAAGAAAAAGGAGAAAATTTAGAGGAATATCTTGGGTAGGGTGTTGAGACAAGATGGATGGATGGACATGGAGGTGGAATCAAGAATCGAGAAAGCAAATACGTTTTCTTATCAGCTGCCACCGTTATCAAGTCACAAACATATCGCGGGCGAGACAAAAAGACAATTGATAAATAGTATTTTTTATATCAATTCTCTGCTGCTAGTGTCAGATATGGAAACTCTCACCAACACACAAGAAAGAAAATAATGGGATGTGTGAAATGAGGTGTTTGAAAAAGCGGTCGGGGTCACAAGGCTGTAAGAGATGAAGAACGAAGAAATCAGAAAGAAGGTGGGTGCAACATTGTCCATAGATGACATGGAAAGTCAGAAAATCAAGTGGTTCGGACAGCTGACAAGAATGCTACAAAATCTATTAGCTCTACGAATCAACAACACCTGGCAAAGGGTTACAGAACAAAAGAGAGACCAAGAAAAAGATGGATAGATTGGGGAAAGTGAGATACAAAAGAAATATGGAAAGACATTGGCGCATCTGGCGCACGGAAGAAAATTACACCTCCCAACGACGTCTAACGACAAAAGTGGATAGAGGAAGAAGTAAAACATAACCCAGTACATCCTAACCTGCCCAGTATACGAGGTGTGTTCAAAAAGTAACCGACCTTAGAGCCGGAACAATAAATTTACTCACCGGGAGGTTTGAAACACAAATCACTTTCAATGTACTCTCTTTGGGATTCACACACTTCTCCCAGCTATCCTGCCATTGTTATAAACATTTCAGAGAGACCTGTTTAGGAATGGCCATGTACAACTAGGTCGTCTGATTCCGCATAATCTCATTTCGTGACTCAAATCGGGTCAATTTTAGCGGAACTTTTAGCCTAGGGAACAGCCATAGATCGCAGGGAGCCATGTTGGGAGAATATGGAGCCTGATGAATCAGAGGAAGGCTGTGTTTGGCCAAGAAAGTCTGAATAAGATGCGAACAATGCACGGGTGCGTTGTCGTGATGGAGCTGCCAAGTTCCCGTTGTCGTGATGGAGCTGCCAGGTTCCCGTTGTCGTGATGGAGCTGCCAAGTTCCCGTTGTCGTGATGGAGCTGCCAAGTTCCCGTTGTCGTGATGGAGCTGCCAAGTTTCCGTTGTCGTGATGGAGCTGCCAAGTTTCCGTTGTCGTGATGGAGCTGCCAAATTTCCGTTGTTGTGATAGACCTGCCAAGTTCCCGTTGTCGTGATGGAGCTACCAAGTTACCGTTGTCGTGATGGAGCTGCCATGTTTCCGTTGTTGTGATGGAGCTGCTAAGTTTCCGTTGTCTGTATGTCCGATCGTTTGCTTCGAACAGCATCACCAAGGCGACCGATGACCTCCAGGTAGTACTCTATGGTAATGCTTTGTATTTGTGGTGCGTGCTCGTGAGTCAAAGAGAACAGTCAACATGCCTTTGACATTGTTGCACGCCTGACTCGCTTTTTTTCGTCCTCTTTTTTGAATTGATTGTACCACTTCTTAATGTGTGTGACGCTAGTAGCATCGTCGCCGAAAGCCGGCTGAATCTTCCGAATGGTTTGCACTTGAGTATTGCCTAATTTTTGGTAAAATTTGATGAAACACCGCTGATCAATTCTTTCCATCATTTCGTGGTGAATGAAAACCCGACGGCTGTTCGCTACACTCAACACTGAAAGGCAGACTGACGCAATCTGTGGGCCGGGGAAGAATCTCGCGCATGCACATGACAGTCCCCTATACATTGCTGCCAAGGGACAACGCCCATGCTTCATCTGTTTTCGCTGGACAAATTGAAGGTCGGATTCTTTTTCAACACATCTTATATAAAGTTTGGAAACTGTAAATACGGCTAGTCTGTTCAATGCAACCTTTCACTTGTATTCTATACCAGGCTAGCATTTACATCTCATTAGTAAACAAATAGTATATGAATAAGGCAAAGAAGTATCTCTCTCATCTTGTGAATGTCTATTTTCTGTTTTAAGGCTTAGGATGTGAAGGGTTAATAAGAAGAAGGCTCTTGATCTACGCAGTTCTGCAAGACACTTTAGCGCAAGACGACGACAACGACGACTACCCAGAGGCTTGAATAAATGTTTTCGAGGTGAATCTAAAATTAGCGCTACCCGGAATCTTAATGAGGAAGACTGCATTCTGAATCTATAGGTTTGTGTGAGCCCCAGTGCATGCACTATGTCTGCCTCCCTCCCACCCCCCTACCTCTTGCTTGATATGTGGTTTTAGTTTGTCTGCTGCCTTGTTATCGCTCCAGTTAATTTAAACCCGTCGGCTTCTTCACATGCGTTCTTATTGTGTTTCATTTTATATGCAGTTTGTTTCAGTTGGCACGAGTAAATATAGAAGCGGGAAACTATTTTAAGAATGATGGCTTCATTTTTATATTTTTGGTTGCTGCTTGATATTGGAGTGAGTTCCGTCCATTCACAACGGTGAGCTGAGGCAGATAAGAGAGAGGGTGAGAGAGACGGAGGAAGATGGGGAGGGAGGTTTCTAGAGTACAACATATAGTTTGCGCTTGTGACTTTATAACACCTACGAGGCGTGTTCAAATGAAACCGGACCTAGCTGCATCAAGTGAACATACGTACGGTGCGCATGGTGATGTCACTTCTGATGTAAACAGCACATACCAGCCGTCAGATTTACAAAATTTAATTCTTATCTGACTCATAGTTTCCTCAGCAGACCAGTTGACATTCATCGCTGAATGCAGGCAGTATATAGTGACAAAAGTGTGTCGAAGACAACAGTAAAGAACTGGACAACGATGTTGAAAGAAGGACGTGAGTTAACGAAAGATCATCCGAGACCAGGTCAGGCGCAGATTGTTGCGTCAGAAGATGCCATCGCCAAAATTGATGCAGCAATTCGGGTGGACCGTCGCCAGGGGTATACGCATGCCACACTTTTGTCACCATATACTGCCTGCATTCTGCGCTGAATGTCAACTGATCGACATCCTACAGCTGTTAGAAATCGAATCACCGCTCGCTGATCAACTCTGGGCGGATTCCATATCACACCCGCCATGTTTTCAACGGCCTGCCAAGGAAACTATGAGTCGGAGGATAATAAATTTTGCAAACTTGACGGTTGGTATGTGCTGTTTACATCAGAATTGACGTCGTCATGCGCATCGTACGCATGTTCACTTGGTGCAGTTAGGTCGGGATTCATTTGAATACGCCTCTTACTCAGGCTTATGCAATTTGTTTCTGGAACTGTATTTTTCGTGTTTTACGTTTTTGACTGTTTCTCTTTAGCGCGTAAGATGCAGCAGTGGATGAGCTGATAGCAGTCAGCGATTCATAGCTGGCCGCTTGCATCAAGATCAGTGACCTATAACTGACCAAGGCCCTGTTCCGCATCCACATGGCGGCCTCGGAAGCAGCCTTCAGCGATACAGCATAGTTAAGAGATTGTGGATCGAAAAGGAAAGGCTAAACCGGTCCCAGAAATGCCGTGCTGAAATCGAATGTGTGTGGCCGAAAAGCTCAGATATCGGAGCCTCAATGTAAACTACAACACAACGTCACAGACGTCTTTTTCAGGACGAAAACCGCAGAAGATGAAGGAGGGGGAGAAGAAGCCGAGTCAATGACCGGCAAAGCTGTGAGTGACCGTCGGTGAGCCTAATGACGTCAGGTCATCAACAAACTTTCTATCTACTTCAGAGGTTATTCTTTTGTACGACGCCCCAGCTATGTTTCATGTTTTTCATTTTGGCTTCTTTTGTTCTTTACCAAGTTGTCTAAGACATTTACAAATTACATGAACCAAATATTTTCACCTACAGCCTGGACACGCGTTTATAAGGATGGCTCAGCCAAAAATGCCATGGGAAACACGGGAGGAGGCATCGCTATAAAACTAAAAAGCAAAGTATACTCAGCAGCATTTGCCACTGGAAGACGCTGCAGCAACTTCAGTGCCGAAGCCACTGCCCTGAGACAAGCAGCTGAAACCCTTATAGACCATAAGGAGCAGGCAGAAAAGCAAGTGGGCATTTTCACAGACGTCTCGCAGTGTTAATGAACCAGATCAAGAACCAGCACAAAAATGAACTTGGTGCTCTGGCAGACTCGCTCGAACGCTTGTCTCAGTTCTTCAAAAAAAGCATAGTCCAGTGGATACCAGCCCACTGCGACATTCCAGACGAGGCGGACAGACTCGCCAGAGCTGCAACAGAGTGATACAGAAATCATATACAGTGAGACTAAAACATTCATCAGGGCAACGTACAGTGCAATATGGAAAAAAAGACCACCCTGGTCACAAAGAAAACGATGTCTACCATCAGCTGTCAGGCGACACCAGGTGATCATTCTCCGGCTATGCACAGGTCACAACAGACTCAGATATCATTTGTACAACAAGTTCAAGATTGGCACTGCAGACCATTAAGCCTACGGCACATCCCCCATGAAGGCAGAACATATTTTGCAGTCCTGTCCACTGTATACCGACCAGAGAAGTAGCTGCCCCCGTTAGAGTCATTGAAATTGAGGTCTGAAGATGAACGAGGAAGAAGAAGAAGTCTTAGACATGGCTCTTGTTCGCCTTTCCTATGGGATTCATGTCCCTGTGGTTGTGGCGATGGTGTCAGATTATGCTAGAACATTACTGATATATTTCCGGCGTGGGACTGTTTTCATGGTGTACGTATCTTCGTGGTCGTAGTCGACCTGTACTTCTACAGGGACAGATGCCCATGTGCAGGTCCCAGCTCTGGCGTGAACTGGGTGTAGCCAGATGGAGGATTTCCTGCTTAGAGGTCTAGGCTCCGGCGGCTAATCACTCCTCTGCGTTGCGATTGTGCCGCGGAGGGTGGTTTACCGATGTGCGAGTCCATCTTAATAGATTCAAACATTTGAGAAAAGTAGACCCGTAGCCAGTTATGCGCCATCTCTGATGTTCATAATAAACCACCTAACGATGACCGGTACCATGCCATGTCACACAGTTAGTCGCCTTATACGACATGCTCTCTATGGGTCAGTGGTGCTATTTTTGGCCCTGCCATACACAAATACCCCGGCGGACCATTCTGTCTGTAAATCCAGGTATTCAATCCGGCACGTGTGTCTGATGCCAGGTAGGAAAATGCTGGGTAAACTCATTTCGCTGAAATGAACAACATACTGACCAGTCCACTATCTCCCATTCATGTTGCGTTCCCTGGAAACAATCTGTTTTCAAGGCAGCCTGGCTGACGAGATGTTGATTGATGTGATCCCCGTAGTAGATATCGCCACGCAGATAAAGCCAATCTTAGCACAACTGCTCGGAGGACCGCGGTCCCCTTCATCAGCATGCTCGGGATATAAGTAAAGCTACTACAACCAGCCACTTAACGTCCTTTCCATGGCCCATAAAAGAGAAAATTTACTCATTGTGGGCAACAAATAACTACCACCTAGGTGTTCCATGTTAGACCTAGGGCTTCTTTCGTGCCATCTCTCCGCCTCAACCTCGGCGTCTGAATGGCGTCTGAAGCTGTAGATCCGCCGGAACGTCATTCTACTTACAATTTCTCATCATGTTGCTATCGATTGTATTGTGATAAAAAAAAAAAAAAAACATTAATTAAACTGACCTGGACTAAACACTTGACCATTTGGACTGTGTCGATGACCTGGTCCATGTGTCTAATAACCACAACCAACTGCAACATGAACTGCAATTACTTCAAAGGTACTTAAGATACACAGTGAAAAAGCAAAGACTGAGAGAACACATGCACATCGCGACAATCAGATTCTGTCTGGAGACACACTCGCACAATATAGGGAATCTTCTTCTCTGGCATTCATCCAGAAAATGACGTGTTTTAGTTCATAAGGCGAGGCTGCGATATCTTAGCCAGGCTACGTGATTGCATGGTCGCCACTTAGCCAGGCTACGTGATTGCATGGTCGCCACTTAGCCAAGCTACATGGTTGCAAGGTCGCCACTTAGCTAAGCTACGTGATTGCATGGTCGCCACTTAGCCAGGCTACGCGATTGCATGGTCGCCACTTAGCCAGGCTACGTGATTGCAGGGTCGCCACTTAGCCAGGCTACATGATTTCAGGGTCGCCACTTAGCGAGGCTACGTGATTGCAGGGTCGCCACTTAGCCAGGCTACGTGATTGCAGGGTCGCCACTTAGCCAAGCTACGTGATTGCAGGGTCGCCACTTAGACGCGAAAAATGCCCTTTATCTGTTATAGTTCTCTGATCGTGATGCAAGTAGTCAGCTGGCGTGGCTGACAAGACCTCATTCACCGCTGCATCTTTGTACCCACAGAAAATCACGCATATCAGATGAAACAAATATCGATGTCAAAATAGGACAATAAGAAACTCTAGAAAAATGTAAAGAAATTAAGTCCAACACAAATGAATGTACTTTGGCCAAGAGATCACGAATTCCCATGTAATAAATCGAGAGGACTAGCGAAGGAAAACAGCGTGCTGGCTCAGCTTCAACTGTGTTAAACCCATACTGCAACAGCAGTGCTGGATCTCATACCTTCAATAGCGTGTTTACTCCAGCCAAGGTATATGGCTGCGAGGTATGGAACCTGCGGAAAGCTGATGCAGATGGATGGCGTTGTCCAACGAGCGATGGAGCGAAGATCATCGAATATCTCCATTCGAGACCAAGTCCGCAACGCAGAGATCAGACGTCGAACTTTCTCCACTGATATTATAGGTGTCGCGCTGTTATGAAAATACAGATGGACTGACCCATGGGGTGCGCATTCTGGGTAACAGATGAGTATTCGTGCTTCTGAAGTCAATAGCAGCACTGCAAAAGCAAGCTCTGCGTTTGTGAGGCGGCAAGCACAAATCTGAAACCGACAAGGCATCAGTATCGCCAGCATGGTAAACGTGTATCGTGATGTAGTGTTGGCCAGTATGCTGTATACCTGCGAAACATGGACGGCGATAGTAGACCCGTCAGACCCGTAGAATCGTTTTCACTTGAGCTCTGTGCCTAGGCTGAAATTATTAGCAAGTCAATCGTGTTGGGCATCCACACGCTTCTGCAGGAATCCCAGAGAGGATGGACGGAACATGTTATCTGCATGCCCGATGAGCGTATCCCCAAGCACCTGATCTATGGTGAGCTCGCAATAGGCAACCACACATCAGTGCGGCAGATGAAACACTACAATGTCTCTGACAAGCCCAAACATTGATGTCACCTACTAGTAGTTGCTTGCTCATTACCGTTTTACTTGAACACGCTAGCATCAGCAAAGGTGTTCATATAGCAAAGTGAAACCACATCTCGCTGAGTCTCGTAGAAAGCGTGCAGCACGAAGAAACAGAAAGGATAACCACCTCTGGCTGTATGTACTTCGGAGTCTGCCGTGCTACGATTTCTGTTGACAGTTGTATGAGCACATCTCACAGCACAAGTATGATACTGTCTCCATCTTCGCTTACGATGAGCAACTATTATCTTCTTTGTTGACCTGGCCAACTATTATCTTCTTTGTTGCCCTGGCCAACTATTATCTTCTTTGTTGACCTGGCCAACTATTATCTTCTTTGTTGCCCTGGCCAACTATTATCTTCTTGGTTGCCCTGGCCAACTATTATCTTCTTTGTTGCCCTGGCCAACTATTATCTTCTTGGTTGCCCTGGCCAACTATTATCTCCTTGGTTGCCCTGGCCAACTATTATCTTCTTTGTTGCCCTGGCCAACTATTATCTTCTTTGTTGCCCTGGCCAACTATTATCTTCTTTGTTGCCCTGGCCAACTATTATCTCCTTGGTTTCCCTGGCCAACTATTATCTTCTTTGTTGCCCTGGCCAACTATTATCTTCTTTGTTGCCCTGGCCAACTATTATCTCCTTGGTTTCCCTGGCCAACTATTATCTTCTTTGTTGCCCTGGCCAACTATTATCTTCTTTTTTGCCCTGGCCAACTATTATCTTCTTTGTTGCCCTGGCCAACTATTATCTTCTTTGTTGACCTGGCCAACTATTATCTTCTTTGTTGCCCTGGCCAACTATTATCTCCTTGGTTGCCCTGGCCAACTATTATCTTCTTTGTTGCCCTGGCCAACTATTATCTCCTTGGTTGCCCTGGCCAACTATTATCTTTCATGGTTGCTCTGGGCAACCATTATCTTCTTGGTTGTCCTTGCCAAATAATATCTCATTGGTTGCCCTGGCGAACTATTATCACATTTGTTGCCCTGGCCAACTATTATCTTCTTGGTTGTCCTTGCCAAATAATATCTCATTGGTTGCCCTGGCGAACTAATATCTCCTTGGTTGCCCTGAACAAGCAGTTCACAGTCGGTTATAGTGTTCATCCAGAATATTCCATGAATCTTTCTTACAGAGGTTGTGTGGAAAGATAGTAATTTTAAAGTGTCTTTTTCTGTTACTGTCAAACTTACTTTCTTTAATGTAATCACCTCATTCCACTGATGCCGTGAGCGTAGTGGGGATCTGTAGATCTGGTACTTGGGCCAGCAACGTTGCTATGGCTGCTATGAGCTCATGCTGGCATTGGATATCTTTGATGTTATCTATCTATTTGTCTCTCGGCCTACCCTTGGCTCTAAACCCCGATCTCCTACTGTTATATGTTTGTTTTTGTATGGCAGCTGATCTGGTTTAATTCTCATGAGATGGCCGAACCACCTTATTGTATGTCTATTCTTGTATTCTTGGGAGGATGTAGTTCCGACAATTTGTATGATGTCGGCATTTTTCAATGTCTCTTCTGGTGACGTTGATGACTTTCATCGGGCATGTCATTTCACAGGCTGCAATTTTCTTTTCCTCTGCCTTGGACAGACTGATAGCAGATAGTTGATATTAAAACTGTGTTTATTAGTTGCCATTTTGTTTCCATACTGATTTTGCGATGCTTGAGTAGCGGTGAGAGTTGGGAGTGTCCAACACTCTCCAAAAGAACACCAACTCAAAACTGTTGAATATTTCTAACTCAGTGTCTAACATTTTATTTGATTTGGATTATTTTCCTACTTAATCTTTAGTATGAGTACTGTTAGGGAACCGCGTAGTGCAGTGCTTGGCGAGCTGGCTTCGCATCTGAGTGGTCCTGGAGTCATTTGATGCGGAAATGGGTTTTTTTCAGACCGCAACGGCTCCCTTAAGTGGGTACCGGCTCAGTCCGGGAAGTAAAAGCGGCGAGGGAGATGTGAGAGCTACCGCCCTCATATAACCGAGCCTTTGCAATGTGAGATCGCAAAATGGTCACAGGAAAACTATTGTGCATCAGAAACTCGACTGGGTAAACCGAGGAACACAAGAAAATAAAAAATAGCAACCAAATACCTTTGAAGGACAACGAGGATCATCAAATGGCGAGGAACAACGGGATTAACATCACGGAAATACCAGGGTAGGTACAAACAGATACACACACGCATCCAAGCACTGGTTTATGCGTCTTAGTATCGCCCAAATTGACTGCGGTCTGGGGTGGAATAGGCGCGCCTCCGTCAGTAGAAACTAGTGAGGCAAACACATAAAATTTAAAAAAATAAAAAAAGATCGCTAAACACCTCACACCCCTACTGCAGTAATGCAGGGACTGACTGAGTGAGGGACGAGTGATCCCTGTTCAGTTATTGCAGTCAGTAATGTCAGGCTTGTTATTGCTGTTGGTAGTGTCACATGTGTTCTTTTACTCTGCCCCTATGAGTGGTATCTGTTTGTCGGATTTGTATAAATAATAGTTTGAATAATTCCACCGCGAATCCAGGTCCCCTTAAACACAAAAGAGTGCTGCACTCGAGATGTCATGACCTAGGGCTTTTACAATCTTCCGCAGTTAGAAAGCTGGGATACTTTCTTGTTCCCTTCCAACAATGTCTTTGTTTATATCTATGTCTATTTCGGCCTCGGTGATGTTTTGCTGTGTATTTTTACGGTGTATTCTCTGTGAGCTTTTCTATGATAAGTTCTGCCCATCTTTCTTCTTGTCTGTGTGTCTTTGGTGATGACGGTTCCGTGGTTATCTTTCGCCTATCTGATATTTTTGGCAGCTCCATTTGCGGGTATAGTTTTTGTTGTTTTATATGCTGTAATTTTTTTTTAAAATCCTCTGAGGAGCCGTCGCCAACCTCATAAACTATGAGAGCTACTTTTTAAAATAAAATTCATTGGCGATCTACCTACCTACTGAGTGGTCTGGAAGTAAAAGGCGTCGGCCTCTCGTGCTGGAGGTCTTTTGTTCAAATCACGAAGGACACCGGGATTTCATCACGTGGACTTTCTGGTATTTCCCAGGATCTCTGGGTATTAGAGATCGGACGCCCGTGTGCAGTGTCTCGCACGTTAAGAATCCCTCAGCAGTTGGAAATCAAAAAGAGTAGGCTTATCAGCCGCTGCCCGGGGAAAATTAAAAATGTTATCTGAAATCGACTTTCTATCGCGAGATCCTTTCCGGTGCTATAAAGTTCGTGCATTGTGCTGAGATTCTCCAAAAATATGGAGAATAACAGAGAATGGGTTAAACCGTGTGCAATGACTTTGATTCTTTAACTAAACTAAAGTAAACTAAACCTACCAACGTATAGCATGGTTATCACTAAACGTATTTATAAGTATTAGAAATTGTACAAACAACCGGTTTGCACCCCGTTCGTGTCCTGTTGGGCAGACAAGGTGTATTTTCTCGGCTTGGCTTGGCTTGGCTTCGTTCGTTGATCAATCTCCCGCTATCAAACTCTGAAAAGGCTTAAGTATCAGAATGTAGTCCAGAGAACGGAATGCGTTGTGTCGTAGTTTATAGCTTGACTGCCTTATTTGCACCTTTCGGTCCAGCACATCCGACTCCAGCAAGCATTTTTTTAGTATTGGGTTAGCATTCCCTCTTCGATCCCTTCAGTCTGCCCTGTTGCAGCAGGTTATCCAGGATCACTGCGTGGAGGTGTAGAAGGGTCTTGGCAGTCTCGGTTCGCTGACGCTAGCAGTCAGCTACGGGTCGCTGACCACTGTAGCTCATGCGCTGCTCAGCATCTTGGGTCCATATTATCGGCTTGATTGCTCCTCCTTGAACGGAAAGTAATGGTAACCTACCGTTCTGCACAGTGAGGCGTACGGTGTCTTTCGCCAAGGGCACTAGATTCGTGGACACCTTTCATTACTGGGCTAAAGAGGAATACTCTCCATATAATTCTTAATATGTAGTTTACCAATGACACTTTTATCGTTCACAGTTCACGCGGTTCACTTCAACCAGTGCATAATATTTAGAAATGGAATAAACAAACAAATATATAATTGTTAGAGATATAATATACAAATATATACATTTTCAAGAATGTATTCTGGCTTTCCCGAAAGTTTTTAATTTAGTTATTGCCGATAGGTGTGAGCAAGTCTTCTCGTTGAGCATTTTGGCTTTGTGAAAATGACTGATATCACAAGGGCCGTAATTATTTATTCCACAATATCTGATCTGCTTCGAACAGCACGCAAGGCCAGCAATACAGTCTGTTTCTTTATTTGCGGTTGATCATTGTGAAGAAGTTTTGAAATGGCGTATTTAGTCTTTCATTTTTGTTTTAACAGAAATGTCTGGAGTTTGACCACTTTTCGTTATTATCTGCTGTTTTTCTTCAAAACTGAGAATTCCAATCGAAACTGTGAATCGACAACACAACATTGCGACGCATGATCGAGCTACAACCGGTTGACCTACTTATACTAACTTGTCTCTGGCATGCTTTTTTGTGATGGGACAGTTTTTAAATCCGAGTCCCCTTCCATATGTCCTCCTTTGAAACACTCACACTATATTGACAATCGAACACTTGAACACTACACAATATCTCTTTCATTAACGGGAACAATTATATTATCGTAATAACCACAATATAAGAAGCAAACGAAAATTATATTTACTTATGACAGAGCGCCAAGCGGCTAGCATATTATCTTATTGTACATGGGGACTAGTTTTGCCTCGGCTGTTTCTCTACCCGGAGAGAACCGATAAGACTCGAGCGCTGCCGATTACAGAGCGCTGCCATTTTGGAGCGCAAATAACGGGACAATCGTTGAGTATTGTGACACAAAATGAGACACAGATCGTGAGGAATACTAATACTGTTTATTCAATGTTTTTATTTTATGCATTTATGTCCGGAAGATAGAAAGGTGCAGATAGAGAGGGTCGCGAAAATGCATATGTGCAGAGAATGATAGATTTTTGAATGTCTAGGGGAGAAGGAAGAAAGTGTGTTCTGTCTGGAAAGATCCAAACAAAAAACACGAAATCGACACCTGAATGGGACTTGAGTATACATACGCTTGCGTGGCTTCTTGGACGGAGAACGGAGCACACCTATGTGAATGTACAATGTGTGATGATGTTGGTTTCTAGAATCAGGAATGTCCCGTGGAAAATTTTAACTCAAAATAGCTTAACTGAACAATCTAGGTCTTAGCCTGGTCCTAGTTCATTGATCGGGTGCCACTGGTACTGCATTACATGCCAAGAAACTTATAACACCCAAACAAGTTGGCGGCTGTAAGAAGCCGCCTTCTGCAACGGACATGCTGCTGACATTTTTGTTACACACAAATTCAAGAAGTTAGAACATTCATTTCACAATGATACCAAATAAATAATTAGACAGTTAGCAGATCGTGTGTGTACGTGTTCAAATTGATAATGCTGGTGTGGCTTTCTGCTTTCGTCCAGTGTCTTTTCGGTAACTATTGGAGCGACTAGCACAGCGACTTTCGTTGCGTACAGATCATGGCCACAATAGTCAACGTCATATCGAGCTGTCAAAGTGATTTAGGGCGGGCAGTTTTGTCTATTCGAACTGTGAGTTCAATAATGTTAGGCTGAGTTCATTAATGTTAGGCTGAGTTCATTAATGTTACGCTGAGTTCATTAATGTTAGGCTGAGTTCAATAATGTTGGCCTGAGTTCAGTAATGTTTGTTAGGCTGAGTTCAATAATGTAGGCTGAGTTAATTAATGTAGGCTGAGCTCAATAATCTTGGTCTGAGTTCAGTAATGTATGTTAGGCTGAGTTCAATAATGTAGGCTGAGTTAATTAATGTTAGGCTGAGCTCAATAATCTTGGTCTGAGTTCAGTAATGTATGTTAGGCTGAGTTCAATAATGTAGGCTGAGTTAATTAATGTAGGCTGAGTTCATTAATGTTAGACAGTTCAATAATGTAGGCTAGAGTTCATTAATGTTAGTTCAATAATGTTGGCCTGAGTTCAGTAATGTTTGTTTGGCTGAGTTAATTTATGTCAGACTGAGTTCAATAATGTTTGTTAAGCTGAGTTTATTAATGTAGGATGAGTTCATTGATGTTAGGCTAAGTCCAGTAATGTTTGTTAGGTTGAGTTAATTAATGTCAGACTGAGTTCAATAATGTTTGTTAAGCTGAGTTCAATAATGTAGGCTGAGTTCATAAATGTTAGACAGTTCATTAATGTTAGGCTGAGTTAATTAATGTTAGGCTGAGTTCATTAATGTTAGGCTGAGCTCATTAATGTTAGGCTGAGTTCATTAATGTTAAGTTGAGTCCAGTAGCTCGTGAGGGACCGTTTGGAGATCGTGTTCTCATAGAACTTATAGGTCACATAACGTGTGCTCATGGAATTCATCAATCAATCAATCAAAGCTCTGTTACCACAGCGACGCCAAATATGTCTGTCTTTTGCTCCCATCACCAACGTCTGCCTCGTCTGTCCCGTCTTCCTCGTTGTTTTCTGACGCTCTTGTCCAGTATTTCACAGATGGCCTCTTTGTCTCTTGCTTTTCGGACTCTAGATCAACGACTGCCTCGCTGTGTGTTTCTCCGCTTTACGCAAAGTATGTCCTTTCCATCGCCAGTGCCTTCTCTGTACCTCCTAATCGACTTACAGCTGCACATGTGTACGCCACCTGCCTACTTTAGCAACCATATCGTGCCAGTTTACTCCCAATATTCTGCGCAGGATTTGGCCAACAAAAGTGATTTTTGACTGGAGACAAACGGTATTGGGTTACATGCACTTTGGCGAAGGCGAGCACTGCACTGAGCATCTAGCTCTCGTGGTATGGAACTCATAAGTCACATAAAATCTGGAACTTAGGACACACAAAGTCCATCCTCGTGGAACTCAAGACTCACAGAACTTGTCCTCGAGGAACTCATGGCACACATAACCTGTCCTCGTAGAACTCATGGCTCACAGAACGTGTCCTCGTAGAACTCATGGCTCACAGAACTTGTCCTCGTGGAACTCATGACTCAGAATACTTGTCCTCGTGGAGCTCATGACTCACAGAACTTGTCCTCGTAGAACTCATGACTCACAGAACTTGTCCTCGTAGAACTCATGGCTCACAGAACTTGTCCTCGTGGAACTAAAGACTCACAGAACTTGTCCTCGTGGAACTCAAGACTCAACAGAACGTGTCGTCATGGAACTCAAGACTCAACAGAACGTGTCGTCATGGAACTCAAGACTCAACAGAACGTGTCGTCATGGAACTCAAGCCTCAACAGAACGTGTCGTCATGGAACTCAAGACTCAACAGAACGTGTCGTCATGGAACTCAAGACTCAACAGACTCAACAGAACGTGTCGTCATGGAACTCAAGACTCAACAGACTCAACAGAACGTGTCGTCATGGAACTCAAGACTCAACAGAACGTGTCGTCATGGAACTCATTACACACAGAATGCGTCCTCGTGGAACGTATGCCGCACATAAAGGCTCTTAAAGTGGTTTGCATTTAATACCCAACACACGTACACACCCATGCTGACACCTTGGTCTATTAACGCGGCTTGATTTGTGTGTATTTGACTGTGTAGGGCATGTATATACATAAACACCTCAGGCTGACCAATGTTTTATTTAAATATATTCAATTTGGCATGTGAAAGCCAATGAGGGAGAAGTAGAAACAAGAGGAATAAGAATAAGAAACAAAAGAAGAGGAAGAATAAGAAAAATATGAAAAAGAAAAGAGAAATAGATGAAGTGAGAAGAAGAAAAAAAACAAGAACAAGCAGATTATGGGGAATAAGAAGAAAAATAAGAAGTATTAAAGAAACAAGCAATAGCTACTTTGGAGAATCGAACCTGAAACGTCTAGATATCGATCTGAGTCAATGTTTGAGAATTTAGCTACCCACCAACGATCTTATGTACGGTTTGTTTGTTGTGGTCTTCTGGGATGATAAATAATAAAGGAATAAAGGCCGTTTGTCCGTGTGGTCCTACGCAGTGTGCATACTAGATGTTTATCTTTACAATTAGATAGAAATAAAACATAAGCATTATCTGGGGTTTGAACTCCCATCCATTTAGTCATAACGTCTCGGACACATGCAACAGGTAGAACAGGTATACATGCGCAAGATTGGCGGAGAAAGGTGAATTCCCCTTTATGTACTTGTCTGTTTGGGATGGTCCCGATTCGTATTCACAGAATGAGCACTTGAAATTCCACAAGCGTAGCGTAACAGCACAGCTGTTTCAAATCAACGCCTTGAGCAACGAGCCAAGTCATGCTTGGAGGCGAGGCACCGGTACAGGTGGTCACCTTCACATATTTGGGCAGCGTCATTCATACTTCAGGGGTCACATGGACAGATGTAAGGGCCAGAATTCGAAACGGCGAGGACAGCAGGCATGTTACTGAATAATATATGGAAATCACAGTAAGTAAAGATTAATACCAAATTAAGATTGTTGGATTCTAGTGGCAGGTCAGTACTTCTGTACAGAGCAAATACTTGGAGAACGACAGAGACATTAATAAATGTCTACGGAGGATAATATGTATAAGCTGACAAGACAGGGTGGGGTACGAAGGCCTGTGGAAAAGAAGCCATCAACAGCCAGTGGAGCGACAGATCAAACTTAGGAAATGGGCTTGGATGTAGTTTAGTTTGGTTGAAGAGTCAACGTCATTGCATACGGTCTAACCCATGTGCTCAGTTCTTCGCCATGTTTTAGGGAGAATCTCAGCACAATGGACGGACTTCGTAGCACCGGCTAGGATTTCCGTAATAGATTGGGTAGATTGTTAACATAATTTTGAATTTTACCCGGGCAGCGGTCGTTAAGCCTACCCTTTTTTATTTCCAACTGCCGCTGGGATTTTTAACGTGCGCGACACTGCGCGCGAGTGTCCAATCTCTACTACCCAGAGATTCTCTGAAATACCAGAAAGTCCACGTGGGAAAAAAATCCGGGTCTCCACCGTGATTTGAACTCGAGGCCTCGAAATCACTCAGTCCCCAAAGGGGTTGGACATGACACGCGCTATGAAAAGTGCCATCAAATGTAGTTAGATAGGCCGCGACATGGAATCGATAGGGGAAGAGAAAAAGAGGAAGAACAAGAAACACCTGCAGAGAAAATTATGAAAATAAACTTCGGTCCCTGGACCTGAACTGGAAAGAGGCAGAAAAGGAAGATCAAGACCGAACTTGCTGGAGGAGGATTGCCAATGGCCCGAATGGAGCAGCGAGCATTGCTTGCTTCATGTATCTGGTTCCTATTGATATATAGAGCTTTGATGGCTACTTGCCACCGGTTCATTTTGCATCGTCTTCTTGAGCTGTGCCCTTGAGATTGCAGTTAACCCGACCTCATCTTCTATTGTTCTTCATCACCGTCATTTATTTTGCCACTCTAGACGACGGAGTTTAGGAGCAACATTGCATTTTGTTTACCATACCCAGGTTTTAGGGAATTTCAACTGAGAGGAGGCTAATAAATACATTGTTATTCCTACATTGTGTTACCAATGTCAATCTTGGTCCTTACTAGAAACACATAGGAGTATGGCTTGGCTTGGCTTCGTTCGTTCTCAATCTACCGCTGCCAAACCCTGAAAGGGCCAAGTAGCAGAATGTAGTCCAGAGAACGGAATGCGTTGTGTCGTAGTTTACAGCTTGTCTGCCATATTTGCACCTTTCGGTCCAACACATCCGACTTCAGCAAGCATTTTTTTAGTACCGGGTTAGCTTTCCCTCTTCGATCCCTTCTACTTAGCCAGTCTGCCCTGCTGCAGCCTGCTATCCAGGATCACCGCGTGGAGGTGTAGAAGGGTCTTGGCAGCTCTGGTTCACTGGCCCTGACGCTAGTAGTCAACTATGGGTCGCTGACCACTGCACCTCATGCGCTGCTCAGCATCTTGATCCCTACATAGGAGTATGATCCAGAGCTGTGAGTTGCGCTGTCCGAGAAGTGCAACTGGAAAGACAATCTGTGACCGAATCCGCAACACCGCGCTGAGACAGACAATGGGGACAAACCCAGTTAGTGCCTACATTGACTCTAAACAAACCCAGTTAGTGCCTACATTGACTCTCAACAAACCCAGTTAATGCCTACATTGACTCTAAACAAACCCAGTTAGTGCCTACATTGACTCTCAACAAACCCAGTTAGTGCCTACATTGACTCTCAACAAACCCAGTTATGTGCCTACATTGACTCTAAACAAACCCAGTTAGTGCCTACATTGACTCTCAATAAACCCAGTTAGTGCCTACATTGACTCTAAACAAACCCAGTTAGTGCCTACATTGACTCTCAACAAACCCAGTTAGTGCCTACATTGACTCTCAACAAACCCAGTTAGTGCCTACATTAACTCTCAACAAACCCAGTTAGTGCCTACATTGACTCTCAACAAACCCAGTTAGTGCCTACATTGACTCTCAACAAACCCAGTTAGTGCCTACATTGACTCTCAACAAACCCAGTTAGTGCCTACATTGACTCTCAACAAACCCAGTTAGTGCCTACATTGACTCTCAACAAACCCAGTTAGTGCCTACATTGACTCTCAACAAACCCAGTTAGTGCCTACATTGACTCTCAACAAACCCAGTTAGTGCCTACATTGACTCTCAACAAACCCAGTTAGTGCCTACATTGACTCTCAACAAACCCAGTTAGTACCTACATTGACTCTCAACAAACCCAGTTACTGCCTACATTGACGTCCACACAATCAAGTGGTTTGGTCATCTAGTCAGAAGGCATTATGTATGTTTCCGGTCCGCGAGCAAGGCGCCGACCTTGATGTCGATGGTTCAAGGGTGTCTCTGACACTCTCGGGAAGTTACGCCAGGCGACAGCACAAGTTTATAGAGCACAATAGGACATCACGTCTCTCTTCGACCCATCATGGCAAGAACAGTATTACCTCTCGCTTCTCTTCAACGCCTCATGGCAAGAACAATCGGACATCCCGTCCTCATCGGCGCCTCATGGCAAGAACAGTCGGACATCCCGCCTCTCTTCGACGCCTCATGGCAAGAACAATCGGACATAAAATGAAGAGTGAAAGACTCCTGAACGCATTTGTATGTACTACAGTTTCATTAGCAATTGTTTTTACCTGGAGAAGCCGCCAATCTCACGCGCAAGCTTCTTTCGTCACCTGGCTCGAAATGCGTGGCCAGGTGTAAATATTTGGCCCCCAAATTCTTCTATTCCCATATGAGCTCCAATCGAACGTTTGCCTGGTAAATTTGTTAGGCACCTTCCAGAGTATGCGTCCCATCCATCTCCACTTTCTCTCCCCAGTATCCAGCTGTATTCATTGTTGTATTGTTGGCCGTAGACCTGTGTTTGTTTTTTCTTGGCCATAGATGTGTTCGAATGCCGAACACATTTTTCCACGAAGAAATATTTTAAGTTGGATTAGTCTGTACCACACAGATTATTTCAGGGCTCTCAAAAGGGTTGTTGTTGTTGGTGTTGTTGTTTAATGCCCACGGTGAGTAAGTTTCCTTTTTTGTGTGTCCTGAAAAGGGCGTTAAGTGGCAGCTTTTCTCACATCCCGTGCTAAAGAAGGTGAACCGAGGTCCTCCAGGCGGTTGTGCTATGGTTGGCTTCATCTGCGTGATACTCACTACTACGGGGATCACGCCGATATATACACATCTCATCATCTATACGGCTTTGAAAAACAGCCTGTTTCCAGTGAACGCGACACGGAAAAGCGGTAATGGTCTTGATCAATATATTGTGCCTGACCCTGCGCGACGTCCTGGTCAGTATGTTGTGCCTGACCGGACTAGTGTCTCAGTTCCCCTCTCATAAGTGTCATCTTACTCATTGTAGCCTTTCAACAACAGCAGCAACAACAACAACAGCTGATTCGAAATTGTGACTTGTCGATAACCAATATCGAATTCGGTGCATTTGCCGCGAGTAGAAGGCACTCTACCACTTGTGCTACTTACAGCGACAGAGAAAGCAAACGTGTTTATCAGAAAGACCTTGAAGCAGTTTCCGAAAGGTCAGCCAGTCTGATTAGACTCAGGTAAATAAAATGTATGGGAAATATCTGAGGCAGGTTGGGGCTGTGGCCGCGCATGTTAAATATGTGCATCCTTGTTCGAATTACACGCTAGGCATGCCAGACATCTGAGATTGACCTAGCTCTGGCCGGTCGTGGAAATATATTGGCGAACAGCCTGGAAAAATGTGCGTAGGTGGCTGGTTGTGTGTCCGTAAGCATGCGCTCACGTACAAACACTGGAGCCAGGTATTCGCGTCATGGATTGTGTGATGGATAGGAGTAAACTGAGTTCTACTCCTTTCTTCCTTTCTTTCTTTTTCTTTCTTTCTTTATGCCCCAATGTTGTATCTCTGTTACTAGGGAAACTGAGACATTAGTCCGGCCAGGCATAACATACTGAGCTGGACGTCGTGTCAGCGTCAGGAACGATATACCGACCAAGACCACTATCTCTCTTCCATGTAGTTGTTGTTGTTGCTGTTGTTTTCCGTTTGTGTGTGCTTCTATTTCTCATATTTTAACCAACTTCCCCATCGAGAGCTGAAGTGTGTATAACACCTCCTCTACTTGTGCGACCTGTTAATTTATCAACGTTTGACGGATCCTAGAATGACCTGTCCTGAAGTAGCGTGCGTTTCAAATTCAAGATGCAGAGTAAGATAACTAATGGAAAAGTAGCACGGGCCCTTTGCTTTAGGAAGTCAAGAACCATCGGAAGTAAACATGGAAGATGACGCAAGGGGAAGAAACTGTTGTTGTTGGTCTTCACTCTGTGGTAGGGGCTCGTCTTATAACATAGGGTGTACTGAAGAAGGAGTAGGCTGCGTCCCAACGTTCTGGGTTCGATTCCCTCTTGTGTCCAGTTTGGCAGACACTGGTTTTTTTTCTTGGGCTAATGCTCCTCCACGTACAGAAAGTAATGGCAACCTACCGTACTGCACACTTGCCAACCTACCGTACTGCACACTTGCCAACCTACCGTACTGCACACTTGCCAACCTACCGTACTGCACACTTGCCAATAAACTTATAACAGCCAAATAGGTTGGCAGTTGTAAGAAGCTACGTTCTGTGAAAGGACATGCTACTTACTTTACTGAAGAAGGTGAACCAGGGTCTACCGCGTGATAGTGCAACGCAAGGCTTCTCTGCAGGCTCACCCATACGGAGCTTCAGTGTACGGACCCCAAACCAGTCCCAGGACTGAATGACTTGATGATTATGGGGTCGGGACCTCAAACCAGTCCCAGGACTGAATGACTTGATGATTATGGGGTCGGGAGCCCAAACCAGTCCCAGGACTTTTTTTGCGTTTGCCTTATTCGCTATTCTCCAAGGCTGTGTGCGTTGCACCGTGTCACCTAACCACTAGCCCACGCCACCCAGGACTTGATGATGATGAACACAGAACATTCAACCTTGTACACATCTCCTCTTCTGTAATCGTCTTCGCCGCTCTTTCGTATAATGCGTACACGTGAAGCTAGGTCTCTGAACAATGGTTGCTATGGTGAAGAGCTCTTCAACGTTTCCAGGCAGCTCTGTGTAGAGACTCGTCTCCGTGTGCCAGTGCTCGGTAAGCAATTGCCTAAGCATATAACAGTCTTGTAGTATATGTTCGGATGTCTGTGCTGCTTGCCGAACGTACACATTTGTGATGGAGCCAATTTTAGTCTGTGTAAGTGGCCATTCAATCTGGTATGTCCGGTTTGCATGCGGAATAGGATAACTTGATTCACTCGATCAAGACAGTGATAGTTGTCTCTCGTTGTGTCGACTTGTTTAAGGTTCTTCTCATCCTGAAATGTGATTGTTTATTCTTTTTGTTCTAGTGTTATTTAATGTGATTGTTTATTCTTTTTGTTCTAGTGTTATTTAATGTGATTGTTTATTCTTTTTTTTTGTTCTAGTGTTATTTAATGTGATTGTTTTTTTCTTTTTGTTCTAGTATTATTTAATGTGATCGTTTATTCTTTTTGTTCTAGTGTTATTTCCTCCTTTACTAACCTGTCCGCTTTCTCCTTTCCTGTTATGCCACTGTGGGATAGTACCCACTATACCACAACCATTCTCTTAGCTTTAAGATCGTCTAAGGTCTTTTTAAGCGCTGTCAGTTTTATGATTCTTGAGGGCTGGTAGAACTGACATTGCATGTGTAAAGAATACAAGCTGCTGGCACTGGCTTGGTATGTTGTTTCTAAGATTCTAAGATGCATAATTGCCACAAACATAAATCAATGTTATCAATCAATGTGCTAATAATAAATCGATGTATGTCGTTGTATGTTATATGTTATTACCGTAACGCTTTTATACTCGTTTAGAAGACTGCATATTCTGTCTACTACCAGTTTCCTTTCCATTCACTTGATCTAAAAATAACAAACTATGCGCATCCAATCTATATTTGAATGCATTAATTGACCAAGCCTCCACTACTTTCTGTTGCAATGAATTCCAAACATTCACTACACTATGACTACAAAATATTTTCTAATATCTAATCTGGACCTTTCTTTAATTAATTTGTAGTTGTACCAGGTTGTACTTTGAAAAACTTGTTATAGTCTAATTGATCCTATCCCTTGATTATCTTATAAACCTGTATTGAATCACCTCCAATTCTTCTCTTTTCTAGACACGGTAGGCTGGTTTTTCTGAGTCTTTCCTCATAATTGTATTTCTGGAATCCCACTATCAGTTTTGTCGCTCTTCTTTGCATCCTTTCCAGCATGGCTATATCCTCTCTACTATAATGACTCCACACCTGTACACAGTACTCCAATCTAGGTTTAATGCTTTATATATTTTTACTGTCACTTCTTTGCTCACATGTTTAAAATTCCTTTTCATCATACGGAACATTGAATTTGCATTTTTTACTGCTACCTGGACTTGCTCATTGACCGTACCTGAATGATCTATTATAACCCCTAAGTCCCTTTTCTATTCTATCTTTCTAATGTTCTTCATTCTGGATCAATATCGGAGTCTGTTTCACACTCAGAGCCAATCTCTTCTGTATCACGTGTCGAACCGTTCATATATGCATCATCCATTAATACTGCACATTATCGTCTGACCCATCAAGAGCTTTGCAGAAAAATATGTAAGAACTGTCATTTCTCCAATGACGGACATTGCTTCCATAATGTAAAATTAACGCCTTGTTGTTCTATGCCCACGTTCAAGTGCATGCACAATAACTTTTATTTTGCAACTTGGACGCTTAGTGCTGCTATCTATTTGACACGATTGTGAACGGCAATAAAAAATGAAAAGGAACCAATATTTAGATGACTTAAATATTATAACAAGACAAGACAGGAAGTGCCACTACCTCCTTTACGCATGCGCTGGGCTATTACTACGCCGACTGATGTCCAGTTCACCTGACGCCAGACAACTTTCTCTTGATGCCGATTGTAATACCCCATTGATTGTAAGGCACGTTCCGGTTTTAAAGACGTTGAAATTGGAGACACAAAATGTGCGTCTTTGAATCTAAGAAAGACGGTATTATTGCAAGTCAAGTCATGTGCTGGTCGAACCAATCATTCTATGAACTGTTGTTGTTGTCGTTGTTGTTGGTGTCGTTGTTGTTGGTGTCGTTGTTGTTGGTATCGTTTTTGTTGTCATTGTTGGTGTTGTTGGTTTCGTATTTGGTGTCGTTGTTGTTGTCATTGTTGGTGTTGTTGGTTTCGCATTTGGTGTTGTTGTCGCTGTTGTTGTCGTCGTTTTTAGTGTCGCTGTTTTTGTTGTTGTTGTTTTTGTCGTTGTTATTGTCGTCGTTGTTGTTAGTGTCGTTGTTGTTGTCATTATTGGTGTTGTTAGTTCCGTATTTGATGTTGTTGTCGTTGTTGTTGTCGTCGTTGTTGTTATTGGTATCGTTGTTGTTGTTGTTTTTGGTGTCGTTGTTGTCGCTGCTTTTGTCGTTGTTATTATCGTTATTGTTGTTGTTGTCTTTGTTGCTGTTATTGTTGTTATTGTCGTTGTTGTTGTCTTTGTTGCTGCTGTTGTCATTGTCGTTGTTGTTGGTGTCATTGTTGTTGTTGTTGGTGTCATTGTTGTTGTTGCTTTTGGCGTTGCCGTTGTTGTTGTTGGTGTTGTTGTTGTTGTCGTCGTTGTTGTTGTCGTTGCCGTTGTTGGTGTCGTTGTTGTTATCGTTGTTGTTGTCGTAGTTGTTGTTGGTGTTGTTGTTGTTGGTGTCGTTGTTGTTGTCGTCGTTGTTGATGTTGTTGTTGGTGACGTTGTTGTCGTTGCCGTTGTTGTTGTTGGTGTCGTTGTTGTTGTCGTCGTTGTTGTTGGTGTTGTTGTTGGTGACGTTGTTGTTGTCGTCGTTGTTGTTGTCGTTGCCGTTGTTGTTGTTGGTGTCGTTGTTGTTGTCGTCGTTGTTGTTGGTGACGTTGTTGTTGTCGTCGTTGTTGTTGTCGTCGTTGTTGTTGTCGTTGCCGTTGTTGTTGTTGGTGTTGTTGTTGGTGTCGTTGTTGTTGGTGACGTTGTTGTTGTCGTCGTTGTTGTTGTCGTCGTTGTTGTTGCCGTTATTGGTGTTGTTGTTGTTGGTGTCGTTGTTGTTGGTGTTGTTGTTGGTGACGTTGTTGTTGTCGTCGTTGTTGTTGCCGTTATTGGTGTTGTTGTTGTTGGTGTCGTTGTTGTTGGTGTTGTTGTTGGTGACGTTGTTGTTGTCGTCGTTGTTGTTGTCGTTGCCGTTGTTGGTGTTGTTGTTGTTGGTGTCGTTGTTGTTGGTGTTGTTGTTGGTGACGTTGTTGTTGTCGTCGTTGTTGTTGTCGTTGCCGTTGTTGTTGTCGTCGTTGTTGTTGGTGTTGTTGTTGGTGTCGTTGTTGTTGGTGTTGTTGTTGGTGACGTTGTTGTTGTCGTCGTTGTTGTTGTCGTTGCCGTTGCCGTTGTTGTTGTTGGTGTCGTTGTTGTTGTCGTCGTTGTTGTTGTCGTTGCTGTTATTGTTGTTGGTGTCGTTGTTGTTGTCGTCGTTGTTGTTGTTGTTGGTGTCGTTCCTCTTCTTCTTCTTCCTTTTATTTTTTCTTCGATACTACTAACGCGCTGATTTTTTCACGTTTGACGAACATTCCTCTGGTAGAAATACTGAAGAATGTGAATTTGATTCCTTCTTGCTGTAGTGCAGTTGGAGGCTTCTCAATATTACTCCCACCTATAATGATGATTCTTCTTCAGGACGTTTGTAACGTTGTGTCGTAGTTTACAGCGAAGCTGCGATGTCTGCGCCTTTCAGCCTGGTACATCCGATCTTAGCACGGCATCTTTTGGACTGGGTTTTCTTTCACTGTTCGATCCCTGATCTGTAAGCCAGGCTGCATCGTTGAAGTTCCCATGGCCGCCACCTGGAGACAGAATATGGTCTTGGACAGTTATAGGTCACTTCTACTGATGCATGCGGCCAGCCTAGCTGCTAGCAGTCTATTTACTGCTTGCATCTTCCTCCCTGTGGAGATTCTTGCTGGTGCCACTCACACTTGATATAGGTACTTTGGATGACTTTCATTGGTGGCATGTTACAATGGCTCCCTCACATCCCGAGGCGTACTTTCGAAGGTGGTCATCCTAACTGTAATGCAAAACGCGGCTTCTCGGTAAACTCACCGCTATAGGGATCACAGTGTTCACCCCCACCTCGTTGTCAAGAATGCCATAACACAGCATGTTGGTAGGAGAAACGACAAGAACTGGTGGCTGAATCTTGATCAGCATGTTTTACTTGACCCCGAGATGGTCGTATATCCCGTCGCACTGTTCCACCTGCAGTATTGGCTGAGGTTCTAAGTATGGTTCACCTGAAAGAACAACCAAGGCCAGGGTAAGACTCCCAGAAGCAACAGATAGCAGTGGGCATATTTTGGTAACGATCTCGACCATCTGACCAAGCTACGCTGGGGGGAAGGGGGGGGGGGAACTAACGTCTGGTCAGGCAAAATATAATGATCAGACATGTTGGTCAGGTTCAGGCAAAACAAACTGGACAAGACCCTCGCCTTGGCTTCCTAGTAGCCCTTCCTGGAAATAGACTGTTTTCGTGGTAGCCTAACGATGGTGAAGGATCGACGTGATCCCTGTAGTAGTGAGCGACTCGCAGATGAAGCCAAGCATAGCACAACCGCATATAGGACTTTAGTCCACCTTCATCGGCATGCTCGGGATGTGATGGAAGCTACGACAACCCGCCACTGAACGTCTTTTTTTAGGGCTCACAAAGGAGTAATGCAACCCATTGTTGGCATTCAGCAACAACAGCAGCAGCGTTGTGCCGGCTTCTAATTAGTCTTACTTGCGTAGGTAGAGTTGAATAGTCGAGTTTGTTGTTGCTGCTGTTGTTGTCGTCGTTATTGTCGTCGTCGTCCCCTAGGCCTGCTTTTAACATCCAAATGCCCCTTTTATACAGATACAGGTCTTTTTCGGTTGTTTCACTGCTCCGTACAGTGTGTTGGCAATTGTCAGCAGTGCTTGTAAGAATCTTTTCCTCGTGTCCGCAAGTGCCATGCACTCAATGGGTAGGTGTCGAACTGTTTCATCAGGATGAGAGCAATGTCTGCACAAGGGTAGGTGCTGGTAATTGATGCGGTTCAAGTGGCTATCTGGTGTGTCCTGCTCTGCACTAAAAGATGAGACGTTGGTGTAGTTTAATGATGGCATCATTACTTTTTGGCTGTGGCATTTCGCTAAATACACTACGACGATACAATAGTCGAGTAAGACAGCTGAGCTTTCCGTGAAGACTGGTGCCTTGCAGGTAGGCTGGGAACAGACACACGTTAGAGAAGCGGCCTCAAGCATACTTATACTGAAGACATACACTTGGCTTCCGGGCGCATTGCAAAGTACATCGCAACCTGCTTCATAAAAAGACCCACATACTGTAACCTGCCAGGCACGTCGTAAGAGACGATTGAAGGAAGGTTGGGCATGGGGCAGGCTACCACATTCTGTAAAAAAACATAATCCACCAAAACTTTACCAGATATGGCCATTCAGCTACAAGTAACCTCATTATCGGTTTAGCACCACCTGAGACACGAAGCAGTATAATAATAATAATGTTCGCTTAGTCGCTGGTGTGTTGCGTCGATCGGCCACATCCATGATCCACAGCTATGGCGTGGTTCCAGGCCTCGTCCAGGGTGGAGGAGGAGGTTGCTATTTGCTGGAGCCATACTGTTCGGGGACGGCCTCTTCTGCGCCATAGGAGGAAGACGTTTGGCGCTGAGCAACGACTTGTGTAGTATTTTGTGGGCATGGGTTTCCTGGTCCAGCTGTACAACATGACCGAACAAAGAAAATCGGCGCCGTTCAAGTGTTTCTGAGATTGGAAGGAGGTCTGTTTTAGCAAAGACCTCTACGTTGTGGATGTAGTCATGCCATCGGATGTCCAGTATACGCCACTTGTTGCGGACGTGAAAGACTTCCGGTCTTGACATGTCATGTTTCAACAATGTATATGCCCTTTGTCAGCCTCACTCTCTGGTCCTGAGCTACATTTGGCCAGTGGCAGGATTTTATCCAGACGACTGGAGATAGCACAGTATGCAGATTTGTCCTCATGGTTTACTCCCGAAGCCTTTCCCGTAAACAGGTAATCCGCAAGGCAGCGAAGGGTGATGACATCTACCGTTGTTTGTCGTGCCTTTTCCATAACCACAAGCGGTCGTAGAGACATCACTCAGCGTGTGAGTGTTATACATCTCTCCCGGGCTGGGTTCAATTCCGTTATAGTCGTGTCTAAATGTGTCATACCAAAACCGATGCGGGTTTCAGTCAGGGCGAATGGCGCCAATCTCGCGAAGTTCAGCCGTGTGAACTAGACCGTGAAAACACGACACAGGTTCAAGCGTAGTGCTATCTTATATAGAGGATGTCCAAGCCAGAATAATCGGAAGGAAGAAAACACAAAATACGAACGAAATTAACCAGTCCAAATAGAAATCAACAACACGTTTCCGTGAACACAAGTGTAAGTCGTCGACTAGTGTGAATTCCAGGCAAACCCGTGGCCTGGCGGCATCCACGATGAAATAAACCAACAGAGCAATGTAGACCCGCAGCTGGTAGGGCGCCATCTTTGCCCCTCAACATTTTGCCGTTGTGGGAGGTACCTACGCCTGGACACGACTTGCCTTACCCAAGATAGTAGTCACTAAATAGACTGCAAACTGGTGCATCACGGTGCAGGAAGAACTTAAAGAGATGGGGATACAGGTATGACGAGACATGCAACTGTTGAGTATCACAAGACCCAAACCACCTGATGATCTGTCCAAACCTTCTTGAAACTTTCAATATGGATGACATGTTGGCGGAGAATGGCAAGACAATCCAAGTGGTTGGAACATTAGAAACAAGATGTCTCTTGCGGTTCCCAAGACAGGGAAAGTAAGTAAGTAAGTTATACGTAAAATGTATCTCGATTATCAAAGATATATGAAGGTCTCCCGTCAAGAAGACTCATTTCGCGAGGCAGAAAAAGCCCACAGTATGGTCCCAAAACATATCATTATCATCGGGTGCCCCGCTGGTTGGCTTTGGCGATCGTGGACCTCCGTCCGCTTCAATCATGTGCGTCGTTTACCAACGCTGTTGTTGATTGTCGCCCGTGCCATTCCCTCAGTATGTCCAATATCTTCTCTCTCTGCCTTCCTGTGTCTCTCATTCCTGTTATCTTTCCCGTTATCGCGGCGAGCTCCAAGCCGCCTCTTCTCAAAACATGCCCGAAAAAAGATGACTGCCTTGATCTGATCTTTGCAATAAGTTGTCTTTGTGTTTGTGCCACTTCAAGTACTGTGTTTGTGCCTCTTCGAGTACTGTGTTTGTGCCTCTTCGAGTACTGTGTTTGTGCCTCTTCGAGTACTGTGTTTGTGCCACTTCGAGTATTGTGTTTGTACCACTTCGACTACTGTGTTTGTGCGACTTCGAGTACTGTGTTTGTGCCACTTTGAGTACTGTGTTTGTACCACTTTGAGTACTGTGTTTGTGCCACTTTGAGTACTGTGTTTGTGCCACTTCGAGTACTGTGTTTGTGCCACTTCGAGTACTGCGTTTGTGCCACTTCGAGTACTGTGTTTGTGCCACTTCGAGTACTGTGTTTGTGCTACTTCGAGTACTGTGTTTGTTTCAAATACCCACAATGAGTAGGTTACTCTTTTGTGCGCCCCTAAAAGGACGTTAAGTGACGGGTTGTAGTAGCTTTCCTCACATCCGGAGCGTGCTGATGAAGGCGGACCAGGGTCCTCCAGATGGTTGTGCCATGCTTGACTTCATCTGCGTGTCGCTCACTACTACGGCGATCACGTTGATCCCTCATCTCGTTAGCCAGGCTGCCATGAAAACAACCCGTTTCCAGGAAAGGCTACTAGGAAGCCGAGGTGAGGGTTTTGGCCAGTATGTTTTGCCTGACTAGAGTCTTCCTCCTCTTCGAGTACTGAATCATGTCTTCCTTTGCAATCCACTGAATCCGCACCATTCATCTGTAAAACCACACGTCCGTTGCTTCCAAAGATCTATGCGCTTACTGTCTGATAGCTCATCATTTACTGCCATATATAGAGAAGCATAAACAACAATAGATATGCTTTCATAAATCCAACATCAAAAGCTTATCAGCTCCATGTGGAGTATGGGCCTCCCAACAAATGTATGCCAAGTTCTATATATGTAACCGATTTTGTGACTTAATTGTTATGACTCAATAATTGACATGCCTAGCAGACAGCAGTGTTGTTATTATTTTCGGGTAACACTGGAATCCATAAATTCTGAGAAATAGAGGCACACTAACAACCAATTACATAATTAAGCTTGGTACAGACGAAAAAGGAGTGAGACGAGGTGATATTAGCAGGAATTGGTTGAATACAACATTTTGTTTAGATTATTTATCGTAGATATATGGGGGTGAAGAATCGCGTCAGAGTAGAGTGAAACACACTAATCAAGGCTCCAATTCATCTGGGTCTGGTGAAACACGCTGACTCCACTCCGTCTGGGTCTGGGGAAACATACTGACCAAGACTGGACTTCATCAGCCAGGTGAAACATACTGACCAATACTCGACTTCATCAGCCAGGTGAAACATACTGACTAATACTCGACTTCAACAGCCAGGTGAAACATATTGACCAAGACTGGACTTCATCAGCCAGGTGAAACATACTGACCAAGACTGGACTTCATCAGCCAGGTGAAACATACTGACCAAAACTCCACTTCATCAGCCAGGTGAAACATACTGACCAAAACTCCACTTCATCAGCCAGGTGAAACATACTGATCAAAACTCCACTTCATCAGCCAGGTGAAACATACTGACCAAAACTCCACTTCATCAGCCAGGTGAAACATACTGATCAACTCCACTTCATCGTCGCCAACGGAAACATACTGACCAAGACTCTACTTCATCAGATGCAGGTGAAACATACTGATAAAAACTTCAGCTCCAGCCACGCCGTTTACCTAGAAATAACATGTGTTTAACAGTAGCCTCGCCACCGACGAGGTAATCGACACAGTGATGAGCATATCGATAAACCTATCTATGTACAACAGCCAAGAGGTCACAGACCCGCCTTCAGTACGCCTCGTGATATACGAAGAGCAACCGTAACCAGCTACTAAAGGAGCATCGACAAAAGTAGAGATTTCGTCACGACTAGCTTCAGACAACCACAACAACGCAGTGTTGTATCTATGGCCGTTGAGACAACAATTACTTTCAAATCGCCCCACTCAACCTGTGCCCGGCAGCCCCCTTACATTGTAGACACACCACTGGTTGAAGGATGCCACGAGCTCACCAGGTGGAGGTATGACCTCCCTTATGTCGCGTCGAACATGTAGAATTACCCTAGTGCCAACCTAGGTACATTCAAACCCGCGAGACTAATTGCCTTATCTTGTTCAATTTTCCTTTCTTGTTCAGTGTTCACGCACTGACCTATTTGTTGTCCATTGCTAAATGAAGCCGATGGAAATACTTTGACGAGGGACGTTCAAATTAAACTGGTACTTTTTGTTCTAGTTCTACCTAAATGGATTATAGCGTGCCGAAAATATTATCATTAGTTAGGGGCACTTGTGTAATATTACTGCTAGGTGGCCCACTTGCAATGGGCCAGTCACGGGACAGATAAATAACAATGATGGACAACACTGTTAGTGCTTGCGTGGAACAGCGTGTTGTGATGACGTTTCTTGTGAAAGAAGGCATGAAACCTGCGGAAAATTACAGAAAACTGCAATCACAATACAATAAGGAGACACTCAGCCGCAGTAAGACATTGTAATGGTGTAAACGTTTTAGAGAAGGTTGTACATCAGTGAGTGATGACCCCGTCACTGCTCCTGCAAGATAACGCTCGACCTCATTCACCTCACCGCACTATTTGCCATCTACAGCAACCCTGCTGGGAGGTATTGCCACATCCACTTTACAGCCCAGACCCAGCGTCAATCGATTTCCACCTGTTTGGACCCCTAAAATAATTCCTGGGAATTGTCGTGTCTCATGATCTGAATGCGCACGTACTGCCTCTTCTTGAGTCTTCTCTTGTCTTTGATCCCGCGACTGAAGTTTGGCAAGGAAGATCACTCATTTCTCTTGGGGCGATTTTATGTTTTAAATATATTAATTGTATTCTTGAAAGTCGGTTTATCCTGTCGTGCCTCGATCTGTTTGCGCGCGCATTGCTCTTTTGGGGTCTCCTCATCTCTTTGATCCCGCAACTGAAGTATAGTATGGAAGTTCAGTTTCGTCAGTTGTGAGGATTTTTTCTGATTTTAATGTCTCTCTCGACCTTTCGGAAGTTATTTTATCCTGCTAGTGTTTTGTTTTTTTTAAGATCTCCCGCTTGTTAAGTCTTTTCTTTCGCCAAGATGGCTGCACTTTAAGTTTAAAATAGAAGATACGTATTTTTTTTATTTGTGATGCATTTCTGTTGGTATTATCTTCTTGTGAGGTGGTTTCTGTTTTCGTTCCTTTGTAATTTTTTTTTTTCAAGCTCTGTACATTTTTGGAGCTTTCTTCTCTTGGATCGTGCTACAGCAGCTCCTCGGATATCCGTCGCTCACATATCCGTCATCCACAATTCAACACTGGTCGTTTCGGTATCCGTCGTTGAGGCTCGCATTTTTTGTCGTTTTGTGTGCCAATTGTTACGTACACATGGACGTGTAAACACCTGAACTATCTAAAAAAAAAAAAAGGCAGCCTACTCTCGCTGTTTTGCTTAAGTTTATAGTTGCTTGAACCATGGACAACTCTAGATATTTCTAAAGACGGCAATGATTGAACACATTACAAACATTACAGTAGTCTCCCTTGCCAATTTTTTCTTTTTTGCTCTCTGCGTTCCACTTTTCTCTCATTTCTCTCTCCCCACCCCTCTCTCTCATTAAGTTTATAAATGCATTTCTGTAGTATAGTATATAAAATGCTTGATGAAGTCGGATGTGTTGGACCGAAAGGTGCAATTATTGCAGTCAAGCTGTAAACTACGACACAACGCATTCCATTCTCTGGACTACATTGTGCTACTTAGGCCCGTGTCAGTGTTTCGTAGCGGGAGATTGAGAACGAATGAAGCCAAGCTAAACACATCTCGAAGTTACCTTCGCTTGCAATGGCGATTATTATTAATATTTGTTATTACGAGGTGTGTTAAAATGAAACTGGATCAAACCTCAACAAATGAACATACGTACAATGCGCATGATGACGTCACTGCTGGTGTAAACGGCACATACCAACTGTAAAGTTTGCAAAATTGCATTATCTTCCGACTCATTGTTTCCTCGGCAGACCGTTGAAAACATGGCAGGTGTGATACGGAATTCGTCCAGAGCTGATCAGCGAGCTGTGATTCGGTTTCTAACAGCTGAAGGATGTCGACCAGTTGACATTCATCACAGAATGCAGCCAGTGTATGGTGACAAAAGTGCGACGAACGTAAGCTCCGGCGACGGTTCACCGGAATTGCTGCATCAATTTTGGCGATTGTATCCTCTGACGCCATAATATGCGCCTAACCTGATATCGGGAGATCTTTCGTTAATTTACGTCCTTCTTTAAATATCATTGTGCAGTTCTTCACTGTTGTCTTCGACACACTTTTGTCACCATACTCTCCCTGCATTCTGCGACGAATGTCAGATGGTTGACATCCTTTAGTTGTTAGAAACCGAATCACCGCTCAATGGTCTGCTGGAGAAACTATGAGTCAGAGAATAATGAAATTTTGCAAACCTGTTGGTATGTGCTGTTTACATCAGAAGTGATGTCATGAGGTGTGTATGTTCACTTGGTGCAAGTAGGTGTGTATACATATATACACACACACACACACACACACACATATATATATATATATATATATATATATATATATACAAATATGTATAGTTACAATCCTACCAAAAGATGAGAAAGAACCTAAACCAACGTTCAATTTATATTTTTTTTTAAAAAGCAATCTAAAGCTGTGCACAAACTACCAGACTATCAGACTAATCAGCCATGCTAGTAAGATACTATTAAGAAGGATAAAGAAAAGGTTTGATTCTGAAATTCACGAAGTCCAAGCAGGTTTAAGGAAAGACGGAGGGACCAGGGACCGACCACATATTCAATATAAGGAATATCTACGAAAAATGTAGAGTTTAATGTAGACCTGTACACATGTTTCATTGATTACACCAAGGCCCTCGATACGGTAAAACATCCAAATCTGTGGAACATCATGAGCGAAATAGGGTTTTGTGTGCATATTATCCATCTCATTGAAACATTATACCAAGATCAACGAGCCGCTGTCCGAGTATCTGGGCAAACACCAGATTGGTTCGCAGTACACAAGGGAGTAAGACAAGAATGTATCCTCTCACCTTATCTATACAACATCAGAAGAAGACTAGCCATGGCAATGCAGAGACTGAACAGCCTGAAGAAATTATGGCAGAGCACCAACAAAATGACAAAAGTGAAAGTTTTTAGAGCCTGTGTTTTTTTCTGTGGCAGCATATGGCTGTGAATCATGGACCATTACCAAAACTTCTAGACAAAGAATCAAATCTTTCGAGTCAAAATATTACAGAAAGATCCTCAGAATACCCTGGACAGAGAAAAAGATAAATATAGACATTCGGCAAGAGTTGAACATAGAGGAGAACTGGTTTATCAATTCCATTTTGGCCAGAAAATGTAAATACTTTGGTCACATCAAGAGACACAATGGTCTTGAGAGAACGGTGATGGAAGGTATGGTGCCAGGCAAAAGAGGAAGGGGTAGACCAAGAAGACGATGGCACCAAGATATCCAGGAATGCCTAGGTGTGACTGTGGCGGAGGCTGGAGTTTCGGCAAGTGAACGAGTTTCTTTCAGACAGACTGTGATGGGAGCGACGCTCTATAAAGGACATGCTACATGATGTTGAATATTTAAACTTGCTATGCTATATTTTTTTCATAAATTTTACAATTAAGATGTCATTTCACACATATATAATGTAGCTGTTCAATACCAATAGTTATCCCGAAGTTACCTCACAAATTTCAATGTGAGTGCCTTTTGTTACTCTACAAATTTCAATGTGAGTGCCTTTTGTTACTCTACAAATGTCAATGCGGTAATCCAACTACTTCCAGACTAACTGCAGCATGTTTTCATCAATGGTTTGAACTGCAGCAGCGGTAATGGGATCTTGCAGTTCACGCACATCTTGGAGGAGTGGTGGTTTATAGACAATGTCTTTAACACATCCCCATAAAACAAAAGTCACATGGTGTGAGGTCCAGTGATCTTGGTGGCCAGCATAGAGGTTGTTGATCACTGTTACTTACACGCCCTATTTATCGATATGGCAGTCTCTCATTAAGGACGTTCCTTACATTATGATGGTAGGGGCATGGGGGCTCCGTCGATGTAACAGTCTCTCATTAAGGACGTATCTTACATTATGATGGTAGGGACATGGGGCTCTGTCGATGTAACAGTCTCTCATTCAGGACGTATCTTACATTATGATGGTAGGGGCATGGGGCTCCGTCGATGTGGCAGTCTCTCATTAATGACATTCCTTACATTATGATGGTAGGGGCATGGGGCTCGTTGATGTGGCAGTCTCTCATTAAGGACGTTCCTTACATTATGATGGTAGGGGCATGGGGCTCCGTCGATGTGGCAGTCTCTCATTATTACATTCCTTACATTATGATGGTATGGGCATGGGGCTCCGTCGATGTGACAGTCTCTCTATTTAATGACGTTCCTTACATTATGATGGTAGGGGCATGGGGCTCCGTCGATGTGGCAGTCTCTCATTAATGACGTTCCTTACATTATGATGGTAGGGGCATGGGGCTCCTTCAATGTGGCAGTCTCTCATTAATGATGTTCCTTACATTATGATGATAGGGGCATGGGTCTCCGTCGATGTGGCAGTCTCTCATTAATGATGCTCCTTACATTATGATGGTATGGGTATGGGGCTCCGTCGATGTGGCAGTCTCTCATTAAGGATGTTCCTTACATTATGAGGGTAGGGGCATGGGGCTCCATCGAGCTGCAATATATAGCCGGCACTGTCATGTTCCAGCTGTGGCCATGTAGTTGGCATGTTCAGGAATGTTTCACCATTTTCGGTTATATCTTGTCTTAACATCTATATACTGGTTTAGAAGACTCTGCAGAGTCTGTATACAACCAGTTTCATTTGTTTTTCCTTTCTCTGCAAATTATGCGCGTCCAATCTATTCTTGAATACATTTATTGTCCCTGCCTCCATTACTTCACATTCTTTACTCGCCATTAACAAAACACTCTTTAGTCACCATTTATAACAGACTCTTTAGTCACCATTTACAACACACCCATTCGTCACTATTTACAATACACTTTTTAGTCGCCATTTACAACACACTCTTTAATCACCATTTACAATACTTATAGTCACCATTTATAACACACTCTTTATTCACCATTTACAACACAGTCACAATTTACAACACACTTTTTTGAGTCACCATTTCAGCACTATCTTTAGTCACGATTTACAACACTTTTTTTTTAGTCACCATTTCAACACTCTCTTTAGTCACCATTTCAGCACTCTCTTTAGTCACCATTTCACTCTTTAGTCATGATTTACAATACTTAGTTAGTCACCATTTACAATACATTCTTTAGTCACACAATCTACAACACTTTATCCACCATTTACAATACACTCTTTAGTCACCATTTCAGCACCTTCTTAAGTCACCAATTACAACACTCTTTATCCACCATTTGACACACTCTTTAGTCACTATTTGCAAACACACTCTAGAGATCCCAGTGGGTCTGCTATCCTCCCCCCTCTCAGTCTGGGTACCACTCGGGTACAGAGACCTCTATAAAGACATGAAATGTAACATGATGATGTCTCTGCTTCTGTCCTCAGAGGTATATGGTCCCACTGAAAACTCAAAGCAGCGTGGATGACAACATCGTCAACAACATCTTCTACATGATCCCGGAGATCCTCACTCATCACTCCATCTACCTCGACTACCTGGACAATGTTTGGAAGCACTGGGACACCAACCACAGCACAGTTGGCAACATCATCACCACAATTGTAAGTTGGTGCTGCTTGCTGGTGCTTCTTATTTTGTTATTTCTATAGAAACACCATCATATACACAGTTGTAACTTTATTTTCAGAGTTAGTTCTTTTTTAATTTATTGTTTTAAATATTTTGGAGTGAGTCTGGTTTGTGTGCATGTTTTCTTTTTGTAAATTAAAACATCAATAGTTATTTTTGTGTGTCTATTTTTCTGAAATAAAGTCATATGGCAAAAATGCCTTCACAAGCCTAAGCACCGAACAGCAGGACTTCAGACAGAGCAAGAGGAAGATGAAAAAATTAATGGATTGACTGTGTTAAAAAACACTATAGTGGTATGGATTGAAAATAGTGGTGACATGATGACACAACTTAAAGAATGTTGCAACCTCTCTACACCATCTAATAACACAAGTGGAAAGGGAAGATCTTCTTCTTCTTCTTCTTTGTTCGTTCTCAATCTCCCACTACCAAACTCTGAAAGGGCTTAAGTAGCAGAATGTAGTCCAGAGAACAGAATGCGTTGTGTCATAGTTTACAGCTTGGCTGCGATATTTGCACCTTTCGATCCAATACATCCGACTTCAGCAAGCATTTTTTTAGTACCGGGTTAGCATTCCCTCTTCGATCTCTTCTCCTTAGCCAGTCTGCTACACGTGGAGGTGTAGAAGGGTCGGCAGCTATGGTTCACTGGCCCTGACGTTAGCAGTCAGCTATGGGTCGCTGACCACTGCAGCTCATGCGCTGCTCAGAATCTTGATCCCGAAATGGAAGATCAATTGGTATAAAGTCTTTGGAAAATTAAATAATGTTAAAGAAATGTTCTCTCTCTAAAACTATATCTTTATTTCTTCTTTTCAGTTTTCTAAACAAACAGTATTAGAGAGCTACATGTCATTTGTTGAAAACTACAATGCATCAGGAAAAGTCATTGAACACGAACTCACCACTAAGTCATCTGTACAGAAATTTATTGAGGTCAGTGCATGGTGTTTGTTGTAATTTGTGTGTGTGTATGTATGTATGTGTGTGTGTGTGTGTGTATGTATATATATGTGTGCGTGCGAGCGCGCGTGTGTATTTTTTATTTATATATATATAAATAATAGGGATGCACTGAATATTAGATTCATATTCGACCACCGGTGCCGAATAGAACATTCAATTAAATTATCCATATTCTGTTGAATGTAGCAAAGATAGCCTTTTTGTAAACATAAACAACACAAAGATAAAACAAGAAGTCAATACAAATTTCAATTGGGGGGTATGAAATAGAAAAGGTCAGAAACTTTGAGTATCTAGGCTCCAGAATCGACAACAATAGCGACTGCTCAAAGGAAATCAGAAGGAGATTGGTAATGGCAATACAGAGGCTACACAACCTACGGAGACTGACAGAATATCAGCAAACTAGATAAACTAACATTTTTTAGAACCTGAATTTTTCCTGTGGCAACATACCACTGCTATATATATATAGACAGTTAAAATGTTATAGAAAGGTGCTCAGAATACCATGGAACAAACAAACAAATGAAGAAATTCAACAAGAGTTGGAAATAGAGGAGAACTGGTTTATAAATTCCATCATGAACAGAAAATTGAAATACTTTGGCCACATCTAAAGACACAACGATTTTGAGAGAATGGTGATAGAAGGCATGATGTTGGGCAAGAGAGACAGAGGCAGACCAAGAAGACAATGGGCACCAAGAAGTAAAGGAATGCTTGAGTATGATTCTGTAGCTTTGGCAGGTGTTTGAATTTCTTTCAGACAGGCTGTGATGGGAGTGACGTTCTGCAAAGTGCATGCTACATGATGATGGTATTCTGCCGAACAGGACTCATCAATTGAATACAAATATATCACAGCACTGCGTGATAATTTTGGACCCAAAAAATGTTGGTCAGTTTTAATTCTGCACATCAGTGCAAATGCACGTTAATCAGCAGTGTTGCCAACTATTTTAAACTATCTTGCTATATCTGCAGAAGGTCATATATGATGATTGAATAAAAAAAGACTGGCAGAAATTATATCAGCTTTGAAAGACAGGCTGTCTGGTTTGTTTGATCGTGGATTATTTGTTGTTTCTGCAGGGCTACAGTTTAAACTTAACTTCTGAACTCAAGTGAAAAAAATTGAAATCGGGGCGGAAGTATTAGCAGTTGATTGTTTATAATTATAGGAAATGGGTGGTTAAGTGGCTAGAGACACGATTCACAAACCAAAACTTGCATGGGCTGAGATTTAAAAAACCCCTGTGGGATGTAAATCCATTTTTAAAATGCATGCTGAAAGATGTACTAGACCATAGAACACAAAACACATTACAACGCACTGTCTTTGGAAGCAAGATAGCCAAAAAATGAATATATTTCTCGGAAATGTTTGTAAAAGACGTAGATTGAACAAAAATTTTCATGCCAAATGTTCCCTATTCATATTTGGTGTATACCTAATATATTGGAGGAATAGGTCTCGGGGTCGGCCACTACTTCAGTACAAGGGCATGTGCTGCAGGCGGGATGGGAATGACGCGAGCATGGGTTTGAAATCATGTGAACAGAACGCCATGGATCATGTTACATGGAGGGGTAGGATTAACCGTGGAATACAGACAAAGGAGATACTGGTTGCGGCTAAGGTTTCAGCGTTTGAGAAGACACACAACACCATGTGATAATGCAAACAGTCCTGATTTTCCTTGCACACGCTCGAATTGGTCTTACGAGTCACATTCATTATCGTCGTGGACTGTAGTTACATGTTTGTTTTTTTCAAAGCACAACTTACTATCGTTATACAAGATGGAAAAAGACAATGATAATATATGTGTATATATCATTGAAGCTTGTTCTTCTTCGTAGACTTATATATACAATTGTATTTTTGTTGTGCTGTTTTCAGCATTTCTATTTTACTGTTGAATTATTTAGTCTTATAAGTAAAGTAACCCATAGCATTACTGCCATAGGGATGCAAGATGTTAGCAATCTCGCATTTCAAAGGTGGTAGCCATCTCATCTCCCTCGCCGCTTTTACTTCCCGGACTGAACAGGTACCCATTTAAGGCTGGGTCAACCCGGGAGCCGTTGTCTTTTATTTCATAATTAATGCTCTCACGAAAGATGGAGTTATCAATGAGTGTAACTCAGGTACTGATAAAAACACTGCTGAACATCTACTACAAAAGTGCCCAATATGGTTGGTTGCTTGGTTATTGATCCAGCAGCAGGTCTGCCCTTTCGTGAAATGTCATAAAGTGGTACATGGAAGTGTTTGTGAGTTGTTATTTAATTCCATTCAGTGATCCACTTGTCTGGCCTTGGAGGTAGAAGCTCTTACCTAAAACTGACAAGCACCATACACTAAACAAGATGGTGTTCAACAGTTTGATGGCAATGTGTGCACAGCTGGCACTCTGGAGTATGTTCTGGTTGGATTTGGTTCAAGTTATTTTAAGTTGTGTATGTTGAGTGCAAAGTCATAAAATGGGGCTTTGATCTCTTCTTTTCAGGAGGTTGGTGTTGTCTTATGGATTTGGGATGGCAGTATCTCCAAGTATTCCCCATTGCCCACCTATTCAGCCAAGCCTCTTTGTTTGCCGTCTTTAGTAGTTGTTTGACTGTCTTAAGGGTTGTTGGTGTGTATTCTTGTTCTTGACTTAATCCCTTCTTAGCCAGTCTGTCTGCCTTGTCATTACGAGGTGTACTTGAGTGATCAGATTGCAGATCAATTGCACAACTATTCTGACTTCATGGGATGTGAGAAGTTGGTTGACATCTAGGAATATTGAGTAAGTTCAGGGTTACAATGACAATCATCATCCAGAGCTTGAAGGGCAGATAATGAGTCTAAAGGTTATGATGATGGAAAATCAGCAAATACAACCATCAATTGGTACAGAGCTACTTACAGAGCCTCACATTTTGAACATATATTTCCCCACAGGCATCAAACAGCCCATCAGGTGTTCTGCCTGGATACATTATGTAGACTCCATATCCCGCTTTAATGGTGGCCTCAAAAGCAGGCCCATCAGTATAGACATGTATCCATTCTTTTTGGTAAGCGTCAGAACTTCTTGCAATATCTGTTAGTTTTGTTTTAATTTCTTGTATTTTTATACATGGGGTGTTACTTGGAATCCTTGTATTCTTCTTCTTCTTCTTCTTCTTCTTCGTACGCTGTCAAACGTCAACCTGTATTTTTTCGAAGATAGCAGCGGTCATCCTGAGGCTGTCGACACTGCCATAGAGCCACTGGTGATGGCCACATGTACTTTCTCTGGTCCTCGTATGTGGGCAGTTTTGCAGCAGATGTTCAGCGGTCATTTTCCCGGTACCACAAGTGCATTCGTCAGTGCCACCTATCTTAAGTTTATGGAATAGGTGGTACCTCAGTCTGTTGTGGCCTGTGCGGAGTCTGAAGACCACGACCTGCTCGCTTCTGTTCAACTGGTAATAGGCATCATTTTTTTGTGTAGCCAGTATGTTCTGTTTCCAATTAGGCCATGTATCTGTCCTTAATAAGCCTTTTGGACTCCGTAGGTCACACTAGAATCTGGTTGTGGTAGTCTTGCACCTTCTTTTGCCAGTCTGTCTGCCTCCTCGTTGCCTTGAATGTTACAGTGGGATGGAACCCACTGTACCACTACTCTTTTTGGTGTGAACTGCTAGCATAATTGACAGAGTACTGCTCTTAAATCATTAAGTTCAGTATTTTTCTGGCTTCTTAGTGCTGTGACTACGGCCAGGGCATCTGTAAATAGGACTATCTGGCTTTCATTGCTTTTGCCTGTCAGCATTTCTTCTGCTGCAGCCCTCAGTGCCTCTGCCTCCACTCTGAAATTGCTTGAGTATTTTCCAGTTGGCACTGACAATGTTATTTTTCTACCATTTGGTAGGCTCAGGAATACCCCTCCCCCTCCGTTCTGTGTTGTGTTTGTTACAGAACCGTCGGTGTGTGCATGGGTCCAGTCCATGCTTGGGTAGTTTTTCGTTATGTACCTCAGGGTTATGTCTCTTCTTTCTTTTTCAGTCTGGCTGTTCTTGTTTCCAATACCTGGTATATTATCTACCACCTCTGGAATGATATGCTGCTTCCAGGTAGGTTTGCCAACAGTAGGGATGGGCTTTGGTATTGTTACGGTGTTCATAGGGTCTTCGCTCATCTTTGCTTTGGCTATTTCTGCAAAGTTTTTCCGCTTTAGTTTCCCATTTCCAAATCTATTTTGTCTCTGATGCATTGGATGGTCTGTCAGTCTTCTGAGTTTCTCTGCTTGCTGCTGGGCTCTGCAGTCTCTTCTGTCGGTCATGGGAATCCTTGTATTCAAACAGGCATGTTAATGTCTGTTGCCAGGTAGGCGACATGTTTCGGCTATACGTAGTAAGTATTTTACAACTTCCTGCGGCTTACTAGGCCTGGGAGAAAATACAAATAATTTGGGTAGATTTTTAACTTGAATTTTCTCAGGGCAGTGACTGTTAAGCCTACTCTTTTCGATTTCCAACTGCCAAGGTATTTTTAACGTGCTCGACACTGAATACGGGAGTCCGATCTCACTATCCAGATATCAATAGAATTTTTACCAGAAGATCCACAGGAAAAAAATCTTGGTCTTCATCGTGATTCGAACCCGCGACCTCTAGTACCCGAGGCGGACACCTTACCTCAAGACCACTGAGTCACCATACCTCGAGACTACTGAGTCTTACTTTACTTAACTGTATAAAGAAGGACAAGCTGTACTGAGATACAGATAACCTAAGACCAACCACAGCTTTCTTTAGATAAATTCAAGTTGAAGGTGTGCAACAAAGAAGCTCTTACACATCTGTAACAAAGTTGGCTGCAGGATCAATCACATGTTTCTTGACTATTTCAGCAATGCCAGAGAGAAAGTGGCAGCAAATTGACCATGAAAGATTTGATAGTTCGCCCTATCCAGAGAATACCAAGATATGAACTGCTTATTCAGGTAACTAAATAATTTTTTATTTAGCAATTAAAATTGTCCGTTTAAAATGTAACATTCACCCACTGGAAAAACACTATATTCAAACTTATGTTCTTTCACAATATTACATTTACCTACAGGAAGGGAAGACTGGATTTAAACTTTTGTGTCATTTCACAATATGACATTTACCTACAGGAAGGGAAGACTGGATTTAAACTTTTGTGTGCTTTCACAACATAACATTAACAGACAGGAAAGGAAGACTGGATTTAAACTTTTGTGTTCTTTTACAATATTACATTTACACACAGGAAGGGAAGACTGGATTTAAACTTTTGTGTTCTTTCACAATATAACATTTACAGACAGGAAGGGAAGACTGGATTTAAACTTTTGTGTTCTTTCACAATATAACATTTACAGACAGGAAGGGAAGACTGGATTTAAACTTTTGTGTTCTTTCACAATTAAACATTTACACACAGGAAGGGAAGACTGGATTTAAACTTTTGTGTTCTTTCACAATATGGCATTAACAGACAGGAAGGGAAGACTGGATTTAAACTTTTGTGTTCTTTCACAATATAACATTTACACACAGGAAGGGAAGACTGGATTTAAACTTTTGTGTTCTTTCACAATTAAACATTTACACACAGGAAGGGAAGACTGGATTTAAACTTTTGTGTTCTTTCACAATTAAACATTTACACACAGGAAGGGAAGACTGGATTTAAACTTTTGTGTTCTTTCACAATATTACATTAACAGACAGGAAGGGAAGACTGGATTTAAACTTTTGTGTTCTTTCACAATATAACATTTACACACAGGAAGGGAAGACTGGATTTAAACTTTTGTGTTCTTTCACAATATAGCATTTACCTACAGAAAGGGATTCAAACATTTGCACTACGAAGATAAAAGACCCAATATTTGTGTGTCTGCCGCAAAGCTATAAGAATACGTCATTTGTTTAGATCATATGGGCTGCCCAAATTATACTCAAGGGAACAGCCATGGCAATGAGAAAGGAAGGAAGATCTAATGTGTGTTTTTGGTAGATAAGATGAGGATACTTCAAATAAAATACATCTGTGACCTTTCTTTTACATATTTTCCATTTTGTTTTAAAACAATCCCCTTTATGCCTTCAAAGGGCATAGATTTCTATCTTTTTCCAGCCAAGTTCCAGTTCCAGAGACTGAAGGTCATTTTCACATTGTCTTCTCTTGGTGTTTCTTGGTCTATTTCTCTTCCTTTTTCCCTGTGGTTTCCATGTCACGGCCTGTAAGAACACATTTGATTGTGCTTTCCGTAGCGTATGTCCTATCCAACCCTATGCCCCACGTTTGATTTGTTGCTCTGCTGGATGTTGTTAGCTGCTTTCCCATCGGTCGTTGTTCCTCTCCGTGTCTTGCCAGCCTATACCAATTATGACCAACCAAAGTTTTCTCTGTACTGCCTTTGTCATTCTGCTGCCTTCGTCAAAGAGTGGGGACTGAAAATAAACCACAAGAAAACTTTCACTCTCTTTTCATTCTCTCCCAAAAATGAGACAATTGCAATAAAGACCAACAAATACGCCAGTTTGACACACCCACATTCCTTGGTATCACATTTGACTCGAGACAAAGATAATGACAATGCCAGAGCTGACATATTGGCTTAGAAAAGCAAATTTTTATGGATTGTTGGACGTATTAAAATTAATCTGGATAATGACAATGCCATCGATGAATTGACTGCTGGAATTTGACATCAAGTGTGTGTGTATGTGGAAGATGGAAGGCAGCCAGAAATGATGGAGTTGGAGCAGGAGTACTTACAGCCAGCGAGCTAAGGAATCATCAGTATTTATATCCTTATCCTAATGATTTAAGAGCAGTACTCTGTCAACTATGCCAGCAGTCCGCACCAAAAATAGTAATGGTACAGTGGGTTCCATCCCACTGTAACATCCAAGGCAACAAGGAGGCAGACAGACTGGCAAAAGAAGGTGCAAGACTACCACAACCAGATACTAGTGTGACATACGAAGAGTCAAACAGGCTTATTAGAGCTAGATACATGACCAAATGGGAAACGGAACATACTGGCTACACAAAAAACGATGCCTATTACCAGTTGAACAGAAGAGAGCAGGTCGTGGTCTTCAGACTTCGCACTGGCCACAATAGACTGAGGTACCACCTATTCAATAAATTGAAAATAGGTGGCACTGACGAATGCACGTGCGGTACTGGGAAAATGACAGCTGAACATCTGCTGCAAAACTGCCCGACATACGAGGATCCGAGAAAGCAGATGTGGCCATCACCAGTGGCAACACAAGACAAGCTCTATGGCAGTGTCGACAGCCTCAGGATGACAGCTGCTTTTTTCGAAAAAATAAAGGTTGACACCTGACTGCGTACGAAGAAGAAGAAGGTATCCTTATCCTTTTGAGGAGAGAGACTGAACACCTATGGGTCTACTCAAAAGTGCAGTGATGCCAATTCTGTGGGACATAGCATAGTAAAGTACGAGTAAGTAGCTTGTCCTTAGCAGAACGTCGTTATTACAACTGTCAGCCTATTTGATTGTTAAAAGTTTCTTGACAGGTGTGCTGTATGGTAGGTTGTCATTACTTCCCGTACGCGGAGAAGCGATCATAAGTCCACATTTTACGATAAACCTTCTCAAGAGAGTTTGCAGGAACGAAAGCCAGCCGTGAAACGATAACAAATTATGTATGTTAATTTATTATTTGTCTGTCTCCCCCAGCGCTTACTGGACAACACATTTCGAGATCACCCAGACCATCCCCTTCTCCAGAAAGCTTGTCAGGTCATGCATGACCTAGCGGTCAAAATTGGCACTGTCAATGACTCCCAGCAAGGAGAGGATATGCTCGAGACTCTCAAGAAGTTGGAGCATCTGTTAATCACAGATGTAAGAATTGGTGTGATCCTGGAATGAACTTTCACGAAATATGAGAGCAAGTCAGTAAATAGGTCACAAATGGTTATTCTAAAAAAACAACTCAATGAGATACGAACTTGAAAACAATTTATTATTTCACTTATATTGTCATTTATTTCTCAACATAATTTCCATCAACATTGACACACTATTATCTGTACCTTCCCCCATGTCTAGTAAGCCGCAGGACGTTTAAAAATACCTACTACATATAGCCGAAGCCTTCGGCTACCTGGCAACAGTCATTACCATGTCTATTTGAATACCAGGATTCCAAGTATTTCAAATTGATACACTTATCCCATCGCTTTATCGGTGCACCAAAACCTGCAGCATGGAAGTCTTTGGTCTGTTGTCTCACCCACATTTGCACTTCACATTGAGCCTCTCTGTCATTCCTGAAATGTCTCTGCAAAGGTGGGATTATGCTGTAGGCTAACAATGAAAACGCCCTATTGCAGTTGCTACTCTGTCTATTGTTACTCGCCTGTCAGCTCAAACCATCTCACCTACCCACCACACAGATGCTTCTGTTGCAATCTGAACAGGAAGACCAGGTCGGGCTGCATCAGTCATTTTTGGGCGCCTTTGAGAACATGTATTGATCCAGTTATGCACTGCTTTACGTGGCAAACACATCTCACCATAAACAGGAATCATTTCCTTGTGAATATCATTTGCAGAAAGTTGTTTTTTTCCCCATATAAAACACACATCATCATGCTATACACTCTGTGAGCACGGACACCATTTTGTATACGAGCTGCGCATGTGACACCTAGGATCTGATATCTACAGTAATTACAAAGATGGCTATAGGATGTCTCCTTATGACACCTTTAGAAACTACATTTTTCAGCCAATCTACATCAGTTTGTGACTTTCTTACTGACTTACCCTCACATATATTAATTATTTCATCCAATTTTTTTTAGGGTGTAGTCATTTTTTTGTTCACCTATATTCAGGTCCATTGGGTATGCTAGATAATGAAGTGCAGAACAAAGTCTGCAATCTTTTCCTGTAGCTTCTGTTTCAGCTCCACACCCAATGACCAGACCTGTCATCATTTTTTAGACCAGGTTTGACTTCCCATTTTTTTTATCCCTACTCTCTTAGCCAGCCTGCATGGTTGCAGTCAGTTACCAGGGCCACCACTTGGAGGCAGAATAGTATGAGAACAGCACAAAGAATACAAGCCAGAAAATGACAGCATAGACTACAAAACTTGGCAGAGATGGGCAGACAAAGATCTTTAGACTCAGAACGGGACATTGTAGACTCAAGGCCCACCTCCACAGAATGGGTCTCAGAGACACTGCCACGTACGATTGTGGAGCACCAAAGCAAACACCAGGACATATTCTGCAAGAATGCTCTACCTATGCATACCAAAGAGAGGCAATCTGGCCTGGGAGAGCGACCATGCTCAAAAAGCTGTGGGGGACCTGTGAAGACCTGAAACGCAGTCTCCTTCGTGAACCTCACCGGACTAGAAACATAGCATCAGTTGATCGATGAAGAAGAAGAAAAACTTGTGTAAAAAAACATTGAAAACTATGATCAGATTTTCTGGTCATAAGTGCCAGCGAATTTGTATCTCATTTGTTGTAATCAATAAAGCGAGATCATTTTTGCATGAAACAAAAAGTGTTTCTGTCTGCTTGCGTAGTCAAAGCAAACCAGCACTGGGTACTTCTTTTTTACAATTTTATTTTAAATCAGCATAGGATGCTGGAGGTCTGTGGTTCTAATCCGAGATGAGACGTGATTTTTTTTTCTTCCTATTTTCTGTTTACAATCTGATTTCAACTTTTATCAATATATTTTATTTTATTATGACGTCATTTTCTTCTTCTTCCTCGTTCATCTTCAGACCTCGACTTCAATGACTCTAACGAATGTAGCAGTCAACTTGAGGCTCTGTGCACTTCCATACAGCTTCTCGTGGAAGGACACTGAATAGTGCCAATCTTAAACTTGTTATACAGATATCTCAGTCTGTTGTGTCCTGGTCTCGCCTGGAGAGTTGGTGGTAGGCATCATTTTCTATGTGGCCAGTGTGGTCTTTTTTCCGTTTTGCACTTTACGTTGCCCTGATGGCTGAGCGGTCCAGAGTGATCATCTACTAGGAGGTGACATCAATTGGGAACTGTTCAGAGATCCTGGTAACAAAGCAAGTATCCATACGCTTCACCATTTGCTGAAACAAGCTGGGCCCCTATGCATCTACCCAATGTGTAGTGATATGATTTCTGTATAACATAAATTCATATTAAGTTCCTTGCCCATCGCAAGCAATGACAGATTTGTCTTTATGATGTAACCTGTGCTGTATTTGGATTATAGTGAGGAAGAAACTGTGTTGGTCATCAACTTCACTCTTTGGTCCCGAGCTGCCTTGGACTGGTGACAAGATGACAAGTTGAGATGACTTGTGGCAACTCAGGATACAGGCACTCTGGTACCACCTCCCTTGAGACCAGGGGTCGCTTGAAACCTGAGGGATTTGATCGCTTACCATTTCCGTTCATCGCTTTGATAGGCGAGGACTTTACCAATGCACATAAGTGCACTGCAATGTAGGAAGATAACCAATATTTTAACAATATTTTTGCCATCTTTATGCCCTAAACATTTGTCTCCTCCTTGTTTATCCACAGCTGGCTGTCCCAGACAGAGCATACATTCGTCACGACATGGTTCAATTATTTGTAAGTTTTTCTACATCATCTTTAGTGTATTCTCGTACGTTGGGGAGCAGCCTGTCACATTGGTTAGACAGTCGGCATCGAGATCACAAGGTCGCGAGTTTTTTTTGGTTTCTGAAACTAGTCTGTTTTTTTATAGATAGCTTTCCTGTCAACATTGTGTGCTGGTTTTCTCAAGCCTTGCAATGTAGTGTGAGTTTTTGGATTTGTATAATTTTCCTGCATAATATTTTCTTTTTTTGTTTTTTTTAGCTAAGGGTGTAGTTTCCTTCCCTAGTTTTATTCTTGCACTATTTTTCAGTCGTGGTAAGAGCTTCCAATTACTAATAGTAATTGTAGAGATTTGTTAACGTTAATCATGCAGACATATATTTATGTATAATAGTACTTTTAATGGATGCTACGTAGGAGGCAGCTAAGAAAGTTGGTCTTGAGTCCATTTTGTAGAAATGTAAGCCACTAAAACTTCAACAAATATGGATAAGTAAACTGAAAGCTCGCGTCTGGAGCACATTGTCATTGTGTCCCAACTCGTGTGTTGTTTTAACCTCCCTTTATTCTGATCAGTTCCAATGAACTAGTCTTGGGGCTTTGAGTATCTTACCTTGAGCAGCCACACTAAAAAAAATCACTTTGGTATACCAAAAGAGTACATTCACTGTAAATAGGAAACCTTGTTAAAATGAACTAACTCAGGAAGAAAACAATGCAGCAAGCTGAAAATCTAGAAATTCCAGACAGAATGAGCGGTGCAAATTTCATGTTGCTGGAGCTTATTGTTCGAGTGATTTTGCAAGACGTACAAATATATACATGTATTTTCTGTTTTATAGTTCAGAATAAAACAAAATTTAAAAACTATTCAAAACATTAATTTTTTTTAATATGGTGAGATTTGGTACGTTCAATTATTTTGAGTAATATATATGTGGTCCTTAAATTATTTTGAGTAGGATAGGCGTGGTCCTTAAATTATTTTGAGTAGGATAGGCGTGGTCCTTAAATTATTTTGAGTAGGATATGTGTGACCCTTAACTCTTAGCGCTCAAAAACCACCTGTTTACAAACTCATTTTAAGAACTTACTTTTAATACTTGGCTGTAGTTACTGATTTTAGATTAGCATATTTATTTATAAGAATAAACTAAAGTGTTTATGTCAAAATATGCAAAAATAAGAGACCTATTATATGAACACAGTTAAACATATAAACAATTTCAAATATTTATGAAAGATATATAAAGATTAGAATCGAACAAATGTAAATTTACAAAATAGAACAAAAAATATTGTACTTACAGTAATATTTAAATCCTTCAGCAACACAAAAACATCTAAATTCAGGATCATTGTAGTATATCCATTTTCACAGAAATTGGGAAAGTTTTATGTGTGTTCTCTTATAAATAAACATTCGGCACACATTTTGAAATTGGTTATCACGATTAGAAAAAAAAATCATAATTTACAAATATTCTACATTTTCAGTTTTAGCATTAACATTTCATATTTTAAAAATAAAACTAAATATATTGCTTGATGGAATTATCAGGTGTACTTGGATCTTCCATGTCTAAGCTCTGATCTATCTTGATCTTCTACTTGTTATTGGAACATTATTTGTTCCTCTAGTAGCGTCTCTACTGCGCCTTGAACTAGGCAAAGCCAGGGGAAATGCCCACGTGTTTTCAGAATCTGACAAGCTACTATAATTTTTTAAAATACGAACTATCAGAACTATCACCACTCAATAGATCGTCATTTTCTCATACAATCCATGAATGAATAAGTGCCGATGCTTGCTTGGCTGAAAATCGTTGATAGCGATCATTTGTGTTAAAAATCTAATGTTTACTAAAAAACAGTTGACAATTATTTTGATAGAACAAATCCATTTAAAAACAATGGACACGAAATAGTGATGCATATTTCTAGTGTTTCTTTGATTGGACGAAAATTCAACAGATTTGTCTGAAACTCCTTATGGGATCAAGATACTGAGCAGCGCATGAGCTGCAGTGGTCAGCGACCAATAGCTGACCGCTAGCGTCAGGGCCAGCGAACCAGAGCTGCCAAGACCCTTCTACACCTCCACGAGGTGATCCTGGATAACAGGATGCAGCAGGGCAAACTGGCTAAGGAGAAGGGACCGAAGAGGGAATGCTAACACGGTACTCAAAAAATGCTTGCTGAAGTCGGATGTGTTGGACTGAAAGGTGCAGATATCGCAGTCAAGCTGTAAACTACGACACCACGCATTCCGTTCTCTGGACTTCTTTCTGCTACTTAAGCCCTTTCAGGGTTTGGTAGCGGGAGATTGAGAATGAACGAAGCCAAGTCAAAGTCTTGGATACTAAGAGAAATTGAACAGCCATGTACCAACCAAATCTCACCATATTAAAAAGGAATGTTTTGAATAGTTTAAATGTTTGTTTTAATCTCAACTATAAAAGAGAAGATAGTATATATACCAAGCGCTTAAATTATTTTAAGTAGTATATGCGTTGCCCTTAAATTATTTTGAGTAGTATATGCATGGCCCTTAAATTATTTTTAGTATTATAAAGTCTTTTCTCAATAAATGGTTCAAGCTTCTGGCAGCAGAAGTTACTATTGTTTTTAAACAAAAAATACAGATATCTTGTTCCTTGAAAGATTTAGTGGTGTAATTGGGAAAAGTTGGTTTTTTTTTTTTTTTAGACGCATGCATGTTTCAACTATGCCTTGACGCCTTCTGTTTCTGGTGTGTTCTTTGGATTTCTGTCATCATAGGTAGTTCTGGATTATTGTGTGGATCATGGATCAGTGAACTCTGGACTGTGGGCCATGCGTGGTCCTCAAGATTAATTTCAGCAGGCCTCTTGTATAAAAAACATGTATTATTAGTTAGTTACTTTTCTTTCCACTTATGCCGTTGAGCTTCGTGGGAAGCTTAAGCCGTCTGTCCTGTGCCAAAATTTATACATAAAAACTATAAAACCAAAAAATTTACATGAGACAGAAGACAATTTATTTGTTCTTTACTTAATCTTTACTACGCCAGATTAAAAAATTATGTCTTCTTGCTGCTGCTGATTTATTATTCGGCACGTCAGGTCATGAAATGGTTGTTGATTTTGAGAATCTGTAATCTTTATTTTTTATTTTGTGTGGGTGTGTGTCTAGGGATATATATTAATAAAGAACTTGTTGGTGTTATTGTGTGTATGTTAGCTTCTGAGATACATGAATATGAAGGTGATAGTGGGGAAAAATAGCACAAACATATAGACATCCGCTGAAAAAAAGAAGCTGAAAACGAACTATTACTACTATCAATGTTTACCGTAATGGCTATGTCTGTCACTTCGACTATAAACGTAATTATTGTATCTACATAAACAAGCTTAAATAGATCTATCTCAGAAAAATCAGTTCCAGAAACTCAACTCCCCCATTCTAAATAATGGGTGAAACTTCGAATCCAAGCGGAAAACATAAGAAATCCTTTAAAAAAAAACTAAAATAAATTAAAAAATTGTCATTGTTTTTGTTTAACAGTACATGACGGAAGTTGGAACTCTCTACAATCAAAAGAACAGTATGTTCAGTCGTTTCTATTGCATTAACCCGGTAGTTTATAAACGATATAGCGATGACTCTAGGGCTGGCATAGGATTTTGACTGCAGTACGGAACAAACGGGTCATACCCTAAAGCCGCTAGTACATTAAAGGTTAAAAACTGGTCCATGGTTGCCTGCTTCTGACGATTTTTCATATTTATTCTAAAATGGTCAACAACATTATCATTGAACATGCATTGGGGACGGCGTGGGCTAGGGGTTAAGGGACACGGCTCACAACTGGAAGGTGCTGGGTTCGATCCCCATCATAGCACCGGCCATTACCCCGGGGAAGCAAACCCTTAGAAAATGCAGGAGAAAGCAGACCCTTACATAAAATGCATGCTGAAGTCAGACGCACTGGGCCGACAGGCACAAAATAAAAACCACAGTGCAACGCACACTGCCTTAGGGATTAGAGTAATAAGGCGAACACACACAAGTGTTTTTTTTTAAATTGAACATGATAATGCTCCTGTTGACCTCTGCAGTGTTAGGGTGCCATTTTTCCACCAAGTTCTATGTTTCTTCTCAATGGTAACACAGTTCCCTAATTTCTGTAATGAAGATAGCTCATCAGTCTCTTCTTTTAACTGTTCCCTGTGTAGTTCTTTAGTGGTCAGCTCATTCTTGTGGTCTTTCACTATCTCCTTCACTTCTTCATCATCCACCTTAAAAGTTGGACGAATACCAAGTTATACAAGTAGAACAGCGGACAAATGGTGGAGTTTTACTGTGTATATGTATGAGTAGAATGGTAATGCTACTTTATCGTGCCAGAGGTATTGCTTTCCATCCCTGTTTTTAGCACGCTCCACTTGACCCAGGTGTAGATTGGTACCTGGCTTAATATTAGGGAAGGAAAGGCAGAGAAACAATCAATAGTGTTATTTTTAAATGAACAAAAGTAATTCATAATTATTTCATGTAGATATGTATGTATATTTGTAGTATGATAAAGATATCAAAATTAGAATACAAAAGACAGGAAGACTTTTCATTACATTGGAAAACGTGGAAATAAAACGAGATTAAGTCCAGTATAAAGTTTGTTTTGTTGTAACTTAACTTCTTTATACTGGCTTAGAAGACTACACAGTCTGTATATAACCAGTTTCTTGGAGGGTGGTTTAAACGATGTGCAAGATCACCTTAATAGACTAAAACACTAGAGCTAATTAGACCTGCAGCCAGTTAGGTGCCATCTATAGCTGCTCTTAACAAACCACCTGGGGAAAGGTACAAATAACTTTGGTAGATTTTTAACTTAAATATTGTCCGGGCAGCAGCATTAATCCTACTCTTTCCAGCTGCTAATGAATTTTTAACGTGCTCGAAACTGAACACAGAAGTCCAATCTCACTACCCAGAGATCAAAGGAATTTTTACCAGAAAATCCACGTAGAAAAAAAATCATGGTCTCCACCATGATTCGAACACGCGACCTCCGGCACCCAAGGCGGACACCTTACCTCGAGACCACAGATTCCCCCTTGGCAGCAGGAGTTTTAGAACAAACGACGAAGAAGGACTGTTGGAAAGGACCAGATCGATATAAATCAGTGGAACATCATGTGAGAAGAAAACCAACTGATAACATTACAAGACAGTCTCTGTTCTGGAAATCCCCAGGGCATGAAAAGAAGAGGCAGACCAAAATAGGAGAGTTTGAGACAAACATAAAGGAAACAGGAAAGACATGGACTGAACTGGTGCGGTCGACTCATGGCTGGAGAACTTGGCATGTGTTTGTTGTAGACCTATGCTTCACAGGGAGCTGGAAGGTTTTGATGATGATATGATGTTGATGAAGATGATACAAAAAAAGAAAGTTTGTCATTCTGTATTGGAGGATTAGATAAGTCTTGAGAGTGGTGTGAGCAAACTTTTGGTTTGAAGTGAGTGTGTGTGACTTACTTCCTCTGTCTGTCTTACGATGAGGTTGGCTTAACTAACAATATCATTCTCATTGTAATTCTCTCTCTCTCTCTCCTCTCTTTCCTTTCCCTTTTCTCTCTCTTTTCTTTCCCTTTTCTCTCTCCCCTCTCTTTTCTTTCCCTTTTCTCTCTCCCCTCTCTTTTCTTTCCCTTTTCTCTCTCCCCTCTCTTTCCTGTCCCTTTTCTCTCTCTCTCCTCTCTTTCCTTTCCCTTTTCTCTCTCCCCTCTCTTTTCTTTCCCTTTTCTCTCTCCCCTCTCTTTCCTGTCCCTTTTCTCTCTCTCCCCTCTCTTTCCTTTCCCTTTTCTCTCTCCCCTTTCTTTTCTTTCCCTTTTCTCTCTCCCCATTCTTTTCTTTCCCTTTTCTCTCTCCCTTCTCTTTTCTTTTCCTTTTCTCTCTCCCCTCTCTTTCCTTTCCCTTTTCTCTCTCCCTTCTTCTTTCTTTCCCTTTTCTCTCTCCCCTCTCTTTACTTTACCTTTTCTCTCTTTTCTTTCCCTTTTCTCTCCCTTCTCTTTTCTCTCTCTAATCTCTCTATTCTTTCTCTTGTCTCTCTCCTGTCTCTCCCTCCCTATTTCTGTCTTACGATGAGATTGGCTTTACTAACAATATAGTTTTCATTGTAACTCTCTCTTCTTTCTCTTTTCTCTCTTCCCTTTTCTTTCTCTTTTCTCTATTCTTTCCCTTCTCAATCTCTTCTCTCTTTTCTTTCTCTTTTCTCTCTCCCCTCCTCTTTCCCTCATCGCTCTTTCTCCCTCTTTCTTTCTACGATGAGGTTGGCTTTACTAACAATATCACTCCACTCTCATTTTCTCTCTCCTGTTTTTCTCTCTCTCCCTTCTCTCCTCTCTCTCTTCTCTCCTCTCTCTCTTCTTTCTTTTCTCTCTCACTCCACTCTCCCTTTCTGTCTCCTCTGTTTTCTCTTTTCGTCTCTCTCTCTCTCATCCTCTCTATTCTTTATTTTTCTCTCTTTCTCCCTTCTCTTCTTCCCTCTTTTCTTTCTACGATGATGTTGGCGTTACAAACAATATCATTCTCATTATCTCTCTCTCTCTCTTGTTTCTTTTCTCTCTCATTCGACTCTTCCTTTCTCTATCATCTCTCTTCTTTCCACCTCTTCTCTCGCTACTGATCTCTCTCTTTCCCTTCTCTCTCTTTCTCATTCTTCTCTCCTTTCTCTCTTCCCTCCTTTCTCTCTTCCCTCCTTTTTCTCTTCCCCATTCTTTCTTCTCTCTCTCCCTTCCTATATATATCTATTCCTTTCTATTCCTATCCCTCCCTCTCTCTCTCTCTCTCCCTCCCTCCTCTCTGCCTTCCTTTCTTCCATTCTCTCCCTCTCTTTCCTCTCTCTCCCTTCCTCTCACCTCTCTCCCTTTCTCTCTCTCCCCCTTTCTCACTCTTCTTTTTTGCCTTTCTCTCTCTCCCTCTTTTTTCTCTTTCCCTCTCTTTCCTCTCCCTTTTTCTCTCGCTCCCTCCCCCTACCACCTCTTTCTCCCTCCCCTCTCTCTCTTCAATTACATTACACCTATTGATACCCATATTTGTTGCATGTTGTATCAAAGATATTACAATAGTTCAACTGTTTCTACTGATTTGTATCCATTGCAACCAACATAAAACTGTATTTTTCTGAAACTACAACCATATCTCAATCCAATCCAATCTAAATTTTTTATTTTAAATTACTTTAACACATTAAAATATTTAATTTTTAAGAATGAAGACGTGTTCGTAAATAGTGATCACCTTGCACAGTTATACCAGGTACGACTTGTGTTTCAAAACTTGCTGTGTAAAGCAGTGGTCGTCAAACTCAATAAGTATGCAAGCTACTTTTAAATTAAAAATTCTTTAGCGAGCTACCTACCAGCGTATAGTATTTTTAACCTTCCAGTTTCCACATTTTGTTATTACAGCACAAACATTTAGACACCCATTTTTGGATCACAATTTGTATTGTAAATCCATGAAATTGCCACAAAACACTGATGTTCATAACATCTACATAAACAAACTAAACAGACCTACCTCAGAAAAATCAGTTGCAACAACTTAACTTCATCACAATCAATAATGGACCTTCCAAATCCATGTGAAACGGAAAAAATTGTTTTGAAAAAAAATAAATAAATGGTATTTTGACTACTTGAAAAATATGTTTTTTTTTCCTTACAAAAAATGGCCCGGTTTGATTTGAACGCCCCCTCGTACAATGAAGGTTTATACAATAAAGGCTTGTACAATGATACAATGAAGACTTATTATATAATGAATACTTATATAATAAAGGCTTTTACAATGAAGAGTTATACAATGATGCAATGAAGACTTATACATAATAAAGGCTTATACAATGAAGGCTTATACAATTAAGACTTATATTAAGGGCATTCAAGTCAAACCAGAACTCTTTTTGGTAAAGAAAAAAACAACATTTTTCAAGTAGTCAAAATATCATAAATTTTTTAAATTTAATCTTCTGCAACGTTTATGCACTAATCCCAGCATTTAAGTAATGCTTGAAAATCTGCAGCGTAGAAAGATTGGTCAGAATGTCTGAACCAATCCAGGACAACCTGTTTCATTTCGTCATCAGTGCTGAAATATGGACCTCCCAGGAATTCTTTTAGGGGTCCAAACAGGTGGAAATCGCTTGTAGTGAGGTCTGGGATGTAAGGTGCATGTGGCAATACCTTCCAGCCGAGTTGCTGCAGATGGCACATAGTAAGCCGTATGAGATCGAGCGTTATCTTGCAGGAGCAGGACGCCCTTTGTGATCAAACCATGCCATTTTTTCCAGAGACGGTTATGCAAATCACTCAAAATGTGTATGTACTGTTCACTGTTGATAGTGAGTGACATAACGGGGCAGATAATCAACATGAATGGCTTGGCTTCGTTCGTTCTTAATCTCCCGCTACCAAACCCTGAAAGGGCTTAAGTAGCAGAATGTAGTCCAGAGAACGGAATGCGTTGGGTTGTAGTTTACAGCTTGACTGCAATATTTACACCTTTTGGTCCAACACATCCGAGTTCAGCAGACATTTTTTGAGTACCGGGTTAGCATTCCCTCTTCGATCTCTTCTCCTTAGCCAGTCTGCTCTGCTGCAGCCTGTTATCCAGGATCACTGCTTGGAGGTGTAGAAGGGTCTTGGCAGCTCTGGTTCGCTGGCCCTGTTGCTAGTAGTTAGCTGTGGACCGCTGCAGCTCATGCACTGCTCAGCATCTTGATCCCAATCAACATGAATGATGCCAAGTTTGTCCTAGAAAATACTCTCCATTTTACCTACAGAAGCAATTGTTCAAAATTTGTTGGGTGGTGGTGATTGCGCATGCTTCCACTGCTTGGATGCTCGTTTCGATTTAAAAGTATAATGATGCACCAAGGTTTTGTCACATGTAATGAAGCAATCCAAATAGCCATGATCTTGCAATTCAGTGCAGGCTTGAACTCTTTTCTGCTGGTCAAAAATGAAAGGCTGTCTTGGCATACAACGTGCATTAATCTTCAGAAAATGCAAATGTTCATGAATTATAGTGTTCACAGTACCCAGTGAAAGACCTGCAATTTCTCACCATACAAGGGCTTTAAATGTTAAATAATTTGGGAAGAATTTGATGCAGAGAGCTGAAAATATTTGCGTTGACCTGGAAATTCCAGACAAAATGATTTGTGAAAATTTCACGCTACTAGAGCTTACCTTTGCTGAGTTTTGAGCAAAACTGACAAACAGGCACATTTGTTATGTGTTTTATATATTAAGATCACCATATTTTTCTATAAAGCCTGCGAAATAAAAGAAGACAATTTTTGTAAACCTTCAATTCCTTATCAAAATAAAAATTCCCCTAATCTCTGCTTACCCTGTACAAATAGCAGTTTTTTTTCTTAGCACTTTATGAACCACAAATAATAACTTTATATGCCACCAGTTCAACAGTCTGGATTTAATATTTGATTATTTATTTACTAGAGAATTACAAAAAAAAATTATAACATTTGATTGTTTGACTAAATTAGAAATATATTTTTTACATATAATATTTGATTATTTATTTACTAAAGAATCAGTTTTTTATTTTACATATAATATTTAATTATATCTATTTACTAAAGAATCAATATATTTTTAAATATATTTTATTATATTTATTTACTGAAGAATGAATATATTTTTACGTATAAAATTTTATTATTTATTTACTAAAGTATTATTATAATTTATACGTGTAATGTTTTATTTCCATTTACTAAAAGTTGAAAATCACATTTACATAGAATATTTGATTTTCATTTTCTTAAGTATAAATAAATACAATTTGACACTTTAGTGGTACATATCATATTTTATATTCATTTAACCAAAGTATAAATATATTTTTTGCAGTAAATTAAAATAATTGTTTATATATTGATTATGTAACTGTTGGCTCATACATGAAAAACAGTTGTGTCCCTATATTCTAAACAGACCAAAAAGGACCAGTGCTGTATATGGCTGTTTTCCGATGTTGTGATCATCAGCAGCATCAAACGGAAAAGTGGCCCTGTTACAAGAAAGGTTTCCATTATATTGTAAGTGCCATAAATAAAAAAAAAGCTAAGATCCCAATGTTATGCCAGTGTGGCATATTGGAAATATGGTGTTAGTTAAAGTTGATGGCCAACAACACTGAAGGAATCAACGCTGTGATCAAAGCAAATGGATAAGGTCTTTAAACAGTGAACCGTTTAAAATATTTTGGCTGAAAAATCAGTGATGAGGGATCAAAACCAGAGGTCCTGGCCAGAATAACACAAACAACAGCAGCGCTTGCACGATTGAAACATATGGAAGTGCACGATTGAAACATATGGAAGTGCACGATTGAAACATATGGAAGTGCACGATTGAAACATATGAAACATATGGAAGTGCACGATTGAAACATATGGAAGTGCACGATTGAAACATATGGAAGTGCACGATTGAAACATATGGAAGTGCACGATTGAAACATATGGAAGTGCACGATTGAAACATAAGGAAGTGCACGATTGAAACATATGGAAGTGCACGATTGAAACATATGGAAGTGCACGATTGAAACATATGGAAGTGCACGATTGAAACATATGGAAGTGCACGATTGAAACATATGGAAGTGCACGATTGAAACATATGGAAGTGCACGATTGAAACATATGGAAAGATAAAAGACTCTCCCTAAAGGTCAGACTAATGCGCTCACTGGTTCTTTCAATATTCCTCTATGCCTGCAAAACATGGACTATTACAGCAGACCTCCAGAGAAGAATCAAGGCCATGGAGATGAGATGTTTTAGAAGACTCCTAAATATCACCTACAAAGACCGTATCACAAATGATGAAGTACAAAGTGGAATCGAGAATATAAGTGGACTGTACGACGACCTCCTCAACGATCAAAAGTTGAAAGCTGACTTGGTATGGCTACGTCTCGAGGTCCAATAGACTTGCAAATACCATACTACAGTTCACAGGGCAAGCGAAGGCGAGGACGTCAGAGAAAACGATGGGAAGACAACATCCATGAATGGACTAACCTATAACTCGAGGAGGCACAAAAAGCAACTGCAGACAGAGAGGGATGGCGCAGAATTGTGAAGGTGTTAGTAGTGGTGCCCCAACGATCTCAAGAGGTCATGGGATGAACTGAACTGAGCTCTAAACAAACCACCAAACCATGGCTGGGTTACATGCCATGTCACACAGTTAGTCAGTCGCCTCTTATGACATGCTCTCTGTGGGGTAGTGATGCTATTCTTGTTCTTGTCATACACACAGACCCCGGCGGACCACTCAGTTTTTTTAGTGTTCTCAGGTAAATAGATTAAAGAAATTACTAATGATACACACACAGAAAATACTATCTTGCATTGTTTATGTCACCCTAATGATACATAGGGATTACCTCTTTGTCTTTTCCTCTAAACTAACCATATCTATTTCCTTCCACTGTATCAGAGAGGTAAGGCGCTCACTTTTCAAGAAATGAACGAAAGCACAAAACAGTGGGTGTTTGAAACTCACACGTTTTTAATGAAGATTGGTCTCCAGTGAGGTGAGATGGAGCATCTAGTTTTATTGGAGACAGACGATACGCTCAGAGGTTCCATGTATAAGCTGTGCATATCAAAGAAATCTTGGTAGTTCAAAATCAAAAAGGTTACTAGCCCCATGCACAACTCTCTTTAATCTCTTTTTGTTATGGGAAGACAGCCTTATGGCAAAACTAGGGAGAATCGGGATTCAAGGCAGCATGCAAAGCTGGATACAGTTATACCTGCACAATAGAAGAACAAGAGTCACCATCGATGGGCACATGAGTAAACAAGTGCTGCTCTACCACCAACATCTTTCACCAACATCGTTTCTTGTTTATATTAACGACTTGGTCAAGGATCTCCCCGCTGGAGTGAACGCTGCCTAATATGCAGATGATCTAGTACTCTGGTGTGCTGATGAACACGCCACTACAGCAAACCATTGAATGCAGGTGGCAGCAGACATGCTATTGGCGTGGGCAGAGAAATGGAGTATCACAATAAACACAGATAAGACCTCCACGGTGTTGTTTTCCCTTTCCCCAAAAGACCAAACAATCAACTTGCACTTAGGAATGTCCATTGTCAAGGAATAAAACTCCCCTACCTATCTTGGGGTGACATTTGATAAAAGGCTTACTTGGAATAAACATATTGGAAAGACAGAAGCGAAGGCCTGAAGAAGGCTAGGCCTATCTACAGCTTGTTCAACAGCTGCCAATACATATTTGCAGTCATTGAACAAAGTGCAAAACCAAGCCCTCAGGCTCATTACAGGAGCCATGAAAACTACATCGATTTCGGAGAGGCAGAAAGTTACTGGATTACAGACACTGTCCCACAGAAGAGACACAAAGAGTATGATCCAGATGGAAAAGTACAACAGTATGCTACAGCACCCAATGATGGCAAGACTAGAAGATTTGGCTTTGAGTCGTCTTAAATGAGGCAGCTTTGTACACCGGGGAAAGATACTTAGAAGACAGCACCAAGCAGACCTACCCATGAAGACAAAACCAAGCAGACCTACCCATGAAGACAACACCACTGAAGCCCACCCTATACCCAATACTATGGGAAGAAAACGATGAAACTATTCAGATAAATACATCAGTCACTGGTCTCACGACTACAACGAGCTGCAAAAGCGAACTGCTACACTGAGTATGATCAAAGAAAACTATCTTAAACAATCGTGGATACATGCCTATACAGATGGATCAGCAACAATCGTGGATACATGCCTACACAGATAGATCAGCAACAAATGCTGGTAAGAATGGAGGCGCTGGTATCTGTATAACATACCCTGAGGACCATTGTGAGACAAGTGTTTCCACTGGTAAATTCTGCTCTAGCTATACAACTGAGTTTCAAGCTCTCAAGTAGGCTGAGGTTCAAGCTCTCAAACAGGCTGAGGTTCAAGCTCTCAAGTAGGCTGAGGTTCAAGCTCTCAAACAGGCTGAGGTTCAAGCTCTCAAACAGGCTGAGGTTCAAGCTCTCAAACAGGCTGAGGTTCAAGCTCTCAAACAGGCTGAGGTTCAAGCTCTCAAACAGGCTGAGGTTCAAGCTCTCAAACAGGCTGAGGTTCAAGCCCTCAAACAGGCTGCCAACATGATCCAGAACAGCAATTCTGATTGCCACCAAGCAGTCATCTTCCCAGACGCACTATCTGTGCTGCAAGCTATTAAGGGTGGTAAGCTCTTGCTTCTGAGAAGTGAACTGGGTAGGGTCGCTGCTGGAAAGGGAACTATACTCCAGTGGCTGCCGTCCCACCGTGGCGTGCCTGGAAATGAGAAGGCAGATGGGCTTGCAAGGAGGGGAGGAGAAAGTGAACAAGAAGACAGCGAAATCACACACTTTGAGAAAAAGAGAGTTGTCCGGGCTGTCAGTAGAGAACAGAACCAATCCAACGATGACTGCCACACCATTGACCGGCAAGGGGCAGAGTATCATTCTTCGCCTCAGGACCCGGGCACAAAAGACTGAATAAACACATGTACAGGCTTCGTCTGTCTTCTTAGCCGCTGTGTACATGTGGTACATGCAAACAAACTACCGAGCATGTTTTGCATGACTGTCCTCTGTATGGTCAGTTAAGGAGGATACACTGACCAAATGATTCGACACTACAATCAAAGCTGTATGGGGCTAAAGAACAACTGCAGTCGAGTTCATCACAGAAACTCACCTGATGGTGTAAACATCTATGATGCGATCACAAGAAGAAAGAGAAGAATCTCCTTTTGTGACATACATGGACGTACAGTGGTTCTATTCTTTTCACACTAGGAGGCCCAAAGGGGTCCACTCTGGGAATTCCTTCTACGATATTTTGGGATATTGTTTCTAGGTAAATATACAGTGAAACTACAACTGGGGATCAAGATGCTGAGCAGCGCATGAGCTGCAGTGGTCAGAACTCATAGCTGACTGCTAGCGTCAGGGCCAGCGAACCAAAGCTGCCAAGACCCTTCTACACCTCCACACGGTGATCATGGATAACAGGCTGCAGCAGGGCAGACTGGCTAAGGAGAAGGGATCAAAGAGGGAATGCTAACCCGGTACTCAAAAAATGTTTGCTGAAGTCGGATGTGTTGGACCGAAAGGTGCAAATATCACAGTTAAGCTGTAAACTACGACACAATGCATTCCGTTCTCTGGACTACATTCTGCTACTTAAGCCCTTTCAGTGTTTGGTAGTGGGAGATTGAGAATGAACGAAGCCAAGCCAAACTACATCTTTACTGAAAGTGAAAACTCAATACAAACACATATAGTTGGTTGGTTATTGATCCAGCAGCCTGTGGGCTCTTGCCCTTTGACCCAGTGCCATATACTTCTTCTTCTTCGTACGCAGTCAGACAGTAACCATTATTTTTTCGAAAAAAGCGGCGGTCATCCTGAGGCTGTCGACACTGCCATAGAGTTTGTCTTGTGGTTCCACTGGTGATGGCCACATCTGCTCTCTCTGATCCTCGTATGTCGGGCAGTTCTGCAGCAGATGCTCAGCGGTCATTTTCTCGGTACCACATGGGCATTCATCAGTACCACCTGTCTTCAATTTGTTGAATAGGTGGTGCCTCAGTCTATTGTGGCCAGTGCGGAAGACAACGACCTGCTCTCTTCTGTTCAACTGGTAATAGGCATCGTTTTTTGTGTAGCCAGAATGTTCTGTTTCCCATTTGGTCATGTATCTGGCTTTAATAAGCCGTTTTGACTCTTCGTACGTCATACTAGTATCTGTTTGTGGTAGTCTTGCACCTTCTTTTGCCAGTCTGTCTGCCTCCTCGTTGCCTTGGATGTTGCAGTGTGATGGGACCCACTGTACCACTACCCTTTTTGGTGCAGACTGCTGGCATAGTTGACAGAGTGCTGCTCTTAAGTCATTAAGCTCAGTGTTTTTCTGGCTTTTTAGCGCTGTGACTACGGCCAGAGCATCTGTAAGCAGGACTATATGGCTTTAATTTTCTTTATGTGTCACCATTTCTTCCACTGCCACCCTCAGTGCCTCTGCCTCCGCTCTGAAATTGCTTGTGTACTTACCAGTTGCGAATGACAGTGTTATTTTTCTGCCATTTGGTAGGTTCAGGAATGCTCCTGCCCCTCCGTTCTGTGTAGTGTTTGTTACAGAACCGTCGGTGTATGCATGGGTCCAGTCCATGCTTGAGTAGTTTTTCGATATAAAGCTTAGGGTAGTATCTCTCCTTTCTTTTTCAGTCTGGCAGTTTTTGTTTCCAAGTGCCATATACAAACACATATAGATATGGCTTAGTTATGTCCCAGTACAGTAACTGAGACATGCTATATTTGTAACTATTCTGTTAAAAATTTCCTGTCCTCAGATTTTCAAATGTTGCCTCAACATTGTGCTACAAGGATTCATGATTCTATGTTTCTTATTAGGAAAACTCCAATTGGACAAGATTTTGCAGAGAATATCAAGCATAAAGTCTGGCTTCGTGTGGGGCTTGATGACCTGGAGATCGTCAAAAGTAAGATCTTAAAATTGGTGTTTGAAATATGAGAGAAGGTGTTTATTTGCGTGTCCCATTTGCGCATTTATTTTGTTTAAACAATTTCATGTCTAATTTTGCCAATTTGTGTTTGACAGTCCATGACAAGTGTCTCATCTCTGTATATCAAATAGTTTTTTTCCCAAATAAAATTAATTAAACTGGTTGAGCTAAAATTATGTTCATAATTAAAACCTAAAAATTACATAATTAAATTTTTACAAGGGCGGAACAAATAGTACCCAACTTTAGAAATTAGTTTAACCTTCTGATTCCCAGCTTACAAAATTACATCTATTTCCTGTACTGCATAATTTTTCAGCATGTCATGCCCAGACATGGTTGTTAATTTTGAGAATCTTTTTTTTTTAATTTTAAAAAACAAAAATTTTGTGTCTAGAGACCTATATGAGATACAAAAAGATGAAGGTGATAGTGGTGAAAAATAGCACAAACATTTAGGCTTACCTGGTAGCAGCATCCCTTGGTTACGGGAAAAAACATTAGCTGAAAAACATACAATTACTACTATCAATGTTTACCATAAAGACTATGTCTTGTCACTTCAACTATAAACATAATTATTATATCTACATAAACAAACTAAATAGATCTACCTCAGAAAAATTTGTTGCAGACATTTAACTCCCCCATTCTCAATAATGGGTGAATCTTCAAATCCAAGTGAAAAACAGAAGAAATCCTTTCCAAAATCTCAAACAAATTTCACAATCACCATTTTCTTCGTCTAACTGTACATGACGGAAGTTGGAACTCTGCAATCAAAAGAGCAGTATGCTCAGCCGTATCTATGGCATTAACCCCGTAGTTTAAGATTAAGCGATAATCCTAGAGCTGACAACGCCAGTGGTACGGAGCCAAATCGTCGTAATCTTAAGCCTTTGGGCCGGAAAAGATTAACTTATCTTTTTAGTTTATAACCTAATCCCCTTTGAAATAAGCACTTTCTAAGTGGACACGCTTCTTCCAGCGGGGCTGCAACTGCTGCAAGCATTTCTTTGAGTTTGGATATCTCCATCAGGTGTTTTGTCACATTTGTCTTGACGTCTTCAATGTCCTGAAATCTCAACCCTTTGAATGGCACCTTGAGCCAGAAGTTACAGGGAGCCAAATAATTATAATTTGTTATTAAAATAACTCACTATGCATGTCAGAATTGTCACTTTATCCCCACATCTAAAACATTACTGCATTCGCTGTCGTCTGTTTTAAAATTTTAAAAGCAGAGTCTGATTCGGACTTGAATATCCCAGTGTAATCCGGATAATCATTGGCCTGATCAAGTCTCCTGAACTCTAATTTTTCTAGTCGAAGTACAGTGGGTCCCATCCCACTGTAAAATTCAAGGCAACGAGGAGGCAGACAGACTGGGGAAAGAAGGTGGAAGGTTACCACAATCAGATTCAAGTGGGACTTACGAAGAGTCCATAAGGTTTATTAGGGCCGAATACATGGACAAATTTGGAAACAGAGCATACTGACTACACACAAAAGTATGCTTCTTCTTCATCGTACGCTGTTTACAGCGATATACGTTGCACTGTTTTATTTTGTTAAGCCTGTGGCTCAGTGCATCCGATTTCAACAGGCGTTTCTGTAGGGATGCCCTCCTTAGCCTTTGGCTGTCCCTAGCCTATCTGCAAGACAGTAGTTATTTTTGGTCAGAGTTGTCTCTCTTAGGGAAGTTGTCTTGCAGGACTATCGAGTCTTCCCCACTCGTGTCTATAGGGTTTGGCAATGATATGATATGATGGACTATGCACTAGTTTGTACTATCCCGGAAGAGAGGCAGTCCAGTGTGACTGTCTCAGGATCGTCACGTCCTGCCAGAAACGTAGCATATGCATGTGAGTGAGGTATCTCTTTGCTCCCTTTATTTTCTCGGCTCATCTGCAGTGATGGCACGCCTAGCATTCCCCGCCACCTGGGAGCTTGTCACAATAGGGCAGAGGTGCAATGTCCGCTGGACTGCATCTCTTCTGTGTCCATTGGGATGACTGATAGCAGACAGAGGTAAAGAGCCTCCCATCACAGCGGTGCTGAGATTTAGGGCGGGATTCTGGCTTAGAGGCGTTCGGCCGTAGTCCCTCAGATGGTAGCTTCGTACCATTGGCTTATCAGTCAAGCACGTGGACCAAATGTCAGCGACCTGCGATTCCTCTCGAAGGAGTGCGTTTAACCAGGGGACAAGCCTTGGTAATGGCATGGAGATGTTCGCCTGGTGTGCGGACATATCTCATGATCAAGGGTTGCGTCTCATCAGTTCGCAGTGAGGTGGCTGCTCTACTGCTTACGACACCCCGACCGAGAACTAAGTCTTCTACTAGTGGTTTCACACCTCATCGCCGTATGGGGTGAATATTGGGCAGCTTCCCGCCCGCTTTGATCGGCGTACGGCAGAGACCTCTTTCTACAGCTCGACCGGGTCGGGCTGAGACACGAGCCCCAGGTCCCAACCCTATCGTAGCCTCCTATCGCAGTGGTGCTGAGATTGAAGGCGGGATTCCGGCTTAGAGGCGTTCGACCGTAATCCCTCATATCGTAGCCTCGTGCCGTTGGCTTATCAGCCTAGCACGTGGACCAAATGTCTGCGACTAGCGATTCCTCTCGAGTTGAGCAGGACTACCGTAGCAACGCCCTGTCATTAGTAGGGTAAAACTGACCTGTCTTCCGAGGGTCTAATACCTGCACCAGTTCACTATTAGACCCAACGAATTAATAGAGGGCTTTTTTGTCAGTCATGACCAAGTGTCTGAAACCTGCGATTTCTGTAGGGTTAAGCAGGATTACCGTAGCAGACGATCTTTCATTAAGAGGGTAAAACTGACCTGTCTTCCGTGGGTCTAATACCAGCACATGTTCCCTATTAGACCCAACGTAAGTGCTCTCAGTCTGTCAGTCATTTTACAGTGTTGGCGTGTTGAGTCAAATTAAGCCGCAGGCTCCACTCATGGTGGTGCCTTTCAGTCAATTCCTTTATCGAACACTGAATGCGGGCCAATCGAGCCACAGAGAACTTAGCCCTAGATTTCCGAGGGTCTAAATCCAGCACCCGTTATATATTAGACCCAACGAAAGTGCTCTCGGCCTGTCAATCATTTCAGTGTTGGCCGTGTTGAGTCAAATTAAGCCGCAGGGGTGGAGCCCTTCCGTCAATTCCTTTAAGTTTCAGCTTTGCAACCATACTTCCCCCGGAACCCAAACACTTTGGTTTCCCGGAAGCTGCCCGCAGAGTCATCGAAGCAACTCCTGCGGATCGCTAGTCGGCATCGTTTATGGTCAGAACTACGGCGGAATCTGATCGTCTTCGCGCCTCTGACTTTCGTTCTTGATTAATGAAAACATTCTTGACAAATGCTTTCGCAGTAGCTCGTTGACTTTCGTTCTTGATTAATGAAAACATTCTTGACAAATGCTTTCGCAGTAGCTCGTCTTGCGGCGATCCAAGAATTTCACCTCTAACGCCGCAAAACGAATGCCCCCGTTTGTCCCTGTTAATCATTACCTCCAGTTCCGAAAACCAACAAAATAGAACCGAGGTCCTATTTCATTATTCCATGCACCATTATTCAGGCAGCCGAGGCCTGCTTTGAACACTCTAATTTTTTCAAAGTAAACGCGCCGGCCACCCGGGACGCTCAGCGAAGAGAGCCGGCAGACGGTACGGCAGGAGACAACGGGCAGTGAACCGGCGCGAGCCGAACCGCCCGCCTGCGCCTGAGATCCAACTACGAGCTTTTTAACTGCAACAACTTTAATATACGCTATTGGGGCTGGAATTACCGCGGCTGCTGGCACCAGACTTGCCCTCCAATAGATCCTCGTTAAAGAGTTTAAAGTGTACTCTTTCCAATTACGGGGCCTCGAAAGAGTCCCGTATTGTTATTTTTCGTCACTACCTCGCTGTGCCGGGAGGGGGTAAGTTGCACGCCTGCTGCCTTCCTTGGATGTGGTAGCCGTTTCTCATGCTCCCTCTCCGGAATCGAACCCTGATTCCCCGTTACCCGTTATAAACATGGTAGGCATGTCACGTACCATCGACATTTGATAGGGCAGACATTTGAAAGATGCGTCGCCGGCACATGAGGCCATGCGATCAGCACAAAGTTATCCAGAGTCACCAGTGGGGACGCCGCAACCCCGCGAGGGGAAACGACGATTGGTTTTGAACTAATAAAAGCGCTCTTTTTGCAAGGGTCGGAGCTTGGTAAGCATGTATTAGCTCTAGAATTGCCAGAGTTATCCAAGTAGGATCGTGTCATCTAAGGAACCTCAACTGATTTAATGAGCCATTCGCGGTTTCACCGTGAGACAGTGTGAACTTAGATATGCATGGCTTAATCTTTGAGACAAGCATATGACTACTGGCAGGATCAACCAGATATCTGTCGGAGATGTACGAACCACACACATCGGTCGGCGGAGGACGGATGTGTAAAAAGCCTCACTAGGACGGCCGCAGGGACCGACTGACAGACGGATGGTTGTTCCGTCCCTCACTCCGTCGACCTAGGACCGCCTGACAGGGTCCGTACACACACCAGACGACCGACCGACCGGGCTCGCTCGGGGAGGGATGGCAGAGCTCTGTGCAGAACGGATCCCAACGGCCCCGGCGATGAATTTCACGGGGACGAGACGATTTTTGCCTGCCGGCCTGCCCTTCTCCCGAGGGTTGGTCGGGCGAGGACAGGGCCTTTAGGCACGATTCCTGCTTTCCATTTGCCGGTCACAAGCTCTTTGCGAGAGAATGACCACCAACGAGACGAAATGTTGAGGTCTGCTATAAGGCTTCGAATAACCACCACTGACTGTCAAATGTTCTCGATACGGCCACAGTAACGCACCGTTGCCAGTGGTACGACACCACAAATATGGTCCCGCTAGATAGCCGGGGAGAGGGCGGGCGAGCGCTTTCGGCAAGCAAGCGCTATCACTCCGTCTGACGGGACTGAGATCGCTGTACGAATACTGGATGAGAGTCAATCGCAGCGGCGAGAGACCAGCCCCAGATAAAAGTATGCTTATTACCAGTTGACCAGAAGAGGACAGGTGGTGGTCTTCAGACTCCGCACAGGCCACAACAGGCTGAGGTACCATCTATTCAATAAACTGAAGATGGGTGCTACTGACAAATGCACCTGCGGTACTGGGAAAATGACACCTGAACATCTGCTGAAAAATTGTCCGACATACAAGGACCATAGAAAGCACATGTGGCCATCACCAGTGTCAACACTAGACAAGCTCTATGGCAGTGTCAACAGCCACTGGACGACCGCTGTTTCCTTTAACAAATTCAAGTCGACATCTGACATTATACTAAGAAGAACTCCTAATTTCATTGCACAGAATACCACAACTTTAGAAATTCATAGAAAATATAAATATTCACATAACTGATATAACTCTGTATTAACCTTAACCAACCCTAAAAAAAATTGGCGCAACTTCATCTGCGACCGCATCATATTTAGCGCATCACATTTTACTATGGTTGTTGATTTTGAGAGCCTGTAACCTTTTTGTTTGTATGTCTATAGATATGATTTTGTTGTGCGTAGAGAAATTTTTAAAAATTAAGAACCTGTTGGTGTTATTGATTTTGCCTTGTGTGTGTTAGTTTCTGAGATACAAAAAGATAATGGTGACAATTTATAAAAACAACGCACCTACATTTAAACTCACCGATCCGGGTACATCACTCCTCAATAAATCTATTGAAATCACCACAAAGCACTGATAGTGTTCTGAACATGATCGGAATATCTGTTAGTTTACACTAAAAACTTATTTATTTCTTTGACATAAACAAACTGAACAGATCAACCTCACAAAGAACTTTTGCAACAACTTAATTTCACCATTCTCAATAATGGGATGGCTCCAATCTGTGAAAAAAGTCTTTCAAACTTATTTTAATTTGTCAGAAAAGGCTTCGCATTGGTCAAACCTGTGAAGAAAGATGTGACGTATTCATCATAATAAACAAACTTGATAAACAAACAATCTATGGTAGCCTGGTTTGGTCATGTATAAAAAGAACCAGTGCAGCGCCAGGTCTCAACTCAGGGTTAGTCAAGGTTAAATGAAAGCTGAGCATTCGCTAGATATTTACTGATTTTTAGATCAGTTTAAATGTGTAAAGATTTGCTGTAGGCTAAACGGCAAACCAATGATGTTAGATACCAAATGTCACCAAATCTGGCTGTAGTTGATGTTTCCGCACCACAGATGCTAACCAGATCAGACTGTAAAGAGTTATGCAGAATTACTCTTATTATGAGTGTGTTATTGGCACAATGGTTAGGGTGGTTGAAAAACATATACAGGAATATCCCTTTTAACCTTTACATTTCCAGATTACAAAATTACGTCTATTTCCTGCATCCGCTTAATTTTTCAGCACGCCAGTCACGACATTTAAAAAAAAAATTGTTCTTGTTTGTGTGTCTAGAGACAAAAATTAATAAAGAACTTGTTGGTGTTATTGTGTGTATGTTAGTTTCTGAGATACAAGAAGGTGATAGTGGTGAGAAATAACACCAACATATAGACTCACCCGGTAGCTGCATCCCTTGGTTAAAAAAAAAAAAAAATTTCCAGAAAAACATACTAATATTACTACTATTGATGTTTACCGTAATGGCTATATCTGTCACTTCGACTATAAACATAATTATTGTGTCTACATAAACAAACTAATTAGATCTACCTCAGAAAAATCATTAGAAGAAACTGAACTCCCCCATTCTCAGTAATGGATGGATCTTCAAATCCAAGTGAAAAACAGAAGAAATCATTTCCATAATCTAAAACAAATTTTAAAATCACCATTCTTTTCATTTAACCATACATGACGAAAGAAGGAACTCCCTACAATCAAAAGAGCAGTATGTTCAACTATTTCTATTGCATTAACCTGGTAGTTTATATACGATGAATTGATGACCCTATAGCTGACGCCGTGCAGCGGGGCCAAATCGGCATCATCTCATGCCGCTAGAAAGGTAAAGGTTCCAAATACAATGTTCCTCCCTCTAGCATGGCTGATATAGGTCTGGTTCACGGCTGTTCTTCTGGCACAAGTTGACATGTATGTGTGCCTCATGCATCAGCTATTTGTTCTGGTTTCCCTTGCAGCTCAGGGATTAACACGAAAACCTACTGTTGACAAAGAACAAGTGGAGGATGATCTGACTGTTGTGACCCAGATGGCAGAACTTGCGGGCAAGTTGACATGCCAACATCAGGTCAGTTAGCATGGCCTCACCCATCTTAAATCCTAGCTTGTAAATAGTTATTGTTATTTTGGTAGAGCTGTACTGATTTACTTTTCCTGTCCTGGGCACCACGTCAGACACAATGTTCCCAGTGTTCAGCCATGTAAATTGCCTCGTTATTCCCCCTCAACATGTCATCCATATTGTATGTTTCTGGAAGATTAAGCAGATCATCAGATGGTCTAAGTCATGTGTTACTTCACAGCTGCATGTCTCATCATCCCTGTATCCCCATCTCTTTAAGTTCTTCCTGCATCGTGATACACCAGTTAGGACGCTATTTAGTGACTTCCATGCTGCTTAAGGCAAGTTTTGTCCAGGTGCAGGTTCGACCCACCCAGGGATCTGCATCAGTTCATTCCATTTTTCGATGCTGCGTTTTCCGGGACAAGTCTGTAGAGGCTGTGTTAACTAAGAGACTGTCTAGATTTTAGTTTTGTGTACTGTATCTGGTGTCCAAACAAAGAGTGCCTTGGGTCATTCACCTGTTTCTCTCTTTCAATCTCTGATGTGACACTTCTTCATGCCTCAGGTGGTGCTACAATAATTATGTGGTATCTTTTTGTCAGTTGGAGTAAGTTTTTTGCTCCCTGTGACTATGTGGCCAGTCTAATTTATTGGGGATGAACGTGAAGTGCAAAATGGCTCAGACAGCAGACCAAAGACTTCAATACTGCAGGTCATGCTGAAGTCGAATGTGTCAGATCGAAAGGTGCAAATATCACAGTCAAGCTGCTGCTGTTGTTGTTATCCCATAGCTGCTGAGCAAGTTTGCTCTTGGCAGCCCAATGCCATTTAAAAATATATATACACAGGTCTTCTTCAGTTATGTCACTGCTCCGTACAGTGTGTTGGTAATTGTCGGCAGTGCTTGTAAGAATCTTTTCTTCATGTCTACAAGCACCTTGCAGTCAATGAGTAGATGTCAAACTGTTTCATCAGAATGAGAGCAATGTCTGAACAAGGGCAGGTGCTGAGAGGATTGTTGTGGTTCAAGTGGCTATTGACTCTGGTATGTCCTGTTCGGAACTGAAAGATGAGACTTTGATCTCTATTATGAAGTTTATTTATGTCATCATTACTTTTTGGCTGTGACATTTCGCTAAATACACTGCTGTAACCAGTTGTTCCCGTCGCCCACCTGTTCATCCATTCAAGCTGTAAACTTTGACACAATCCATTCCGTTCTTCAAACAACATTCTACTGATAGCACCTCTTTTAGAACTTGGTAGCGGGAGACTGAGAATGATTTAGTAGAATTATGCGTATTACCAGTTGAACAGAAGAGAGCAGATGGTGGTCTTCAGACTCCGCACAGGCCACAACAGACTGAGGTACCATCAATTCAATAAACTGAACATAGGTGTTACTGACGAATGCACTTGTGGTACAGTGAAAATGACCGCTGAACATCTGCTGCAAAATTGCCCAACATACGAGGATGGACCAGAGAAACCACATGTGGCCATCACCAGTGCCAACACTAGACAAGCTCTATGGCAGTGTCGACAGCCTCAGGATTACCGCTGCTTTCTTCAAACAAATTTGACGTCTGACAGCGTACAAAGAAGAAGAAGAATGAAGTAGAAGAAGAATACTGCAGGTTTTGGTGTGCACAGATGAAGCAATAGGATAAGTATTTCAACGTAACATAAAATGTTAGTAGCAAGCATGCCCTTCACAGAACGTGGCTTCTTACAACCACCAACCTATTTGGCTGTTATGGGTTTTATTTGCAGGTGTGCGCTATGGTAGGTTGTCATTACTTTCTGTATGCGACTGAGCGATTGAATCAAGAAAAAACCCTGTGTCTGCCAAACTGGACACAGCGGGATTCGAACCCGGTGCGCTGGGTTTCTGAAACGGACGTTTCACCCCTAGACCATGCTGCTTCACAAGTGTATCAGTAATGGTGGAAATTATGTTGAACGGCAATGTAGGTGGAATAATAAATCGTTTTCAAATTCGAGTTTGAGAACGAACAAAGCCAAGCCATATCTCATTTAGTTTTATTTTAATAGTCATTTGTGACCGATTTATTGACTTGCCCTCATGTATTTCACGTGGACTTGAGTTAAAGCTTAATGGGCATATTATATCCAAGACCATTTATATTTCATGTGGACTATCTTCAAAGCTTTAGGGCATGGATCAGAAACCTTCTTCTGGACAGGGACCAGAAGCTATATTAATGAGTGGACAGGAGGGCGACCTAGATCTTTAGCTAATAAAATTAATATAGCAATAACGAAACAATGTAAATCTCAAGAATGTTATTACCATTACTGTGTATATATTTTTATACTGACAAATTTATACAATCATTTGGTCCCCTTGGGCCAGATATTTTTGGCTGGTGGGCTAGATCTGGTTCTCTGGTTTTAGATTGCCCACCCTTGCTTTAGGGAGTGCTTAATATGAATCTGTTCTAATTTGATATTTTATTTAAAAACATATTTTAGGTTGTCTATATACATAATGCAGACAATGCCTGTTAATTATAACATCATATTGAAATTCTTTCTCTATTTTCTAGGGTCTTGAGGAAGTGATAAAAGATCTGAACTCAAATTTGTCCAAGCAGCTCACTGAGGCTTGCACGAGAAGTGCCTCGTCCGACTCCAACAAAATGGAGCTCATTGTCACCACACAGTAAGTGGTCATCACTTTCTGGTTTGTATGTTGTCTAGTGATGGGGAGTTTTAATCAAATTACTTAGTCTTCTTCTTCTCCTTTTCGCTTATCCCATTATGCCTTTCAGCGTCAGGTTATGAAGAGATTTGCTTGCGATGGGTAAATAACTAACTATGAAAAGATCTCTAGAACGAGCCCGACTGTGTGTCTCATGCACAGTGGCATTCACCACCTCAGCATGAGGGATTTAGCAGATAAAAAGGCCTCAAGAATAAATGTACTAAAACTCCAGAGGTACTGAAGGTTAAAAGAAGATTTTAAAATACATATAGGTAATGGCCCAGTGACCGCACCAGGACAAAAATAAAAACGATACTTATGTTACGACCACAAGGCCTTCATCAGGGACCAAAAAACCAAATGAAAACAACTAACAAATCGCAACAAAACAAGAAGACATAATGTAAAATGAGCGGTTAAAGTTTGGCACCATAACAGGATGTGCCAGGAAAGTGTGAGACACACAGCAGGCCAATTATGAAACAGAATGGACCAAACAAGACATGGTCAGTATGATTGTGCACAGACAAAAACAAGCGAAACATAAACAAACCTCAACAAACAAAAATATCGAGCGAGACACATATACAAAGATAAGGGCACACAAATTAATGATTAAACAATAATAATAAACAACCGGTATATAAAGAAAGATAGCGAAGTGAGAAAGAAGTCTATGCAAACATATAGATCCACACGTGGGGACGGCGTGGCCTAGTGGTTAAGTGGCACGGCTCACGACCCGAAGGTGCTGGGTTCGATCCCCATCACAGCACCGGCCGTTACCCCGGGGAAGCAAACCCTTAGAAAATGCAGGAGGAAGCAGACCCTTACATAAAATGCGTGCTGAAGTCGGATGCACTGGGCCGACAGGCGCAAAATAAAAACACAGTGCAACGCACACCGCCTTAGGGATTAAAGAAAAATAAGGCGAACGCAAAAAAAAAACAAAAAAAAAAAAAATATAGATCCACACCAGCCCCTCTAGGTTTGATGCTTTTACAACTGCCACCCACTCATGCTAGAGTTCATTTTTCAGCCCCATACAGTGCAATAGGCATATATGAGTGGCGGTTATTATTTTCCTCAGTTCTATCCTGACATCCTTTGATATTTAGTCATTTCTGTTTTTCTCAAATTTTTTCCAATTGCAATCCTTGTCTAAATTTCTGTCTCATTGCGGACATCTTCTGTTATGGTTTGCCCTAAATAGGCTGTTGTTGTTGATTAACTAGGTCTGCCAAGCTGTTCGCTCTTTCCCTAAATAGGTAAACTTCTGTACTTGTTCAATTTTTTTTACCAAAGTCTTTGTCTCCAATGTTTTTATTTTCATGCCAAACAATACGCATTTCATATCACAATACAAAATTACATAATAAGTAATCGGCAGCCAATTAATCGGTATTAAAACAACACTTCAGGGTATTGAAACCGAAGGTCACACTGCGGAGGGCACCAACGAGTTCATCTATCTCGGTAGCATGATATTATCCGATGGGCGCAGCGGTCCTGATATGTCTAGACGGATCGGACTAGCTGCGTCTGTTATGCACGACCTCCAACATGTATGGAGTAATGGCAAGATCGCACTTGGGACAAAAATCAGCATCTACCAGTTCTCTGTGGTCCCAGTCCTGCTTTACAGCTCCGAAATCTGGACATTGCTGAAACATGACATGTCGAGACTGGAGGCCTTCCATATGCGCAACCAGCGTGGTATCCTGGGCATTCGATGGCATGACTACATCCGCAACATGAAGGTCTCTGCTAAAACAGGCTTCTACTCAATCTCCGAAACACTTGACCGACGTCGAGTTGCTTTGTTCGCTCACGTTGTACGGCTGGACCAGGAAACCCCTGCCCACAAGATACTACACACGTCGTTCCTCAGCACTAAAGTCTTCCCCCGACTGGCTGGGGACACAGAAGAGGCTGTCTCCGCATAGTATAGCTACAGCAGATATCAACCTCCTCCTCCGCCCTGGACGAGGCCTGGAAAAATGCCACAGCAGTGGGTCATGGATGTGGCCGACTGATGCAACAGGCCTCAGATGCCTAAGCGAACATTATTATATATTATATCATATATAATTAATCATTATTGCCCGAAAAGGCAAGACCAATTAATCGGTAATCGAATAATTTGCTTTTTAGTACAATCCTAATACACACTCATACATATAGTTTTTTGGGGTTGTTTTTTTTTGCGTTTGCCTTATTTTCTCTATCTCCCAATGTGGTGTGCATTGCACTATGTTTTTATTTTGCACTTGTCGGCCCAGTACATCCAACTCCGGCATGCATTTTATGTTATGATATGTTTCTTCCTGCATTTTGTAAGGGTTTTCTTCCTCGAGTTAACAGTGGGTGCTCTGATTGGAGAGTGAACCCAGCACCTTCAGCTTGTGAGCCTTGTCACTTAACCACTAGCCCATGCCATCCCCATATACATATATAGTGATATATTGCAAATGATGTATGTAATATCTGACAATGTTATGCTATATCAAATAAATTGTAGCTTTTATCATTTTTCTGCTTGTTAACTTCTCGAGTTTGCAGCAAGAAATTTGTGTTTTGTTTCCAGGGAAGGCGTGCTGCACCTTGTGATTGGTTTCTCATCCACTGAGAAGAGAGCGACTTGGGAGGCTGCTTTCACGGATGCAAAACAGAAGCTCTGTAAGTTTGATGTGCTACAGGAGATGCCAGAGTGCATGAAAGTGCTGTGTGCAACATTTCTGTATCGAGGATTCATGTGTCTTATTTGATTCCAAGTGAAGCACTGAGGGGGGAACTCGGTGGTCTCGATTTAAGGTGTTCACCTCGAGTGCCGGGGGACTCGGTGGTCTCGATGTAAGGTGTTCACCTCGGGTGCCGGATGTCGCGCGTTCGAATCACGGTGAAGCCTGGAATTTTTTTACGTGGATCTTCTGGTAAAAAATTCCACTGATCTCTGGGTAGTGAGATCGGACACTCGTGTTCAGTGTCGAGTACGTTAAAAACCCTTTGACAGTTAGAAATAGAAAAAAGTATGCTTAACGGTTGCTGACCAGACAAAAATTCTAGTTAAAAATCTACCGAAATTATATGTATCTCCCCCCAGGCCTAGTAAGCCGCAGGAAGTTTAAAATACCTACTACAGATAGCCTTCAGCTACCTGGCAACAGACATTAACAACATGCCTGTTTGAATATCAGGATTCCAAGTGAAGCATATGGTTTGGATTCAACTTCCACGACCATATAGCTCCAGTTGACCCAGCTGTAAATGGTACCTGGTCAATGACTAGGGAAGTAAAAGACGGCAAGGAAAGAAACTGGTCATCCTACATCATACAGTAGTGGCTTAGTATACGGAAGTCTCTAACAGCTACATTTTTGGACAGCCATTACCTACTTATCTAGTGGGGAGGGGGGGGGAACTAACATCTGGTCAGGCAAAATATACTGATCAGACATACTAGTCAGGGTCAGGCAAAACATACTGGCCAAGACCCTCACCTCAGCGTCCTAGTAGCCCTCCCTAGAAACTGGCTGTTTTCATAGCAGTTTGGCTAACAAGGTGAGGGATTGGCATGATCCACATAGTAGTGAGTGACACGCAGATTAAGCCATGCATAGCCTGGAGGACCCCACCTTCATCAACACGCTCGGGATATGAGGAAAGCTACTGCAACTCGCTACTTAACGCCCTTTTCAGGGTGTACAGAAGAGTAACCTACTCATTGTGGGCATTTGTAAACAACAACAACCAGTTTTTTTAGGGAATCCTGATTCCATTTTTTTTTACAGTTCAGTTTCAGTGGTAAAAGCTGACTGCTAGTGTCAGAGCCAGTAACCCAGATCTGCCAAGACATATCTCCACCTCCACGTGGTGATCCTGGATAACAGACTGCAACAGCACAGAATGGCTAAGGAGAAGGGATCAAAGAGGGAAGGCTAACCTGGTACGCAAAAATGCCTGCTGAAGTCAGATGTGTCGGACTGAAAGGTGCAAATATTGCAGTCAGGTTGTAAACTTTGACACAACGCATTCCGTTCTCCAGACTACATCCTGATGCTTGCAAAGCCATGTTCAGGGTTTGATAGGGGGAGTTTGAGAATGAAAGACGACGATGCGGCAATGGTTTTTACATGATGAGATTGCCAACATTAGAAGAACCCTCCCTGTCACAACTTTCCGGCAAAATTTCATGGGCCACTGACAAAATGAATGAGAAGTATACGTCACTAGTTAGGTGCAGGAACTATAACCTCGGCCAAAAGATTTGACCACTCTTGGATCTACCTGAATTGCGCTGATATCAGTTCTGCTAAACAGTAAACTGTTCTGTGATGGTTGGTTATTGATCCAGCAACCTTTAGACTCCTGCCCTTTAGCCGAATGCCATGTAGTGGCATCTTCACATGTTTGTGAGCTGTTGATCTGTTCCATATGTCTGGCCTCAGAGATAAAAGTTTTTTCCTAGCACCAGCAACTGCCGGACACTCAAAAAGATGGTATTCAGCAGTTTCGTAGGAATGTGTGCACAGCCAGCACTATGTTGTGGTTGGATTCTGTTCAAGTGACTGTTAAGTTGTGTATGTCGAGTTCGAAGTTGGGAAATGACGCTTTGATATCTGCTTTCCAGGAGGTTAATGTTGTTTTTAGGATTTGGGATAGCCGTATGTTTGTAGATTTCTCTCCCAGTATTCTGCATTGTCCATCTATTAGGCCAAGCCTCTGTGTTTTTGTTTTTTTCCGTTTGCCTTATTTCTCTATTCCCCAAGTGTGTGTTGCACTTTGTTTTTATTTTGCGCCTGTCGGCCTAGTGCATCCAACTTTGTCATTCATTTTATGTAATGGTCTGCTGCCTCCTGCATTTTTTAAGGGTTTGCTACCCCCGGGTAGCGGTCGGTACTGTGATTGGGGAACGCACCCAGCACCTTCGGATTGTGAGCTGTGTCACTTAACCACTCGCCCATGCCGTCCCCTGATAGAACATCAATTTGATCCTGTTCTGTGTGTCTTCCTCAGCTTTGCTGTCAGATAAAAGAGCCCCAGAGTTTTTACAGCCTCTTCAGATTACAAAAACAAGAGCCGGGATGCAGGTAAGGTAGTGCTTCTTGTGACTTTGTCTTGTCTACAGGGTTTCTATCAATAGATACCCTTGACCTTCAACATCAGAGTGATAATGCTAATGTCAGGGTCAGACTGTTGTGGAAGTCACTCGTACTGAGTTAATTCTGGCTAATGTCAGCATCAAGCTGTTGTGGAAGTCACTCGTACTGAGTTAATTCTGGCTAATGTCAGGGTCAGGCTGTTGTGGAAGTCACTCGTACTGAGTTAATTCTGGCTAATGTCAGAGTCAGGCTGTTGTGGAAGTCACTCGTACTGAGGTTAATTCTGGCTAATGTCAGGGTCAGGCTGTTGTGGAAGTCACTCGTACTGAGTTAATTCAACTCTGGCTAATGTCAAGGTCAGACTGTTGTGGAACTCACTCTACTGAGTTAATTCTGGCTAATGTAAAGGTCAGACTGTTGTGGAACTCACTCGTACTGAGTTAATTCAACTCTGGGCGACCCTTCTTTTGTTACAGGTTACTATCCCAATGCGTGTACTTGAGAAGGTATGCCAGGGTCTTCCTGGCTGTAGTGCAATGCAAGGCTCCACACTAAGCTCATGAATACAAGCATTACAGTACTGGTCCACACCTATTGACCCGACTGCTGTGGTAAAGCTTGTATCAGGGAGCCGTGCTGGAGGTCTTGATCATTATGTTTCGATGGACCCTGTTGATACGTATCACTTCCTCATCAGGGTCAGGTGAAACATACTAATCAAGACCTCTATCTCACATCAAAACCACACGCCTCGAAGCAGTTCAAATTACTGCAGCCTGGTCAATAAGGTGGGGATTGACACTGTGATCCCTTTAGTGGTGAGGCTACTGAGAAACCTGTATTGCACTACTTCTGTTCCTCTCAGATTTCCACCTCCGCAATAACATCATTTAATGCTTCATGCCAATATATAATCTTTATTATGAATACTTCATGTCATAGATAGTTCAATTATGTGTCTTAAGAGCTTTAGATTGTAACTTTAGCTCAATTTGTGTAATATTACCGAGTAATTAATTTTATATTGAATAAGACTATTTGACGTATAAAATTGTGACATTTGCCCTTGACTGAAAGACCAAAATCAGCAAAATAATCTTGTACTGGAAATGGTTATAACACTGATGAAAGAAGAATACGCTTGCTTGTCTCAGTTCCCTTGAAAGTTCTGAATAAAAATGTTTGTCATTTGCTTCGTAGTTTGTGCTAGACAAAATCCACGACCAGAGCTTGTGCACCTCTCTCTTCAACTCCACAGTACTACCTTCTATATGTTATGCAGCGGAAACAAGGTCACTCATAAAAGAGATGGAGTTCAAACTCAGAGTGACCCAAACCTCGCTCGAGAGACGCATGTTCAACCAGCGCGTAAAAGGCATTCATAACTCTGACATACATCAATTGTCCCTGGTGGAATATACAGTTATTTATTGCAGACAAGATGAAAGATCGCTTGGGGGAGAGCCCACTTACTTGAAAGAATATACGATCGATGGAGCACAGTGAAAGCAGTATGGTACTCCAGAGACAAGAAGCGACCATGGAGACGACCACCAGCGTGCAGGTCCGACTCCCTTGCATCCCACAACAACATTCAGTGTCACAGGGATTCATTATTCAATGGTCCACCGTGGCCCATGACAGAGACCGCTGGAAGAGAAATTTGGACCCGCAAAGGTGTAGCCCCCGCTGAAGGAGGGGTCATATCATCCAGTAATCATTGACTTTTATTCGACAGTTTTCTTGTGCTGCCCCGATTGATGGTGTCAACACAAGTGGGTTTAGAGATGTGTGGGTGTGTAACAGTGATGGATATGTGGGACATATGTGTTTGCTGTCACTGCAACCGGAGCCTATCGTCACATTAAACACACCAGTCCCAGGATGCAATGCTAGAATTCTATGTATATGTGCGGTGCCAGCATTCAGCGGAGCTTTTAGACGGTAAGATGTCTTATTATGGATATTTTCTTTTTCTTCGCTCATCCTCAAATCAAGGTCACGCTTTCTCTTACAAAGATAACCGCTGTTTGTAAGGCTGTTTTATCTCCTTACGGCTTTTGTCTCATAGTTGATTGTTTTTTTTCCCCTGTTTATTGGTTGTTTCTTCTTCTTTATCTCCTCCAATTTCTGGGTAAACAAGTTAACCCACTAACTGCAAAAGAAAATCACTTAAATCTGCAACACATCTGAAAACAATTTCACAATTTTCTACATTTATTACATAACCTAAATGATGAGTTCGTAATTTTTTTTTTCACCGTGGATGTAACTTGGCGGTGTTGGCACTACCTGAAAAACTGAAAAAATATCATCACCAAATGAAATCTGTCCTTCATTAGTGTGTCTTTCCACGAGAAGCTGTATGGAAGTGTACAAAGCCTTGAGTCTACTGCTGCCTTCGTTAGTCATTAAAATATTTGGGTGGGATTTCTAATAAAATATAGAATTGCCCAGTGCATCCGACATTTTATGTTGTTGCTACATTTTATGTAAGGGCATGCTTCCTCCTGCATTTTCTAAGGGTTTGCTTCCCCGGGCTAACGGCCGGTGTTAAGAAGGGAAGGGAGCATAGCACATTCGAATTGTGAGCCGTGTCACTTAACCACTAGCCCACGTCTTCACCTCGTCTATAGATATGATTTTGTTGTGTGTAGAGACTTAAATTAACAAAGAACTTGTTGGTGTTATTGTTTTTGTTGTGTGTGTGTTAGTTCTGAGATGCAAGATAATAGTATTGAAAAACAGCACAAACATAGCCTTACCCGTTTTCTGTGCCACATTTTTTCAAAGTCCAACAGAGGACAGATAATCAATGTTTACAAGATCAGCATACCTGTTAGTTTCCACTACAAACATATTTATTACATCTACATAAACAAACTGAATAAATCTACCTCAGAAAAATCTGTTGCAAAAACTTAACTTCCCCATTCTCAATAATGGGTGAATCTTCAAATCCAAGTGAAAAACACAAGAAATCATTTTCAAATGTCTAAAACAAATTTCTAAATCGCCATTCATTGTCTAACAGAACAGGACAGATATGGAACTCTCTACAATTGAAAGAGCAGTATTTTCAGGATATTTCTACGGTAGCTTGGATCTTCTTCTTCGTTCGTTCTCAATCTCCCGCTACCAAACTCTGAAAGGGCAGAATGTAGTCCAGAGAACGGAATGCGCTGTGTCATAGTTTACAGCCTGGCTGCAATATATTTGCACCTTTTGGTCCAACACATCCGACTTCAGCAAGCATTTTTTGAGTACCGCGTTAGCATTCCCTCTTCGATCCCTTCTCCTTAGCCAGTCTGCCCTGCTGCAGCCTGTTATCCAGGATCACCGCGTGGAGGTGTAGAAGGGTCTTGGCAGCTATGGTTCGCTGGCCCTGACACTATCAGTCAGCTATGGGTCGTTGACCATTGCAGCTCATGTGCTGCTCAGCATCTTGATCCCGGATGTCTATATATGACTAAACTTGTGTATATTCAGCCATCGCTTCGACAGCTGTTTGGTGAAGGTTATCTACAATCTCAGGTACCACTCCTGTGCCTTTCGAATTTTCTGTTCATCTTTTAAGAGTATCACTAGGCCTGAGCAAGGAGCAAAGAATTGTAAGGCTTGCCATAAGAGGCAACTAAGGAGGGTTGGGGATGCATCTGGCAACTCCATGATGTAAATAAAACCATGAAAACTTCAACAGAAATAGACAGGTCAGTGGATGATTTCACATGTGCAATAGACAGTCAAAAAGTAACCTTTTTATTGAAATCAATATTCAAATATTAAGGTCAATTTTTGTCTTCGCCTTGGAGACCTAATGTTCTACAGTGAGATGGAAAGGTTTTGGCTGATTAATTAATTGATTGATTTTAAGATTTAGTGTTGAAATTGATTTTATGATTTGCTCTTGATTGATTTATGATTTGGTATTGATTGATTTTATTATTTGTGTAGAGATTGATTTGGTGTAGATTTATTTTATGACATGGTGTTGATTGATTTTAAGATTTGGTGCTGAGATTGATTTTATTGGTGAGGGCAGTGTTCTCAAGGTAAGGTGTTCACTTCGGGTGCTGGTTCAAATCATGATGGAGACCAGGATTTTTTCACATGGATCATCCAGTAAATATTTCCCCTGATCTCTGAGTAGTGAGATCAGACACCCGCGTGCAGTGGCGCGCACGTTAAAAATACATTAGCCGTTGAAAATCAAAAAGTGAAGTCCCAACGGCTACTGTTCTGGCAAAATTCAAGTTAAAAATCTCATCATGTAGCATGTCCTTTGTAGAATGTCGCTCCCATCACAGTCTGTCTGAAAGAAACTCGTTCCCTTGCCAAAACACCAGCCTCCGCCACTGTCATACTCAGGCACTCCTGGATATCTTGGTGCCATCGTCTTCTTGGTCTACGCCTTCCTCTTTTGCCTGGCACCATACCTGCCATCACCGTTCTCTCAAGACCGTTGTGTCACTTGATGTGACCAAAGTATTTGCATTTTCTAGCCAAAATGGAATTGATAAACCAGTTCTCCTCTATGCTCAGCTCTTGCCGAATGTCTACATTTGTTCTTTTCTCTGTCCAGGGTATTTTGAGGATCTTTCTGTAACATTTTGACTCGAAGGATTCGATTATTTGTCTAGAAGTTTTGGTAATCGTCCATGCTTCACAGCCATAAGCTGCCGCAGGACAAACACAGGCTCTTAAGACTTTTACTTTTATCGTTTTGTTGGTGCCCTGCCATAATTTCTTCAGGCTGTTCAGTCTCTACATTGCCATAGCTAGTCTTCTTCTGATTTCTTTAGAGCAGTCACCATTTTTGTCGATTCTGGAGCCCAGATATTCAAAATGTGTAACCTGATCTATTTCCTCACCACCCACTGTAAATTTATGCTGACATTGTGTTTTATCGGTGGTCATTATCTTTGTTTTGTTTATGAACAGATTTTGATCTTGACTTTGTCCATTAACGGCTGAAAGTAGCTGCTCTAGCCCTTCCGAACTTCTTGATAGTATCTAGACGTTAAAAATCTACTCAAATTATTCTAGGGATATTCTCCTCACAGAGAATATGTCGCGAAAAGGGGAACTGTGTGGCATTAACATCAGGTCTTGGTTATGTGGTTAGTGGAGCGGCATAGATGACGCCTGACAGTCTGGAGTCTACCTTGCTCCAATTTACACTTCCACCTCCACCAGTCCCAAAAATAGGTGATCGTATATTCCAGGGGCTAACAGATACTGGGATTGACTTGGCAAGTCACCAGTGGATTTTCACCTGCCAAAAAAATATGAAACAAAGGAGGTCACACCTGCCTACAACGTCTAACGACATAAGTGAACTGAAGAAAGAAAGATATATAGATAGATGGATGGATAGAAAGATAGATAGAAAGATAGATAGATAGATAGATAGATAGATAGATAGATAGATAGATAGATAGATAGATAGATAGATAGATAGATAGATAGATAGATAGATAGATAGATAGATAGATAGATTTTATGATTTGTTGATTGATTTTATGATTTGGTGTTGATTAATTTTAAGATTTGGTGTTGATTGATTTTATGATTTGATGCTGAGAATTATTTCTGGGTTTTGACTTTGCTAACAATTTTTAAACATGTATTTACTTTATGTCTAACTTAACAATTTTGAAAACTGTTTTCAGACGAACTTCCCAGAAAGGGGCTCGAGATCAGAGGGACTCCATGGTCCCAACCATACACGAAGGACCACAGATTAATGTTGAGACGGCAGAGGACGATCATGACGCAACTGACAATGATAGTTTCGCAGCCACCAAGCCAGACACAGCTTTTTCAGCTGCAACGTCTGCTGGGGACAATGACACTAGCAGCAGTTTCCACGAAGGATACCAGTCTGACACAGACTCCAGCGATGACGAACCCGTGTCTTTCATAACCAGACCAGATGAGCTCTATCTGGGAGGTGGGTGGTCAAGTAAGCAAGTGTGGCCTGCCTGTAGAGAGTAGTTGAGTGCTTAGTCTTAGACGACCTGTACTTCTACAGATTCGGATGCACTTGTGCAGGTCCCAACTCTGGTGTGAACTGGATGTAGCCAGGAGAAGGACTTCCTGCTTAGTGGGTTAGTCTCGAGCAGCTTATTACTTCGCTGTGTTGGAACAAGTGCCTCTTAAGGTGGTTAACCGATGTGCGAGTCCATCTTAATAGACTCCAAACACTAGAGCAAAGTAGACCCATAGCCTGTTAGGCACCATCTATGCTGCTCTAAACAAACCACCTAACCATGGCTGGTGTTATGCCATGTCACACAGTTAGTCGCCTCTTATGACATGCTCTCTGTGGGGCAGTGGTGCTATTCTTATCTTTGACATACACAAAGACCCCGTCGGACTATTCATTTTAATGTACAGTCATATTCTTGAGTAGATCTAAAATGGAATATAATTATATAATGGGAGAGGAAAGGAACCTAGGGATTATAATAGACCATACAGGTAAGATGAGTGTACAAGTCCAGGTAGCATTGAATACGGCAAATGCAATGTTGGGTATAATAAAAAGAAATATTAAACATATTAGCAAGGAAGTGATAATAAGTCTCTACAAAGCAATAGTTAGACCTAGATTGAAGTACTGTCTTCAGGTGGGGTCCATATCTTAGAGGGGATGATAAACGTTCTGGAAAAAAACAAAGAGCTACAAAACTGATAGTGGGATACCATAATTATAGTTATGAGGATCAAGGAACAGTCAGGCAAGCCATGCTCCTCAGTATGGTTGTACGATCTGTGGCAAAGACTATTACTCGTGGATCGGCCTTTATAACCATATAAAACAATGTCGAAATACAGGAGACAGAGCTGGACAAAACTTACAAGGCGCCACGTGCATGGTCTATAGAGACTGAGACGCCTATGATGATGAGTTATGAGGAAAGACAGAAAAACTAGCCTACAGTATCTAGAAAAGTTTTTGTTCCTCAAATCTGCCATCTAAGTTTTCACTTTTTTAAAATGACAATGTTGATCATAGGATTATATAGTGGGTCAACTGTCCTTTCCTTTTGTACGAGGCGTGTTCAAATGAAACCGGCCCAGTGGCTTTATTACAAATGTATGGTGTGACAGAATTAAATAGCAATTTTTATGAAGCAAAAATGCCACAGGGTTAGTTAGAAAAAGTTGCCAAAGGCATTCAGACACGCATCCCACTGCTTGGGTAGACGGCGGATGCCGTCTGAAAAAAATACTTTGGTTGCTTTTTGAGCATGGTCACCATACACAAAAGTGTGTCGAAGACAAGATTGAAGAACTGGCCAACGATGTTTAAAGAAGGACATGAGTTAATGAAAGATTTTCCAAGACCAGGTCAGGTGCATATTGCGTCAGAAAGTGCCATCGACAAAATTGATGCATCAATTCGGGTGGACCGTCGCCTGAGCTTACGTTTGCCACACTTATGTCACCTTACACTGCCTGCATTCTGCGATGAATTTCAACTGGTCGACATCCTTCAGCTGTTAGAAACCAAATCACAGCTCGCTGATCTTCTTCTTCGTTTGTTCTTAATCTCCCACTAGCAAACCCTGAAAGGGATTAAGTAGCAGAATGTAGTCCAGAGAACGGAATGCCTTGTGTTGTACTTTACAGCCTGGCTGCGATATTTGCACCTTTCGGTCCAACACATCCGACTTCAGCAAGCATTTTTTGAGTACCGGCTTAGCATTCCCTCTTCGATCCCTTCTCCTTAGCCAGTCTGCCCTGCTGCAGCCTGTTATCCAGGATCACCGTGTGGAGGTGTAGAAGGGTCTTGGCAGCTATGGTTCGCTGGCCCTGATGCTAGCAGTCAGATATGGGTCACTGACCACTGCAGCTCATGCGTTGCTCAGCATCTTGATCCCTGGATGGATTCCTATCACACCCGCCATGTTTTCAACGGTCTGCTGAGGAAACTATAAGTCGGAGGATAATGGAATTTTGCAAACTTGATGGTTGGTGTGTGCCATTTACACCAAAAGTGACATCATCATGCGCTTCGTACACATGTTCACTTGATCACGCCTCATATATTATCACTTTCATAGAACGAAATAGCCTTGCATTGTTGAGATTATGAGCGCTGTCCTTTCACTCTGTCATTCCTTCCTGTCTTGGCATGCACTCTGAAAAGCTTTCCTGGTTTTTAAATCGCAGAAAGGGAAAGGGTGGTATTCCTTTTCTCTCTTATACATTCCACATCACTTCTCTCCTACACTCCCTATCACACATTTTCTCATCTCTCCTACACTCCCTTTCACACATTTTCTCATCTCTCCTACACTCCCTATCACACATTTTCTCATCTCTCCTACACTCCCTTTCACACATTTTCTCATCTCTCCTACACTCCCTATCACACATTTTCTCATCTCTCCTACACTCCCTTTCACACATTTTCTCATCTCTCCTACACTCCCTTTCACACATTTTCTCTTCTCTCCTACACTCCCTATCACACATTTTCTCATCTCTCCTACACTCCCTATCACACATTTTCTCATCTCTCCTACACTCCCTTTCACACATTTTCTCATCTCTCCTACACTCCCTTTCACACATTTTCTCATCTCTCCTACACTCCCTTTCACACATTTTCTCATCTCTCCTACACTCCCTTTCACACATTTTCTCTTCTCTCCTACACTACCTATCACACATTTTCTCTTCTTTCATACACTCCCTATCACACATTTTCTCTTCTCTCCTACACTCCCTTTCACACATTTTCTCATCTCTCCTACACTCCCTATCACACATTTTCTCTTCTTTCATACACTCCCTTTCACACATTTTCTCATCTCTCCTACACTCCCTATCACACATTTTCTCTTCTTTCATACACTCCCTTTCACACATTTTCTCATCTCTCCTACACTACCTATCACACATTTTCTCTTCTTTCATACACTCCCTTTCACACATTTTCTCATCTCTCCTACACTCCCTTTCACACATTTTCTCATCTCTCCTACACTCCCTATCACACATTTTCTCTTCTTTCATACACTCCCTTTCACACATTTTCTCATCTCTCCTACACTCCCTTTCACACATTTTCTCATCTCTCCTACACTCCCTATCACACATTTTCTCTTCTTTTATACACTCCCTTTCACACATTTTCTCATCTCTCCTACACTCCCTATCACACATTTTCTCTTCTTTCATACACTCCCTTTCACACATTTTCTCATCTCTCCTACACTCCCTATCACACATTTTCTCTTCTTTCATACACTCCCTTTCACACATTTTCTCATCTCTCCTACACTACCTATCACACATTTTCTCTTCTTTCATACACTCCCTTTCACACATTTTCTCATCTCTCCTACACTCCCTTTCACACATTTTCTCATCTCTCCTACACTCCCTATCACACATTTTCTCTTCTTTCATACACTCCCTTTCACACATTTTCTCATCTCTCCTACACTCCCTATCACACATTTTCTCTTCTTTCATACACTCCCTATCACACATTTTCTCTTCTTTCATACACTCCCTTTCACACATTTTCTCATCTCTCCTACACTCCCTATCACACATTTTCTCATCTCTCCTACACTCCCTTTCACACATTTTCTCATCTCTCCTACACTCCCTATCACACATTTTCTCATCTCTCCTACACTCCCTTTCACACATTTTCTCATCTCTCCTACACTCCCTTTCACACATTTTCTCATCTCTCCTACACTCCCTTTCACACATTTTCTCATCTCTCCTACACTCCCTTTCACACATTTTCTCATCTCTCCTACACTCCCTATCACACATTTTCTCTTCTTTCATACACTCCCTTTCACACATTTTCTCATCTCTCCTACACTCCCTATCACACATTTTCTCATCTCTCCTACACTCCCTTTCACACATTTTCTCATCTCTCCTACACTCCCTTTCACACATTTTCTCATCTCTCCTACACTCCCTATCACACATTTTCTCTTCTTTCATACACTCCCTTTCACACATTTTCTCATCTCTCCTACACTCCCTATCACACATTTTCTCTTCTTTCATACACTCCCTTTCACACATTTTCTCATCTCTCCTACACTCCCTTTCACACATTTTCTCATCTCTCCTACACTCCCTATCACACATTTTCTCTTCTTTCATACACTCCCTTTCACACATTTTCTCATCTCTCCTACACTCCCTTTCACACATTTTCTCATCTCTCCTACACTCCCTATCACACATTTTCTCTTCTTTCATACACTCCCTTTCACACATTTTCTCATCTCTCCTACACTCCCTATCACACATTTTCTCTTCTTTCATACACTCCCTTTCACACATTTTCTCATCTCTCCTACACTCCCTATCACACATTTTCTCTTCTTTCATACACTCCCTTTCACACATTTTCTCATCTCTCCTACACTACCTATCACACATTTTCTCTTCTTTCATACACTCCCTTTCACACATTTTCTCATCTCTCCTACACTCCCTTTCACACATTTTCTCATCTCTCCTACACTCCCTATCACACATTTTCTCTTCTTTCATACACTCCCTTTCACACATTTTCTCATCTCTCCTACACTCCCTATCACACATTTTCTCTTCTTTCATACACTCCCTTTCACACATTTTCTCATCTCTCCTACACTACCTATCACACATTTTCTCTTCTCTCCTACACTCCCTATCACACATTTTCTCATCTCTCCTACACTCCCTATCACACATTTTCTCATCTCTCCTACACTCCCTTTCACACATTTTCTCTTCTTTCATACACTCCCTTTCACACATTTTCTCATCTCTCCTACACTCCCTATCACACATTTTCTCTTCTTTCATACACTCCCTATCACACATTTTCTCATCTCTCCTACACTCCCTATCACATATTTTCTCATCTCTCCTACACTCCCTATCACACGTTTTCTCATCTCTTCTACACTCCCTACCACACAATACATCTGCCGTCCAGTTTTCCTTATAGCTGTCACATGATATTTAACCTTCTGTTTCTTGTAGAGCTTTTCTCGGACGATGAGGCTCAAAAACGTAAAGTTTCTGAGCTGACTGAAAGTAGTCCTGACCCCATCAGCACTTCTGGCAACTGGGATCAGGACCCCGCCAAGTCGACCATGTGGCTGGGCACTGAAGATGGCTGGTAAGAAATGTTTGCCTTCTCTAGAGCTTAGCTGTGAATGGTGTGTTCAGGTAAAACCAATTTCTATGAAAGACTCAGTCAAACTCAATAACACTAATAGAAGACAAACAAGCAAGGTTAACAAAACAGTTTTACATGACAACAGTAACAGACGAAAAAGGTCTTAATCAAGGACTGGGTGCTCTATATATATATCTAGCTGAGGTTTTTTCACTTGAACAAGCTGCAAATATGATTTATGAGGGACCTAGGGGCTATAAAAGATCATACAGGTAAAGGGAGTGAGCCAGTCCAGGTAGCAGTGAATAAGGCAAATACAATGTTAGGTATGATACAAAGAAATATTAAACAAAGTAGCAAGGAAATGATTGTCAAACTGTATAAAGCATTAGTTAGACCTAGATTGAAGTACTGTGTACTGTTGTGGAGTCCTTATTATATGTTGGAAAGGATACAAAGAAGAGATACAAAGCTGATAGTGGGATTCCAGTTATGAGGAAAGACTCAGAAAAACTGGTCTACAGTGTCTAGAAAAGAGAAGAATTCGAGGTGACTTAATACAGGTTTATAATCAAAGGAAAGGATAAATTAGACTAACAAGTTTTATTTTTTTCAAAATACAGCCACCTGTGAGAACAAGAGGGCACAGCTACAAATTAACTAAAGAAAGGTCCAGATTAGATAACACAAAATATTTGTTTAGTCGGTTAATTCTTGGAATACATTGCCACAGGAAGTACAGGAGGCAAAGACACTTAATGCATTAAAGAATAGATTGGATGTGCATAGCGTTTAGAGCAAGGAAATGTAAATGAAACTGGTTGTATACAGACTTTGCAGAGTCTTCTAAACCTTGTATACAGACTTTGCAGAGTCTTCTAAACCAGTATAAAGATGTTAATTTCAGTTAAGTAAAGACTATTTGACATACAGATATTGTGACACAAAATTTCTGACCTCAGGCTAGAAAAAACATTTTTGAACTGGCCTATTTAGTTCAAAACTTAATGCTCTTCTAAATAGGCACCTTATGAGTTTTACACTTCTCCCATCTGTCCTCCTCCACTACTTGGAAAATTTCTGGAAGTCATTTTTGGGATCTCCAACGGGCACTTCGTCACATTTGTCTTGATTTCTTATATGTCCAAAAATCTTGTCCCATTGATCGGCACCTTGAGTCTTGGAAAGAGCCAAAAGTTGCAGGGAGCCATGTTTTGACTTGACCAACTAGGGCCGTAACATTTTGGAGATCCATATTACTATCCATTTCTAGTCCTGGGTGATTTCCACCTATTTGGGATACTAATAACCCACCTTGGGGGGAGACATTTCGCAAATATGGCCGAGACAGCAGACCAAAGACTTCTATGCTGCAGGTTTTCGTGCACTGATAAAGTGACGGGATAAGTGTATCAATCTTGGTGAAAAATAAGGTAAGTTCAATAGTCAATGGTCTTTCAAGTATCTTATTTAGTTAATGTTTTTTTAAATAGCCGTTTGTGATCTATTTACTGATTTGCATTTGTAGAAGGAAAAGTAGAGGGCAAACTTGCAAGAGGAAGACAACTCTGTTAGTGGAAGGATAATATCAAGAGATGGATTGGAAACAGTCTGCCAGATTGCATTATCAATATATGGAGCAAAGAGTAACCAGGGCCTGGTGAAACACACCAATCAAAACCTGACTTCTCTCAATATATTGGCATCCACAGTTTTATCCTTCATTTCTTCATTTCCAGCATCCACATCTTTCAAGCTTGTGATAATATAAAGACCACCAAAAATAAGCTCAGAATCCAACATGGCTCGCCTGTTCACTGTATCATGTAAGTAGGAAACATGTCTTAAATGGATTTTGTTTTATTTTAGCTTTGTATTAACGTCTCTGTGGCGAAGTGGTCAAGCCGTTTGCCTCGTGTTCAGACGGTTAGGGTTAGATTTTGAGCTGTGACAGTCGGTCCATGATGTCAATTTTGTCCGGAGATCCCTGGGTTCATCGCTGGAGCTACGGAGTTCGTGCGATGCTCTCAACAGAAGGGGTACCCATCTGCCAAGAGAGACCGAGCCCCCTCGTAAAGTAAACGTTTTGCTTTCCAGATGACAAAATTAGTTCTATTTCCTGTATCTGCATCATTTTTCAGCACATGGTTGTTGATTTTGAGAACCTCAAATTTGGTGTGTGTGTGTGAAACTTAACTTCCCCATTCTCAATAATGGGTGAATCTTCAAATCCAAGTGAAAAACAAGAAATCCTTTCCAAAATCTAGAACAAATTTTAGCTTTTACCATTATTAAGACACAAAACACATCCCAGCGGAGACAAAGAGACAGTTGATTAAAAGTATTTTTATATCAACTCTCTGCCTCCAGTGATGTTGTTGAAGGAAAAGTATTTTTATATCAACTCTTTGCCTCCAGTGATGTTGAATGAAAAGTATTTTTATATCAACTCTCTGCCTCCAATGATGTTGTTGAATGCCTACAAGGAGCAGGATTACTCTTTTGTGCCCCCTGAATAGGACGTTTAGTGGTGGGTGAGCTTTTCTCACATCCCTAGTGTGCTGATGAAGGTGGACAGGGGTCCTCCAGACAGTTGTGCTGTGCTTGACTTTATCTGCGTATCGTTCACTACCACCAGGATCATGCCTGTAGTGCAAAGCTAGGCGTCTCATCAGGGTCACCACTACAGGGTTCACAATGTTCATCCCCACCTTGTTGGCCAAGCTGCTGCTGATGTTCGAAGCTACTCATATTAAATTGTTAGTTCTTTATATTTCTTGATAGCAGGTTACAGTGCATCTTCTTACATCCCGAGGCGTACTTCAGAAGAGGAACAGGGGTTATCCTAGCTTTAGTGCAATGTGAGGCTTCTTAGTCAGCTCACCACTATGGGGATCACAGTGCTAATCCCCACCTCATCAGCATGTTTCAATTGACCCTGAAGTGAAAGAAAGAAAAAAATCCTGTCACGCTATGTGGCATAGAGGAAATATGGTGTTAGGCCCATATTATTTTGTGACCTATGGCACAAAGTGGATGATGTGGTCACCATCACACTGGCCACCTTTACTCCTAAGATTTTTTTCTGGTACGTAATTTTTGTGGCTGGGTCGACCACAGGAGTCGGTTTGTGATCGGGGGAAAAATAACGCACCAATTGGGGACTAAACTCCGATCGCCTGACTAGAAAGCCAGTGCACTAACCACTACGCTACCTGACCCTGAAGTATATTTAGTGATAGTTTTGATCACATATCATCAGTAAATTTGTTGATTACAACAGTCAAGAAACAGTTTTGATCACATATCATCAGTAAATTTGTTGATTACAACAGTCAAGAAACAGTTTTGATCACATATCATCAGTAAATTTGTTGATTACAAACAGTCAAGAAACAGTTTTGATCACATATCATCAGTAAATTTGTTGATTACAACAGTCAAGAAACAGTTTTGATCACATATCATCAGTAAATTTGTTGATTACAACAGTCAAGAAACAGTTTTGATCACATATCATCAGTAAATTTGTTGATTACAACAGTCAAGAAACTTGAGAAATTTCAGAAAACACTGGTCCATTTCCAGATACCTTGACAACAAAGTGTTTGTGTCCCTTGTCAATGGTGACCTCATTGTCTACAAGCGAGATCAAGGTATGTATAACGGAGTACATGAAAGCTAAACAGATTTGGTCAAAACTTATTTGCAGCCGATTTCAGCAGGGCAGTTTTGGGATGAGGTTTACCTTCCCTCTTTGATCCCTAATCTCTGAGCCATATTCAAATGAATCCAAACAGTGATGCGCTACATGGACATGCACACGAGGTGCTTGATAAAGTCACATGACTTAATTAGCACATACTAATGTACAAGTGTGCATTATCCTTGCATTCACAAGTTCTGCTGCAGACCGTTTAAAAACGGGGGGGGGGGGGGGGGGGGGGGGTTGTGTGTGTGTGTGATACGCAATCCGTCCAGGGTTATTTAGCGAGTGGTGATTCAGTTACTAACAGCTGATGGATGTCGACCAGAAGACATTCATCACAGAATGTAAGTAGTGTATGGGGACAAAAGTGTGTCAAAGACATCGCCAATATTGATACAGCAAGACCGTCATACAGGTGGACCGTCATCAGAGCTTACATCTGCTAGCAGAAGAATTCGCTGTGACGCCTGGAACAGTTCAAATGGTTATTAGAAAGAAACTGAAGTATCAGAATCGGAAGGTGTGTTCACAATAGGCTCCATAGATGTTGACCGACCACCATAAAGAAGAACGCATGGGGTGAAGCTTGAACCACTTGCTGCGTTATTTTTTCAGACGTCATCCAACGTTTTCCCAAGCAGTTGATGCATGTCTGAATGCCTATGTTTTTCTAATGAATCATGGTAAATGATTGTTTTGTTTAATTCTGCCACAGCTGCTGATGTTTCTTTCGTATGTTTGTAATAAATTCGGGGGGGGGGGGGGGGGGGGGGTGTTCATTTGAACATACTTAACTTAAGATCTTTAAAATGTTTTAGAAGACTCATCAGAGTCTGTATGCAACCAGTTACATTACCCTGCTCTAAAGGTTATACAAATCCAATCTATTTTTAAATGCATTAACTGTCTTTGCCTTCACTACCTCCTGGGGCAATGCATTCTAAACATTCACCACTCTCTGACTAAATAAATATTTACTAAAATCCAATCTGGACCTTTCTTTAGTTAATTTGTAGCTGTGCCCTCTTGTTCTCGTTGGTGGTTGTATTTTGACAAATTTGTTACAGTCTAATCTCACCTTTCTTGCGATCATTTTATAAACCGGTATTAATTCACCTCGAATTCTTCTCTTTTCAAGACACCGCAGGCCGGTTTTTCTGAGTCTTTCCTCATAACTGTAATCTCACTATCAGTTTTGTTGCTCTTCATTGTATCCTTTCCAGCATGTTAAATCTCCTCTACTATAAGGACACCACACCTGTACACAGTACTTCAATCTAGGTCTAACCAATGCTTTATACAGTTAGACAATTACTTCTTTACTCCTATGTTCAGTATTTCTTTTTTTTATCATACCTAACATTGCATTTGCCTTATTCACTGCTACCTGGACTTGCTCACTCACTTTTACGTGTGTGCTCTATTATAACCCCTAGGTCCCTTTCCTTATCTATCATTCTAATATTGTTCTCACCCATTCTGTAATTATGTTCCATATTGGATCTACCCATGTGGAAGACTGTACATTTATCTATATTAACCCATTCAATCCCAGCTGATCAGAAAAACTCACAACTGAATTCCAAGGGCAAGGGGAATAACTCCGCAAAAATTAGACGTGCTTGCGCAATAAAATTAATAACAATTACAATTTTAAATTTATTTGTGTGATTCAAACTCCAGTTTACAGATAAGGCACTGTTCTGTGCACATATTTTTTGTGAGTGTCATGTATGTTGGATGCAAAAAATTAAACAAGTGAAGGAAAAAAAAAGTGTCAATATAAAATGTCTGGTTCACTCTTGTCAATTTTGCTGATAAATGTTCAAGCGAAAAGCAATCTCCCTTGATTCATTGCAACTAGTACATCTTTCATCTTCTTGTCAAATGTCTGACTTTCCAGTATACACCTCAAAGTTATAGAGGTATCTAGTATGAGGATCTGCGGCACACCAAATTTTAATTCCTCAAGGATCTTTTTACCCTAAAATTCTGATGCAGGCATATGCATTGGTTTGCTCTGCCAAGTACTCAAAAAAGGTCTGAAGTAGAAATGATGAAAGTGAAAGGTAATCAAAAGCAGAGTAAACTGGATCTATGTCATCTGCAGGACCTGTTTCCTCCCTAAATCCTTAAATAATGATATTACTCCGTTGCTTTGACCATTCTCTATCACCACTAGGGCCTGCCTGTGGAGTGGGTCACTTTGTCACCGTCTTCTACCGATAATTCGTCATCACTACCGAGTCCTGAACTTATTTCTCATCAACGTCCGATTCGTTCTCATTCTCTTCAACTCCATCAACAAATTCGCAACCACTATCGTCTGACTCGTAAGTATCTTCAGTCCGCACCAAGTTTTGAAGAAAATTGAAGGCCATTTTAAAAAAATCACAGCTCGAACACCATACGTGATAGAAACAATCTGTAAACTGCAATGGGAGCCGCCATTACAGGTAGTCACATGAATGCTAAATTTAGCGTGTCTATTCGCAGGTAAAACGTAAGAAAAAATAATTTAAATCAGTATATCCACGGCGGCCGGTCTGGGAGCGATTCGATAGCGGCCTGTCTGGGATTGAATGGGTTTAAACTCCATTTTGCCATCTCACAGACCAGTCTCAAATTTTATCTAATCCGACCTCAATATATCCACTTTTGCCTACATAGTTTTGTGCAAATTCTGCAAAAAAGTCTAAATCGTTTATATATATCAAGAACAATATTAGTCCCAAAACAAGTAAAAGTGTGGGGTCTGTTTCCTGGACCGCCTCTTGAAGACAGAATAGGGTCTTGGTCAGCTATGGTTCTCTGACCCTGATTCAACCATTCAGCTATGAGCTGCTGGCTGTCGTCATTCCCCAAAACTTGTTTAATATAATAAATTTGCTTAGGTGACAAAGGCTCGATGTGGTGATCGTCTGTGACCATGATTGACGGCTGAGGTCTATGAGGCATATGGTTCTCATGATGAACGGGTGATCTGTGACATCTTTTTTTTTTTACCCTGATCTCGCCAGTCAAGGTGCATGGTATGGCAGGCCACATGACCAAGGATGGAGAGGCAGTGGAGGTCTATCATAGAAAACGAAACTTTCAAGATATGTTTATCGGACAACCTCAATGTTGGTAACACTGGACTAACTGAAAATGTATTCTTCTTGTTCTGTGTTTGTTCTCAATCTCCCGCTACCAAGTTCTGAACAGGGGTTTGCAAGTAGCAGGATGTAGACCGGAATGCGTTGTGTCGCTAGTTTACAGCTTGACGGCCATATTTGCACCTTTCGGTCTATGGTCTTTCGGTAGCAGCCATTTTTGAGTATCGGGTTAGCCTTTCCTCTTCGATCCTTTCTCCTTAGCCAGCCTGCTCTGTTGCAGCCAGGATCACCACGTGCAGGTGTAGAAGGGTCTTGGCAGCTCTTGTTTGCTGGCCCTGGCTATGGGTCGCTGACTGCTGCAGCTCATGCGCTGCTCGACTGAAGATGTATATATTCACAGACACAAATATGGGTTGCTTTTCATCTGGCCATCATTTCACAAAGGACATGTCACATATAAGAATTACAAGCTAATCTAAATGACAATGGTTAAAACGAATAGGAAATACACTTGCCTGACACTCGTAATTATTTGTTTAACATGTACTTCTCTGACACCAAATATTTCTCAAAATGTCTTTGTCTGTCACTATGATTATTTATCAAAATGTCCTTGTCTGTCACTATAAATATTTCTCAAAATGTCCCTGTCTGTCACTATAATTATTTCTCAAAATGTGCTTGTCTGTCACTATAATTATTTCTCAAAATGTCCCTGTCTGTCACTATAATTATTTATCAAAATGTCCTTGTCTGTCACTATAATTATTTATCAAAATGTCCTTGTCTGTCACTATAAATATTTCTCAAAATGTCCCTGTCTGTCACTATAATTATTTATCAAAATGTCCTTGTCTGTCACTATAATTATTTATCAAAATGTCCCTGTCTGTCACTATAATTATTTCTCAAAATGTCCCTGTCTGTCACTATAATTATTTCTCAAAATGTACTCACAGGCTAATTATTTATCCATTTTCCTCATCTCAGTACATTAATTTAACATTCTCAACTTTGTCATTTAAAATAGTTATTCTTTTTTTGTGCTGTCTTCTGCTCCTGGCAAATGTGTTTTTGGTGAAATACATAGTTGGTTATTTTTGTAGTTGTGCTGACGCAGAACTGACTCAAGAGACATCAGCTGTTTAATATATTACATTCTTTGAGATTATCTTAGCCATCTCTTTTATCCAAACAGAGGGCATCTGGGACACTGAATGCCCATACACACGCACCATCGGATCAGTTCTGTCTCCCATCACTAAAATGTTGGCCGTGGCTGGGAAACTTTGGTGCGGGTGCCAGAACCAGATCTACGTCATTAATCCTCTATCTTTCAATGTTGAGGTAGGACTTCTTTCTTTCTCATTTTTAACTTTTAATTGATATGAAGTCTTTGTTTGATAAAATAAGTTGTATTGGTATTCAGCCATGATCCAGAAAACACAAGTGAGGACAACAGATTGGACCCAATCCATGAACTTCAATGAAAAATCTAACAGACCCACTCAGCTCAACTAGCTATCCTGGTCACTGGGATAATTATTATTTACACATGTATCAGGCTCGTCTCCCTCTAATTACTTCCCCTCTAACAATAACGTATATTCAACATAAAAACTTATTTCTTCAAACATATAAATATTTATTTCCATAACTTGGCAGGATCACATCAATACAATCTAAGAAACCATTATCAAAGCTCCCTTGCTAGAGGTTTTTCACATTTAGCCTCATCTTGCCTCTGTGATCTAAACCTATTTTGGAATCTCTTGATTGATTCTAACTCATTTTCTCTCCGTAACATCATCTAAGTTCTTAGTTCCCCATCTCCTGTAACGTGCCTGACCTCTGATGTTCTGGCAACTTTGTTCTTTCCAGTTTCGCTGTGGAATAAAAAAAAATATTGAATTCATGCTAGGGTATACAATCCCTGGTGTTTTGCCTACACCTTTTTCTAACAAGGGTTTTATTACCCCTTTTCTGACATGAGATATCGAGGCTAGTTTTTTCCACTCACTCTTTTGACAAGGACCTTACACCTCCTTTTTCTGACATAGAGCATCAAATACCCAATTCTGACAAGGGTTTTACACATCATTTTTCTGAGTTGGTTTTACGCGCCCTTTTTCTGACCAAAGGTTCCGAGGCATCAACCAGAATGACACACACTGATGTTCGACAGATATTCACTGGAGTCAGACAAATCAGCTAGAGGCAATTTAGTGCAAACCTTAGCTTCATGTGATGGGATTAACAAGACTGATTTCACAACACAGAAATTAGATACCGACCCTCTGTCAAAGATGTTTGTGTTGGTCCGAAAGGTGCAAATATCGCAGTCAAGCTGTAAACTAGCAACACACCACATTCTGTACTACATCCTGCTACTTGCAAAGCCCTGTTCAGAACTTGGTAGCGGGAGATTGAGAACGAACACAGAAGAAGACACAGAACCGCTACCAATGACATAGATAATGTATGTCTGACAACAGCTGGTTACGAAAAGTAAGTGACATCCTGGTAGCCTATAACTTTAGACGTCCACGCGGACATCCACCAATGAGATGCAGTCATGGCCTAAGTAAAGCCGTTCGTCCAATGTGGTACTCAAAGACAAAAGAACGAAACTAGTTTGAACAACATTTGGCTGCCTATCATCAGACACTCGATATGCCTAATTCTTCATCTGTGTTTGTCCTGAAAGGACATTGTGTCATAGTTTACAGCCAGGCTGCGATATCTGCACCTTTCCGCCTGATACATCCGATTTCAGCTTTTTTGAGGTCCAGAGTTTACCTTCCCACTGTGATCCCTATCTCTTGGTCAGACTACACTAGTGACAAGTGCAGCCTGTATCCAGGGCCGCCGTGTGAAGCTATCAGTCGCTGGCTGTTTTCAGCTCATTCACTGCAGCATCTTGACCCTCATATGCCTGAGTGAACACCAAAATTACAGATTCCATTTTTTTCCAGCAGTTGTGCATTTTTATTAACACTTCAAATGAATGCATCATGTGTATGTATTGTAGGCACATTTGATTCATTTTCTTCTCTTCAGACATCTTTCCATGTGACCCCAGATCTGGCACGTGCAGTTCAGTGTTTGGTCAGTTCAGGTCAAGGTGTGTGGGTGGCCTGCCAACAGAGTTCAAAGGTCCTGCTCTTCCATGCTGTCAAATGCGAGTTTTTACTGGAGGTATCCATTGCTCAGGCAGTATCTCAGAAACTGCAGTGTAAGCTCATATTATTAAATGTAGACATATTTTTTTCCCTCGTAATTCTTCATTTCCCATCAGACATCCCCATTAACCTTTACCACATGCTGGGTTTCCAGATAAGCTTTGTTTTTCTACAGAAAGCGGCCAAATGTCAGGTGCCGATAGTATAGTGTATAAACATCTGGGTTAATGCTATGGGAACGGCTGAACATACGTACTTGAACGTAAATAGATGTCACTTCCTTCTTGTCTGTTTTGTCAAATGGGAGATGTGCTTGTGGATTTTTATTATAAAATGATATATTCTCTTTTTCATTCAGATTTTGAAGATTATCCCATTATTGAGGGGGATGAAGTTAGTTGTTCAGACTGATTTTCTGAGATAGACCTGTTTCGTTTATTGATGTAGATACGTTTGTAGCAGAAATTAACAGATATGTCCAAAACAAGGAAAGTCTAAATGTTTGTACTGGTTTTCAACATTTTCACCTTATATCTCAGAAACTAACACACACACAGCAAAAAGAATTACACCAACAAGTTAATTAATAAGTTATATCTCTACACACAAACAAATAATATTGAACAAATAGAGCTTAATTGATCTAAACATTGTAAGACACATAATTATGACATGATGTATTCACAAAGAAGATTATATATTAGTATGAAGCATTAAATGGCATTAATGTGGAGATGTGAATTGAAGAGGATAAATGCGTTTTTAGGGAGCCGCGTAGCGCAGTGGTTAGCGCGCTGGCTTCGCATCTGAGTGGTCCTGGGTTGAGACGGTAATGTTTTTTTCAGACCGCAATGGCTCCCGGGTCGACCCAGCCTTAAATGGGTACCGGTTCAGTCCGGGAAGTAAAAGCGGCGAGGGAGACGAGATGGCTACCGCCCTCATATAGCCGAGCCTTTGAAATGTGAGATCGCTAACACCTCACACCCCTACGGCAGTAATGCTATGGGATACTTTACTTTAACTCATCATGTTGCGAGATTCGCACATATATATGTGTCAATTTTGTCGCGCTTACCTTTCATACTATGTGTCAGTCTGAATCAGCAAGAAGAAGGCAGAAAAGCAAGTGATTGTTTTTACAGATGCCATTTCATTGTTAACAGCCTTCAGCGTAAAGATAAACTCAGCGGTCCCCTCCCAGCAGACTCACTCGAACCTTTGACCCAGTGCTACAGAAGAAGTACAATCAATTGGACACAAGCTCACTGCAACATCCAAGACAATGAAGAGGCAGACAAACTTGCCAAATAGGGAGGAATACTTCAGGAAAGTGACACAGCATCAGCATATGATGAGACAAAAGCAGTTATCAAGGCCACGCACATATCAAAATGGAAACTTTATCACATTGGCCATATAGAAAATGACGCCTACCACAATCATCTTTATAATCACCATTGACACTACTGACCTTTGTATCTGTAGCACAGCCCCCATGATATTTGGAGTGCCTATTATACACTACTGAAAAGTAACACCTGGCAACAACCGAAGTCCCTCCATGAAAAACTGTAGTCTCGAGCTGACTGCTGCCTTTGTTAGAGTCATTAACCCTTAAGATCCTATAGGCATTTTTCTTTATGATCTATAGAATCCTGAATTAAATTAACAAAACCAATGATAAATGGGTGCTTGTCTTATTTTATCTGTATTTTATATTTATTATGATATTGGAATGAATTCTGAGTATGTTAATGTATGAATGGAGGCGTGTCTAGAACATCATGTTAGTGTGCAAAACGTAGAAATTGTTGTACGCGTGAACCTGATACAATACAAGCAGTGGACTCCAAACATGCATCCCCTGCGTCATTCACAATAGTGTCACTAGTGATCATCGTTAACTGATCGGACTTACAACGATACCATTGCTGTAGTATAGATCTAGCTCATTATTATCGCTTTCTGAGTGATTATCGCCACAATCAAAGTCTAGCTTATCAAAAACATTCCGCCTGACAGCCCTGCATGCTCACTATCAGATAAATCGCTCATTTTGTGGTGAAAATGCACTGGTTTTTAACGTCCAAGCTGTTGAGACTTTATCAAAAGTTTCTCTTTGCATACGAATTCAAAACAGAAGGCAACAATAGGCGTAGTATCCGAGAAGTGAACGCAAGTGAGAACAAGCAGTTTTCAGCAGTATAGTATTTGAGGGTGTCAGCAGTTACCAACTGTATAGGACGTTAAAGTCAAAGTCTGAAGACTAACGAAGAAGAAGAAACGTCCTGCAGGACACGAGGTCTTGCTTGTGTGTTTGTGGAAGATCTACTCCACAAGCAGCTGAAAGATTTTAATATTTTCTTTTTCCTGCAGCTGCTGATGATATAATCCGACAACACAAGGCTGCATGTCTGCGCATAACTGCTCTAATGGTTTGCAAAGATCTACTGTGGGTAGGAACCAGTGCTGGAGTAATACTTACCATTCCTGTACCACGCATTACATCAACAACCACACGTGGGTCTCTGGCTACCCCGGCAGTCACAGGTAAATATATTCTTTGTCTTTGCCGTTCGCTCTCAAATAATTGCATCTATTTCCCTCATAAACCAAGCGGTTTTGTTTCAGGCTTCTCTCGTTGCCATACAGTTTATCTCACAATTGGATCGGAGAGGGCCATGTAGTCACTCTGCTCCTCTCATGGAGCCAGCATACCTGTAGAACATGTCCTACTGTTTGTTTGTTCTCACAACATGGGCACATGTCTGAGTGTCCAATTTTTAATTTGTTGAACGGATGAATTTTCAGTCTGCAGTGGTCCATTCGCAGTCTGAATGTTGTCACTTGATCTCTTCTTGGCAAAGATACTTGGTATCCTGGTATTCAAACAGGCATGTTGCCAGGTAGACAAAGGATATCCGTAGTAGGTATTTTAAACTTCCTGCAGCTTATTGATCTAGGTTAGGCAAAAAAATATTTTTAGCTAAAATTTTGTCAGGGCAGTAAACTACTCTTTTCTATTTCTAACTGTCGAGGGATTTAACGAGCTCGTCGCTGGACACGGCAGTCCGATGTCACCACCCACAGTTCAGGGCAATTTTCATCAGAAGATTCACGTGAAAAAATCTCAGTCTCCACCATGACCTCTGGCACCCGAGGTGGACACCCTACCTCGAGACCACTGAGCGTGCAACCCCCACCCCTCCAAAAGAGATGCTTCTTTGTATTCATATTTCTTTGTATGCTTCTGCTATATCAGATACAGGTATTTGGGGGTCTCTGTGGCGAAGTGGTCAAGCCATTTGCCTTGTGTTCAAACGGTACGAGTTCGAGCTGCGACGGTCGGTCCATGATGTCAATTTTTTTCCGGAGACCCCTGGATTCATTGCTGAAGCAACGGAGTTTGTACTTTGTGCGATGATCTCAACAGATTGGGTACCCATCTGCCAAGAGAGACAGAGCTAAGTGGGGAAAACCCGAGGCGATGAAGTTTTTTTTTAAAGAGACAGGTAAATATATGATAAACTTCTGTTTGTTTATTATCTCTGCTCTGTGGTGCTTTGCCGGTAGTCATATTTTATATATATATTGTTAATCCACAGGTCTAGTGTATGGACACACGGGCCACGTACGGTTCCTTACGGGTGTAGAAATAACGAGTTCGGCAGCGCCAAAGCCTGAAGCTGTCCTCGAGTCTGCAAGCGCTGGATCATCTGCAAGCGAGCGAGCTGGTGGGTTCTCAATCCACGACATTCATCGCAGATCATCCATGGCTGCAACTACAGCTACAATGGCAAGCAGAATGTTGGTGATTAGCGGAGGGGATGGGTACGAGGATTTTCGTACTAGTGCTGCCAACGAGGGTGCCGGTAGAGACGATAGCACAAACCATCTTCTGTTATGGCAGGTTTGATATCTGCAGACTTAGTTGCGTTTCTTAGCTTATATAACAAGCAGTTGGCTGTGTATGTGATATTGACTTTTCTTTATACATTTGATCTGTTGGAGAATACAGACAGGAAGTGGCTCAATTAACCCCTTGATCATGGCCTCCTCTGGTATCCATCATGGGGGGCATGACATCATATATCAATGTGTTTTTTTTTAAAACCAAGTCTGGTCTTCCATGTTTGCGAACTATTTATGAACGAAATATTTACGGCTGTTTTAGTTCATTATAGATGCCACCAGACCATGGATTTGCAGGGAATTCACACTAGTCGACGACTTACACTATGTTCACGGAAACGTGTTGTTGTTTTCCATTTGGACTGGTTAATTCGTTCGTTTTGTGTGTTTTCTTACATCCAATTATCCTGAAATGGACATCGGCTATACGAATAAGACTACGCTTAAACATGTCATATGTCAGTCTATTTCTCACGGCTGAACTTCACGAGATTGCCGCCCTTAGCCCTAGCTGCAAACAGTGTCAGCTTTGGTGTATGAAATTTAGACACAACTATAATGAACTGCCACCTGGAGAGAGATGGGCTCCGTCAGGTGTGTAGCGGCCCAAGACACACCATTGTTGTATAGCGGGAGCTGGTGTGACAAACTGCAATAACAGTGCCTCAACGACCTTCAAGGTTATGATGATGATTAAAGGCTCCGAGAACTCAAAAGAACAGAACATGTGTACGGCAGGGTCTGCTGTGCCAGGATTGGTCATTACAGTCATATATTGTTGTTTTGAATGCCCAAATGAGTAGGTTTACTCTTTTGTGCACACTGAAAAGGACGTTAAGTGACAGGTTGCAGTAGCTTTTCTCACATCCTGAGCATGCTTCGTGAAGGTCCTACAGGCGGTTGTGCTTGGCTTCATTTGCGTGCTACTCACTACCACAGGGATCATATCGATCCCTCATCTCGTTAGCCAGGCTACCAAGGAATCAGGGAGGGCTACGAGGAAGCCGAGGTGAGGGTCTTGGCCAGTATGTTTTACCTGACCAGATGTTAGTCTTCTTCCTCTACAATCATATGAGAACACATCTGATGCTACCACCAGCTTTCCTTGCGATGGGCAACTATTACAAAACTAAGCTACACCAAAACTCTTGTGGGGAAAGCCACTATGTCTATTCTTCTGTTCCATGTGCTGAAGTTGTGTCCAGTGTTGTCTCTAATGTTATGTGTTGTCTGAGATTATTGTGTTTGTCTAAGGTATTTCCTGCCGAGTTTGCTCTAGGCTTTTCATGCACAGTTTGCTGTTTATGGATTTTCTCTGGTAGCTGCTCTTCCGATATCACAGGACATACTGAAGGTGTGCCTGGAGCCTTCTGGCTGTAGTGCTTCTCATCATGCTCACCACAGTGGTGATCCCTAGCTCATTGACCTGTCTGTTTTCAGGTGCACAGCTTGGACATTAAACTTTCTCTAGTTTGGTATGTTGCACCTGACTACCCAGAGCTGCTTTATCAACGTTCATAATCCAGAATAGAATTCCACTGTCCTAGTTTAGAGCGATATCTGTGCCTCTTGACCCGGCATATCTGATTTCTACACAGCACATTTGTGGGACTGGGTTTGCCTTCCCTCTTCGATCCCTATTCTCTCAACCACACTGCATGAATTCAGCCTGTTTCCAGGGCTGCCACTTGGAGAAAGAATAGGTTCTTGGTCAGCACTGATTCCCTGACCCCGATGCAAGTAGCCAGCTATGAGTCGCTGACTGCTGCCAACTTGTTCATTGCGTTTTCGGCAGTTCACGTTGCTTTTATAATCAACTCTGTTGTTGACTTTATTCTCTCTTCCTTCTGTTATATATTGTGCTGTTTTCCCGTGTTTTTCTTATCAGTTCTTTGTATCCTCATCAATCCTTGTGAAATGCCTGACAAAGCAGTCAGTCATGACAAAGCAGTCACCATCATGATAGCATCTGTCAAGACAGCAACAAACTTACTCCACTTCAGTGTCTCCTCCCCCCACTTTCCTTCACCAAATCTGTGGTTACTTGAGAGACCACACTGGCAACTATGGCACTCCAGTATACCATGCTGTACCAGAGGCTGCAGGGGTGCTAGTTCCGACTGCAATGCACCCATGCCAAGCAGTGCACAGAGATTAGAATTCCCAACTTGAAATTGCACTGTCCCTTGTCCTTTGGCAAAACTAAAACACGATGGAACTGGCTTATATGGTACTCCTCCCAAGACCGTATGTTGGTGGAGATGATAAACCTGCCAGAGCTCATCTGAATTGTTGAGCTCAACACTCAAGATTCCACCGTCAAATGCATCCCCTCGCCCCTCTGGTCGGGAAAGTGCCGGATACATTTCTGCCCAGAGTGGGGAAGAATGCCACAGGACAACTGGAATCCCAAAGAGCTAATCACTGAAGGAGACTGCGAAATACTTGGTATTCAAACAGGCATGTTTTAATGTCTGTTGCCAGGTAGCCGAAGACTTCAGCTATACCTAGTAGGTATTTTAAAACTTGGCCTGTTGGAAGGCACAAATGATTTTGGTAGATTTTTAACTGAGTTTTGCCTGGCAGTGCCAGAGATCAGGGGAATTTTTACCAGAAGATCCACATGAACAAATGCTGGCATTCATCGTGATTTTAATCCGCAACCGAGGCGGACATCTTACCTCGAGAACACAGAGACTGTGAACCATGCACAATTGTTTTCTTAGCTGTACATTTAAGGCAAGCAAAAAGAACCACAATTACATGTCAAGAACTAGCCATATCTGTATCTTAATACACAAATTGTATGGAAAATAGATATGGTAATATATTAGAACAAGAAGGTTACATTGCAGTACATAGAGTACTGGCACTTTAGAAGAAACACGTAGAGTAACGGTACTTAAGAATAAACAGGAGCAACTATTAAAACCAATGACAAATAAAATCTCTATTTGGTGACATATGGTACATGTGACATTATGATTATCCGAGCATCTGCAGTGTCAATCAATTTTATGCTGCTAAACCTTAGTTCATAACCAATTAGTGAAGTCCAGATCAAATTGGAAGGCACTATATCCGATAGAAGTGAAGATATGACACATTTTGTAAAGAAATACACAAATACACCAGAAACACTGTTTCAGAAATCAATGTTTGAAAGGAATACGCTGTATCAAAGCCGGAAGGATAAAAATAAGTACTAAAGAATGTAGTTGTTTCGAATGTCCACAATAAAATGCCAGAATTCAACCAGAGTGGCACAGGTTGAAAAGAATAGAGCCACTGCAACCTCCAAAGAATGTCACAAAAAGTGATTCTAGAGGGATGTGAGTGTGACTAACAACCACAACTTCAAAAGCTCAGGAACAGGCCTTCTAAGGGACCCAATCATAAATCAAAGACCAGAATTAAGGTCAGGAGAGCCCTGATAAATAGTAAGGGACAGTATCCTTAGCTACATACCTGCAACAGAAGCCTTTTGGGGAAAATTATCTCCATGTTTACCATAGAGGGAGGGCAACATTATAACTTTTGTGAAATGGTTACAATGTAAAATGGCAGCGGAAAACATCTCAAAATACTACCAGCTGTTCAGAAAAGACAGCATTATCATACTATGTCTGCAAACTGGCTACAACAGAACAAGACACCACCCGTACAGGGTCCCTGTTACTGCGACCTTTCAAACCTCGAAAAAGACAGCACTGTAGTGGAGAATCTGGAATCGTAGTCTAAATTAGCAACAGTAGCAGAAGAAGAGTTAATGTGATGTTAAAGATCCAGCAGCACATGGAATCTTGCCCTTCAGCCCAGTGCCATATAATGGTATCTGCACGTGTTTGTTAGTTTCCATGCAATGTTGGAGCATCAACACTCAGAGATGATCAACGGTTTTGTATGGGTGCATGCACAGCTAGCAAGTATGTTGTGACTGGATTCTGTTCAGGTGTTTGTATGGGATGTTAGATTCTCAGCTGGATAATCGTGCTCTGATCCATCCATGTGAGTTGATTGAAATTGTCATTTGGACTGGAGCTTGCCATATAATCCCTAGATTAATGTGATTAAGACACCATTGCCATAAGAACCGTAATGTGATACGTGACTATTCCCTGTGGCCCCGAATTTTTTAATATTATAAATTTGAAATGTAGCTGGTTGTGAATGTTTGTTGTGATGTCATAGATAACCACTGGTATAATTATTTGTGATGCACAATATATTAAATCTGCGTTGAGCGGGCCGAGGAGCCCTTTTTCTTCTTTTTTTTTTAAAGCTATCAGCCACTGAAACCAGTAAATGTATTTCGTTACATGCTCCTTTTGAATGACCTGTCCAGGATCCATCAAAATGTGATAAACAGGCCATACTAGTAGAGGCTGTGTACAAAATGTCAGCTCTCTAGGTCATGGGGAAGTTGGTTCAAATAGGAGAAATAGAAGTCCACACAAACTGAACGGTCGTGCCATAAAGCGGAAAATGAACATGGTAAATAAATTTGTTTAAAAAAATTTTTTTTTAAAAACATATATTATATATTCTTCTTGTACACTCCAGCTGGAGCACAGGGTTATGACTGTAGTTGGAGTACTTTATGTAGTCTGCACTTTGCAATGGTGGTTTGTTAGTGTAGAAATTTGTTTGTTTGACACGAGGGTTGCTACCCCACATGCACAACTTTCAAAGTCACCATTTTTTGTCCTCCCTTTCTTCGATGTGTAACTATTTTCCCTCTCCAGAAAGGGGCCCAGCAATCAACACTGGGATATATTATATCCATTACAAATAATAGTATTCTTTGCAGCCCACAGAAAATGGGTCTCTGGCTTGTCCATTTCACCTCGCTTCCACCAGGGTGTGTAGAGTCAGTCCCCTTCTACCATGAAGTGTAGAGTCAGTCCCCTTCCATCATTGTGTGTCTTCTACATGCACCCCATCCTAAGTCACCTCTTGTGACATGCCTGGTACAACATTACTCTTTGCTTCCCTATTTTCAGGTTAGAGAAACAAATTGTTAGTGAAGGAAAGAGGATCACGTCACGACAAGCATATTCTCAAGTCCAATCTTGTGATAAAGTCCAGTTGCCATGGGTAGTCAGTTTTACTTGCAGCCCCATATGAGGTTTAGTATGGTGTGCTTTTCTGAAATTATTGTGGTGAGAATATTGGTCCTGAAATTATTGTGGACATACCAACGTTTCAGACCTGATATGCCTGCAGCATATTTTTGGGGGTAAATTTCTCAATAAATGTGATTTATCTGGCCTACCCAGAGAATAAGATCAGGATAGTCGCACGGATGGGTACTGTCACTGAAGTGTTAAAGAGCTCAGTTATCCGTCATTGCTCCATGAGACAGATGCTCATTTACTCAATCATCAGACAGTTTTTTTGCACTGTATTTTTATAGTGACGAAGAAGCTGCACTGGTCATCGACCTCAGTCTCCGAACTACGCTGGACCAGTGGTCGCCTCAAACCCACACAATTTCCATTCATCACTTCGATGCCTTACCTCTCGACCATGCAAGTAGACGCACACTTACAGCATGGATAACTGCTGCAAATGGCAAGACCCTCCGCAGATCAACTGCTGCTATGCCAGCGAGGTTCACAAAGGTCTCTAAGACCCATTCTGACATCTCCACACCATTTAATGAGTGCCTGTCCCCTAAAATCAATAGCCGTTATTTGTTCAGGTCTGGGCACCATTTTGTTTTGTACTAGCCTAACCTAAGCCATGCATAATAGCTTAAAAGTGGTACTATATTTTTTAATTCTTACTACAAATTATGGGCCCCTGTGCTGGTTGGTTATTGATCCAGCAGCTGATAGTTCCGTTCAAAATGTTCCATTTGTCTGACCTCGGAGGAAGAAGCTCTTTCCTAATGCTGGCAGGTGCCGGACATTAAACAGTTTCATAGGGATGTGTTCACAGCAAACACTTTTGGGTATGTTCAGTTCAAGTGGCAAGCTCAGTCGGAAAATGGTGCTTTGGTCTCTCCTTTTCAGGATAGCCATATATGTTATTCAGCCAGTCCTTTGTTCGCAGTCTTCTGTAGTTGTTTGGCTGTCTGTAAGAGTTGGTGTGTATTGTTCTTGATCCCTTCTGTCACAGCCCCCTGTGATCACATGGGTAAACTAGGTCATTTGCAGTGGTGACATCCCTCAAATGGCCAATAAAGCACTTGCTGTATGGGTTTGAAGGAAAGCTGTTAATGTTCATCTTGACATATGATCTTCCTAGTTTGGAAGAAAAGTGCCTTACTTCATTGTCTGAATTTTCAATCGCAAAAACCAATTTATATGTGATTTTGTCATTCGTGTGGGGAAGTCCACCATAAAAGAATTTTTCTAGTCTTATTTGAGCAAGTGCGGTTTCTATCATGGTAGAGGAGAGATCTTACAATTTGTTGGGTTCGTTAATATAAAACTGTTACGACTTAACTATGCAAATTTTTTTTATTATTAAACTGCCTTCACGTGCGCCTCATTAGAAGCAGAGAAACATCCCCTTTGTTCAGCACATTTACTGTTAACATATACAAACTACTGCTGAGCATGCAAATGAAGGTCCTAACTGCAATGATCATGCCAATTCCCTCCCTGTTGACCAGGCTGCCATAAAAACAGCGGTGTCCTGCATGTAAGTGAGGACAAGAAACAGTTTAAATCTTCATATTGTGTGTGGTATTTAAATAATGTAAAATCACAATGTAGTATTAGATCCATTCCAAGATGTCATTGAAGACATGGTATTGTTACTAGTGCACACCCCTCGCTGAGCTGACTTTTAAAAAATATATAAAAACACAGTAGTGTTTCTTGTGTAATATGCATGAAACGGTTGCTACCTAAAGCAGTAAACAAGCTTTTTTTTTTCCCCCCCCTCCCCACTTCTGCAGGATGTCAGATATTTTAACTGAATCGGTGCAGCCAAACTGTCTAGAGGATATGTATTAATGCATAGGACAACGTTTATAATCCCCTCCACAAATTTGGGCTTCCGAAGGCATGATCAGATTGACGATGATATTAATGTTAAAACATGGATTTTTGTTGCTAAGGTGTGTGTATATTATATGTGTGTGTGTGTTTTACATTGCAGTTATCTAGTGCAATCTGGTCTCTGCATACTTTCACTGTAAAATTTTATTTTTTTTCTTTTTCATTTTAAATTCAGAAATGCAATAAAATTGTGTCTGTATATGCCAGTTTTTGTAAATGAAGAAACAAGCAATTTGTCGTATCTGTGCAAAACAATTTTAAAATGGAAATTTCAGTTTGTTTTTTGTATGTATGTTTTGTTCTTTGCCCATAAAATTGTAATAAATTTATACATACAACTGACGCGACCGTCGTGGTTTCTTTCTTTTTAAATTTGGTTCAATGTGTTTGAAGAATGCATGATGTGCAAATTTAAATTAACAACAAAATGCTGACATTATGTTATGAGTTTATTTCTCACAGTAGAACTTGCTGTACCTTTTATCTGTGGAAACACAAAAGTTAAAAACATGACTACATTATGACTAAGAATGCACTTTGTGGCTATGCATATTCAAAATTTCCACCTTTTCATTTTTGTATATATAATTACAATATATAAAACGTTCAAACTAGTCATTATTTAGATGTGAAGCTGTCTGAACATGTCACTCTAACGTCCTGTCCATGACAGATCTCTTCAGCTCAGGTCTGCACACTAGGTTCTTACATGTCAGTGTGATTATACTCATTTTGTGGTCTTTCTCATCAATTTTTCCTTCCAATATTTCCAACAGTAGACCATGTCTCATTTTGTGGATCAAGACAATCTACCTTTTTTTGAATATGTTGAAAAAGTTTGTGTTAGACACTTTCCAATTTTTCCACATATTATAAGATTCTAAATTCTGTTCATCCTATTTGTTCAGAGTCCGTGTTCCTAGCAGAGCTAATGACCAGATATGTGGTTATTCTTTTATGCAGCACTACAATGTTTTGCTACTGTGATCCTAGTTCTGTTTTAAACTTCACAATGGGCATCCTCGGTAATAATCTGGCCCAAATATGAAAACCTCTGCAGGCATTCTATGGGCCTCCATGCTGACCTTCGGGTTTTCTTGACATCACCATTGCTTTTATTTCACTAACATTTCAAATCTCATACCAGATGAATTCGTTATATCACTGACCTGAGTAAATTTAGTCATATGACGGCTAGGTCAGCCGCAGATTTCATGGCATATATTTATCCATGGACTAACACCTACGATGCATTTTCTAGTAGTTTTTTTTTTAAATTATTACCTGCATGGATAACCCCTTGGTAAAATGTTTCACGTGAGGAATTTATGATATCTGAACATTTCTCAGCTGTCAGAACACATGAGCGCATTGCTCTGTTGCAGAGATGTCTACATTAACCAGCGGATGCTCGATTTCATGGACTCTGCATTTCACAATACATACTAAAATAACAAAACTTTATACATCAGCCATTTTATCACTGTACTAACTCACAACTGCAAAGGGGCAATCCGTCTCATGATACTGATATTATCCTGAGCTTACCTGTAATGCTTTCCCAAATTTAGGATGCCCATGTGTTACAATACACATAAAAAACAAGCACATTGCCACAAACCACAGTATGTTCCTCCTTGTTCAAGTGGAACACACCAACACTTTGTTAAGCAAACAGTTCATGTACCCTTTGTGGCCTGTAATCTACACACAAGTGGAAAATACCAGCAGTTGAGCATTTGCACAAGTGATGTCACGCCAACGTCAACAGTTCATTAAAAGTATAAAAATTGTTTTTGTCTTTTCTTTAGTCAAGTGAGGTTCACAAAGGAGACTACATTTCAGTTCTATGTAAAAAAAAAGTTACCAAAGAAGAGAGATTTACAGCAGTTTACCAATTATACAGGAATGTTATCAGTACACGGGAAAGATTTGAACAAGATCATTCTAGAGAGAGGTTTAAAACGGTCATAGATGACAAGTTGATATATGAGCAATGCAGCATTTGACAAAACAGGTCCTGTACAGACCAGATAGCAACACAGAATAATAATTGAACAAAGTGTGGACTGGGAACGCTCATAATAGGATATGTGGACTACAAGACAGCTTTTGACAGTTTGGACATGGTATCTTTATGGAAGTTGCTCAGACACTATGGAGTGCCTCCAAAGTTCTCAAATATAATTCAGAAAACATGAAACGAGATGTCGAGTTCTACACTAAGGTCAGCTTTCTGATAGCTTTGAAATAAGAGCTGTGGTTCATTAATCTTCCTGTTGGCCATTGACTGGATTATGAAGTCGACAACATCATCAAGCGACATTAATTGAACATTGATTAGACAACATGATCTCAACTTTGTCAATGATTTGGCTCTTCTGTCCCATGCCCACAGCCAGAGACAATTGGAATTAATAACACAGAGACAGAACACAGGTTTTGAAAATACATGCAACTAGCAATGATAGAATTGGGCTGGTAGCCACCCACCTTCAGAATATGGAATCTTTCGCATACCTTGGCTGCAATATAGAAATAGGAAGTACAGAAACCACCACCAAAATCTGTTCTAATATATTGCACGAATGGTAGACTTTCATAAATGGTTGCATGAAATACGGAGGCGGCGATGGATAGGCCACACATTACAGACACCGGTGGAGGACATTACAGGACAAACTCTGTTCTGGAATCCACATGGCAAGAGAGGAAGAGGCAACTGGAATAAATCTAAAGGCATCAAATATGACGTGGACAAATTTGGCTCATAGTAGGAAGACTTGTCGAGTCTCATCTTGTTTTGGAGCTTGGAGTGCACTCAAGTCTATTAGAATGGCCGTTCCTAATAGTTGTGTTTTAGCTGATATGAATCTGAATTGTTGCGTGTACAGCTGTTGCTTTCAGCTGGTATTGTGTGATTTACTATGTCACAGTTGGAGTGCGTTATGTTTTTATGTCACTACCATTTATCATAATTTCTCACAAGAATTATGATGCATGCTATTCCGATTAACAACTAATCAATGAACATTGTACATACCCCTATGAAGGCAATGGTCCAATGACTGGCACCACAGGTTCGGTAGGCTTGCCAGTTTTGGCTTCACTGTAGGGCTGTGCAGGTGCTGTCTCCTCTTTAGGCTCTACAATGCTGACATGATCGGGCAGCGGACGACGTGGTCCCATCTTGCCAGTTGGGTCCCACGGCAACATGATTTTCACTTTGATTCCCAACACACCTGTTGATATAAACATCAGTAACAAGACTGGTCAATCTTCAGTGGGGGGGCCTATGAGTTTTTTCTATCCACACTACAGCGGCTGCTGGATGAAGCTGTTGTAAATTCCTCTACCTCTGCGAGCACCAGCAACATGAAAAACAAGGTACGAAAAGTGAATGATACTAATATATTTTTGGGATCACGCTGCTGAGCAGCTCATAAGCTGCAGCGGTCAGTGACCAATAGCTGACTGTTAGTGTCAAGGCCAGCGAACCAGAACTGCAAAGACCCTTCTACACCTCCATGTGATGATCCTGGACATACTAAGTAGAAGGGATCGAAGAGGGAGGACAACCCAGTAACTCAAAAGTGCCAGCTGAAGGTGTTGGGTGGAAAGGTGCAAATATCGCAGTCAGGTTATAATCTATGACAAGACATTCCATTCTTCAGATTACATCCTACTGTTTGCAAAGCCCTTTTCGGGGCTTGGTAGTGGGAGATTGTAAATATGCCCAAGCAACACAATTTGCAGGTGCTAATACAAACACACAACACTATCGGTAGGTAGGTAGACAGGGGATGTGAGCTTGATTTACAATTCCAATGTGCCAGGTTCAAATCGCATTTTTTAGGTGGACAGGGGATGTGAGCTTGATTTACAATTCCAATGTGCCAGGTTCAAATCGCATTTTTACAGACCAGGCAATGTAGCTTTTTTTTGGTTTTTCCATGGTCAACCCATTGTAAATGGGTACCTGACTGAGTCATTGAACATTTTGGAGCCTCTGTAGAACCGACAGAGTCCGTGTTCTGCACTTTCTGCAATGACAGGGACTAAACTCATATAGAGCCACCCAGGTGCAATATCCGTTCTATTAGACATTTTCCATACAAGAGCTTACATATGCTACATTCACAGGCTACATAAATAGAGACAATGTATCTACAATAAAGAAATGGAGACGGAGAGAAAATGCAACTAGAATACAGGCATGAAATATGTTAATACTTTTTATTTCAGAGTCAAGCGGTGTCAATTTTAGGAAATATGTAACCATATTTCTCACACAATCAGTGTTGATGGTGGCAAACAGTAAAACCGTATACAAAACAGACCTATTGGTGATAGTCAGTAATATGACCTCATACATGACAAATCTTCTAGAGATGATAAAACGGCCAGTAATATACATGGCAAACCTTCTAGGGATGATAGAACAGCCAGTAATATGTCCTCATGCATGACAAACCTTCTAGAGATAAAATAGCCAGTAATATGACCTCATACCTCCAGAAATTAACAAAAGTGATGTAACGATTGAATTTCACATATGGGATCAAGATGTCGAGTAGTGCATGAGCTGCAGCGGACCCATAGCTGTCTGCAGCGGTACCAGAACTGCCAAGACCCATCTGTGCCACCAAGCTGTTCCTGGATAACATGCTGCATAAGGCAGACTGGATATGGAGAACAGACTGAAGAGTACTCAAAAATGTCTGCTGAGTTTGGACCAAAAGGTCAAAATATAGAAGTCAAGCTGTATAACTAAAATGCACTATGTTCTCCGAACATCAACCTGCTACGTGCAAAGCCTTTTTTCAGGGCTTGGTAGCAGGAGACAGAACTAACAAAGAAGAATTATATATACACATTATTTGCTCTTTTCTTCTTTTCAACGAATAAAAATGATTGAATTACACACACTATTCGCTCTTACCTTGTCTCAGCAAGACATGTCTGACTGCAGTGTCAACATAATCATTGAGTGGATCACCACTGTGAATCATCAGACCATCTGTGAATTTCATGGACTTGGCTCTCTGCCCCCTCAATTTTCCAGAAACAACCACTTCGCAACCCTTAGCTCCAGATTCCATAATGAAACGCAGAACTCCATAGCACGCCCTATATTGCAGAAGACAATGTGACGACTTCTTTAAGCATTACAAAAGATATGCAACATCAAGCAGCTAACATAAACCGAAAGGCTACAGGCTATAATCTATAAGGCTATAATCTTATATTCATGTGCAGTACGTTTTATCAGCACAGAGAGAATATGACTGCAACGTTAACAATATAACAATATCAAAAAACATTTAATTTTCAGTTTGCACCAACAAGTGTCAAGATAGACAGCTAAACCAAGTTCAAATTTGTCCACAACTTAGCCCTTCTACTTAACTTTACAGCTCACGAGGGCCGAAATTGGCCACCAGAACCTAAAATTGGACACCCGACACAGCTAAAACGGACCTCAGAAAAATGCACCTGTTTCGTGATTTGCTGAATGTCATTTTATCCTGGCTCTACATGGTGGTTGCGTCCACGTAATTGACATTTCGAAAATATTGTAACGAAAGTTGGGTCTCTAGGACAGCAAAAATGATTTGTTATTTTAAGTCCAATAATCACACATCTGGATTACTCATGGATATTCAACACATTCACAACTCAGACACATTGCACAACAGGCAAGTATAGAATGTGACTGATGTACCTGGCAAATTGGTGTAGCATCAAGGGAAAAGATCATTTCCACCACATTACTGTCATTTAGCTCTTGATACTAACATTCAATCTCCATTAAGAATACTTCATGTCACAGATAGTGCATTGTGTTTAGATTGTAATTTTAGCTGTTCTTCAGATGTCACAGATAGTGCATTATGTTTAGATTGTAATTTTAGCTGTTCGTTCAATAATTCTATTTTGAATAATACTTGATGCACAGTATCCTTGCACTTTGGTCTGGGCAGAAAGGGGTTAACTTAACATCTGTATCCTGGCTTAGAAGACTCTGCAGATTCTGTATAAAACCAGTTCCATTTACTTGCTCTGAAAGCTATGCGCATACAATTAATTCTTAAATGCATTAATTGTCCCTGCCTCCCCTACTTCTTGTGGCAATGCATTCCACACATTCACCACTGTCCTTAAAAAAAAAAAAAGCACTACATCTCTTCTAGTTCATTTGCCTTTTTAGCTTTTCATACTGTGATCAACTTAAGCAATTCCACATGCTTACAAAATGAACTACAGATATAATATACATGTACTTTCCTTTTGGGATTTTTAAGCTAAAAATGTGTCTACATTTTCCTATATTGAAAGAGTTGTACCCCTATCATGTGTGTATTCACAGTGGATGCACCACATCAAATACTCTTCCCAATTATCTGTCTGCTGGCATGTTTCTGTACTGCACCCTTCTCAGGAATTGATGTTCTCTTCGACTTGTTGCCCAGCTACCATTAACTACATCAAAGTTATATGAAATGTTTTACTTGTCCTAGTCATTTCCTGTTTATTCATTGTTTGATGCCGGCCGACCATTTCTTTTACTAATTATCACAGCGTTTGTTTTCTCAGACAACAAATACAAATTTTCTTTTGGCTAACAAAACACATACAACAGCTGGAGGTTAAGCGTTATGAGATTTCACAGCGTCATTTTTGTTTAATGAAATGGGGGTTGATCAGCTCTTTCCCTGCCTACCAAAAACTCAGACAATAGTCTGCTATCCATTTATAGCAGGGTAGACTAGTATTCATATCTGCTGACATTTGACATTAGAGGCCAGTGATATAATCATACCAATAAACAGTCTTTTAATCATTACTGCCATTCAAACAAAAGTCCATCAGCTAATAGCAAACATTTCCATACAACAAAGCTCTCAAAATTCTGGTACATCCTTCAAGTCTTACCTTCTGACAGCCAGACCACCAATAAGCTTGTACCTCAGAGACTCACACTGTGCAATGGCACAGAGACCACGAGTAGCAACCTTCTCTGCATAGAGCTGGGTGTTAGAGAAGGAAAATAGAGATAAACTTTGCAAATGAAAAGGAATTTATTTGTACTGATTGGGCTGATATATACATTATCCACGGAAAATGTACATCCAAGGTTAATGACCAATTAGTGGATTGATTAGATTTGTTTTTATTGCCTTATCTCTATTCCCCAAGGTGGTGTGCGTTGCACATATTTATATTTTGCGCCTGTTGGCCCAGTGCATCCGACTTCTGCATGTATTTATGTAAGGGTCTGCTTCCTCCGGCATTTTCTAAGGGTTTGCTTCCCCTAGTTAACGGCCAGTGATGTGATTGGGGAGTGAGCCCAGCACCTTTGGGTTATGAGCAGTTATCACTCAACCACTAGCCCACGCTGTCTTCGGTTGATTAGATCTGCTTCCACCTATCCGCAGTCAATTTCAAGAAGAATTTTCAGTTGTTTTAGAGCTGGTGAGTGAAACTGTATAAAACATTGGTCATTGTGTGTATGCTATACATAATTTGTTGTGGCAAATCCTGAACAAAAGAATAGCACATAATAGTGCATGGACTCATGTGGACAGTTGTGGCAGTAAGGTTCATGTAGCAAGATCAAACTTGCATTTGTTAAGTCATGAGTTCAACGAAATGCTCATGGGGCTGGGCCAAACAGCAAAGAGGAAACTGCTATCAGTCCTAAACCAAAGCTGGAAAAGGGGTATTGTACCGCTGGCATGGAAAGATAATGTACTTATACCAGTATCAAAGAAAGAAAAAGATAGAACAGATCCAAATGGATATAGGCCTATCAGTTTACTGAACTGTGTAGGAAAACTGATGGAGCGTATGATAAACACCAAACTGAAGTGGCATCTGGAAGAAAAACGCATAATTCCACAGCAAGCAGGCTTTAGACAGCACAAATCCACTGAGGATCAGGTCATTCTCATAGCCCAGGAAATAGAAGATGCCTACCAGAAACAGAAACACACAGTAGCGGTTTGGGTGGACCTGGAAAAGGCATTTGACAAAGTCTGGAAAGATGGACTGTGTTAAGCTAAGAAGAAGTGAAGTCTGTGGGAAAATGTACAAGTGGATCAACCACTACCTCAAAAACAGAACGGCCAGAGTTCAAGTACAAGGGCAGATGAGCAAAAAGGTGACACTTGAGCAGGGAGTACCCCAAGGGGGAGTACTGTCACCCACACTCTTCCTGGTGTATATAAATGACATTACAGAGAATATACCAAGAAGAGTCCATAGCTCAATGTTCGCAGACGATCTGACTGTGTGGACCTCTGAAAAAAATCTCACCATAGCAAGAAATCGGATGCAGCAGGCCCTAACATCGCTGGAAGAGTGGGCGAACTCATGGCTGGTCAAAATAAACGAGGAAAAAACAACATGTACAATATTCTCGCTATCAATCAAACCCCAAAACACCAAATTAAGTCTAAACGGCAAATACCTGCAGCCAAACGACAACCCAATCTACCTGGGAGTCACATTTGATCTGCGCATGACATGGAAAAGTCAGATTGAGAGAAACCGAATGAGAGCCAGAGAAAGAATGGCAATCATGAGGAAACTTGCTGGCACAAGCTGGGGAGCAGACGAAAGTATACTAAAGAAACTGTACACTGGAAGAGTGAGACCAGTTATCGAGTATGGCATTGCGGCATGGACAACAGCAGCAAAGGCGAACTTCGATAAAGTTAGCAAACTCCAAAACCAAGCCATGAGAGTTATAACAGGAGGCATGAAGTCAACGACAATTGTAGAACTTAAAAAGATTACAAAACTGCAATCCATGACCGACAGAAGAGACTGCAGAGCCCAGCTGCAATCAGAGAAACTAAGAAGACTGACTGACCATCCAATGCACCAGAGACTAAACAATTTCGGAAATGGGAAACTAAAGCGAAGAAACTTTGCAGAAATAGCCAAAGCAAAGATGCACGAAAACCCCATGAACGCACTAACACCAAAGCCCATCCCTACTGTACGAAAACCTACCTGGAGGCAGCATATATTTCCAGAGGTGGTAGAAAATATACCAGGTATTGGAAACAAAAACTGCCAGTCTGAAAAAGAAAGAAGAGATACAACCCTGAGTTAAATAACGGAAAATTACCCAACCATGGACTGGACCCATGCATACACCGACGGTTGTGTAACAAATACAACACAGAACGGAGGGACAGGAGCATTTCTGAGCCTACCAAATGGCAGAAAATTAACACTGTCATTCGCTACTGGAAAATACACAAGCAATTTCAGAGCAGAGGCACTGAGGGCGGCAGTGGAAGAAATTGTGACAGGTAAAAGGAATTAAAGCCACATAGTCCTGCTTACAGATGCTCTGGCCGTAGTCACAGCACTAAAAAGCCAGAAAAATACTGAACTTAATGATTTAAGAGCAGTACTCTGTCAACTATTCCAGTAGGCCGCACCAAAAAGGGTAGTGGTGCAGTGGGTTCCATCTCACTGCAACATCCAAGGCAACGAGGAGGCAGACCTACTGGCAAAAGAAGGTGCAAAACTACCACAACCAGATACTAGTATGACATACGAAGAGTCAAAAACGCTTATTAGACCTAGATACATGACCAAATGGGAAACCAAACATACTGGCTACACCAAAAACGATGCCTACTACCAGTTGAACAGAAGAGAGCAGGTCGTGGTCTTCAGACTTCGCACTGGCCACAATAGACTGGAACAAATTGAAGATAGGTGGCACCGACGAATGCCTGTGTGGTGCCGGGAAAATGACCGCTGAGCATTTGCTGCAAAACTGCCCGATATACGAGGATTAGATGTGGCCATCACCAGTGGCAACACTAGACAAGCTCAATGGCAGTGTCGACAGCCTCAGGATGACGGCTGCTTTTTTCGAAAAAATTAATGTTACTGTCTGACTGCGTACGATGAAGAAGAAGAAAGTCATGTGTTCTGTCCTAAGTTGGAAGATTATGCAGTTTTTTTCCATCTTTGGGCGTGTCAATTATTTATACATGGCATGCTAGCAGGCCATTCCGTCTAATAGTTCAGCCATTCCTCTCTGAAGTATTTGCTTTGCTGTCTATATGTTGGCTAATGTTTATTTGAGTGATGCATGTTCCTCAGTTTTGCTGGTCTGTCTACATTCACCTTGCCTGTAGGTCCTGGAATCCACTGTAGGGTGACTTTGATGCAGTGTTTTTTTGTATCTTATTAGTACTCAATAAGATTCTGGAAGATAAGTGGTAAGGAAATCTTAAAATCATAGCTCATGTATGGAAGCTTCAAGTCACAGAGGACTACCAAGAGTATGAGATAATAAGAGACTGACAATATCAATGATTAGTCAGTGTAAAACAATCCTAAATGTCGTGGACACATCTAATTACCTCAACTGTTCCTTCAGGGAATCCAAATCGTTTCTGAACTACAGATGTCAGCTCACGAATCCGGCGGCCTTTCTCTCCCAGAACATTCTGAGTGCGTGTGGCAAGAATGATAATCTCTGTCCGTGTTGGGGTGACACGAACTTCAACACCGCTGTAGCCATCTTCGGCCAGTTCACGAGTTAGAAAGTCATTCAGCTCGGCTTTGAAGATGCCGTCTGTCACAAACTAAAATTAAAAAAGTTTTAACAGATGTTAACATTATATAGTCTAGCAACATATTCTCCAACAAAGAAAGTAGACCTAATGACAGTAATTACTGTAATACTGGTGTTTCATATGCCATGTTCAGTAGCACATAGGCTTTCATCTTTTAGCCCAATGTTAAGTTTATTACTTTAGTTCCACATTTATCTGGCCTCTGAATGAAATGTTTTTCTAACATCATTGAGCACTGTACTATGAGCTATTGGTATCAAACAGGTGTGCTACACTACACAGACAGTATAACTTCAAAATTAATACCAGGTGCAGTGTTCCAGAGAAAGTTAGCAACGCATTTGTTTACACTTTACAACTGAGTGTGAAGCCATTTTTAATGGATTCGACATAGCTTCCCTCACCCTGCATTTCATCTTAGCCACCTTGTAATAATGTAATGCCATACAGATTTCTCCTCTTTATGTAAACAAGGTTTTATTTGCCCTCAATCTTTGTAATGTATTACCTTTGTCACTACATTTTGCTGACTTCATTGAATTTCATGTCAGTCCAACATCTGTTCCATTTGCTTGAATCTCTTCTTCCATTTTACATATAATGATATATGTTGAATGTTACTTTAGTTTCTTTTCAGTCTGTACTGTATCATACTTAATTGTACTATATTGTATTCTTATATTTTTCAGCCAAGTACAATCAGCACGTCAGGTGCCATGAGGTTGGTTCCTTGATGTCCGAGAGTTTCAGCCACAATTATCAAATTATGTTTTATTTTCATTCTTCAGTCTAGTGATGCAATCACAATGAAACAAGATTGGTGGTATTTATTTTAACTGAAGAGTAGTCTAATAAACGATTTGTAAAGATGTAGATCTAACAGTGCTCTGGTTCCTACTTTGTTGTCACTCCAGTTGAGTTGGTCTACAACTGTCCAAAGTTAAGCAGTTTTGAGTTTGCTTGTTTTAGAGACGACGGTTTGTGTAGCAAATTTGTTTTACACTATAAGGTCGCTAGTCCCGTGCACTCTCGTTAGATACCTTTTACATCATTCGTGGTGATGTAGTGTTTCTATTCTATCCTCCCCTGTAATGTTAAGGAGGGGAACTGGTACAGATTCACATCCATTCGATTCGTCGATTCGAGAAATAGTGGATAATGGATTCATGAGGTGATAAACACCGCGGAAATAACGTTTTTGTTTTTATTTTGCAAAACGTAGTGCTGAAAAATTATACAAATAAGTCACAAAACAAACGCTTTTGCAATTGAGTTTCATAATTGTTTAAATCCTAATAGTGTTATGCTAAGTCTTCGATGAATTCGTGTGGCTTACCTAATAACTAAAATTGTATTACACTATGTCGATTATTTAAAATGTAATTGTTTTTAAAATACCAAAATAAGAAAGATACAATATAATAATCAACAAATCTATAGCGTTTGAAAGCAATGATTTTATTTCCCTAATATTGTACAAGTACAGAGAGATACCTAATAGATTTGTTCAACATACCTTCCTCTTCTTTGAAAGCTGCGTAGCCATGTTTTCAGATTACGGAAAAGGAAATAGAACAACAGGAAACGATTGTGCTAAGGTCTATCAAAAACGTCTTGTTTTGTACAAAACAACCTAATTTAAACGAGTTAATATTTCCAAAAACATTCCATCACTCGTATCATTACAATTAGACAAAAGCCTACACATTACATTTATATCCTTAATAAAACTTGCAGATGTAATATCTCTCCTTGTGATGTTTATTCACCAAGTTCATTATTCACTTAGGGGTAAATTTCAGATCCGTCGCAGCAGAGAGGTGGAGTTTTTGCTCTGTGATCTGTGGTCGTCACATTCATCAATATTCAATGATAGGTGGGGATGGAGCAGATATGGTGATGATGATGATGTCAAGTTGCGTCTCTGCACCAAATGTTGGCTACAGTGGACCTCCAACATTCTCTGTCTCTTATATTGATGGTATACTCCGACAGACTGTAGACGAAGGCATGTCACTTTCCATCCCACAGCGTAGCCCTTCTGCTTTGGGCTTGATATCTCAAGATGTATTGGCCAGTGTATGGATGCATGTGTGTTTATGTTTGTAATGTGGACGTATTAGCCGGTATATGGACGCGTGTTTGTATGTGTTCTACTATCACAGTTTTGCAGTACAGTGGTTTTGCAAATCCTTTAAGTACGTGGAGAAGAAGTTATACCGAGAAAAATCCCCGATAAGCCTATGCCCAGTGGAATCCAGTATGTTCGAATTACAAAGAAAGCTTGCGCTTGACTTACACCGCTACCCTACCCCACCCCCCACCCCCCCCCCCCCCCCCCCCCCCCGCCCTTATCCTTGCTGATCTCCCACTTTTACCTCACATACAGCTCTGTCTTTCACTTATCCGATTTTCCTCTAGTATTGTTTTCAGCCACACAGAAGTCGTCTGTGCCTGAGGACTGGCTTCATAGCTATCTGTGCCCACTGCATACACCTGGTAAGGACTCTACGCTTCTCAGCAGCTATATAATAATCACCATACAAAATGTATATGGAAAATTGCTCGAGAAGATAGTAGCCAGGAAACCTTGAACGGGAGCAGATTCTACCCGATAAGCTGGGCAGCTATAGAACAGCGAAGGAGACCTGAGCTAACGCTGGAACTTTCGCTTATGATGTGTACGAGGGGTTTCAGTCAAAGCAAGAAACAGTCGCGGTGGCACTCGACCTGGAAGACGCATACAACCTTGTCGATTCTGGGACCTTAATTGCATGTCCGAGGCAGTGTAGTTTAAACCCATGGCTGGTTAGTTGGATATCAGCTGGACTGGTGGAAAGAACAGTTGCGCTACGCGTGGGATCATGGACATCAGAACCGAGGCGAATATGTCCAGGACTGCCTCAATGGTTTCCGCTCCCACCTGTGCTGTTCAACATTGACACAGTAAAAGTGGCCAATATTCAACCTACAGGTACAGGGCGAACGTTGACATTTGCCGATGACATCCTAACGTACAGGACTGGCTCAGTCAGACATGGGTTGATCAAAGACATCCAGGAAACCTTGCAAGGGATATAGCAGTGGTGCAGCGACTCAAGCTCCAAGATCAATCCGAACAAGGCCTGCATGATATGGTGCTTTTTGAATAATTCCATAGTAAAGGCTGAACTCCCGGGCATCACATTTGATGGTTGTACTATTGCCAGGCTGAAATACCTCGGAGTGACATTTGATCGCAGTCTCTCCTATAATTGTCATGTTGACCACATCGTTCAAAGATGTAAGAGATGGTTAGGAGCACTGAAGACCATGGCTGCTGCCGACTTGGAACAAGGTCTATTGTTCATCCTATTTCGTCAGGTCGTGTTGTCTGTCATCGATTACGGACTAGGCATCTTCACACTATCAAGAACAAAGTGTCAAAGGTTGGAACGCATCCAGAATGAAGGTATGCGACTGGTTCTCGGCTGCACTAGAGATACCCCGATTGTGATGATGTGGTACATGTTGGGATTGTTATCGGTGACATCCAGACATAAACTGGCATAAGTCAAAACCTATGTGCTTGTCACCACAGACACGCGGCACCCTCTGCACAGTAGTATCTCAGACATCAAGGGATCAAGAGAGGGTCGTCCTGGATGGCACAGGCAGAGACAACAATTGGACACGTCCCTCCAGCTGAGACGATAGCCAAGGGGGAAGAATGGGTCCACACTGGTGATAGAATGATAGAGTACCAGAGAGTCATCATAACCTTAGGCAAGGAATGCAGAGAACGGAACAACGAGAGAGCAGAGCACGAGGTAAATCAGCTGGTAGCTGAGAACACCCAGGAGAGTGACGCTGTCATATACACCGACGGATCAGTCGTGCGCAGTGGGACATCAGGCTGGGGTTTCTCGGCTGGAGTGAGAGGAGAGGTCATGGCTGAGCGCAGTAGGGCATACATGTCAACAACCTCCGGTATGAGAATGGAGACGGAAGCAGTGACCTCACCCCTGAAATGGATAACTGATACTTCTATAACAAGGGCAGTCATCATGACAGACGCGAAAGCCGAACTTTAAAAAGTACAGAAGGGATGGCTAAGGTACGAATGGATAGCAGCTGTTGGGCTCTCAAATCTCCAGGGGCTGACATAGATATATCCTACTCATGCCGGAGTTCAGGGCAATGAAAGAGCTGACATCACAGCTTCACGGGCCAGTTAGTATTTTTTGCTTCTTTATAGCTCTGTGGATGGGGAATACGCCTGCCTCCACTTCCTGCTATTGCGAGCTCATCTGCTTTCACGTTTCCAGGGATCCCACAGTTAGCGGGAATCCCTTGTAGGACTAAATATGTTGTTGAGACAGCAATCGTATGTTGAATTTTATTTCATGTGAGAGTCTCTTGTTTGTGGCTTGGCTTGGAGTACACTCCTGGAGTGTGTTAGAATGGCCGATTCCTTGTATTTATGTTTTAGCTGATAAGAATCTGAGTTGCTGCATGAACAGCTCTTCCGTCAGCTCTGAAATTGGTACACGTCTCTCCTGCTGGTATGGGGTGATTTTTTTATGTCGCCATTGAAAAGCTCGCTGTAGATTTCACTGCCTCCTTCTTTATCACCCTTTTACAGAGTCACACCTAGGTGAGGCACCTACCTCCTACCAGGCGCGTCAGCAGGGTTGCGGATTGCTGAAAGGTCTCCTAATTTGGAGGTTAGCTGCGAATAAATAAGCTGAGGTGGTCAAAAACGGGTCGGCAGGCATGGAGGCTGTAAGGAGGCAGCCCCTCCACCATGCAAAGACACAACAGGCTAATCACCTATTTGTCTTTAAAAAAAACCGATTACAAGTCAAAACACAGAGAAAACCGGACTGACCTCAACGGCGACGAACAGGCGAGAAATAAGGACCACGATTTATGGAACATGGAATGTACGAAGTATAAACCGAAAAGAACAAGAACTAATAGAGGAGATGAAGAGAGCAAAATTGACAATCCTGGCACTTACAGAAACAAAGAAAAAGGGACAGGGCGTTCTGGACCATGATGGCAACATGCTATACTACAGCGGAGTTCCCATGAGTGAACGAGCCAGGGAAGGGGTTGGTTGTATAGTGAATAGTAACAACAAAGCAAAAATTAAATGATGGAAGTTCATTTCAGAACGACTGATGGTTCTAAGTCTACAAGAGGAGGATAGTCAAATGGATATTGTCACTGTGTATGCACCAAACGAAGATGAGAGCACTGACATAAAAGATGGATTTTATGAGCTCCTTCAAAGGACCATTGACGATTGCCATAATGAAATACTTCTCCTTGGAGACTTCAACGCAAGAGTTGGAAACGACTATTCTAGATGGGATGGAGTGATCGGTAGGTATGGAGAAGATGTCTTAAATGACAATGGAAAACTACTGCTCAGATTCTGCAGAGAACAAAACCTTGTTATTACAAATACAAGGTTTCCACACAAGCGTATCCATGCCTACACAAGATGTGAGCCGGCAAGAAATGAAAGATCCATAATTAACTATGCAATAGTGAGGAAAACTGATTTCAAGCATGTAAAGGATGCTAGAGTGTTCAGAGGACCAGAGATAGGTAGCGACCACTACCTAGTTAAAATAAAGAGAGAAATTGAAAAACACTATCCAGCTAGGCAACACCCATCAGCAAGCATGAAACATAATACATGAGGAGAAAATAAAATTAAGGCTTACAAAGTACGAGAACCAGATGTTAAGAGGAGATACCAAGGGCTCATAACAACAGCAATAGAAAGGATAAAGGAATCTGAAGAAGATATGGAAATGATTTGGGTAAAATTCAAAGACATCCTCAAAGAGGCTGCAGCAGAGGCATGCGGTCAAACCAAAGAAGGGTGGAAGAGAAAGAGTACACCATGGTGGACAGAAGAAGTGAAAACAATAATACGAGAAAAGAAAAAGGCATGGAAGCAATACCTAGGGGCTAGGAATACAGAAGAACAAACAAAGAAATATAAAGAATATGTAAATTTTAGAACAGAAGCAAAGACTGTGCTCAAGGCCAAACAGAAATCCTGGGAAGAATTTGGAGAGAAACTGGAAAATAATGCTGGAGAAAACCAGAAACTGTTCTACAGGACCTTAAAGAACACGAGGAAGGAAAAGGAAGGCCCCCTGAAATTTGTTAAAGATAAACAAGGTGCGCTGTTGACTGCCCCAGAAGAGGTAATGAACAGATGGAAAGAATATTTCTCAGATCTATTTGGAGTGGAGGAAAACCAAGGTCTGGAAGTAACAGTCCCAATTCAAGAAGAGGGAGCCATGGAGGGAAACGATAATATCACAATGGAAGAACTAAAGGCAGCATTGGAGAAAATTAAGATTGGTAAAGCAGCAGGACATGATGGTATAACACCAGAAATGGTTAAATACATGGGAGCGGCAGGAGAGATACTATTCATGAAGATTCTCAATGCAGCTTGGCGCCACAAGAAGATACCAAGAGACTGGGAGGTTGCAATAATAATACCAATATTTAAAAAGGGTGACAATCGACAATGTGAAAATCACAGAGGTATTTCCCTTCTTAATGTCCCCGGGAAAGTCTACTCTAGGATTCTAGAACGGCGATTAAGAGGTCTAGCAGAGCCAAATATGGATGAAACTCAATGTGGGTTTAGGGCAAACAGAAGTACTCAAGACCTTATCTTTACACTCAGACAGCTAAGTGAAAAGGCTCTTGAATATAATAAAGAGATGCATCTCTGCTTTTTGGATTTGGATAAAGCATTTGATAAAGTTCCTTGGGACAAACTCTGGGAGTGTCTGACAGGGAAGAACATCCCAGGACCCCTGATCTCTGCCATACAGAGTTTCTATAAATCATGCAGAAATTATGTGCGGACATCAAATCAAAAGTCAGGAGAGTTCAAGACCACTAGCGGAGTAAGACAGGGGGACATTCTATCACCGTACCTTTTCATACTCCTCATGGATGAAGTCATCAAAGCCTGCAAGGAACGGACAAAAAAGTATGAAGTAGAGTACTGGAAGATGAGACCAAGTTACATATCGGAACTAGCATTTGCAGACGATGTGGCCCTGATCACGAAAACCGAAGCACATCTCCAGATCAACTTGCAGGTCTGGGAAGAAGAGTTGAAGAAGAGAGAAATGCACATCAGCAACTCCAAAATAAAAACCATTTTGATCGCCAGCGATGAAAAGATACATCAGATAACCCTAGGAACACGAGCACTAGAGCAGGTCAGCAACTTTAAATATCTAGGAGTGGTAATAGACAGCAGGGGAGGAATCAAAGAGGAGTTAACTGCACGAAGGGCAGTAGCAGGTAGACTGTTCCATGCAATAAACGGAGGTTTCCTCAGTAGAAGAGAAATAAGCAGGAAAACAAAGATGGATGTATACCGCTCAACCTATGTGCCTGTCCTGACATATGGACGTGAGTCATGGGCAATGACTACAGCCCAAGAAAGGCAATTACAAACTTCAGAAATGAGGTACCTAAGAAAGGCGGTTCAGGTGACGAAAAGGGACAAGATCCGTAACCAGACAATACGTAGCAATCTTGAAGTTCAACCCCTGCAGACACGAGTGGAGCAGTCCCAACTACAGTGGTTTGGCCATGTCTATAGAATGGAAGAAGATCGGATACCAAAGCGGTCATGTGAGATCAAAAGTCAAGGACGCAGACCCCGAGGACGTCCCAAAGTACGTTGGGAAGACAACATACGACAGTCCCTAAGTGATAGAGGCCTGGATTGGAAAGAGGCCAGGAAAAAGACGGCGGATAGAGCAGTGTGGCGTTCTCTTTGGAAAACCTCTACACCTCACGGTAGAAGAGGAGCGACTAAGTTAGTAAGGAAGTACAGAGTCACATCCATCTATGTACACGTGTGTCAGAAAGTTGCTAGGGTACTGTCTCTTAAACAAATGTAGAGCCTAGATTTTTTGCTCTATTGCCAACTGCTCAATTTTCTTCGTTATCCCTGGAAAATCCAAGATTATTTTGGACTGATTCTGGCTCCGTGACCAGGGTTCTGGAATGAGTCCTTCGCACTTTTTGGTTTCAGCTTCAATGATGTCTGCGTGTTTTTTGTGGATTTCTCTGGCCAGATGGTTGGAGATTTTCCTTAGTAGTCTTGTTTTTTTTTGTTATCTCTTGAAACTTCTGGTGCAGATGATGATCAGCAGACCTCTTTAGTTTTCCAAACTGAGCGAGGGATTTACAATTTCTTCTTAATTCAAGGAGCTCGATATTTGCTGTTTTTTTTAACTTCTCAACTTAACTTTATATTTTCATACTGGTTTAGAAGCCTCATCAGAGTCTGTATACAACAAGTTACATTTGCATTACCTTGCTCTAAAAGCTATGCGCATCCAATCTATTCTCAAATGCATTAACTATCACTGCCTATACTACCTCCTGGGACAATGCATTCCAAGCATTCACCATTCTCTGACTAAATAATATTTCCTAATATCTAATCCGGACCTCTCTTTAGTTAATTTGTATCTGTGCCCTCGTGTTCTCGTTGTTGGTTGTATTTAAAAAAAACAACTTGTTATAGTCTAATTTAAACTTTCCTGTGATCATCTTATAAACATGTATTAAGTCCCCTAGAATTCGTCTCTTTTCTTGACACTGTAGGACGGTTTTTCTCTTTCCTTATAACTGTAATTCTGGAATTCCACTAACAGTTTTGTCGCTCTTCTTTGTATTCTTTCCAGCATTTTTATATCCCCTCTACGATAAGGACTCCACACTTGTACACAGTACTCCAATCTAGGTCTAACTAATGCTTTATACAGTTTCACATCACTTCCTTGCTTCTATGTTTAATATTTCTTTTTATCATACCTAACATTGCTTTTCCTTTATTCACTGCTACCTGGACTTGCTCACTCCCTTTACTTGAATGCTCTATTATAACCCCTAGGTCCCTTTCCTTATATATGGCTTGGCTTGGCTTCGTTCGTTCTCAATCTTCCGCCACCAAACCCTAAAAGGGCTTAATTAGCAGAATGTAGTCCAGAGAATGGAATGCGTTGTGTCGTAGTTTACAGCTTGACTGCGATATTTGCACCTTTCGGTCCAATACATCCGACTTCTGCAAACATTTTTTGAGTACCGGGTTAGCATTCCCTCTTTGATCCCTTCTCCTTAGCCAGTTTGTCCTGCTGCAGCCTGTTATCAATGATTACCGCGTGGAGGTGTAGAAGGGTCTTGGCAGCTATGGTTCGCTGGCCCTGACGCTAGCAGTCAGCTATGGGTCCCCGACCACTGCAGCGCATGCGCTGCTCAACGTCATGATCCTTTTCCTTATATATCTATCATTCTAATATTGTTCTCGCCCATTCTGTAATTATGTACCATATTGTATCTACCCATGTGGATGACTGTATATTTATTTATATTAAAGCCCATTAGCAATCTCACAGACCAGTTTCGAATTTTGTCTAAATCCGACCTCAATATATTCACCTCTGCTATAGATGAGCCACTTCTACATAGTTTTGTGTCGTCCGCAAATTTGTTAATTATGGATCCTATATCACAAAGTCCAAATCGTTTATATATCAAGAACAATATATGCCCCAAAACCGAGCCATGTGGCGCTCTACTTTTTATTTACACCACACAGAGTACTCCTTATTTATGCCGACTATCTGCCTTATTCCCGTTAACCAATTTTCAATTCATTTGGTAACTTCCAACCTATTCCATGTGATTTTAACTTTAGAAATAATCTTTAATGATGTGCTCTATTGTAATATCTAGATAAATAACATCTACTGGCTCCCCTTTACCGATCATTTTAGTAGCCTCCTCCATGAATTCCAATGGATTTGTTAAGCACGATCTCCCTCTACTAAACCCATGTTGACTATTTCTGATTAGATTAAACTTGTCTAAATGCATTACAATGTTTTCTTTGATTATTGACACTAACAATTTACAGACTATGCTAGTTGAACTCGCCGGTCTATAATTTGCTGGGTCTGATTTCTTTCCATTTTTGAATAAGCGGATCACTCCTGCATCTTTCCAATCTCTCGGAACAAACCCTATTGCAAGTGATTGAGAACATAATTTAGCCAATGGTTTTGCTAGTTGGATTCTAATTTCAAATATGAATTTTGGATGGATCCATCTTGACCTGGAAATGTATCCACTTTTAATCCTTCCAATATTTTTTAAACCATTTCCTCCGTAATACAGATTGATCTTAATCCCACTATATCCATTTCACATTTGAAAATATATATAGACTCTGGGATCCTGGAGCAGCCTTCTTTTGTGAAGATTGTTAAAGTATTGATTTAGTAGATTACCTGCCTCCTTATTTTTTTCTTATTATTGAACCTTTGCTATCTTGTCTTTCGTTCTTTGTTTATTTCTAACATAAACAAAGAAGCTTTTACTTTCAGTCTTGATCGTATTAGCAAGTTTTTTTTAAAGTCTATTTTTGCTGTTTTATGAGGAACGTGTGGCCGAATGGTTTTGAGGCCTGCCTGCCGACAAGGAGGGCAGCGGTTCGAATCCCCGGTACATAGCCAGCACACGACGTGGCGACAGCAGTGGCATAGCGGCCTGTAGTCCTCAGCCTTCAAAACTCCTCGACTACCCCAGCAATGGGAAAAATGTCGTATGACAGTTTTGTTTGCTTATTTTTTTTTGTTTTATTTTTTTTTTCAATGTTGCTGTTTTATTCATTGTCTTAGCTATGTTTTGCTTGTTTAAATATTTACACAAATTATTTTTTCTATTTACCTGCCTCTATATATTTTTACCATGCTTTATTTTTAGTTCTTCTAAATTGAACTACGAATCTAGTTATCCCCTTTTTATGCTTAAAGTTTACTCCGTACATGGAACACATTCCACTTTTAGTTGCTCTAAAACTGTTTTGAAACTCTCCCACCCTTGTTCAATATCTGAAGCTCAGACAATCTCTTTCGAGATTATGTGGCTGGCTGTCTCTTTCATCTTCTGAACATCTGTCTTATAGTAGTTGTGTGCTCGCCAGTTTATGTTTACTTCGCTCCCTGCTACAAGATCCCAACGGATGATCTGATGATCACTTGTGCCAAACAGTTCCCTAACGATAACGTTTTAAATCACATTTTTCTCCGTAGTAAATATTAGGTCGAGTATATTTTTAACCTCCGGTAGCTTCCTCTACGTGCTGGATAAAATGTCAGTTATGCACTTCGCAAAAGGATTTGACTCTACAAATATTTCTGCCATATCCCATTTTATTTCAGGATAATTGAAATCCCCAATTAATAGTAATTTGCCGTGCACTAGCCTTTTTTATGTTACTAATTCTGAGACCCACATTTCAACTCAGTCTAGTTTTCCTGTGTTTGTTTTGGCCGCTGTTGACCAGGTGCAAGAGGCATATTCCATGATTGGTCTGATTGCACCAGTGTAGACTTGCTTGAAGATTTTTTTGTTGGCCTCCTCCTCACGATGTACCAGCTATTTTTTTTTTTTTATCACTGAGAGTCTTTTATGACCCTTGTTTGGATTTTCTCTATATTTCACTTCCAGATAAGTCTCGGGTCAAATGTGACTTCAAGGAATGTGGATGTGTCTAACTTGGGTATTTGTTGGTTTCCTAACTTTATTGTATTTTTTTTCTTTTTTAGGGGAGAGTGACAAGCGAGTGGGGGAGGTTTTGGTGTGGTTTATTTTCAGGATACGACTAATAATATCGGTCAATGAAAGCAACAGTTCAATTTAATGGTAGCATAACATAACCATTTGATATTCTTTGTAATGTTGAGGCTGCATCTTGACCCCGACTCTGTCCGAATCTTCTTTGCACTGTTACTGAAGCATACATTTGATAACGCAAATGAGGGAATCTCCTTTCACACTAGGTCGCACGGTTGGCTGTTTAACCTTGCAAGAAAACTGAAGGACAAAAAGAAGACCAGGACGATATCCACCAGAGACTTGCTTTTCGCTGAGGATACTGCAATTGCTGCCCACAATCAACGGGAGCTTCAGAGTTTTATCTCGTGATTGTTGACCAGAAGTAAGCGAGAGCTAGGAGCATTCAAGACTATGGCTGCTGTTAACTTGGTGTCGGTTATCGATTATGGACTGGGTGTCCTCAGACTATCAAAAGCACAGTTTGAAATGTTGGAACGCATCCAGAATGGAGGTATGCGACTGGTTCTGGGTTGCACTAGAGACACCCCGATTGTGAAGATATGGTACATACTGAGATTGTTATCGGTGACATCCAGACTGGCGCAGGCCAACTCCTGTATGCGTGTCACCACAGACATATGGCACCCTCTGTACAGTAGGATCTCGGGCATCAAGGGATCAAGAATCAAGTGAGGGGCGTCATGGATGGTACAGGCAGAGACAACAATCGGATATGTCAACCCATCTGAGACGTTAGCCAAGGGGGAAGAATGGACCCACATGGAAGATAGAATGACAGAGTACCAGAGTGTAATCATAAACATAAGCGAGGAATGCAGAGAATGGAATAACGGGAGAGTAGGGCAGGAGGGGAATCAGCTGGTAACTGAGAACACGCATGATAGTGATGCAGTTATATACACCGACAGATCGGTGCTTCGCAGCTGGACATCAGGCTGGGACTTCTCAGTTAGAGGACAGGTCGTTGTTGAGCAGTGTGTGGCATACATGTCAACAACCACCAGTTTGAGAATGGAGATGGAAGCAGTGACATCAGTGCTGAGATTATTTCTCAGACTTCTTTAACAAGGGCATTCATCGTGACAGACGTGCAAGCCGTACTTCAGAAGGCACAGAAGGATGAGTGAGGTACGAGTTGAGTCCTCAAACCTCCACGAATTGACATGGATCTACTGTCTTGATCTTGCTAGAGTGCAAGGCAACGAACGAGCTGACATCTTGGCTTCACAAGCTCCCATCATGGGCACGTTAGTGATTTACAGGAATGCCATTTTAAAATCAATCAATGACCGTCTGTTAGATTAGGACACTGCAATAGATGAAGCAGCAATCCATAGAATGCAAAGTTTCGACATTAAACGAGGTTCGAGCGGAGTAGAGCGCATGAGAGGACGCAGCAAGAGAGTCGGTGAGGGATATAATTCGAACTCACAGATGAGTAACTATAGACATTGTATCAACTGCAATTTGGTGTTCGCATGGTTTAGCCAACAACATAATGCATAATCCCAACTCCGGGGAATGATGTCTCGCAAATGACAAAGAGGTTTAAAGTGTAAATGTGACTAATACAGCAAATCAAAGACGTTTACGCTGCAGTTTGTAGGGCACTGATAAGGAATAGGATAAGTGTATCAATGTTGGTGGAGATAAGTGTATCAATGTTGGTGGAGATAAGTGTATCAATGTTGGTGGAGATAAGTGTATCAATGTTGGTGGAGATAAGTGTATCAATGTTGGTGGAGATAAGTGTATCAATGTTGGTGGAGATAAGTGTATCAATGTTGGTGGAGATAAGTGTATCAATGTTGGTGGAGATAAGTGTATCAATGTTGGTGGAGATAAGTGTATCAATGTTGGTGGAGAATAGGGGGAGAAATGAGGGACAATGTCAGTGCTATAATACTTTGTTTGTGTTCAAGTTCGCATCTCGTTTAGTGCTTTGAATAGCTCTAGAGAAGTCATCAATCAGCAACATGTTTAATGGGAGAGAACAATATTAGGACAATAAAACAGGAAAAAGTTCCAGGAGATCGTAGATCATTCAGGAAAGGTGTGGGAGCATGTCCAGGTGGCAGTGAAAAAGGCTAATGCTATGATGGGCATGATAAAAAGAAACATTTCACATAAGAGCAAGGAAGTGATAGTAAAACTATATAAATCATTGGTGAGACCTAAATTAGAGTAGTGTGTTCAGGTGTGGAGTCCATATCATAGAGTTGATATAAACATGCTAGAAAGGATACAAAGAAGAGCTAGACAAATGATCGCGGTTTCAGAATTATAGTTATCCGGATAGACTAAAAAAACTGGTCTTCAGTGTCTCGCACAAAGAAGAATTCGAGGTGGCTTAATACAAGTATATACATTAATCAATGGAAACGAAACCTCAAAACTCCAGGGGCTGGTGTGGATCTCCTGTCCTGGTCATGCTGGGGTTCCGGGCAACGAGCGAGCTGATTTTTTGGCGTCACACGCACCCATAACAGGCACAGTGGACATGGATAAAGGTGACATAGTGAAGGTTATCAAGGACCACCTGCTGGAAAACGACACTGCTTTGGATGAGTCTGCAAGGCACAGGCTGTGGCACTTTGGAATCACATTAGGATTCAGTGGATCAGAGAATCTGAGAGGACGAAACAGGAAGGTGTACAACCAACAGGCTACAGGCACCATCAGCATCCACACTTTGCGGCATCTGCTGAGAGAGACTGAGCACCTATGGGTATGCCCGGAGTGCAGTAAAGTCGACTCCTAGTACAGAGCAGAACAGGAAACGATAAATTAGACTATACCAAGTATTTCAAAGTACGTCTGGCTACAAGAACAAGAGGGCACAGTTTCAAATTATTTAAAGACAAGTCCAGATTAGATATTAGGAAATATTTTTTTCAAGTCACAGAGTGGTGAATTCTTGGAATGTCAGCTAATGCATTCAAAGGAAACTCACAGCATTTTCAGTGTCCATGGAGTTTTAAAAAAAAAACTAGTTGTATACAGATTCTGAAAAGCCTTCTAAGACAGATTAATGAAGTTAAGTTAAGTTATGTTAATCCTTCATCAGGAAAAGAAAAAACGGTGGTCATACATTGGACATGTTCTTAGAATGGACAGCAACAGACCAGACTCCCTCTGCTAGCGTTTATGTGGTCACCATCTGGTAGCAGGAAAGGAGGCTGTTTGCGAATGTCCACAATGAGTAGGTTACTCTTTTGTGCGTTATGAAAAGGGCGTTAAGTGATAGGTTGCAGTAGCTTTCCTTACATCCCGAGCGTGCTGATGAAGGTGGACCGGTGTCCTCCAGGCGGTTGTGCTATGCTTGGCTTCATCTGCGTATCGCTCACCACTACGGGGATCACGTCGAACCTCACCTTGTAAGCCGGGCTGTTATCCTCGACAACAGCCCGTTTCCAGGACGACCAACGAGAAGGTCAGGTGACGGTCTTGGCCATTATATTTCTCCTGGCCCTGGCTAACATTGTTTGATCAGTGTGTTTTGTCTGACCAGACGTTAGCCTCACCGTCCCGTCAGGTGAGGGTCCTGGCCATTATATTTCTCCTGACCCTGGCTAACATTGTCTGATCAGTGTGTTTTGCCTGACCAGACGTTATCCTCACCGTCCCGACAGGTGAGGATCTTGGCCAGACGTTAACCTCACCGTCCCGTCAGGTGAGGGTCCTGGCCAGTATATTTCTCCTGACCCTGGCTAACATTGTTTGATCAGTGTGTGTTGCCTGATCAGACGTTAGCCTCACCGTCCCGTCAGGTGAAGGTCCTGGCCAGTATATTTCTCCTGACCCTGACTAACATTGTCTGATCAGTGTGTTTTGCCTGACCAGACGTTAGCCTCACCGTCCCAGGAAGAGATGTAGGACGAAAGAAACTCTCCGCAGAACAATCGTCAGAGGGCCTCTACTATGTGCTTGAACAACATTCATGAACTGAAAAGATGGGCAACAACTTTGGGGATCGTTCCCACACGACACCGCGCACGTCAAGGGAAGAAGTGGGGGGTGGGGGGGGGGGGAATGGGGATGGGGGGGGGGGTTGGTTTATTTAATATTTATTGTGACGAAGTGTGACAAGGTCAAGAGGTAGGGGTTAGTATATGGATTTTGTAACGCAGTATGACGAGAGGAATTGTAGAGGAAATTACTGAATTTGTGAAATTGCGAATGACCCCTCACCCTCCCCCCTTTATACCCTTTATAAATGTTTGTTGAAAGTGTTGTTTGTCTGTTTCTGTAAACAAATCCAAACAACTTTCTCAGCCTTTTAAACAGTTCATTTTGTTTTCATTTTTGTATATGGTTTACAGTACAGCTGACCAGCGTAGTTAAGAGGGTATGAGAACACGAATTGGTCAAAATCCTATTTCCTGGAGTTTGCGTGTTATATTGTAAACAGGGATCAAGATGCTCAGCAGCGCATGAGCTGCAGTGGTCAGCGACCCATAGCTGACTGCTAGCGTCAGGGCCAGCGAACCAAAGCTGCCAAGACCCTTCTACACCTCCACGCGGTGATCCTGGATAACAGGCTGCAGCAGGGCAGACTGGCTAAGGACGAGGGATCGAAGAGGGAATGCTAACCTGGTACTCAAAAAATGCTTGCTGAAGTCGGATGTGTCGGACCGAAAGGTGCAAATATCGCAGTCAAGCTGTAAACGACGACACAGCGCATTCCGTTCTCTGGACTATATTCTGCCACTTAAGCTTTTTCAGGGTTTGGTAGTGGGAGATTGAGAACGAACGAAGCCAAGCTAAGCCAAGCCATATTGTAAACATATCAATTGTTGTTGTTGTTACGGATCCAGCAGCATCTGGGCTCTCGTCCTTCGACCAATGCTATGTAACGGAATCTGTACGTGTTTATCAGTTGTCATTGTCTAGTGGCATACAAAGTGTTCCATTTATCTGGTTTCAAAGGACTAAGCATTTTGCTAACATCATTGAGCTCTGAGCGATCAAATAGATGATCAGTTTATAGCTAACACTTCCTGCGGCGATGGAGTTCATTTTGTGTTACTAATGAAAACAATAACTGAGGAAGTACGGAAGCCTGCACTGGTCAAAGGCAGCTTGTTTGTAGTGTTCCTATTTTGTACACAATGACCAAATAACTCTACATCCACGATAGTTCATTTTGTATCGACTTGCAACATGTTAATGCCGGTAACAACAATAATTTTTATTTCAATGAGCGAAAGCATGTAATTGTTTAAGTTAGTGTGGCGTTGTGTGGGTGACGATGTGTGGGTGACGATGTGGGGCTGGGTGGCAATGGGTTGGTGGCGATGTGTGGATTGTGATCTGTGGGTGACGATGTGTGAGTGGCAATGTGTGAGGGGCAATGTGTGAGTGGCGATGTTGGGGTGGCGATGTGTGGGTGGGTAGCGATGTGTGGTTGGTGATGTGTGGGTCACGATCGATGTGTGGCTGGTGATATGTGGGTGGTGATGTGTTGGTCACGATGTGTGGGTCACGATCGATGTGTGGGTCACGATGCGTTGGTGGCGATATGTGAGTGGCGATGTGTGGGTGGCGATGTGTGGGTCACAATGTGTTGGTGGGGATTTGTGGGTGGCGTGATGTGTGGGTCACGATCGATGTGTGGGTAGTGATGTGTGGGTGGTGATGTGTGGGTCACGATGTGTGGGTGGCGATGTGTGGGTCACGATGTGTTGGTGGCGATGTGTGCGTGGCGATGTGTGCGTGGCGATGTGTGGGTCACGATGCGTTGGTGGCGATATGTGAGTGGCGATGTGTGGGTGGCGATGTGTGAGTTAAGATCGATGTGTGGGTCACAATGTGTGAATGGCGATGTGTGGGTGGCGATGTGTGGGTCACAATGTGTTGGTGGCGATTTGTGGGTGGCGTGATGTGGGTCACGATGTGTTGGTGGCGATGTGTCGGTGGCGATGTGTGGGTCACGATGTGTTGGTAGCGATCGATGTGTGGGTGGCGATGTGTGAGTGGCGATGTGTGTGTAAGAACATTTTGTGTGTATGAGTTTGCAGCTATACAAGACTGTTTGAATCCCTGAATTGGCCCAAATCAACTCGTTTTTTGTGCCCTACTGCCAAAATATTGAAATTTTTCATGGTTCATTGATTTTTTTGTTTAAATAAAAAATAACGTTAGTCCCAGATAAGTGGGAGACAATGCTGTCATGACACTTTGCTGTACTAAAAGCTAATAACACCTCAAAAACAGCAACCATATACTAATATCAGAATCCTTACAGTAATGAACAAAGTATGGAAACCTGTACTGGTTAAAATCAACTTGTTTTCGAAGTTTTGGTGACAATAACTGTACTATAAACTAACATTAATTCTCTAGTAATATAATGGGTTATATAAGTTTATTTTTTGTATAAACTCATAGAATAGATGACACACACACACCAAGAAAGTATGGAAGCCATTTCTGTTGAAAAGTCAACTTGTTTTCATAGTCTTTATGGTATTACACTAACAGTAATTCAACGCTTACATCGTGGATTAAAAAAAGGTAATCTTTTTAATAAACTCATAACACAAAAATCAAGAAAGTATGGAGACCTGTTCTGGTTAAAGTTAAACTTGTTACAGTTTGCACACTAATGTTTGCTTGAACTTTACAACAATGCTACAAGTTCTCGTCAAGAACGTATAGGTGCTGAGGTATCATTGTTTTCCGAAGACTTAGAGTCAGTGTTTGCTTGACTGTAAGATGAGGATATCTGCCATTCCTCTGTACTTTCCTCAGAAAATGAAGTGGCCTTGTGTCTAGGGCGGCCACTAATCGCCTTTCTTCGCTTCTGAAGTAGATTCTGAAGTGAAGAGATAAAAATACACACAAATAAAATATTTACACCGACAACAGCATTGAATATGTGCTGAACTCTTTTTCTTCTTCTTCTTCTTCTTCTTCTTCTTCTTCTTCTTCTTCTTCTTCTAATTCTTCTTCTTCTTCTTCTTCTTCTTCTTCTTCTTCTTCTTCTTCTTCTTCTTCTTCTTCTTCTTCTTCATTCGTTCATTCTCAAACTCGCACTACAAAGCCTTAAAAATGACTTAGCATGTAGGCTACAGAACAGAATGTGTTGTGTCTTATTTTACAGCTTGACTACGATATTTGCACCTTTCGGTCCGACACATCCGACTTCAGCATGACATTTTTGGGCACTGGGTTAGCCTTCCCTTTTTGATACCTTCTCCTTTTAGCTAGTCTGTGTCCTGCTTTTTGTCCAGGATCATCACATGGATGTGTAGAAGGGTCTTGACAGCTCTGGGCCTCTGGCCCTGACGCCAGCAGTCAGATTTAGGCCCCTGCCCGCTGCAGCTCATGCACTGCTCAGCGTCTTTATCGTGAACTGATTTAAATGCTACGATTTTTTTAAATTTGTGTGTATGTGTGTTCGCCTTATTTTTCTAATCCCCAAGGCAGTGTACGTTGCACTGTGTTTTTATTTTGCGCCTGTCGGCCCAGTGCATCTGACTTCAGCATGCATTTTATGTAAGGGTCTGCTTCCTCCTGCATTTTTCTAAGGGTTTGCTTCCCCGGGGTAACGGCCGGTGCTGTGATGGGGATCGAACCCAGCACCTTCGGATTGTGAGCCATGTCACTTAACCACTAGGCCACGCCGTCCCCATATGCTACGATTGGAGCAAAGAGTAATCAGGGTTAGGTAAAACATACTTCTTCGTTCGTTCTCAATCTCTCGTTACCAAGCCCTGTACAGGGCTTTGGAAGTAGCAGGACGTAGTCCGGAGAACGGAATGCGTTGTGTCGCTAGTTTACAGCTTGACTGCGATATTTGCACCTTTTGGTCCGACACATCCGTCTTTGGCAGGTGAAACATACTGATCAACATGCCACCTCATCTGCCCGTTATTGCTCCTGGAAACAGGCTGTATTACAGCAGCCTAGCAAACGAGGTGTTGATCGACACTGTGGTTCCAAGGGTGGTGAGCTTACCCAAGTGCCTTGCATGGCGCTACAGACAGAATTGCCCTGTCCACGTTCTAAAGTACACCTCGAGATTCAGGAAGAGCCACTGTCACCCACTACTTAATAAATGTCACCAAGAGGCAACCCAATACGAAATGCTTCGAAGAACCACATTTACAATGGTTAGGAGACGGCGTGGGCTAGCGGTTAAGGGACACGGATCCCAACCCGAAGGTGCTGGGTTCGATCCCCATCACAGCACCGGCCGTTACTCCGGGGAAGAAACCCTTAGAAAATGCAGGAGGAAGCAGACCTTTACATGAAATGCATGCTGAATTCGGATGCTACGGGGCCAACAGGCGCAAAATAAAAATCACAGTGCAACGCACACCACCTTGGGGTTTAGAGAAATAAGACGAACGCAAAACACGAAATCAATCTGCAATGGTTGGAAATGAAAAACAATCCAAATACTGTTAGGAGCCAGGTAAAACAAAAATCTAGGAGTCATATATACTCTGTACTTTCCAGTGGTATTTTCTTTATTAGAGACTATCCATCATTCCCTTCCATTGAACAGGACATGCTCTATGTAACTCCTATCAAAAATACAACAGTTTAATCGAAAGACAACGTCGCGTTTTTTTTTCGCCAAGGACGATAATGCAGGGTGTAGGTATGACCTTACCTTCCACTGTTGTTTCTTTGCTTCTGTCCCTTTGTGCTTCTCTCTAATCAGAAGGTAGACCAGTCCGCCAAGGAAAGAAGCAAACACGAATGCGCTTAATCCAAACAGGAAGTAGTGAACAGGCGTAAATGGGGTCATGGCCGATGCTATTAGGAAGATAAGAAATGGCGAACGCGTGTTTTAGGTTGCTCTTATGAGGAAGATAAGTCATTTTTTTGCATAATTATACGATTTTTACTATACATAATCCATGATACCCATTATATTCCCATTGGAGGAGTGGCAATGTATGACTTCAGATGGCTTGGCTTGGTTTCGTTCGTTCTCAATCTCCCGCTTCCAAACGCTAAAATGGCTTAAAGAGCAGAATGTAGTCCAGAGAACGGAATGCGTTGTGTCGTAGTTTACAGATTGACTGCGATATATGCACCATTCGGTCCGACACATCCGACTTCAGCTAACATTTTTTGAGTACCGGGTTAGCATTCGCTCTTCGATCCCTTCTCCTTAGCCAGTCTGCCCTGCTGCAGCCTGTTATCCAGGACCACCGCGTGGAGGTGTAGAATGGTCTTGGCAGCTCAGGTTCGCTGGCCCTGACGCTAGCAGTAAGCCATGGGTCGATGACCACTGCAGCTCATGCGCTGCTCAGCATATTGATCTCTAGCCTTAGATATGTGGATGATACAGTTTTGATGGCAAAAAGTGAGCAAGAATTACAGGAGCTTGTGACAACAATATGCAAAATAAATCAAGAGTTTGGATGAGATATAAACATACAGTAAACAAAGACTTGACAAAAGTGACAAATAAATAATTAAAATATCAACTACTGGAACAGGTACATAGTTTCTCCTATCTAGGTCATATAATAACGGAAGAAAGCAGCCGTGAAAAAGAGATCAGAAATAGAATAGGTATGGCCAAGATGCGACACATTCTGACATCCAAAGAGATAAACCATAAATTGAAAATGAGGATTGTCAGGTGTTATGTATACTCGTCACTACTTTATGGCGGAAACATGGATAACGAGTAGCAAGTTGGAAAAGAGTATTGAAGCCTTTGAAATGTGGGTATATAGAAGATTGGATCGCATTTCATTGAAAGAGAAGAAAACAGATGTGGAGGTATTGAAAAATCAGAGTTAGACAGTTAATATTATTGACCATATAACAAGACATACCATACCTTCTTGTTGGAAACCACATTAGATGGTATATGGTATAAGGCAATCGTTCAAGAGGCAGACACCGTTATAAGCGGATGGATAACATCAGGAGATGGACTGGAAAAAAACATGTAAGATTGCTCCATTAAGCCATAGATAGAGAGCACTGGAGAACTATTGCAGACGACCTTCGATGCGGAGATGGCATTTTTTTTTTTTTTCTTTTTTTTTCTTTCTTTGTTAGCCTAATTTCTCTTATCTCTAAGGCGGTGTGCGTTGCACTGTGGTTTTTATTTTGCGCCTGTCGGCCCAGTGCATTCGACTTCAGCATGCATTTTGTGTAAGGGTCGGCTTCCTCCTGCATTTTCTAAGGGTTTGCTTCCCCAGGGTAACAGCCGGTGCTGTGATGGGGATCGAACCCAGCACCTTCGGGTTGTGAGCCGTGCCACTTAACCACTAGGCCACGCCGTCCCCGGAGATGGAATTTGAACTGAACTGAGCTGATATCCAATCAGGCATTACGAGTGCCTAATGTCCGGCACCAGAATGTTATTTAGACTGTTCGGTTTTTTGCCTTAGAGTACCATGTTGGACAAATAGCGTTACTTGTGCCATCTCTCCATCTCAATGGTGGACCTCCAATGGGGCGTTTAAGCATGCGCACCACATGTCCGGCACGGCAGCCTTTTCTTAACAACGAAGTATCTACGGACGCCATTGAAGGGGGTTTTGTGCCTCATTGCTGTGGCATAAGTAGGTTCAACCTATTAGTAAGATAAGAAATATTGAGCGGGTGTATACCATAAATCTTATAAGTAAGATAAGACATAGTGAGCGGGTGTATACGATCAATCTTATTAGTAAGATAAATCTATTAGAATTCATGGAGGAGGTTACCAAAATGTTAGATAAAGGGGAGCCAGTGGATGTTATTTATCTGGATTTTGCAAAGGTCTTTGATAGAGTACCTCATCAAAGATTATTTCGAAATTTAAAATCACATGGAATAGGTGGGGAAGTTGCCAAATGGATTGAAAATTGATTAACGGGAAGAAGGCAGCGGGTGGGCATAAATAAGGAGTACTCTGAGTGGTGTGAAGTGAAAAGTGGAGTGCCACAGGGCTCGGTTTTGGGACCAATTTTGTTCTTGATATATATAAATGATCTGGAGATTGATATGGGATCCATGATTGTAAAATTTTGCTGATGACACAAAACTATGCAGTAGTGTCTCATCTAAAGCAGAAGTGGATATATTGAGGTCGGATTTAGATAAAATTCAAGAATGGTCTGTAATCTGGCAAATGGAGTTCAATGTACATAAATGTACAGTCATGCACATGGGTAGATCCAATATGGAACATAATTACAGAATGGGAGAGAACAATATTAGAAAGATAGATAAAGAAAGGGACCTATGGGTTATAATAGATCATACATGTAAGGTGAGGGAGCAAGTTAAGGTAGCAGTAAAAAAGGCAAATGCAATGTTAGGGATGATAAAAAAATATTAAACATAAGAGCAAGGAAGTGATAGTCAAACTGTATAAAGCATTAGTTAGACCTAGATTAGAGTACTGTGTACAGGTGTGGAGTCTTTATCAGAGAGGGGATATAAACATGCTGGAGAGAATACAAAAAAGAGCGACAAAGCTGATAGTAGGATTCCAGAATTACAGTTATGAGGAAAGATTTTTAAAAACCGGCCTACATTGTCTGGAAGAGATAAGAATTCGTGGTGACTTAATACAGGTGTATAAGATGATCAGAGGAATGGATAAGTTAGACTATAACAAGTTTTTTAAAATACAACCACCAACAAGAACACGAGGATACAGCTACAAGTTGACTAAAGAGAGGTCCAGATTAGATATTAGGAAGTATTTTTTTAGCCAGAGAGTTGTGAATGCTTGGAATGCATTGCCAAGTGAGGTAGTGGAGGCTGGTACGGTTAATGCATTTAAGAATAGATGTGAGGCATACAGCTTCTAGAGCAAGGTGATGTAAATGGAACTGGTTGTATACAGACTCTGCAGGGTCTTCTAAACCAGTATAAGACGTTAAGTTAAGTTCAGTTATAAGAAATAGTGAGCGGGTGTATGTGATCAATCTTATTAGTAAGATAAGAAATATTGAGCAGGTGTATACGATCAATCTTATTAGTAAGATAAGAAATATTGAGCGGGTGTATACGATCAATCTTATTAGTAATAGAAATAGTTAACGTGGGTATATGATCGATTTTATAAGAAAGATAAACAATGATGTACAGTTGTATTTCATCGATTTTATTAGAAAGATAAGAAATTGTATTCAGTTGTATATGATTGATTTTTATTAAAAGATAAGAAATGGTGTACTTATGTATGTATGATGGATCTTATTAGAAAGATAAGAAATTATGTACTTATGTACTAGAAAGATAAGAAATGGTGTACATGTGTATTTGATCGATTTTACTAGACAGATAAGAAATGGTGTGCGTATGTATATATATATATATATATATATATATATATATATATATATATATATATATATATATATATATATATATATTTATGATCGATTTTTATTAGACAGATAAGAGATAGTGTACAGGTATATACGATCGTCCTATAAGTGAGATAAGAAATAGCCACGACTCACTGGATGCTGCCACTCATGCCGTCTTGCCATTTGATCTTCATTGCCTTTTTGAGACAAACTGTGTGGAAGTGGTTCAACATTGTTACGTGGCATATGTATGCAGTCTGCATTTTACGAGCACACAGTTAAGTTAGTTAGTTGCTCATCTCAAGCGAAGATGGCGACACCATCAGACGGTTTTATTTTGATGATGTAACGTGCGCTGTATTTGGATTATAGTGAGAAAGAAACTGCTCTGGTCATCAACCTCACTCTCTCGTCCCGAGCTACCTTGGATCAATAACAAGACATAAATAGAGGCGACGTGAGGTAACTCAGGATGCAGGTGTTTTGATCCCACCCCTCGTAAGACCAGGGGTCGCTTGAAACTTGCAGGATTCGATCGCTGACATTTCCGTCCATCGCTTACAAAGGCGAGTGCCTTACCTCACGGCCACAGCGACTCACAGAGAACACAAGCATGCAGCATTACTGGAAGTACTACATCTATGTAAACATACAGCTTTGTCTGTAGACTAATGCCAATGTCAAACATTCGTGTATAGTCTGTAAAACGAGCGGCTAGCTTTGGAGATCCATCAGGTTAGCGGTGCCGTTCTAGAATAGTGTCCTACCAATGTACGTGAATCTGTTCCTAACTTTCAGTTTCTCACAATTTACCTTGATAATTTACTCAGGAGCTGAAACCCTTATAAACTATAGGAGCAGACAGAAAAGCAAGTGGTCATTTTCACAGCCGCCCTCGCAGATTAATGGCGCTCAAGATCCAGCACAAAAATAAATTCGGTGCACTGGCACACTCGCTCGAACGCCTGTCCCAGTGCTTAAAAAAAAAAGGATGGTCCAGTGGATACCAGCCCACTGCGACATTCCAGGCAACGAGGAGACAGACAGACTCGCCAGGGAGGGAGGAATGCTGCAGCAGAGTGATACAGAAATCACATACAGTAAGACTAAAGCATCCATCAAGGCAACGTATATTACAAAATGGAAAAAGACCACACATAGAAAACGATGCCTACCATCAGCTATCCAGGCGAGACCAGGTGATCATTCTCCGGCTACGCAAAGGTCACAACAGACTGAGATGCCATCTGTACAACAAATTCAAGGTTGGCACTACAGACCTTTGTGCCTATGGCACATCCCCCAAGAAGGCAGAACATATGTTGCAGTCTTGTCCACTGTATGTGGACAAAAGAAGTACCATTTGGCAACAGCCAGTGTCCTTCCACAAGAAGCTGTATGGAAGTGTACATACCCTTGAGACGACTGCTGCCTTCGTTAGAGTCATTGAAGTTGAGGTATGAAGACGAACGAGGAAGAAGAAGAAGAAGAAGGAGCTGGTTGGTACATGATTTTTGTTTTTCCCGTGTTGATTGCAAGATCCAAATTTGAACAGGCTTCGGGGAATCTAACCAAGCTATTTTGCACATCAGCCTCTGAGCCAACAATGAGGGCACAGTTTTCAGCAAATAGAAGAACTCGGAAGGCATATGATTGAACTTTAGTTTTTGCTTGAATTCTCTTAAAGTTGAACAATTTCCAATAGACTGAGGTACCACCTATTCAACAAATTGAAGATAGGTGGCACCGACGAATGCCCGTGTGGTACCGGGAAAATGACCGCTGAACATTTGCTGCAAAACTGCCCGACATTCGAGGATCAAAGAGAGCAGATGTGGCCATCACCAGTGGCAACACTAGACAAGCTCTATGGCAGTGTCGACAGCCTCAGGATGACCGCTGCTTTTTTCGAAAAAATAAAGGTTGACGTCTGACTGCGTACGATGAAGAACAATTTCCCATCAATACGATATCTTGACTTGGCTTCGTTCGTTCTCAATCTCCCGCTACCAAACCCTGAAAGGGCTTCAATAGCAGAATGTAGTCCAGAGAACGGAATGAGTTATGTCGTAGTTTACAGCCTGACTGCGATATTTGCACCTTTCGTTCCAACACATCCGACTTCAGCAAGCATTTTTTGAGTACGGTCCACACTGCTCTGTTGTAAATCTCCATCCTGCCAGTTGAGCCAACTAGAGGATTAACCCCCGTAGTCCGCTGGGATCACACGCGACAGGGTAGATAAGCCATTTGTAATGTTTATGGCGTCTAACGGATTAGCCAAAAATAGCGCTGGACAAATCAGTCGGAATCGCTGCCACTGTGTAATACCTTACAACCAAATAGGGAATATATACCGACAAAAAATTACCTATTTCGGAAAGTAGCTATCGATTTGTCCATAGTCAAACCCCAAACGCCGAATCAATTCTCTCTAACATTCCAATTAAAACGGGAAGAGATTCGATCTCAGCCAATTGAGGAATGCACTTAGTTAAAACATGCAAACTTTTACTACAACCTGTGAAATGAGAGGAGGGGTGGGTGTGGGGCGAGAGAAGTGAGATATATATATATATAGAGTGAGAGAGAGAGAGAGATAGAGAGGGAGAGAGAGAGAGAGAGAGCGAGAGCGTACATAACAAACAGAAAATGTTTGATACATGCAATAATTATCTCATAATTAAATCCCCAGTGTTTTATTAAGCCGTAATTTTGTTTTTCACTTTTACTTTTCGCCCCTCAAATAAAGAGCTAGCCGACCCCGACATCGCTAGGTTGCGACGCCGAGAGCAAACACACCATTGCACACCAATTGCCGATAACGGGAACACACAACCTCACCTCCAAGTGGTGCACACTGAGAAACTATGGCCGCGAGGCTGTAGGTAGACGAGGCAATGGCTCGCTTGGGGAGACGCGCTCCTCCAGTTCATATGCAGTTGTTGGCCTGCACCTTCTTGGAGAGGAGATGTGCTCCACCAAAAGACAACCACCCAAGATTCACCCATGAAGACACAATCACAATAAACTATACTGGCTTGGTCGCAGCCCGGGTTTACAATGACCGCGCATGACGTCCCACACCAGAGCGGAGGTGATAAGTGTGCTACTGGCGGATCCATAAAGTTGAGGAAGGACAAGCTTATAATAGGAACATGGAATGTCATAACACTGAACCCATCCGTCAAATCAATGAGCTAATACACTAGATGAAGAACTACCGGTGGGACATCCTTGGTGTATGCGAGGCTCGATGGAAAAGCTTTGGTGAGTTTACCACGGAGGAGGGCCACAAATTCTAATTCAGCGGCAGGGGAGGACAAACATTTACATGGAGGTGGGGATGCTGGTACATAAAGACATATACATATGCATATTGGACTGCCGACCAGTATCTAGCCGTTTTATCATCTTACGGCTAAAGGCAGCACCGTTTAATATTATGATAATACAGTGCTAAGCACCCACTGCAGACCATGAAGATTGTGAGATAGAGGCATTCAATGATCAACCAGTGTCTGATAACAGAAACGCCAAAAAAAGGACATATTGGTAGTCCATGGGGGATTGGAAGGCAACAATTGGAGAAGATGCAGTCCATGATTGGAGGGGAACATGTGGGCCATACGGAAACAAAAAACTCATGACCGGTGTCTCAGACTTCTAGAATTTGCAATAAGCTGCTGGTAGCAAAGACGTTCGTGTTTAACAAGCCGTCTAGACGCTAGACATGGCATAATCCAAATAATGAAGTGCACAGTCAAATTAATGATATACTGGCCCAGAGAAGTTTTCCCGGAGCAGATATAGGAAGCGACCACGATCTGGGTATGATGACTATGCGTCTGTGATTGAAGAGAGTTGCAAAGAAAGATGTGACTAGACTAAAGTTTGACCTGGACAAACTAAAAGACCCAACAATCATCAAAGTGTTCCAATCGAGGGTAGGAGAGAGATTTGTTCCACTGTTGGCTCTCAGAGAGAGACTTGATACCGATACAGTAACAGCGTCTCTTAACTCAGCACACATAAATACAGCAACAGAGATCCTGGGGTGCCACCAAACAAAAATAAAAGCCACGGGTGACCAAAGACATTCTAGACCTTTGTGATAAAAGAAGGTCACTGAAAAACCAAAAACATCCACCTGATGAGGTCGGCAGATATAAAGAGCTCAAGAAAGCGATACAACAAAAGATGAGATAGGCGGTAGAAGAGTGGATATGTGAGAAATGTACAAACATCGAAAAGAGAGAAATGACGCTAAAGAAGCATACAAGGTAATCAAAGAACTGGTAACACCAAGACAAGACAGGAACTTTATGATACAGAATAAAAGCGGCAAGTGCCTTATTGGGGACAATAACGTACTGGCACGATGAACAGAGTACTGTTACGAGTTATATAACTATGAGGGACGGACTTATGGACAAAATCAATGGTTATACCGTTACCTAAGTCTGGAAACCGAAAGCTGTGCCAACATTACAGAACAATAAGCCTCATCAGCCACCCTAGCAAGGTCATGCTTAGATTAATCCTTGACCGATTGAAATCCCAAGCAAAGAACATCATTGCCGAAGAGCAAGCAGGGTTCAGACAGGGAAGAAGCACTACAGAACAGATATTTAATTTAAGGCTGCTAAGCGAGAAATACCTAGAACAGCAGCAAAAACTGTATCGCGTGTTTGTTGATTTTAAGAAGGCGTTTGATAGGGTATGGCATAACGTGCTATGGGCAACCATGAGGAGGTATAAAATCAACGGAAATATTATAAAGGTCCTTGAACACCCCGTATGACAAGGCGTCTAGCGCAGTCCTTGTGAATGGGAGGCGAGGGGACTGGTTTCGCACATCAGTTGGTGTGAGACAGGGGTGTGCACTCTCTCCAAATATTTTCAATATATTCCTTGAGGGAATTATGAGTGAGGCACTTGGAGATCACGTTTTTACTGCCAATATAGGGGTCGAACGATTACCAACCTTCGTTTTGCAGATGACATCGAAGGGTGGGCGGGTTCAGAAGCAGAACTCCAGGAATGGGTCAGAAGGTTCGATGAAACAGCTCTTGACTATGGTATGAATGACCAACAGCGCCGACGGCTTCAACATTAGGATAAATGCCAATGGCCAGGAACTCGAAGTGGTTGACTGTTTTAAATATCTGGGTTAGATTGTCAGTGATGAAGGATCAGAATGTGAGGTGTTGGCCAGAATAGCACAGACAATAGCGGCTCTTGCACGGCTTAACAAAATCTGGCAAGATAAACGGTTGGCACTATGCATGAAAATCAGATTAATGCGTACACTGGTCCTGTCAGTATTCCTCTATGCTTGTAGGGCATGGACAATTACAGCTGACCTTCAACGAAGGATACAGGCCTTGGAGATGAGATGTTTCAGAAGACTTTTAACCTTACGCACTCCACATTATTTTTGGAAAAAATTTGACCTAATTAATTTTCTTAATTAGTCGCTGTGGTAGTCGTCTTTCAAAATTTGTAACTTTTATGTTTGTTTGTCAATAAATATGATTTTCTGGTGTGTAGATACACAATAGCATAACGAACATGTGGGTGTTATTGTTTTTGTTGTATGTTTGTTAGTTTTTGAGATTTAAAAAGATGAAGTTGAAAATTTATGAAAATCTCGGGAAAAATTTGGACTCGACCACTAGGCCTAGTCGCTTCGATAGAAAACCATTGAAACCACAACAACGTATCGATACTGTGTTTACAATATCGCCACAACTGTTAGTTTCCAATTCAAACGTAGTTCTTTCATTTAACCAAACAAAATAAACAGATCTACGCGATAAAAATCTTTCTCAACAACCTACTTCCCCTTTCGCAAAAAGTCGGCTTGCTCCAAACGGCGTATACAAAATTAAAACTGTTCAAAAGCCATTTGTAATCGAACACACGATACTTTAACCGGCAAAATATCGTGTATATATGGAGGACGTACTCAGCAGTAAAAAATGGCTGTCAGGAGTGACTCCGTTCAAAAAAAAATAATTTTTTCCGCACACCGTTTTTGCAGGCCGAGCTGGTCCAAAGAGAACGGACAAGGGCGTGCTTAAGGTTAAACGTCACGTACAAAGATCGAGTTACAAATGAGGAAATACGAGATAGAATTACAACAGCAATAGGGTCTTTTGAAAACCTCTTGGCAACTGTCAAAAGAAGGAAACTATCGAGATCAGATGGACTTGAAAATATTATCCTGCACGGAAAGGCGCAAGACAGACGACAAAGGTCGACTCAAAAAGAGGTGGGCGGACAACATAAAAAATGGACCAATCTCCGACCAGAAGAGGCATGGGCACCGGCCGCTGACAGAGAAGGGTGGCGTGGAGTCGTGAGGATGTCTTCATGTGTGCGCCAACAACCTCACTGGTTACAGGATGACCTGACCTGACCTGAATTTAGTATCGATTACGCGTATCTGAAACACGAGTGGTACCTATGTTGACAAGACGAATTGGACAAACTGTAACATTTGTTCCTCCATCTTTGTAAATATTACTTCCCATATTGGCAATACACTGCACTTTCTCGATAATCTGACCAATAATCTTTATGTGGTCTATTTGCCTCTCATTTATTCGAATTTCTTGCGTTTTGTTCACACTGTGGTGTATTCAGAAGTAAAATAATGGCTGTTTGTACGATCTCCGTGCTTAATTATTCATGAATAAAAGGCGACGGATGAATGCGTGGCTGACGTACGCCGCCAGCGGCTTGAAGGTTGGTAGTCTGATGATCGTCCATCACAAGTGATGAAGACCACTCTTTTTGTTCAGCTATGTGGACAGTCTTTTCTCTTACTGGGTCCACTGAAATGGGTGACCTGGGCGGTGATTTCGATTTAAATAAAGAAGAAACTGCGCCTTTTGTCAACCTCACTCTCTGGTCCTGAGTTACCTTTGGCATGTGGCAAGATATTTATCGAGACGACCGGAGATAGCAAAGGATGCAGATTTTTCCTCAGGGTTTACTTCCGAAGCCTTTCCCGTAAACAGGTATCCCACAAGGCAGCGGAGTGGGGATGACATCTAACGTTGTGTGTTGTGCCTTTTCCATAACAGTGCTGGCATATGGCAGTGATTCATGGACAACCAGCAAGCAAGCGCATACATCTTTGAAAATGTGGTTTTACAGAAAAATGCTGCAGATCCCATGGACTGCAAAGGAGACTAATGATACAGTACTCGAGGAGGCACACACACAAAGAAGACTAATGATACAGTACTCGAGGAGGCACACGCACAAAGGAGACTAATGATACAGTACTCGAGGAGGCACACGCACAAAGGAGACTAATGATACAGTACTCGAGGAGGCACACACACAAAGGAGACTAATGATACAGTACTCGAGGAGGCACACACACAAAGGAGACTAATGATACAGTACTCGAGGAGGCACACGCACAAAGGAGACTAATGATACAGTACTCGAGGAGGCACACGCACAAAGGAGACTAATGATACAGTACTCGAGGAGGCACACGCACAAAGGAGACTAATGATACAGTACTCGAGGAGGCACACGCACAAAGGAGACTAATGATACAGTACTCGAGGAGGCACACGCACAAAGGAGACTAATGATACAGTACTCGAGGAGGCACACGCACAAAGGAGACTAATGATACAGTACTCGAGGAGGCACACGCACAAAGGAGACTAATGATACAGTACTCGAGGAGGCACACACACAAAGGAGACTAATGATACAGTACTCGAGGAGGCACACACACAAAGGAGACTAATGATACAGTACTCGAGGAGGCACACGCACAAAGGAGACTAATGATACAGTACTCGAGGAGGCACACGCACAAAGGAGACTAATGATACAGTACTCGAGGAGGCACACGCACAAAGGAGACTAATGATACAGTACTCGAGGAGGCACACGCACAAAGGAGACTAATGATACAGTACTCGAGGAGGCACACACACAAAGGAGACTAATGATACAGTACTCGAGGAGGCACACGCACAAAGGAGACTAATGATACAGTACTCGAGGAGGCACACGCACAAGACAACTTATTGCAAGGATCATAATAAGCCGGCCTTCTTTTTTCGGGCATGTTAGAGAAGAGACGGGTTGGAGCACACTGCGACAACGGAAAAGATGGCACGAAAGAGAGACAGATGAATGCCGAAAGAGAAGATGCTGGACAGCACGAGAGTATGGCATGGGCAACAATCAACAACAGAGTTGGTAAACGATACAAGTGATAGAAATGGATGGAGGTCCATGATCGCCAACGCCAACCAGTCGAACACATGATGATGATGATTTCCACCGGTCCACATGAGTAAAACTGTTGAGAAATACTGTTTTCAAGTTTCCCAGCTTTCACAGAAACAACCCACTAACAGATTAAGCTCTGAAGACTTGCTGGACAAGACTGTCCAACTTCCGATGAGCTGAGAAAGTACACATGGCCATCACCAGAACCATCCATGGACGAGCTCTATGAAGATGGATGACCATCACCAGAACTATCCATGGATTATCTCTATGAAAATGGATGGCCATCACCAGAACCATCCATGGACGAGCTCTATGAAGATGGATGACCATCACCAGAACTATCCATGGATTATCTCTATGAAGATGGATGGCCATCACCAGAGCCATCCATGGATAAGCTTTATGAAGATGGATGACCATCACCAGAACCATCCATGGATAAGCTCTATGAAGATGGATGCAACCTCTGACTTAAAATTGCTTACTTTAGATGGACGTAGCCTAGTCGGCAGCGAGCTGGCTTGCTAAGGCTGGGATTACACAGCGCCAAGGTTCGGGATCACTGACTGATAAAAAAATATCAGGGTGGGGTTAGTTCCTGTCACGACCGCTTCTACAGTCTACCCAGCTGTAAATAGGTACATGGCGTATGAGTTGGGGAAGGTAAAAACAGCAAGAAAGGTAACTGGCCACACCACCTCACATAGGCTGCAGCATAGTTCACGAAGAGATACGTTCATCCCCGACGGCAACTGTTGCCACGGGACACACCTTCCCTTTACTTTAGATGCATTCACATATATGCATGAATCGTAAATGTCCGTATAAGCACACGTGACCATTTGCCGTATCATTCACGCGCAGTCTCTAACGAGACACAACAACCTGAAGATGACCACCCCTTTCTTAAAGTATAGTCAAACAGATGTACAAAAGCCAAAGTAAAAAGGAGGGAATATTCGAAAAATAGCGGATTGAATAGTACGTCCGCACTGTTAACATAGCTTAAACACATTTGGGGACAAAGGTGGAGCAGGGAAGGTAAAGTCGGTTCCTAAAATGCTGTGATGAAACACTGTTGTTAGGGCAGAAAGGCATAGATATCCCAGCCTCGATTTAAACGTTTAAAAGCCATCTTCAAGACACGCGCCGAAGAAGAAGAAGAAGAAGAAGAAGAAGAAGAAGAAAAAGAAGAAGAGGACAAGGATGAGGAGGATAAAGAAGAAGATGAAGAGGACGAAGAAGAAGGAGAACAAGAAGAAGAAGAAGCTGAGGAGGAGGAAGAGGATAATAAAAGAAGAAAACAAAGAAATATAGGAGAAAGAAGCAGAAGAAAAAAATGAGGAAGAGGAAGATGAGAATAAAAAAGAAGCAGAAGAAGAAGAAGAAGAAGAAGAAGAAGAAGAAGATGAGGAGAAGGAAGAGGAGAATAAAGAAGAAGACGAAGAAATATAGGAGAAAGATGAAGAAGAAAAATAGGAGTAAGAGGAGAATACAAGTAAAGAGGAAGAAGAAGAAGAAAAAAATGAGGAAGAGGAAGAAGAAGAAGAAGAAGAAGAAGACTAGAGGACAAGGATGAGGAGGATAAAGTAGAAGATGAAGAGGGCGAAGAAGAAGGAGAAAAAGAAGAAGAAGATGAGAAGGAGGAAGAGGAGAATAAAGAAGAAGACGAAGAAGAAGAAGAGGACGACACAGATTAACTGAAAAACTAAAAAACATGTCGTGGCACAATTAACGGTACCCCCCCCCCCCCCCCCTTCTCCCTTCCCTCCCCTCCCGACTGAGATCAGTGCACAAATAATTTATACTTTTCTTAATTGTTAACATCTTTTTATTTATTATCTCGTATGCGATTTTTAGCGGTAATTGAGCTTCTAACTAGCTAGAGAATGCCAACTTCTCTTGCGCTGTTGTCAGATCGTCAGTTACCGTCTTAAGGTACGCAATGTTACTGAAACAAAACAAACATGATTCCTATGACAGAACATGTTTGTTTGAACTGTAGAAAACGTCCTTGAACTATATCAAGTCTTCTAGTCAGCCATGACATTTCCATCAATTTAACATCGTTCGATTCTCACAGGCAGTCACACTTTATTGGTTCTCGCTGTGCTGTTATCAGTGGCTTTCTATCATAACTCGATAACGTTTTTTTTTCTGCAAACAATTGGTTGCTATGTTACTATTGCTGTTATGACGGATGTTGCAGTATGTTTTTGGTGGTCGGTTTGATTACATGGAGCTATGGCTTGCGGTTTCGAATCGTCATTGCTGTTATTGAATTTCTAGTTGTGTCCTAGAGGACATTGTTTGTGTATGAGTGTGTTCTGTGTGTGACAGCGACGAATATAAATGATATCCAAATTCAATCCAAATTTAAATTACGATTTCTTTAAAGTTGCAAGAATGATTGACGGTACTTGTTCCTTAATTCACCCCAAACAGAGTCCCCTGGGGTTCCTATCATACGTATTTTCTCTCATTCGCCTTGTTTCTCTATGCCACAATGCGGCGTGCGTTGCGCTGTTTTTATTTTTGCGCCTTTCGGTCTAGTACATCCGACAAGCATACATTCTATGTAAGGATCTGCTTCCTCCTGCATTTTCTAAGGGCTTGCTTCCCCAGGATAAACGGCTGGTGCTGTGATTGGGAAGCGAACCCAGCACCTTCGATGTGGACCGTGTCACTTAGCCCCTAGCCCACGCCATCCGCTCATACGTATTTGACAGCTGATGCACAGACTACTGTAGATAAAGATAAAGTAGACAATGGCCGATGACATTCCATTTCGGGTTAGGGAGAGTACAGATTAAAATAATTTTATTTGAGATAAATAGGCAAAAACTTAGATGAAGATGGAAGTGTAGAAACGATGGACTACATTCAGCTGCAAAAGCGGATGCTTGTCAGCTCTTGGCTTGGCTTGGTTCGTTCTCAATCTTCCGCTACCAAACCCTGAAAGGGCTTAAGTAGCTGAATGTAGTCCAGATAACGGAATGCGTTGTGTCGTAGTTTACAGCTTGACTGCGATATTTGCACCTTTTGGTCCAACACATCCGATTTCAGCAAGCATTTTTTTAGTACCGGGTTAGCTTTCCCTCTTCGATCCCTTCTCCTTAGCCAGTCTGCCCTGCTGCAGCCTGTTATCCAGGATCACCGCGTGGAGGTGTAGAAGGGTGTTGGCAACTCTTGTTCGCTGGCCCTGACGCTAGCAGTCAGCTATGGGTCGCTGACCGCTGCAGCTCATGCGCTGCTCAGCATCTTGATCCCCTGTCAGATTTTGAGACCAGCAGCATACAAACATAATGATCTACCCGCACGCCATGCACGAGTCTTGTAACCAAAGTGCCTTGCCTCACAGGGATGTCCTGACGACCTGTTGACATATCCATTTATTCTGTCATTCAGTCAAAGACAACACCATAACATGGCAGTTATCGCATCGTCTGACAGCATGGACAATGCCATGCTGTTGTAGAAACTGGATGTTTCTCTCCTTATCACGGACCAACGTTGGCAGATTTAAGAAACTGGATGTTGCTCTCCATTTCACGGAACAATGTTGACAGATTCAAGAAACTGGATGTTGCTCTCCATATCACGGACCAACGTTGACAGATTCAAGAAACTGGATGTTGCTCTCCATATCACGGACCAACGTTGACAGATTCAAGAAACTGGATGTTGCTCTCCATTTCACGGACCAACGTTGACAGATTCAAGAAACTGGATGTTGCTCTCCATATCACGGACCAACGTTGACAGATTCAAGAAACTGGATGTTGCTCTCCATTTCACGGAACAACGTTGACAGATTCAAGAAACTGGATGTTGCTCTCCATATCACGGACCAACGTTGACAGATTCAAGAAACTGGATGTTGCTCTCCATTTCACGGACCAACGTTGACAGATTCAAGAAACTGGATGTTGCTCTCCATATCACGGACCAACGTTGACAGATTCAAGAAACTGGATGTTGCTCTCCATATCACGGACCAACGTTGACAGATTCAAGAAACTGGATGTTGCTCTCCATTTCACGGACCAACGTTGACAGATTCAAGAAACTGGATGTTGCTCTCCTTATCACTGACCAACGTTGACAGATTCAAGAAACTGGATGTTGCTCTCCTTATCACTGACCAACGTTGACAGATTCAAGAAATTCATTGCTGATTTCCAATAAGTTGGCAGAGACAACTCCAAACAGTAAAAAAGTGGATTATTCTGTGACGTCACAACCCCAGAATCCGGTGTTAAAAATAGAAATAAGGTGCTAAAAATATTAAAAAATTTATTTGGGGTGAATTAAATGACAAGTACCGGATTCAGTTTTTAATCAAGGTTTGAGCTAGCTAACTAACTAACTAAATAACTAACTAGCTAGCGAACCAACTAACTAAATAGTTAAATAACTAACTAGCTAGCTAACTAACGAACTAACTAACTAACTAGCTAGCTAACTAACTAAATAGCTAATTGACTAACTAACTAGTTCAATAGCTAACTTATTAACTAATAAACTAACTAACTAATTAGCCAACTAACTAACTAGCTAACTAATTAGCTCGCGAACTAACTAAATATCTAATTAACTAAGTAGCTAGGTAACTAACTAACTAAATAGCTAATTAACTAACTAACTAGCTAACTAACTAGTTAAATAGCTAACTTACTAGCTAATAAACTAACTTACTAACTATCTAACGAACTAGTTAGCTAACTAACTAGCTAGCGAACTAACTAAATAGCAAATTAACTATCTAACTAGTTAACTATTTAGCTAACTAACCAACTAACTAACTAAATAGCTAGCTAACTAACTAACTAACTAGCTAACTAGCTAGCTATCTAACTAAATAGCTTATTAACTAACTAATTAGTTAACTAGCTAGCTAACTAGCTTACCAACTAACTAACCTACTAACTAACTAGCTAACAAGCTAGCTTGCTAACTAAATAGCTAATCAACTAACGAAGTAGTTAACTAGTTAGCTAACTAACTAACAAACTAACTAACGTACTAACTAACTAACTAGCTAACTAACTAATCCACTAATTTACTAACTAAATAACTAACTAGCTAGCTAACTAACTAACTAGCTAACCAGCTAAGTACCTAATAGAAACAAGTACTTCAGACTTTAGAAGCGGATGAAAAAGAACACACAATGCACTCTCACTGAGCGATCCTCTACCAAGGAAGCATGGGAGCACTCCAACTGTTCGCCTTTATTTAGAAACCATCGAAGTAAGTGTTGGTTTAAGTAGAAGATTGTTTTACACGATGAGGTGCACATGTCGAAAACGGACATAAACGACAACTTAGGACAAAACTGGTAGAAGGTTTAACATCATAGCACGGAAGACGGTCAATAGTGGAGTTGAAAAAGTAGAGTTGATTAAAAAAAAGGCAAATGCCGCCGTCCACGGTAGATGATGATGGCATAATTAATTTTGGTAGCGATATTTTTAGTAAGGATTAACTTCGCTACTTTTTATCCTCACTCTCTCGTCTCGAGCCGCCCGATTCCAGTGGCAAGTCAAGGACAAGACGACTCGGGGTGACTACGAATCAAGCACCCGTGAAAAAGACGGCGGAGTCCGGAGTCGAACCCACACCACCTGATCACGAGGCCGACGGCTTAACCACTTTGCCACGGAATCCCCACGGAATAGAGTGGATTAAAAAAACATTAAATTGTGTTTTTTGTTTTGTTTTGAAAAGCTAAACTCGTGACAACAAACTCCGGAGGACTCCACGATAGCTTATGGCAGACTGGCACATACTGATGATGGTGACCAAATGAACAAATCTTTCTAACCACTCTGATGGAGGACAGTCGGCTTTTATTTTGTGGTTGCTCGGCAATATCGGATCACTAGTCTACGCGGGCGAATGGAAGAAGTAATTGGTTTTCTGATACGCCGAACGGCTGATAGAATTTCCCAAACCGGCATTAAAACAGTTTCCGCTGGACAGGTCCTATAGTTACTAACAAACCAAAACTGGTCAAACATAGAAAATGGAATTTGTCCGAACTATTTTCTTCTTCTTCTTCGTTCGTTCTCAATCTCCTGCTACCAAGCACTGAAAATAGGTTTGCAAGTAGCACGTTGTTGTACAGAGAACGGTTTGCGTTATGTCGTAATTTACAGCTTGACTGCGATATTTGCACCTTTTGGTCCGACACATCCGACTTCAGCAGGCATTTTTGAATACCGAGTTAACGTTTCACCTTCAATCTCTTCTTCTTAGCCAGTCTGCTCTGTTGCAGCCTGTTATTCAGGATCAGTGTAGAAATGTCTTGGCAGTTCGGAGTCGCTGGCCCTGACGCTAGCAGTCAGCAATTGGGTCGCAGACCGCTGCAGCTCATGCGCTGCTCAGCTGGCCCTGACGCTAGCAGTCAGCTATGGGTCGCTGACCACTGCAGCTCATGCGCTGCTCAACCGTCTAAACTACTTTATCAACAAACTGATTCCACTTTCCATGCTGTCCTCTTTAACAATAGCATCGAATATTGGACCGAACAATAACACGTAGCAGTTATTCAGATGTGATATATTTGTGTGGGCTCTATGTGATACATTTGTGTGGGCTCTATGTGATACATGTGTGTGGGCTCTATGTGATACATTTGTGTGGGCTCTATGTGATACATTTGTGTGGGCTCTATGTGATACATATGTGTGGGCTCTATGTCATACATTTGTATGGACTCTATGTGATACACTTGTGGGGGGTTTATGTGATAAATCTGAGAGGGCTTTATGTGATAAATCTGAGAGGGCTTTATGTGATAAATCTGAGAAGGCTTTATGTGATAAATCTGAGAGGACTTTATGTGATAAATCTGAGAGGGCTTTATGGGATAAATCTGAGAGGGCTTTATGTGATAAATCGGTGTGGGCTCTATATGACAAATCTACATGTACTTACTGTGACAAATCTACATGGACTCAATGTGACAAATCTACGTTAATACAATGTGACAAATCTGCATGGACTCACAAAGCCATTTATATTTTAACTTTTACATTGAACATTGTCTCTAGATTTCTTAAAATGTCAAGCGTTTACTTATCTTCCACACTCAAGTCCCTGATTATTTTATTTAACGTCTGCTGCACTAAACAAACACCTACACACAGTCTTAACAAACAAATACATCCATGCTTGCAATATTTTCATTAAGAGATTACAATTTAGCATAGGCCAGCATAAACATAAATGGATGTGGTTGTCAGACGATAGTAATTGTGCTTTGAAAAACAGAGATGTTACTACAGTCCATGATGGTAAGGAATGTGACTCGTAAGACCAATCCGGGCAGAGAAGCGTGTTCCACAGTGTGTGCAAGGAAAGTCAGGACTGTTTGCGGCATCGCGTGGTGTGGCGTGTCTTCACAAACGCTATGTCGGGATCCAGACGCTGAGCAGCGCATGAGCTGCAGTGGTCAGCGACCCATAGCTGACTGCTAGCGTCAGGGCCAGCGAAACAGAGCTGCCAAGACCCTTCTACACCTCCACGCGGTGATCCTGGATAACACGCTGCAATAGAGCAGACTGGCTAAGGAGAGGGGAATCGAAGATGGAAGGTAACCCGGTACTCAAAACTGCTTGCTGAAGTCGGATGTGTCAGACCGAAAGGTGCAAACATCGCAGTCAAGCTGTAAGCTACGACACAACGCATTCTGCTACTTGCAAAGCCATTCTCAGGACTTGGTAGCGGGAGATTAAGAACGAACGAATGAAGAAAAATAAAAATAATAATAATAATAATAAGAAGAAACACTGAGTCCTTAGCCTATTCGCAATCAGTTTCTCATTTGTCTGTACTCCATGCTAAATTCTCCTCGCCATGTAAAACGAAACATGGCGTCCTGTTCCCATGATTCAAAATCGATGCCCCTATTAATCATATTCCGCTTGCATACATTCTTGTAAGGAAACACATACATTTTTATTATTATAATTAATACAATTCTACTTATGCATATCTATGTCTCGACACGTCCCCTCGACCTGTTGGTTACATCAGGACATATTGGCCTTTGTTAAAACAGCTATCCTGGTATTATTATTATTATTATAAAGGTTCGTATCGTCACATGACGTTTATCCGTTGAAGCAGTCACAATCAATGGCAGAAGAGATATCGATTTTCAAATAAAAATCCTAGTCTAGGAATTTTATAGCTCGGTCGTAACAAAGCAACACCGCATCAAGTTTTTATAATGTCTGTAAAACATAACAACTAAAGGAGAACGTCGGAGGTCATAAGAACTGAGAGGTAAGGCGATTGTCTCTCAAGCAACGAACGAACGAGCGAGGGAAAAGGTGGATGGTTTGAATACCGTAATTTCAAGCGTCCCGAGGTGTCAAATAAAGTGAGATCAACGTCAAGTCCTATTGAAGATGGTGGATAAACTCTGAAGACCCGTGTATATGTTGCACACGTAAAAGACCCATCGGCAGTGAAAATCGAAACGAGTAGGCTGTTAGTTGTTGCCCAACATTCTGAAAAGTTAGAAAAGTACTGCCCAATGGCGGCCCGGCATGAAGACCAAACATTACGGTCATTTCAGAATGCCTGTACAACAGTTCTCTTTTAACCAATTGGCGCATACGGGATCAAGATGCTGAGCAGCGCATGAGCTGCAGTGGTCAGCGACACATAGCTGACTGCTAGCGTCAGGGCCAGCGAAACAGAGCCGCCAAGACCCTTCTACACCTCCACGCGGTGATCCTAGATAACAGGCCGCAGCAGGGCAGACTGGCTAAGGAGAAGGGATCGAAGAGGGAATGCTAACCCGGTACTTAAAAATGCTTGCTGAAGTCGGATGTGTTGGACCGAAAGGTGCAAATATGCCAGTCAAGCTGTAAACTACGACACAATGCATTCCGTTCTTTGGACTACATTCAGCAACTTAAGCCCTTTCAGGGTTTGGTAGCGAGAGATTGAGAACGAACGAAGCCAAGCCAAGCCAATTGGCGCATATGATTGCAAGTATTAAAAAAAAATATACGTCTGCACACGAAAGAGGAGTGACTGAAGTTAAGTTAATCCTTTACTCAAAAAATCTTGCCGAAGCGGCTGTCCTGTGTCACCATCATGTCGTGTTAGTGAAACGTTTGTGTCTACATTACCTCAAGAGCTATACAGGCGGTACCGCTGCTATTGGCAATCTCGCAAGTCGGCTAGGTCAACTTCCTGAATTAGTAGCGTTGGTGAGGTTTATAGATGTTGATTTAAGGATTATATTCGATTACCTTTCACAAAGCCGAGTTCTTCATCAAGAAGGGTTTCACATATATGTCTCGCAAGTTAATCTACTCTATCATCTGTTGCTAGTGTGGTATGACAAATATTTGGGAGAATGGTCTGGAACTACGTGGGCATTTTCGCCAACATCTCAACGATATCTATAACCACACGGCTCCCCTATTGCCAGCCACTTCAATGGTCCTAGGCACTGGGATAAAACAGATGTTAGTGTCAAAGGCTTAGTTTCTTGCTTTTCTGACAATCGTCATCGGTTCGCCATTGAAAACAAACTTATCTCCCGCATGGGCTGCCTCCAGCCACATGGCATTAATATCTTCTACACTTTTTCTTGAATCCTCATCTCATACCGGCCTCCATCTATCTGCCTACTCCTTTTCTCTCTTCCTCTCTACTTAAATAACCTTTAGGTCTTTCAGTATCTGGCTGTCACTAGCTTACCCGGCCGTTCTCCACCTCTTACGCCCTCCTGCCCACTTCTTCCCGTTTGTGTTCGTCGTTTGGGTTTCTGCATCAGTCTCAAAAGGAGTGATCTTTTTCTCAGTTAAGTAAACCCTATGTATTGACATCCCCCATTTATGTATTAATACCTTCTTCTTTGATTCGTTAGTTAATTATTGTTGTTATTCGTTGTCCCAGATAAAGGCCTATTGGTTGTAACATAATGCAGGTTTCTTTTGTGTTTTTGTCTCTGTGGGGTATCTGACCATACCCATTTATAATTCTTTTCGCCCTTTGTTTTTTGCTTTAAGAATGTGATATCTGGATAATCAATATTCAGAGAAAGACTTGCAGGAAACAGCAATGTGCTTTCTCAGAATAAATCCAATTATGAACATGGAACACTTTGTACGGAACTAAAACAACAGCTTACAAACACTTGCAGATACCTCTATATGACATTGGGCCAAAGGGCAGGAGCCCATAGACCGCAGGATCAATAACCAACCAATAATAATAATAATGTTTGCTTAGGCGTCAAAAGCCTTTTGCGTCGAACTTCCACTACCATGTCCACATGCCAAGGCTATGTTCAAGTTGGGGATGGGGGTGGGGGAGCGGCTTACAACGATATAAGCCAGGCATGAAATGCAGCGAATTGCAGCTTAACAAACAGGATAATCGATAGAAAGCAGATCAATTCCATAAAATAAAGTCCGTTATACCACCTGGTGAAGGACTTGTGAATTATAATCCGAAAAGGAACAAACAAACATCAGAAAACGACACAAACACCGGAGCGAGTCGAGAGCGCAGCCATTCAGGCGCGGCCATCGTACTTTTTCTTCCAACCAACCAACCACATTTATAATGATGTGTGTCTTTCTGCTGTCGCCTATTGTTGTTTTCGGTTATTTTCGAGTGACTAACCCGACGACTTCCGTTGTGTACAAACCATTGTCACAATTTTAAACTTTACACCGAACTGTCAATTCGATTTAGTGTATACAGTTCTGCAAATTCGAATTTTCGAGGTACAAAATATCTCCTACGAGCTACCGAAAACACCGTCGCAATCTACCAGTTGTTTTACACACGGACCAAACTATTATAACCGCACACTAGGCAGGAAATCCTTCTTCCGGCTATATCCAGCTCATACCAGAGCTGGGACCTGCACAAGGGTATCTGCCTCTGTAGAAGTACCGGTCTACTAAGAACTAAGAACAACAATAACAACAACAACAAGATATTCATTTTTGCATTCAAGGACACCAGTTTAGCAGCCAATGGCCTATCCAATGAGCAAATTGCTTGATGTAGCGCGATATGGCTTATTGACTTCTGTTTGAAGTGCCGGAAATTCTGGTAAACGTTAGCCGGAAAAATCGATTGGTCGTTGGAGGTAACAGAGATAAGAATGAGTGGATATGTGTCCCTCGCTTGTCCCAAATCATTTGATAATCATCCCCATCAAGTGTCGTGCCGGACGGGTTGACCAGCAATCCCTTCTACGACCGTCTGTTCGTGTTACAATTCAGATTTTCGTTTGCTCTCTATTTTCCCCATCCAAACTGTGTATGATTGTGCGTGATTTTCTTCTCCTTCTCTTGCCCTTGATTTTTCACGCTGTCATGAGATTTTTCACAGCTTCCTGTTTCAGTATGTACCAATGTAAATTGTATTTTTTTTTCCGTTAAAGGTTTGCCTCTCTGTATCCTGCTAGCGGAGGCACGCTCATTTCTACCCCGGACCGAAGTCGTTCAGGCGATACCAGGACGTATTGACCAGAGCTTGGATGCATGAGTGTGTCTGTATGTACCTATGCTATTGTTTCAGTGATGCATGTATGTGTCTGTGTGTACCTATGCTGGTGTTTCAGTGATGCATGTATGTGTCTGTGTGTACCTATGCTGGTGTTTCAGTGATGCATGTATGTGTCTGTATGTACCTATGCTAGTGTTTCAGTGATGCATGTATGTGTCTGTGTGTACCTATGCTAGTGTTTCAGTGATGCATGTATGTGTCTGTGTGTACCTATGCTGGTGTTTCAGTGATGCATGTATGTGTCTGTATGTACCTATGCTAGTGTTTCAGTGATGCATGTATGTGTCTGTATGTACCTATACTAGTGTTTCAGTGATGCAAGATGTTTCTGTGTGGTTCAAACCAGACATAATGTTCTTGCTCGCCAAATTATGGTCCCTAAATGCTCTGTCCGCGAGTGTGTGTGTGTGTGCATGTGTGTGTGTGCATGTGTGTGTGTGCATGTGTGTGTGTATGTGTGTGTGCATGTGTGTGTGTGTGTGTGTATAGGAGGTTATACGCAATCATTAATGCATGTTCTTGAAAAATGTCCGTTTAAATAAAAAAATACGTTTATGTCATGGCGGTCGCCAGTTGAGGGAAGCGGGGGGGGGGGGGGGGGGGGGGGAGAAAGGTTGTGATGGTGTCAGACGGTACTGTTAGTAGCCTCTTAAGAGATGCTCTCAGCGTGGTACGTACTATTCTTGTCTCTGCCACACGAACTCTTCCCCGGAAACCACTGTCGCAAATGAAGTTACACATATATTATAGTCATCTTAAATTTGTAACAAAATGAGCTTACCATCTCGAAAATTGTGCACGGGTTGAAACAGGCTTCCGCTTCAGGTAGACGTTGATGAAATGTCGTAGTAACCTCAAATCTGTTCATGCAGGAGGCTTTATTGCTGCAACCACCGACAGGGATCGCTCTGTGTTTTCATCTGTCATTACAACTTCTGAATGTACTTTTCAGAAACAGACTGAGATAACGTCCATTCTACTAACTAAAAACACGAGCTGCCGACAAAATGTATATGCGGTGCTAACTGAATTACCAAATAACTTTTGCTTTATATATGTCCAACATGTGAAGAACGTAAAAAGCACATATGCCAATCACAAGTCCCTTTTATAGAGTAGATTTATAGAGGTCCTAATAATACCACATTGATCGCCACTTGAAGTAAATATATCCAAGTTGACAATTAGAAGCGTAATAAGATTGGAGACTGCCCTCCGCTATTCTCTCCTGTAGCGAAACACATATCTATTACTGTCACATTTGCCTCGTTTCGTGTTTAAGATTACCACAGGCAGGTTGCACGAAGCCATAATAACGTCTCGGCTTTCAACGATTTGACGAGACATAGCAATGCTCTCCAACTCACAGTTTTTAACACGCCACCATTAACACAGTCCTGAAGCCGGCTTCGTGCAGAGTAGCCCACCTGGGCTTGAAAGAGAGCCTACAGAACGGTGGTTCCCAGCTTGATGTCTGTGGACTCCCCTGAGGTCCTCTGGGGGGCTTGTGCCGGCCCGCTAATCAATTTTACAGTTTTATATTAGGTTAAATTGTAATTGCCTTCAGGTTGCCACGATTTTGAAATGCTCGTCCGTAGTCTACATACAACATATTTATTTGGGTGTCCTCTTTTCTTCTTCGTCCCAATTTCGACTTCAATGACTCAAACAAAGGCAGAAGTCAGCTCAAGGTTATGTACACTCCCATACAGTTGTTAATGGAAGGACATTCTTCTTCGTACGCTGTCAGACGTCAACGTAAATTTCTTCGAAGAAAGCAGCGGTCATCCTGAGGCTGTTGACACTGCCATAGAGCTTGTCTAGTGTTGGTACTGGTGATGACCACATGCGCTTTTTTTCTGGTCCTCGTATGTCGGGCAATTTTGCAGCAGATGTTCAGGGGTCATTTTCCCAGTACCACAGGTGCATTCATTAGTAGCACCTACCTTCAGTTTATTGAATAGGTGGTACCCCAGTCTGTTGTGGCCTATGCGGAGTCTGAAGACCGCCACCTGCTCTCTCCTGTTCAACTGGTAATAGGCATCATTTCTTGTGTAGCCAGTATGCCCTGTTTCCCATTTCTCCATGTATCTGACCCTAATAAACCTTTTGGACTCTTTGTAGGTCACACTTGAATTTGGTTGTGTTAACCTTTCACCTTCTTTTTCCAGTCTGTCTGCCTCCTCGTTGCATTGAATGTTACAGTGGGATGAAACCCACTGTACCACGACTCTTTTGAGTGTGGACAACTGGCATAGTTGACAGAGTACTGCTCTTAAATCATGAAGTTCTGAATTTTTCTGGCTTTATTAGTGCTGAAACCACGGACAGGCCATCTGTGAACAAGACTCTGGCTTTCATTGCTTTCGCCTGTCAGCATAGCTTTTACCGCAGCCTTCAGTGCTTCTGCCTCTGCTCTGAAATTGCTTGAGGATTTTTCCGTTGCCACTGACAGCGTTATCTTTCTACCGTTTTTTAGGCTGAGAAATACACCACCATCACCAATTTTCTGGTGCGTTTGTTGCCGAACCGTCAGTGTATGCATGGGTCCAGTCAGTGCTTGGGTAGTTCTTCCCTATGTATCTCAGGGTTATGTCTCTTCTTTCCTTTTCAGTCTGACTGTTTTTGTATCCGGTACCTGGCATATTTGGAAGGACATTGAAGGTTGCCACATGCTACTTCCTCCACAAGTGCATGATGGGCAGGGCTGCTATATACGTTACAACGTCAAAGAGGCAATGCCGCAAGTATAACGGTCCGAAGTTCTAATCTTTAAATTACGAGGGGGATTCGAATGTAAACCTTAAATATATTTTTTAGGGTTAATTTTGTCTGAAAAAATGGAACACATCGGTATTATTTTTAGAAGCAGTCACCATTGCGTTCTATGAACGACCCCCTCCCCCCCCCCCCCCCCCAGTCTTTCCTTGTAATATCTCTTTTAGTCGTCCGAAGCCTACGAAGAGTCGAAAAGGTTTATTAGAGCCAGATACATGGCCGAATGGGAAACAGAACAAACTGGCTACACAAAAAATTATGCCTATTACCAGTTGAACAGAAGAGAGCAGGTCGTGGTCTTCAGACTCCGCACAGGCCCCAACAGACTGAGGTACCACCTATTCAATAAACTGAAGATAGGTGGAACTGACGAATGCACTTGTAGTACAGGAAAAATGACCGCTGAACATCTGCTGCAAAACTGCCCGACATACGAGGACCAGAGAAAGCACATGTGGCCATCACCAGTGGCAACACTAGACAAGCTTCATGGCAGTGTCGACAGCCTCAGGATGACGGCTGCTTTTTTCGAAAAAATATATGTTGACGTTTGACAGCGTACGAAGAAGAAGAAGTAGAAGTCCAAAGACGTAGAAATCACTCGAACCTAGGTTTGGGGAGTAAGGACGGGGTAGACACTGAAAGTGGAGGTCTATGATAGTTACAGCCGTTACAGGGGCAGTATGAGTCCGAGCATTGTCATGTTACAAAAAAACACCTTCAGAAGTTCACGTCTTTTGGATTTGATTGCGAGTCGAAGATGTTTTCTGAGAAGATCTGTATATGTGGCACTGGTGACAGTGTTCCCCCTGGGCATGTAGTGCTCTAAAACTACGCCCCGTTCATCCCAAAAGAGAGTCAGCATAACCTTTCCTGCAGACTGCTGCTTGCAAAACTTCTTCGGTTTCAGTGAGGAGGGATGTCGCCATTCCATGCTCGCTCTCCTCGTTTCAGGCTAGTGTTAGTGAACCTAGGTTCCATCTCCAGTAACAATTCTTGCTTGGAAACCATCGCCGCCTGCTTCAAAGCGCCGCTAAAGTTCCTGACAGGCAGCAACGCGTCGTTATTTCAATTCTGGAGTAATTTGCCGTTGCACGCACATTGCAGACATTTTGTGGTATTGTAGCACATCATGGATGATGTGGTATGCTGAAATTTGACCGATGTCCAGATGTGCGGCAATTTCATTCACAGTCAAACTGCGATGTTCCTTTACGTGGTGGGTCAAATGCTGTAATCGACTCTTGGGTCACTACTCGGTGTATCTGACCCGGTCATGAACAGTCTGTTACAGAACTCAAGCCGTTTTTGAAACTTCCTACTCCACTCATACACTTGCTGGAGCGGAAGGCATGCAACTGGATCTTCATGAATTTCTAAAAGGTTACAAATCTTCGCTGGTAAATAAACGGATAACAGAATGCTTCTCCTCTTTGGCACATGTCAATAGTGGGGCAGCCATCTTTTAACTACATTTATGACGTCATGTGATTCGTCTTCATCGTGATAGCAAATACATGACACTCTTGACATCCTTAGCAACCAATTTACAATGCACAGGCATGATTTGTCCAATGTTTAGCATTTTTAAAGATTTTTATTTGAAGCCCATTCATCTAATAAAGTTGATATCTCCATCTCTTGGGATCCTGTGCGTAGCCGGAAGATGTTCACGTGATCTCGCCTAGAAAGTTGAAGGTATGCATCAATTTCTATATTGCCAGAGTGGTCTCTTTTTCATATTGATATGCATAAGGCCTTGGTAATTGCTTTTGTCTTGTCATACGCTGCCGCGGTGTCAGTTTGTTGCGGTAATCTATCCTCGTAAGGCAAGTCTCACATTCCACGAGAAAAGGGAGCTTGAACTTGGCAATGTTATAATCCGCCATTTTGTGTCCACGTTTAGATCACATATATCACGGACATAAAATAATCACCCGAGGGGTACGGGGGACGAATCGAATTTGTGCAGTGTTATTCCTTGTATGTCGTAAAAGCTGACATAATGGGATTGTGCTTGGCACTAGCAATCTGAACATGTAAAAACATCGCTATTATAATTTTTTTCTTTGTTGCGTTCGCCTTCTTTCTCTAATCCCCAAGGCGGTGTGCGATGCACTGTGGTTTTTATTTTGCGCATGTCAGCCCAGAGCATCCGACTTCAGCATGCATTTTATGTAAGTGCCTGCTTCCTCCTGCATTGTCTAAGGGTTTGCTTCACCGGGGTAACGGCCGGTGCTGTCATTGGGATCGAACCCAGTACCTTCTGGTTGTAAGTTGTGTCACTTAACCACTAGCCCACGCCGTCCCCCGCTATTATAATTTTAATAGCCACTGCTAAAACTCGGATACATGCTTCGTGTAATGGAACAAACTACAGCATGAACCTAGGCTCACATTGGTACAGCAGGAACCTAGGCTCACATTGATACAGCTGGAACCTATGATCACATTGATACAGCAGGAACCTAGGCTCACATTGATACAGCAGGAACCTAGGCTCACATTGATACAGCAGTAACCTAGGCTCACTTTGATACAGCAAGGAACCTAGGCTCACATTGGTATAGCAGGAACCTAGGCTCACATTGGTACATCAGGAACCTAGGCTCACATTGATACAGCAGGAACCTAGGCTCACATTGATACAGCAGTAACCTAGGCTCACATTAATACAGCAGGAACCTAGGCTCACATTGGTACAGCAGGAACCTAGGCTCACATTGATACAGCTGGAACCTAGGCTCACATTGATACATCAGGAACCTAGGCTCACATTGGTACAGCAGGAACCTAGGCTCACATTGATACAGCTAGAACCTAGGCTCACATTGATACAGCTGGAACCTAGGCTCACATTGATACAGCAAGGAACCTAGGCTCACATTGATACATCAGGAACCTAGGCTCACATTGATACAGCTGGAACCTAGGCTCACAATGATACAGCTGGAACCTAGGCTCACATTGGTACAGCTGGAACCTAGGCTCACATTGATACAGCTGGAACCTAGGCTCACATTGATACAGCTGGAACCTAGGCTCACATTGATACAGCTGGAACCTAGGCTCACATTGGTACAGCTGGAACCTAGGATCACATTGATACATCAGGAACCTAGGCTCACATTGGTACAGCAGGAACCTACGCTCACATTGATACAGCTAGAACCTAGGCTCACATTGATACAGCTGGAACCTAGGCTCACATTGATACAGCTGGAACCTAGGCTCACATTGATACAGCTGGAACCTAGGATCACATTGATACAGCTGGAACCTAGGCTCACATTAATACAGCAGGAACATAGGCTCACATAGATACAGCTGGAACCTAGGCTCACATTAATACAGCAGGAACCTAGGCTCACATTGGTACAGCAGGAACCTAGGCTCACATTGATACAGCTGGAACCTAGGATCACATTGATACATCAGGAACCTAGGCTCACATTGGTACAGCAGGAACCTACGCTCACATTGATACAGCTAGAACCTAGGCTCACATTGATACAGCTGGAACCTAGGCTCACATTGATACAGCTGGAACCTAGGCTCACATTGATACAGCTGGAACCTAGGATCACATTGATACAGCTGGAACCTAGGCTCACATTAATACAGCAGGAACATAGGCTCACATAGATACAGCTGGAACCTAGGCTCACATTGATACAGCTGGAACCTAGGCTCACATTGATACATCAGGAACCTAGGCTCACATTGATACAGCAGGAACCTAGGCTCACATTGATACAGCACGAACCTAGGCTCACATAGACACAGCAGGAACCTAGGCTCACATTGCAGAGAAACGATAAATGTCAACAATTCTTATAGCGAGTCTTAATAATGACCTAATTATTGAAATTAACATACACGTGGCAGTGACAAGACACCTTTTTATCGTGGTGGGGGGGGTGGGGTGTTAGCCTAATGGTTTTGGCTCGGTTCCAAAACCAAACTTGCATATGTTCAGTTTCATGAATTGATAAGATTGTAGCACTTTGAGAAGTTAAAACATTTTTGAAAACGTGCCAACGTTAGATGCACTGTGCCATACGGTGTGCAGAAAACAGTACAACTCACTCCCTCTTAGAGATCAATATATTCATTAATAATAAAAGCAAGACCTTTGCATAGTAACTCTCCTATGTTTGTTCTGTGTCTTCTTTCTCCTTGCAACGTTTTCGTTTCACTTCTCTGCGCTGCAACAACTTCTTTTCACCAAACATGACGTGACTCTTTAGGGTACATCTCTTGGAATGTTCTGCAGCTTCGTTTTCCAAGGATATCAGACTCATGTCCCGACTTGATAGAGAAGGCCATAAAGGAGTGGTTCTGATACTGACACGTAACTGCATACCAAGTAGCGCAGTATCTGTAAATCACACCGGACAAGCAGAAATTGTAGGAGTCGACATAATGACACAAAAAACGAAAATCCGAATATTCAACCTGTACGGCCCACCCAACAAAGACCTGTCGCTCTCGAGTATGGAAATCAAGGACTCCAGCTGCCTAGTGATTGGAGACTTCAACAGCCACTCGGAGAGATGGGGATATTCAGACACAGACAGCAGAGGGGATAAAGTGGAAGACTGGGAGATAGACACAAATCTCTATCTTACCAATAGGCCGGACGACAGCCCTAGCTTCTCTTCTAGAACATGGCATACCACCTCCACTCCAGACCTGGCTTTCTCCACGGGTGATATTCACCACAAAATAGGCCGTCAGGTGCTCGACCAATTGGCAGCTAGCGACCACAGGCCAATTACGCTAGATATTGATATGGAAGTAAGCCCCCAGGAAATAAAACCGCTGCCACGTTGGAACTACAGACGAGCCGACTGGGACAGATTTGCAACGCTGACAGATGGACCGTGTGAAACTATCAACACACGAAATAGCAATATGAAACCTATTGTGGAAAGCCTAAGCAAAGCAATACTGCAAGCAGCCACCGAGACCACCCCAAGAGGGGCAAGGAAAAACTACAAGCCATATTGGAACCAAGAACTGCAGAAAGCTGAGGATGAAGTCTCAAATGCTAGGAAAATGGCAGAGAGAGAGAGAGCAATCTATGGAGGCAAATATCGCCCTCAAGGCCATCACGGCGAAAAACAAAAGAACACTGAACCAAATAACAAGAGACAGCTGGAAAAACAAAACAGAAAGCCTCAATCTCGATAAATAAGGGAACAAACTATGGAATTTAGTCAGAGCCATGAACGACGAAACACCATCAAATAAACAAATTACCATCAAGCAAGGCGACAACATGCTTACCGGAAAAAAAAATCAGCAAACGCCTTTATAAAACATTATGCCCGAGCAAACCACATTGATGTCCCTACAGACAGGCATACAGATATAAGTGAAGAACAAAAGAGCCACGACAACATCAAGATGGCACCAGAGGAGCACATGATGGCAAAACTAACAATGAACAAAATTGATGAGGCCATGAGAACTTTAAAGAAAAAGAAATCGCCCGAAAAAGATGGGATAACAAATGAAAAGCTGATGGGGTTGGGCCAAACAGCAAAGAGGAAGTTACTCTCAGCCCTGAACCAAAGCTGGAAAAGGGGAATTGTACCGCAGACATGGAAAGATGCTGTACTTATACCAGTACCAAAGAAAGAAAAAGATAGAATAGATCCAAATGGATACAGGCCTATCAGGTTACTGAGCTGTGTAGGAAAACTGATGAGCGTATGATAAACACCAGACTGATGTGGCACCTGGAAGCAAAACACATACTAATTCCACAGCAAGCAGGTTTTAGACAGCACAGATCAACTGAGGACCAGATCACTCTCATAGCCCAGGAAATAGAGGATGCTTACCATGAGAAAAAGTATACAGAAGCGGTTTGGGTGAATTTAGAGAAGGCATTCGACAAGGTGTGGAAAGAGGGACTTAAAGTCAAGCTACGAAGAAGTGAAGTTTGTGGGAAGATGTACAGATGGATCAGCCACTACCTCAAAAGCAGAACAGCCAGAGTCCAAGAACAAGGGCAGATGAGCAAAAAGGTGGCACTGGAGCAAGGAGTACCCAAAGGGGGAGTACTGTCACCCACACTCTTCTTGTGTATATAAACAGCATCAAAGAGAATACACCAAGAAGAGTCCACAGCTCCATGTTTCCAGATGATCTGGCTATGTGGACCTGCGAAAAAATCTCACCGTAGCAAACAATCGGATGCAGCAGGCCCTAACATCGTTGGAGGAGTGGGCGAAATCATGGCTGGTCAAAATAAATGAAGAAAAAAAAAACGTACGATATTCTCGCTTTCAAATAAACCACAGAAAACCAAAATAAGTCTTAACGGCAAATATCTGCGGCCAAACGACAACCCAAACTACTTGGGAGTCACATTTGATCGGCGCATGACATGGAAAAGTCAGATCGAGAGAAACCGAATGAGAGAGAGACAAAGAATGGCAATCATGAGGAAACTTGCTGGCACAAGCTGGGGAGCAGACGAAAGAATACTTAAGAAACTGTACACTGGAAGAGTGAGACCAGTTCTCGAGTATGGCATTGCGGCATGGACAACAGCAGCAAAGGCGAACTTTGATAAAATTAATAAACTTCAAAACCAAGCCATGAGAGTTATAACAGGAGGCATGAAGTCAACGCCAATTGTAGAACTTGAAAAGATTACAAATCTGCAATCGATGACCGACAAAAGAGACTGCAGAGCCCAGCAGCAAGCAGAGAAACTCAGAAGACTGACAGACCATCCAATGCATCAGAGACTAAATAGATTTGGAAATGGGAAACTAAAGCGGAGAAACTTTGCAGAAATAGCCAAAGCAAAGATGAGCGAAGCCCCTATGAACACCATAACAACACAAAAGCCCATCCCTACTGTATGCAAATCCACATGGAAGCAGCATATTATTCCGGAGGTGGTAGAAAATATACCAGGTATTGGAAACAAGAACAGCCAGACTGAACAAGAAAGGAGAGATATAACTACACAAGCAAGGACTGGACCCATGCATACACCGACGGTTCTTTAACAAACACAACACAGACTGGAGGGGGAGGGGTATTCCTGAGCCTACCAAATGGTAGAAAAATAACACTGTCTGCGGCAACTGGAAAATTCTCAAGCAATTTCAGAGCGGAGGCAGAGGCACTGAAGGCTGTAGTAGAAGTAATGTTCACAGGCGAAAGCAATGAAAGCAGATAGTCCTGTTCACAGATGCCCTGGCCGTGGTCACAGCACTAAAAAGCCAGAAAAATACTGAACTTAATGATTTAAGAGCAGTACTCTGTCAACTATACAAGCAGTCCGTACTAAAAAGAGTAGTGGTACAGTGGGTTCCATCCCACTGTAATATCCAAGGCAACGAGGAGGCAGACAGACTGGCAAAAGAAGGTGCAAGACTACCACAACCAGATTCTAGTGTGACCTACGAAGAGTCCAAAAGGCTTATTAGGGACAGATACATGGCCAAATGGGAAACAGAACATACTGGCTACACACAAAATTATGCCTATTACCAGTTGAACAGAAGAGAGCAGGTCGTGGTCTTCAGACTCCGCACAGGCCACAACAGACTGAGGTACCATCTATTCAATAAACTGAAGATGGGTGGCACTGACGAATGCTCGTGTGGCACAGGGAAAATGACCACTGAACATCTGCTGAAAAATTGCCCGACGTACGAGGACCAGAGAAAGCACATGTGGCCATCACCGGTGGCAACACTAGACAAGCTCCATGGCAGTGTCGACAGCCTCAGTATGACAGCTGCTTTGTTCGAGCAAATTCAAGTTGACGTCTGACAGCGTACGAAGAAGAAGAAGAAAAAAGACTCATGTCCAGGGCCTTCATGTTCTGCTTACACAAATCGTTGAACCTCAACTTTGGTAGGCCGACCTTTCTCTTGTTATTCGCCAGCCGTTCATATAAAATATCTTTGGCAACGCGAGCATCTTCCATACGATGGAACATGACCAAGACATCGCAGTCTTCCCTGCCTAAGGAGAGTGTTCATGCTTTGTAACTCTGTTCCGCCGTGTAATTTCAAGAATGGATGGCATGCGCCTTAGATGGAAGGTGTTAAGCCTGTGCTCTTGATTTGCACAGGTTGTAAAAGTTTCATCTTTTCACAGGAATGGACTGACGGCATGTGCATTATAAGCCAAAAGCCTGGATTTTAATTGTGAGTTGTTGGCTTTCCTAAAAACGTGATGGGAAATGTAGTATCAGCTTTGCCAATGCGACTGTCTAGAGAGAGCTTGTCGCTGATGAGGGACAGCAGATATTTGAATTGCTGCACAGCTGCTAGTTCATAGTTATCGATGCTAAGAGTTGGAGTGCCATCTACTTCGTGTTTCAAAACATTTGTATGGTTGATATGTATTATGAATCTAAAGTCTTTGCCCGCCTGGGAAACTGTGCATGATAATTGCACCATCGTCAGCAAAAAGCAAGTCAATGATGGTGATCTCCCTTGATATTTGTTTTGACCTTGAGCCCTGCTAGTTTTAACAGCCGACCATCTGACCTAGTAGAAAGACAGATTTCTTCATTTGTGTTAACAAATGCATGTCACAGTAACGAAACAAAAAATATTTTTAACAGTTTATGGGCCAGAACTCAGCCCTGATTAACACCAATGCGAAGATCAAATGGTTATGATATGATGCCGTCATAGAACGATATTATTTATCGTTGCAGTTTGCTTTGACTGCCTATTTTAGAAAGAATTTTGTAGAGTCGATCCATACTAACCAAATGAAATGGGATCAAGATGCTGAGCAGCGCATAAACTGCAGCCGTCAGCGACCCATAGCTGACTGCTAGCATCAGGGTCAGCGAACCAGAGCTGCCAAGACCTTTCTACACATCCACGCGGTGATCCTGGATAACAGGCTGCAGCAGGGCAGACTGGCTAGGGAGAAGGGATCGAAGAGGGAGGGCAACCCGGTACTCAAAAATGATTGCTGAAGTCGGATGTGTTGGACCGAAAGGTGCAAATATCGCAGTCATGCTGTAAATCACGACACAACGCATTCCGTTCTCTGGACTACATTCCGCTACTTGCAAAGCTTTTTTCAGGACTTGGTAGCGGGAGATTGATAGCGAACAAAGAAGAAGAAGAAAATGCTTTTGCCAGGTCAATGAAGGGGCTGATTCTGCTCGCATGACCTTTCCTCAAATTGCCTACCAGAAAAAGTCATGTAGATCGTTGATCTTCCAGACCTGAATCCATGCCATGACTCCTGATACACACGTTCAGCTAATACGTGTAGTAGTAGTAAGACTGTCCTGGGGAAGGAACCTACCTCCTACCAGGCGCGTCAGCACTGTTGCGGATTGCTGAAAGGCCTCCTAATTTGGAGGTTAGCTGCGAATAAATAAGCAGCCGTGGACAAAAACAGGTCGGCATGAATGAAGGCTGTAAGGAGGCAGCCCGTCCACCATGCAAAGACACAACAGGCTAATCACCTGTTTGTCTCTATAAACGATTTCAAGTCAAAACATAGAGAAAACCGGACTGATCTCAACGGTGGCGAACAGGCGATAAATAAGGACCACGATTTACGGAACATGGAATGTACGAAGTATAAACGGGAAAGAACATGAACTAATAGAGGAGATGAAAAGAGCAAAATTGACAAATTGACAGTCCTGGCACTTACAGAAACAAAGAAAAAGGGACAGTGCGTTCTGGACCATGACGGCAACATGTTATACTACAGTGGAGTTCCCATGAGTGAACGAGCCAGGGCAGGGATGGACTGTATAGTGGATAGTAATAACAAAGCATTTAAGGATGGAAGTTTACTTCAGAACGACTGATGGTTCTAAGTCTACAAGAGGAGGATAGTCAAATGGATATCGTCACTGTGTATGCACCAAACGAAGATGAGAGCACTGACATAAAAGATGAATTGTATGAGCTCCTTCAAAGGACCATTGACGATTGCCATAATGAAATACTTCTCATTGGAGACTTCAACGCAAGAGTTGGAAACGACTATTCTAGATGGGATGGAGTGATCGGTAGGTATGGAGAAGATGTCTTAAATGACAATGGAAAACGACTGCTCAGATTCTGCAGAGAACAAAACCTTGTCATTACAAATACAAGGTTTCCACACAAGCGTATCCATGCCTACACAAGATGTGAGCCGGCAAGAAATTAAAGATCCATAATTGACTATGCAATAGTGAGGAAAACTGATTTCAAGTATGTGAAGGATGCTAGAGTGTTCAGAGGACCAGAGATAGGAAGCGACCACTACCTAGTTAAAATAAAGAGAGAAATTGAAAAGCACTATCCAGCCAGGCAACACCCATCAGCCATCATGAAACATAACACACGAGGAGAAAATAAAATTAAGGCTTACAAACTACTCAAAGAGGCTGCAGCAGAGGCATGCGGTCAAACCAAAGATGGGTGGAAGAGAAAGAGTACACCATGGTGGACAGAAGAACTGAAAACAATAATACGAGAAAAGAAAAAGGCATGGAAGCAATACCTAGGGGCTAGGAATACAGAAGAAAACAAACAAATATAAAGAATTTGTGAATTTTAGAACAGAAGCAAAGAAGACTGTGCTCAAGGCCAAACAGAAATCCTGGGAAGAATTTGGAGAGAAACTGGAAAATAATGCTGGAGAAAACCAGAAACTGTTCTACAAGACCTTAAAGAATATGAGGAAGGAAAAGGAATGCCCCCTGAAATTTGTTAAAGATAAACAAGGTGCGCTGTTGACTGCCCCAGAAGGTAATGAACAGATAGAAAGAATATTTCTCAGATCTCTTTGGAGTGGAGGAAAACCAAGCTCTGGAAGTAACAGTCACAATTCAAGAAGAGGGAGCCATGGAGAGAAACGATAATATCACAATGGAAGAACTAAAGGCAGCATTGGAGAAAATTAAGATTGGTAAAGCAGCAGGACATGATGGTATAACACCAGAAATGGTTAAATACATGGGAACAGCAGGAGAGATGCTATTCATGAAGATTCTCAATGCAGCTTGGCGCCACAAGAAGATACCAAGAGACTGGGAGGTTGCAATAATAATACCAATATTTAAAAAGGGCGACAATCGACAATGTGAAAATCACAGAGAAATTTCCGTTCTCAGTGTCCCCGGGAAAGTCTACTCTAGGATTCTAGAACGGCGATTAAGAGGTCTGGCAGAGCCAAATATGGATGCAACTCAATGTGGGTTTAGGGCAAACAGAAGTACTCAAGACCTTATCTTTACACTCAGACAGCTAAGTGAAAAGGCTCTTGAATATGATAAAGAGATGCATCTCTGCTTTTTGGATTTGGAGAAAGCACTTGATAAAGTTCCTTGGGACAAACTCTGGGAATGCCTGACAAGGAGGAACATCCCAGGACCCCTGATCTCTGCCATACAGAGTTTCTATAAAACATGCAGAAATTATGTGCGGACATCAAATCAAAAGTTCTGCAGAAGGGGCAGGCCGAAACGGGGGAGGAGGCATATTCATAAGACACAAAAGAGGAAATATAACAGAAGAGGCCCTCCCAACAGGAAAGTTGTCCACAATCCTTAGAGCAGAATCGATGGCTCTCCTGCGAGTACTGAATATACTTCAAACAGAAAGGCAACCTCCAACAAAAATAGCTGTATTCACAGACTGCAGAGAACTATTAGAGACAATACAAAAAACAAATAACGAACCACTGTTATCAGAGATCAGAGCAGAACTGGGAAAAATCCAGAGATCCTCAACAATAGCGCTCCAGTGGATAGTCTCCCATTGCGGAATCACGGGAAACGAGAGAGCTGATGCTCTGGCAAAAGATGGCAGCAAAAAGGCACAATTTAATCATCGAGTACCATACAGAGAAATCAAGAACATCATCAGAAATCAGTATATACACCAATGGAGAGAAGACAGAAACATAAGCAGTACGCCAGACCAGATTCACCAACTCAAAAGAAATCAACAAATTACCTTATTTCGCCTGAGAACTGGACACTGCAGACTACTAGAACATCTTCACCGACTGAAGATCTCACACACCGATGAGTGCCCATGTGGAACAGGATGCCAGAACCCTGAGCATATTCTACAGGAATACCCAATCCATAGGGAAATGAGATGCCAAACCTGGCCAGAGGGTGCGGAGCTGAGACAAAAGCTGTGGGGCAGCCGCTCTGACTACAGACTTCATCATGGCGACTGGCCTGCAGATATAGCATGACCAGAAGATCCTGAACGCAAAGAAGAAGAAATCAAAAGTCAGGAGAGTTCAAGACAACTAGTGAAGTAAGACAGGGGGACATTCTATCGCTGTACCTTTTTATACTCCTCATGGATGAAGTCATCAAAGCCTGCAAGGAACGGACAAAAAAGTATGAAGTAGGGTACTGGAAGATGAGACCAAGTTACATATTTGAACTAGAATTTGCAGATGATGTGGCCCTGATCAAGAAATCCGAAGCACATCTCCAGATCAACTTGCAGGTCTGGGAAGAAGAGTTGAAGAAGAGAAGAATGCACATCAGCAACTCCAAAACAAAAACCATGGTGATCGCCAGAGATAAAAAGAGACATCAGATAACCCTGGGAACACGAGCACTGGAGCAGGTCAGCAACTTTAAATATCTAGGAGTGGTAATGGACAGCAGGGGAGGAATCAAAGAGGAGTTAACTGCGCGAAGGGCAGCAGCAGGTAGGCTTTTCCATGCAATAAACAGAGGTTTCCTCAGTAAAAGAGAAATAAGCAGGAAAACAAAGATGGATGTATACTGCTCGACCTATGTGCCTGTCCTGACATATGGATGTGAGTCATGGGCAATGACTACAGCCCAAGAAAGGCAATTACAAACTTCAGAAATGAGGTACCTAAGAAATGCGGTTCAAGTGACGAAAAGGGACAAAATCCGTAACCAGACAATACGTAGCAATCTTGAAGTTCAACCCCTGCAGACACGAGTGGAGCAGTCCCAACTACAGTGGTTTGGCCATGTCTGTAGAATGGAAGAAGATTGGATACCAAAGCGGTCATGGGAGATAAAATGTCAAGGACGCAGACTCCCTAGGACGTCCCAAAGTACGTTAGGAAGACAACATTCGACAGTCCCTAAGTGATATAGGGCTGGATTAGAAAGAGACCAGGAAAAAGACGGCGGATAGAGCAGTGTGGCGTTCTCTTTGGCAAAACCTCTACACCTCACGGTAGAAGAGGAGCGACTAAGTAAGTAGTAAAACTGTTCTGGTGAAGACTGCGTGCAATACTGAGCAGAGTGAGACCTCGATAGTTATTACTGTATCTTCTTTGAACTTTGTTTTTGTATAATGTTACAATATGTGCATTCATATTTGGAGGCATAATGGTCTCTTTTCAGCACTGGCATAATATCATATGCATCGGTTGTAAAAGTACATCTTTACAGCTTGTGTTCAAATATATATATACACAGGGCGTGACAAATTTTAGGGTGGCTTACCAGTCAGTCAAAAATTTCACCAGTCAGTATGGTCGGACTACAGTCATGCAATTTATGTTAACAAATTTAAACTAGGCACTAATTCACTTTCAATTTTACATAACAATGCGTACCAAACCAAAATGTATTGTAATACTTACACACTATTAGTCTTATTTCTTCTTAAGAAAAAATGCACTACTGTCAGAGGCATGGTGTGTGTGTTTTTGAACATTCTTGGTAGTTTTAGCCCTGTAGTACCATTTATCGATGGCTTTGGTAGGTTTAAATTGTAACAGTGGAAGTCCATTTAGATTCACCATCATAAACAAGCTTATGTACAATCTATTTAAAACCGTAATATCATTAATAATTGTGCGAGAGTCGTTATGAAGTAACGAATAAAAACTTAATTAACGAATAAAAACTGATTTTTTTTACTTGTCAGGCAAACATTTTTATTCGTCACGGACAAGCGCTTTTGTTAAGCCCTGTATATTTACATATATATATGTTTGCTGCCTGTAGCTAACTTGTGTTTCCTAATTAGAGGGAGTCGGCCCATCGCTATGGCTGTCTTTCCATGGTAGTTTTCTGTCTCATCGGCACCAGACTGCTGCCTCTGTGCTCCAACGGTCATCAGTTCTGCCAAACAGGCGACCAGTCCAGAGATGTTCACTTTATTTGCGTGGCAGTTTCCAGAGAATATTTCAATCCCTTCCGAGATTGAGACTCCGTTTTTTCTTTCCGTCTTTGCCTTTGCAGCTTTCTTTACTTCTTTTCTGTATCTGGCAGAGGTTGTCGTGAAGGCTCTCTGTGCTTTGTTCTACCTCTGCTTTTACTCTGATGGAGCTGAGTTCATCTTCTAGCCTTTGCACCTGTTTTGTCTAGTATGTAATTTCTCCTTAGTATAGATTCTTTTGCGGGATCAAGATGCTGAGCAGTGCATGAGTTGTTGAGGTCAGCGAACCAAGGCTGACTGCTAGCGTCAGGTCCAGCAACCCAGAGATGCCAAGACCCTTCTTCACCTCCAGGTGGTGATCTCGGATAGTAGACTGCAACAGGGTTGGCTATCTAAGGAGAAAGGATTGAAAAGGAAAGACTAACCCAGTACCCAAAAAAAGCCGTGCTGAAGGCGGATGTATTGGACCAAAAGGTGCAACTATCGCAATCAAGATGTAAACATTTCGTTCTCCGGACTACATTCTGCTACTTACAAAGCCCTTTTCAGAGATTGGAAACCCGGAGTTTGAGAACAAAGGAAAAGAAAAAGAAATATATATATATATATATAGTAGTTGCCTCCTAGTCGTCTTGTCCTTGACTTGCCACTGGGGTTGGACGGATCGAGACGAGAGAGTGAGGATAAAAAGTAGCGCAGTTAATCTTTACTAAAAATAGCGCTAGCAAAATTAATTATGCCATCATCGTCTACGATGGATGGCGGTCTTTGCCTTTTATAAATATATATATAAATGTGCCCCTGTAGAAGTACAGGTCGACTAAGGACTATATATATATATATATATACATACATTATCGTTCATTTAGTAGTAATTATGTCTAGACTTTTTAAGACAGGCTTACTCAATTTTTTGACACCTTCAACATTTAGCACAGATACAGCACACAACAGTTAATTAGAACAAATAAATTTTACAGTCACGTGTTTCCTAAACCGCAAGTTCATTATTAAAGAAGGCTAAAGAAATAATAACATGCAAGTTGTATACACGCAGAACTGAGATGCAAGTCCAGCCAGGCACAACGTACTCACAAGGACGTGTCGTCGGGGTCAGACCTAATATACTGGCCAAGACCACTATCACTCTTCCATGCAGCAATGCCTGGAAACAAACCATTTACAGAGCAAACTGATTAACAGATGTAAATTGACGTGATCCCTGTAGTAGTGAGCGTCATGCAGATAAAGCCAAGCATAGTACAACGTGGATGCGCATAGTTATTTTTAGATCAAATGAATGTAAATGAGACGTTGTATACAGACTGCAGAATCTTCTAAACCAGTATAAATTAACACGGTTAAGTTAACAGCCTGTGGAACCCTTGTCAACCGGTATCAGCATGCTCGAGATGTGAGGAAAGCTACCGCAACCGGCCACTTAACATGATAAAAAGAAATATTAAACATAGGAGCAAGGAAGTGATAGTCAAACTGTATAAAGCTTAAGTTAGACCTAGATTGGAGTACTGTGTACAGGTGTGGAGTCCTTATCATATGCTGGAAAGGATACAAAAAAGAGCGACAAAGATGATAGTGGGATTCCAGAATTACAGTTATGAGGAAAGACTCAGAAAAACTGGCCTAGTGTCTAGAAGAGAGAAGAATTCGTGGTGACCTAATACAGGTTTATAAGATGATCAGAGGAATCGATAAATTAGACTATAACAAGTTTTTTAAAATACAGCCACCCACAATAACAAGAGGGCATAGCTACAAGCTGACTAAAGAGAGGTCCAGATTAGATATTAGGAAATATATTTTTAGTCAGAGAGTGGTGACTGCTTGGAATGCATTGCCAGGGGAGGTAGTGGAGGCAGTGACAGTTAATGCATTTAAGAATAAATTGGATGCGCATAGCTTTTAGAGCAAGTTAATGTAAATGTAACTGGTTGTATACAGACTCTACAGGGTCTTCTAAACCAGTATAAAGACGTTAAGTTAAGTTAAAGCAGGTTCACAAAACAGTAAAGTTACTCATCGTGGTCATTCAACAACAACAACACTGCACCACAAACATGCACACAGTTGAACATATTAACAGTGTCAGTGTGCTAATCTATGACTTTGGTCCATACGAACCACCTGCGGCAATCGGTTTGTTGACATTTTGTTTGATGGAGTGACATATTATTTCAAGATAAGATTAGAAAGTAATCACTATTGAACAAAAGGATTACAGCAGGTTATCTTGCCTAATGGTCGATATTGTTAAGCTTTCATTTTCAGTAATTTAGTTCACCGTTTTTGCTTGTTGATATATTTACCTCCTGAAGATCCAGTCTACGTCGGGGTACCAGGAGGTGGAAACAAAACGAAGTAAGGGATCACCCCGAAAAGTTACTTGCAAATGGGGCATTCACATCGTTTTGATTAGCCTAGCAGGCTGACAAGCAGTATACCATTGGTCATCATTATCAACTGAATGATAGTTTTAAGACTGGTTGTAAGATAGTCTTAGCATGTCTCTCCATTTGATACTATCCTATGGTTGATCAGTTCTCAGACTGGTTGTAAGGTTGTCTGAGCATGTCTCTCCATTTGATACTATTCTTTGGTTGATCAGTTCTCAGACTGGTTGTAAGGTTGTCTGAGCATGTCTCTCCATTTGATACTATCCTATGGTTGATCAGTTCTCAGACTGGTTGTAAGGTTGTCTGAGCATGTCTCTTCATTTGATACTATCCTATGGTTGATCAGTTCTCAGACTGGTTGTAAGGTTGTCTGAGCATGTCTCTTCATTTGATACTATCCTATGGTTGATCAGTTCTCAGACTGGTTGTAAGGTTGCCTGAGCATATATCTCAATTTGACTCTTTCTTCTCATGCAACTCATCAATATATTGTCCTTTTTACATATACTTTTAATCGAGTGTGCAGACAAACGGGTGATTGGCATGTTAAGTCTTTTTGCAGGAACAAGTAGTCGCCTCTTGCTGACATTCAAGTTAGTCACTATTGGGTATAAATTGTATTACCTTTAGAACGATTGAAACGTGCTGGATTCAAATTCCTACTTTCATTTCTCGAGAGTCGAGCTCTTTATCTCTCTCTGATTTTGTATTGTTGTTGTTGCTATTATTCAATAGATGCTGAGTAAGCTTTCTCTTGGCTCACAAACTTTCTATGTTGCAGAACCAATATAAAGGGATCACAAACTGTCTTTTGTTGTAGAGCTAATATAAAGGGCTCACAAACTTTCTTATGTTGTAGAGCTGATATAAAGAGCTCACAAACTTTCTTATGTTGTAGAGCTGATATAAAGGGATCACAAACTGTCTTTTGTTGTAGAGCTAATATAAAGGGCTCACAAACTTTCTTATGTTGTAGAGCTGATATAAAGGGATCACAAACTGTCTTTTGTTGTAGAGCTGATATAAAGGGATCACAAACTTTCTTATGTTGTAGAGCTAATATAAAGGGATCACAAACTTTCTTATGTTGTAGAGCTAATATAAAGGGATCACAAACTTTCTTATGTTGTAGAGCTAATATAAAGAGCTCACAAACTTTCTTATGTTGTAGAACTGATATAAAGAGCTCACAAACTTTCTTATGTTGTAGAACTGATATAAAGGGCTCACAAACTTTCTTATGTTGTAGAGCTGATATAAAGGGCTCATTCACTTTCTTATAATGTTGTAGAGCTGACATATGTGCTTCAACAGTTGTTATGCTTAATATATAACAGTTTTTCCATACAAAGTATTCCTAACTTTATAAAAATATACAAGCACTTGGTAGCAAAAGTTTTACATTGCAGGACAAAAGTGTTGAGAGGACCAAAGTATTTGTAGTGAATGAGTTAGTCATGTAGAGGAGACAGTGTAGCTAAATGTGGTTTGGGGGGTGGGGGGGGGGGGGGGGTGGGGGGGCAATTCTTCTTCTTCTTCCTCGTTCGTCTTCAGACCTCAACTTCAATGACTCTAACAAAGGCAGCAGTCGACTCAAGGCTCTGTACGCTTCCATACAGCTTCTCGTGGAAGGACACTGGCTGTTGCCAAATGCTACTTCTTTTGTCGGTATACAGTCGACTGGACTGCAAAATATGCAGGCACAAAGGTCTGTAGTGCCAATCTTGAACTTGTTGTACAGATGGCATCCAAGTCTGTTGTGACCTGTGCATAGTCTGAGAATTATCACCTGGTCTCGCCTGGAGAGTTGATGGTAGGCATCGTTTTCTATGTGGCCAGGGTGGTCTTTTTTCCATTTTTCACTGTACGTTGCCCTGATGAATGCTTTTGTCTCATTGTATGTGATTTCTGTATCACTCTGCTGCAGCATTACTCCCTCTCTGGCGAGTCTGTCTGCCTCCTCGTTGCCTGGAATGCTACAGTGGGCTGGTATCCACTGGACTGTGCTTTTTTTTTAAGCACTGGGACAGGCGTTCGAGCGAGTCTGCCAGAGCATCAAGTTCATTTTTGTGCTGGCTCTTGAGTGCCATTACCACTGCGAGGGCGTCTGTGAAAATGACCACTTGCTTTTCTGCCTGCTCCTTATGGTCTATAAGGGTTTCAGCTGCTTGTCTCAGGGCACTGAAGTTGCTGCAGCATCTCCCAGTGGCAAATGCTGCTGAGTATACTACACTGCAATTCAAGAACATATGCAAGAGGGGCAGGAAATAATACGACATGTGACCTGAAAGCTAGGGAACAATTGCTCAGGATTGAGCAATTTAGAGCTTCTAAACAACTTAACGTTTTTATGATTTAGAAGACTCATCAGTCTGTATGCAACCAGTTACATTTACATTAACCTGCTCTAAAAGCTATGCGCACACAATCTATTCTTAAATGCATTAACTGTCCCTGCCTCCACTACCTCTTGTGGCAATGCATTCCCTGCATTCACCACTCTCTTACTGAAATTTGTTTTCTTCTAATATTCAATCTGGACCTTTCTTTAGTTAATTTGTATCTGTGACCTCTTGTTCTCGTTGGTGGTTTTATTTTGAAAAACTTGTTACAGTTAAATTAATTTTTCCTGTTGATTATCTAATAAACCTGTATTAAATCGGTTTGAAGTAGACATCAATTCAGCTGTGTTCGACCAGTTACATTATATTTGTATTAGGCAAGATGTCTATGCAGAGGCCACCTGTGGAATAGACCACAAAGGCAAACTGTCTGACCCATTTACAGTTCAAACAGGGGTCAGGGGCGAAGATTCAGCACAGTGAATGAGCCGACAGCAGCCAACGAATCCTACCTGGCTGTTTACATCAGGCTCAGCTAATCATAGCTGACCAAGTCTGTTCTGTCTCGAAGCGGTGGCCTTGAAAATAGCTGTACTAGTATAAGGATCATTTTTTTGCAAGCATCTCATGTCACATGTTGTGGTATTTAGCTCTTGTGCCTTGGTCAGGGTCCATATCTGACAACAGTGGGTAGATAACAGAAGTAATTGAACATAAAAAGTGTGCTAGCAGCAAGATTTTTATTTACTGCACAAAAATGAACAAATATAAAGTCACTGCTGAATAAAACTGATCTATAAAGTGGATTAAGCTTGTAAAAATAAAAAAAGAATATAATTGTATTAGTTCAATAAAAACTGTTTAAATCACTTGAAAATTGTACAAAATTGGAAAAATAACTGATCAAAAATTACAATAGTTATTTTTAAAGACACAAAATTGAATTTATCTATCATACAAAGTATTCATAATACAAATATATCACCATAGAAGAGGAACGGAGACGCTAGTCTAGTCAGGCACAAAATACTGACCGGGACATTGTTTCAGGGTCAATTCACTGAGCAAGCCCACAATCACTCTTGCGTGTAGTGTGCCCTGGGCCAGGGCGCACTAAAGAGTAAACTTACTTATTGTGGCCATTAAACAAGAACAACATCACTATAGAGAGATCAAGAACATCATCAAAAATCAGTATATATACCAATGAAGAGAAGACATGAATATAAGCAGTACACCAGACCCAATTCATCAACTCAAAAGAAATCAACAAACTACCTTATTTCACATGAGAACTGGTCATTGCAGCAGACTACTAGAACATCTATACCGACTAAAAATACCACACACAGATGAATGCCCATGTGGAATCCTGAACACATTCTACAAGAATGCCCACTCTATAGGGAAATGAGATGCCAGACCTGCCAAAGGGTGCGGAGCTGAGACAAGAGATATGGTGCAGCCACTCCGAACTGGTAAAGACTACAGACTTCATCATGACGACTGACCTGCAGATATAGCATGACCAAAGATCCTGGATGCAAAGAAGAAAAAATAAATATATCCTGTGGATGAATACAAGCACCGATTGGATGAATATTTTTACAAATGAACTACCATGAGCCACGGGAATCAAAACCGGTTAGGTAAAAAATACAGATCAGACATGTTAGTTATGGTCAGGCAAAACATACAGGTCAGACATGTTAGTCATGGTCAGGCAAAAAATACAGGTCAGACATGTTAGTCATGGTCAGGCAAAACATACAGGTCAGACATGTTAGTCATGGTCAGGCAAAATATACAGGTCAGACATGTTAGTCAGGGTCAGGCAAAATATACAGGTCAGACATGTTAGTCATGGTCAGGCAAAACATACAGGTCAGACATGTTAGTCATGGTCAGGCAAAATATACAGGTCAGACATGTTAGTCAGGGTCAGGCAAAATATACAGGTCAGACATGTTAGTAATGGTCAGGCAAAACATACAGGTCAGACATGTTAGTCATGGTTAGGAAAAACATACAGGTCAGACATGTTAGTCATGGTCAGGCAAAACATACAGGTCAGACATGTTAGTCATGGTCAGGCAGAACATACAGGTCAGACATGTTAGTCATGGTCAGGCAAAACATACAGGTCAGACATGTTAGTCATGGTCAGGCAAAACATACAGGTCAGACATGTTAGTCATGGTCAGGCAAAACATACAGGTCAGACATGTTAGTCATGGTCAGGCAAAACATACAGGTCAGACATGTTAGTCATGGTCAGGCAAAACATACAGGTCAGACATGTTAGTCATGGTCAGGCAAAATATACTGCCCAAGACCAAGACCCTCAACTCGGCTACCTCATAGACTTTCCTGGAAACGAGCTGTTTTCATGGCAATCTGGCTAACGAGGTGAGGGATCAACGTGATTCACATAGTAGCGAGGGACACACAGATGATGCCAAGCAAAGCCCAATCACCTGGAGGACCACGGTCCACCTTCATCAGCACGCTCAGGATGTGAGGAAAGCTATGGCAATCCACCCCTTAACATCCTTTTCAGGGCGCAGTAAAGAGTAATCCGACTCACTGTGGGCATTCAACAATAACAATAACAGCAACAACAATCATGAGCCACTGACAGCATCAAAGGAATTATAATTCTTTAGCATGTTAAACAGCATATTCAGCTATCTTCATAACGACATTTGAGCAGACGTGGTTGGTCAATGTAAGCATTAAAAACAGTGCTTGCATTTATGCTGACTGTGATTATATCTATCTTCAGTCCACTTGTGTTATTAGTCATCGTAGGGAGGTGTAACCTCCTTTGTTTCATAGCTTTTGGCAGGCGAAAATCTGCTGGTGACTAGCCAGGCCAATCCCAGTATCCCTTGAAAATACGATTGCCTATTTTTGGGACTGGTTGTGGTGGAAGTGTTAATTAGAGCGAGGTAGACCCACAGCCTGTCAGGTGCCATCTTTGTCGCTCCGCTAACCACATAAGACCTGATGCTATAGCCACACAGTCCTCTTTTTGCTACATATTCTCTGTGGGGCAAGAATCTCCAGAATAATTTGAGTAGATTTTTAACTTGAATTTTTCCAGAGCAGCCGCCGCTAAGCTCCCTTTTTTTGATTTCCAACTGCCAAGGAATTTTTAACGTGCACTTTACTACACACAAGTGTCTGATCTCACTATTCAGAGATCAGGTGAAATATTTACTGGATGATCCACGTGAAAAAATATCAGTCTCCATCGTGATTTGAACCAGCAAACTCCAGGCAAATACCTTTCCATAAGACCACTGGGACCCCGTTTTTCAGCTCATAAAGGTTTTTGAAATTGTAAAACAATACACTTTAGCAGACTTAGTTGTGTTTAATGTTATTCCTACTCTATGAGCCTACAACGACAGCTTACAAGTCATTATTTCTGACAACATAACTTGACCTCGCCTTTAAATGTAAGTGCGAGAGGAAAGAGATTAGAAGGTGAAGCCCAGAAGCTTCTGGTTTCACAAATTGAATATACTGACAATTAGTGATGTGCGGTGAGAGAAAAATAGGTATATGTGTATTTTGCAAAGGCATTAGAAGCAAGAATTTATTTGCTTCTAGTTGTTATGTCCAATGAATGACGAGAACTCTGACCATGTTATCTTGAACGAGCTATTAATAAATTATTGAAGCATGTGTATTGTCATATGTATATGTTTTTCAATATGCATGTACCGAGTCAAAAGAAATTATGATTTCCCCATACTAAATAATTTTGAGGGTACAACCAAAATGGAATTATAAAGTTCAAAATGCCTTAAAATATATAAAACAAAGGAAGTCTAAAAGCATCATTTGTAAAATATTAGAGACCTTGAAAAATGTTGGTTCAACTACAAAAACAAATTTTGCAAACAGTATCTATGATGATGACAAATATCAAAAGATGTGTTATAATAAAATTTTATACAGGATTGCCAAAAAAAAACTCATTCAAAACTTTAAAGAAAATTGAACTATAATTATTTTGAGGAATATTCCCATTATGCTCATGAGAATAAACATAAATTGAACAATGAAAATGTAGAATTGCTAGAAAAACAGTGCGGGTATGTGCATGGTTAAGAAACAAACATTAACAAATTTGAAAACAAATGAGAGTTGTAGTTGTTGTTTGAAGCCGCTTGTACAGAGTTAATTCTTGACGATGTTTCTTTAGTAGTGAATTACAGTGACTCTTCTTACATCCTGAGGTATACTTGACAGCGTAGACCAGGGTCCTCCTGGCTGAAGTGCAATGCCAGACTCCTCAGTTAGCCTACCACTATGAGGATTACAGTGTTAATCTCCTTGTCGGCGAGTCTGCTGTAACACAGCCTATATTCAGAAGTGCGAACAAGGACATGAGCTGGGGGCTTGTTCAACATGTCTCCCCTGATCCTGATTATTCATCGCTAAGGTTGAGAGATGTTAGAAATATATGTAAATTATGTAGACATCAGTGTCTTGTATGTTAATACAAAAGTAAATCATGGACAATCACTATGAACTAAAATAGCCCTGGAAAAGATGAGGTTTTATAGAAGCCTGTTAAGAACTCTTAGAGACAACTAACAGATCTAATGAGGATGTGATGGATATCGGCCAAGCTTATGAGCAGCTTGTTGCATCTATCAGAGAAAAACAATCATCTTTCTTGGGAAACATGAAAAAAAGAGGGGTGAAATGTAATTGACAATAGAAAACTGTTAGAGATGGCAACAAGGCTGACAAATCAGTTTAAAACATCATGGTATGGAACAAAAACTTGACTTAGTCATGGTAAGGAACAGAGACTTGACTTGTCATAGTTTCTATTCTACCATAGGGTGTAGAGATATTGTTTTCTTTTTCCTCTGGTTTATAGTTTCTACCTTATCTGATAGATGTTCCCATGTCTACCCCTCTTTAGCCCTCACTTTTGACATGTCAGACAGGTTAGAGTGTTACTATTCTTAGCTCCTCTTTCTGGCAATGACAACACGATGGTGATGGAAGAGAGTCAACAAACAGAAACGATAAAAGCACAAACCACATGAAGTTGTACAGCAGAATGACCAGTAAGGCATTTGGCATGGCACATGATGATGGCAATACATTAAATATGATACGGGTTGGTTGGTTGGTTGGTTATTGATCCAGTGTCCTATGGGCTCCTACCATTTGGCCCAAATATGATGCAGATCAGCATTATTTGAACAATATGCAAGGAATGAGATCATAGCTGCAGCACAGTATCTGAGCTGACAGCGGTCAGCAACTCATAGCTGGCTGCTTGCATCAGGATCAGTGGGCTATAGCTATTCCGTCTTCAAACAACGGCCCTGGACACAGGCTACACTAGCAAAGAGTATAGGGATCACAGCAGAAAGCAAAGCCTTATTTTAAAAATACTGCTGAAATCGAATGTATCGTTCTGACAGGCGAAGATTTAGTAGCCTTGATGTAAACTACAATACAACACCCTTTTCAGGACAAACGCCAAAGAAGATAATTATACAAGGAATTAGTAATTGAGTATTATAACAGATTTGCAATTAGTATCAAATAGTCATAAATATATATATATATATATATATATATATATATATATATATATATATATATATATATATATATATATATATATATATATATGTAAGTACAAAGTGCTTTGTAGAACATCGTTTCTTACAACAGTTGACCTATTTGGTTGTTATAAGTTTCTTGGCAAGTGTGCAGTACAGTAGGTTGCCATTGCTTTCTGTACATGGTTGGAGCGGGAAAAAAACACCATGTCTGCCAATCTGGACCGAACCAGGAGCGTTGGGATTGATAAACAGATATTTCACCTCTAGGCCACACAGCCTCTTTAACTTTCTAAATGAAATATATTTTTCCTGATCATATCAAATAAAACTGGGTTGCAAACGCTGTCGTAGCCAGGACAGGGAGTAAAGGACAAGATCTCCAACTCAAATGCTCTCACAACATGCGTATCACACAGCTTCTGGTCTTCACATTTCAGATCTATTTCTACTAACAAAAGAAGAGGTGAAGGGTCAGTTTTTGGTACGCTAAAACCACAGAATCACCCACAAGAATATAAGGGCACAGCTCTAGCTGCAAATTAACTAAAGAAAGGTCTGGGTTAGATATAAGGAAATATGTTTTTAAGTCAGAGTGGTGAATGCTTGGAATGCATTGCCACAAGAGGTAGTGGAGGCAGGGACAATTAATGCATTTAAGAATAAATTGGAAGCGCATAGCTTTTAGAGCAAGGTAATGTAAATGAAACTGGTTGTATACAGACTCTACAGAGTCTTCTAAACCAGTATAAAGACTTACAGATATATGTGTTAAGTTAAAATTTAACAATAATTTATGTAACATTTCATAAAAATATAACAATAATATTTGTAACATTTAAACCTCTACACCTCACGGTAGAAGAGGAGCGACTATGTAAGTAAGTAGTAACAATTAATAAATTATAACAATAATATATGTAACACTTAATTAAATATGACAATAACAATTGTAAAACACAGCTTGTATATCATCATGTAGCATGTCCTTTATAGAACGTCGCTCCCATCACAGTCTGTCTGAAAAAAACTCGTTCTCTTGCCAAAACTTCAGCCTCCGCCACAGTCATACCCAGGCATTCCTGGATATCTTGGTGCCATCGTCTTCTTGGTCTACTCCTTCCTCTTTTGCTGGCACCATACCTTCCATCACTGTTCTCTCAAGACCGTTGTGTCTCTTGATATGACCAAAGTATTTGCATTTTCTAGCCAACATGGACATGGAATTGATAAACCAGTTCTCCTCTATGCTCAACTCTTGTCAACATTTGACTTTTTCTCTGTCCAGGGTATTCTGAGGATCGTTCTGTAACATTTTGACTCAAAGGATTTGATTCTTTGTCTGGAAGTTTTGGTAATCGTCCATGATTCGCAGCCATAAGTTGCGACAGGAAAAACACAGGCTCTCAAGACTTTTACTTTTATCATTTTGTTGGTACTCTTGCATACACCATTCAATAAAATAAGTTGGTAGCATTTATATTAAAATATTGTGTATTAGGAAAAAACATTAGGATAAAGACATGTAAGATTAGCAAAAACATCAAATAGTCTATAACCAGACATACCACTGGCTGTAACTCATAGAAGAAGACAAATGTCTGGAGAAAATCTAGCTACTTGTCGTTTAATTAATCTGAATAAAAATTTAGAATACAAAAATGGCACACGTAAAAATGAATTCACCAGATTATTCACTTCTTCTTACTTTCCGTGTCCAAACACCATGTCACACAGGATCCGTCCAGTATTCAGCAACTTGAAATGACTTGTCGTTTGCCTCCATCATATCATTCATGTCACAGGTTTCAGGGAGGTTGGGGCAGGTCATCAGATGATCTTGGTCCTGAACTGCACCGCATTCACATGTGTCGACATCTGAGTATCCCCATTTCTTCAAGTTCGCTCTATATCTCGAGACACCAGTTGGAAGTCTGTTGATTGCTTTCCACACAGCGTAGGGCAGGTGGTGTCCAGGCGCAGCCTCTTCATTGAGCTCTATCCATGGATCCTGCATTGTTTCGCACCACCTCTCGATGTGTCGACCTTCCGGGCTTTTCTGGATGGTCTCTGTCGATTTTAAGAAACTGTGTCTTGATTTAAGTCTTGTGGCTTGTTGCTTGTTCCTGATGGCCAAACATCGGGTGTCTAGGGTCGTTTTCAAGTTTCCCTCGTTCGATTTCCGCAGCTACACCTCTTCTTATATCAGGTGGTGCAATCCCAATTAAGGGATATATTTTGTTTGTGGGGGTGGGTTTAAGGCACCCGGCACTATCCTGCCCATCTCGTTCACTGCTGTATCAACTTGTTTTGCATGGGCGGAGTTTTTCCAGACTGGGGCTGCATATTCAGCTGCGGAAAGGCACAGGGCAATCACTGATGTTCGTAAGACTGATGGCTGAGCACCCCATGTTGTGCCAGTCAATTTTCTGATAATGTTGTTTCTCGCATGTACCTTACGCTTTGTCTCATGACAGTGTGTCATATAGGATAATGTGCGATCCAACTTTACACCCAGGTATTTGGGAGCCGGGCAGTGTTCAAGATCCTGTTCTTGCCGTCTGATCCGTAGTTCTCTGTTTGCCTCTCTGTTCTTGAGATGATAGGCGCATACCTGAGTTTTGCTAGGGTTGGGTTTTAGGTGGTTTTCCCGATAATACTCTGCGAGGTGATTCAGAGAGCGTGTTAGTTTACCTTCTACCTCCTCGAAGCCATTAGCCTGAGCAGCGACTGCTGTGTCATCGGCGCATATAAATTTCCTTGTGTTGGTCATTGGTATGGATGTTGCATAGCATGGGAGCAAGAACACTTCCTTGAGCCAGGGCATTGGTTTGATTTCGTCATCTGCTCTCTTTATTCCCTAAGGTTACATAGAAGCGCCTGTTTTGAAGTAAGCATTTGATTATGTTAGACAGACGCCAGTCTTTCGTTATATTGTATACCTTTGCCTGCAACCTACGATGATTTACTGTGTCGCAGGCAGCACTTAGGTCTATATATGCCACTCCAGTCACCTGGTTGCGCTCGAAACCATCCTCTATTAGTTGTGTCAAATTGAGGATTTGACTACTGCAAGATCTCCCAGGTCTGAATCCAGCTTATTACCATACACCATCCTACACAGAATAACCACAGACCATACACCATCCTACACAGAATAACCACAGACCATACACCATCCTACACAGAATAACCACAGACCATACACCATCCTGCACAGAATAACCACATATTATTCACTTGGAATCCTGGTATTCAAACAGGCATGTTAATGTCTGTTGCCAGATAGCTCAGGTCTATCAGCTATTTGTAGTAGGTATTTTTAACTGCCTGCGGCTTACTAGGTCTGGGGGAAGGTACAAATAATTTGGGTAGATTTGTAACTTGAATTTGGTCAGGGCAACAGTTGTTAAGCTTACTCTTTTTTATTTCTAACTGCCAAGAGATTTTTGACATGCTCAACACTGTATACTGGAGTCCGATCTCAATACAAATTTTTTTGGAAGAACCACGTGAAAAAAATTCAGCTTTTCACTGTGATTCGAACCCGCGACCTCCAGCATCTGAGGCGGACACCTTACCTCGCGACCAATGAGTCCCAATTATTCACACAAATTTGTGTTCAACTATTATTCAAGTTTGAAGGGTTCAGAATGAAATTACATTACAAATGCAATGCAGACATCTTGTGCATTTACTGAAATTAAGAGGGTGGTCAAAAGGGAGCAATGTCCTGAAGAATAGTATCAAACATGTCAAATTGATAAACTTTGATGCGATTTCGTCACATAAATTCACACATGTAAGAATTCAATATGTGTTAGTGTATTTCTTTGCTGTCTTCCCTGACCTTTTGATTCTTTATATATTGGCTCCTGTCTTTGGATCGACAATGTTCACATAGTGGGTCACCATCTGGTGAGTCAAGCTAATAATCTCACCGACTGCGCCAGGGGAAATAACAGGCAAGGTACAAAATACGTTTTATTTAGGGTGAATATTGTATTGTCTGTGGTTACTCTATGTAGGATGGTGTATGGTCTGTGGTTATTCTGTGTAGGATGGTGTATGGTTTGTGGTTACTCTGTGTAGGATTTTGTTTGGAAGCAATCTTGATTGTAACCTGAACATTGCACTCCGATCTCTTGCTCTCAAATTATTGATGCTGTCACTCTGGTCTTTTCATCTCAAATTGTTGAAACTATATTTGAGATTGTTTTGGAACATCTCTGCATGTCATACTTTATGAAGTGGACCACAGGATGTGGCTTGGAGGCTGCATTTGGTCCATTGGTTGTTTGAGACTCAAGATTAGAAAAATGTTAGATATAAAAATAGCACTCAACAAACACCACAAAGCAGGTATAAAGAAATTGTACTTTGCAGACATTTACTGAGGTATGCCTGGAGGTTGAGGTATGCCTGGAGGTTGAGGTATGCCTGGAGGTTCAGGTAGCATCATCCTTCTTTGAAAAAACAGCAGTATCTTCATATCCGCACTTGATAAGCCAGAAACACGAACCTCTCTGGTCTCCAGAATGCAGGCCAACTCCCATCCTTTGTTGCCCATATCCTGAGAAACAACAAAATAAAAAAATATCAATATATACATTTACTATCTTTATTTAACTCATGAAATATTTAACTCGTTGTATGATTCCACGGTACTTCCCGCGATGTGCTACGGTGCTGAGACGAGGGCACTAACAAAATCACTAGAGGACAAATTGAGGGTGACCCAGGCCTCCCTTAAGAGACGCTTGGTTAGAATCCCTCTCCTGAACCAATGTATGCAAGGTCTCCACAGTTCTGACATAAGACAATTGTCCCTGGTCAAGGATATGGTAATCCATGCGGACAAAGCAAAACATAGATGGGCAGGTCACATGTTAAAACGAAATGATGGTCGATAGAGCACAGCGACAGCAGTCTGGTACCCCCGAGATAAGAAGAGATCATAGGGAAGACCTCCAATGTGTTGGTCTGACTCCCTTGCTGTAGGCTGCAACATCTGAGATACCTCTAGAGAAGCACTTACCATCCACTGGACTTCCGGGGTCCAAGACAGGGTCTGCTGGAGACGAATTTTGGACCCGCAGCTACACTGAGGAATGGGTCATTACGATCAAGATTATTGAACTCATGAAATATACAAGAAGCACCATAACCATGTTCGGATCAAGATGATGAGCAGTACATGAGTTGTAGCTGTCAGCGACCCAAAGCTGACTGCTTGCATCAGGGTCAGTGACCCAAAGCTCCCAAGACCCTTCTACACCTACATGTGGTGATCCTAGATAACAGACTTCAACAGAGCAGACTTTGTTAAGTAGAGGGGATAGAAGAAGGAAGGCTAACCCAGTACCAAAAAATGTCATGCTGATGTCAGATGTGTCGGACCGAAAGATACAAATATCGCAGCCAAGCTGTAAACTAGGAAACAAAGCATTCTGTTTTCCAGACAACATCCTGTCACTTGCAAAGCACTTTTCAGAGCATGGTAGCGGGAGTTTGAGAACGAACGAAGAAGAAGAATCACCATGTCCCGTTACAAAAAAAAACATAAGCAAACATATTTCTATGTTCTGTAAGTGTCAAACATGGAGAATGAAACTAAAACCAGAGCTCTTCAGTTTAATCTGTGTGACACCACTCTTTTATGCATGTTATTCGTCCTTAATTGTGGATTCTCTGATGATTTTTCAGCTGAGAGTTTCTTTCAGTCTTCCTCTTTTCCTGGTGCCAGATGGTGACCACATAACCGCATGCAAAGGGAGTCTGTTGCTTTCCATTCTAAGAACATGCCAGATGTATGTCCACCAATTTTTCCTATTGAGCGATGAAATATATTGTTAATTGGTGACTTCTTTAATTGTTTTGTTGACTATGAATTCCTTCCTGTCAATGTTCAACAGTTTTTTAAGCATTCATGAACCTCCACAAATTTCTGTCTCCAATGTTGTTTCTCAACTCTGACTGTGCCGTTCCATGCCATGATGTTCAACTATCTTCTCTCATTGTCATTATATTCTATATTTTCCCATCAATTGTGGTCATTGCTATGACAGTATCACAAAGAATAGTAATACTGTAACCTGCTAGGCATGCTGCAAGTGATGACTTAAGGAAGGTTGAGCATTGGGCAGGCTACCTCTTCCTGTAGAAACTGCTTCACAAGAAAAGTAGAGTAGTAGAGTCGGAGTAGGGGTTAGGAGACTAATGTCTGGCCAGGCAAAACATACTGTTTTGTTTTTACATACTGCATGTTAGCCATGCAGAAGTCGGATGTGTCGGACTGAAAGGTGCAAATATCGCAGTCAAGCTGTAAACTACAACACAAGACATTCTGTTCTCCGGACTACATTCTGCTACTCGCAAAGTACTTTTCAGGGCTTAGTTGTGGGAGATTAAGAATGAATGAAGAAGAAGAAGGACATGTTAGCCAGGGTCAGGCAAACATACTGATCAGACACGTTAGCCAGGGACAAGCAAACAATGCTGATAAGACAATGTTAGCCAGGGTCAGGCAAACATACTGATCAGACACGTTAGCCAGGAACAAGCAAACAATGCTGATAAGACAATGTTAGTCAGGGTCAGACAAAACATACTGATCAGACACGTTAGCCAGGGACAAGCAAACAATGCTGATAAGACAATGTTAGCCAGGGTCAGGCAAACATACTGATCAGACACGTTAGCCAGGGACAAGCAAACAATGCTGATAAGACAATGTTAGTCAGGGTCAGACAAAACATACTGATCAGACTTGTTAGTCAGGGTCAGGCAAAACATACTGATCAGACACGTTAGCCAGGGTCAGGCAAAACATACTGATTGGACACGTTAGCCAGGGTCAGGCAAAACATACTGATCAGACATGTTAGCCAGGGACAAGCAAACAATGCTGATAAGACAATGTTAGTCAGGGTCAGACAAAACATACTGATCAGACTTGTTAGTCAGGGTCAGGCAAAACATACTGATCAGACACGTTAGCCAGGGTCAGGCAAAACATACTGATTGGACACGTTAGCCAGGGTCAGGCAAAACATACTGATCAGACATGTTAGCCAGGGTCAGGCAAAACATACTGATTGGACACTGTTAGGCAGGGACAAGCAAACAATGCTGATAAGACAATGTTAGTCAGGGTCAGGCAAAACATACTGATTGGACACTGTTAGGCAGGGACAAGCAAACAATGCTGATAAGACAATGTTAGTCAGGGTCAGACAAAACATACTGATCAGACACGTTAGCCAGGGACAAGCAAACAATGCTGATAAGACAATGTTAGTCAGGGTCAGACAAAACATACTGATTGGACACTGTTAGGCAGGGACAAGCAAACGATGCTGATCAGACAATGTTAGTCAGGGTCATACGAAATATACTGACTAAGATTACCACCTCACTTCCATGCAGTTCTCGTTGAAAACAGGCTGTTTCAAAGCAGTCTGGCTAACAACGTGGGGGATCAACCTTACACACACACCCCCCCCACAGTAGTGAGTGACATGCAGATGAAGCCAAGCATAGCACAATCACCTGGAGGACCCCAGCCAACCATTATCAGCGCATTCACGATGTGAGAAAAGCTACTGCAACCTGCCACTTAATGTCTTTGTCAGGGTGCACAAAAGAGTAGAGTAAACTTTACTCTTTGTGGGCATTCAACATCAGTAGAGGAGGAGTAATTAGGTCAAGATAAATTGTTGTTGTTGTTGAATGTCCACAATGAGGATTACTCTTTTTGTGCGCTCTAAAAAGGACGTTAAGTGGCAGGTTGCAGTAGCTTTCCTCACATCCCGAGCGTACTGATTAAGGTGGACTGGGGTCCTCCAGGTGGTTGTGCTATGCTTGACTTCATCTGTGAGTTGTTCACTACTACGGGGATTACATCGATCTCTCACCTCATTAGCCAGGCTGCCATGAAAACAGTCCGTTTCTAGGGAAGGCTTAGAGGAAGCCAAGGTGAGGGCCATGGACAGTATGTTTTGCCTGACCCTGACTAACATGTCTGATCAGTATGTTGTATCTGACCAGACGTAAGTCTTTCTCCCCAGACACATTGTTAAAGTATACTAAAACATATGCAGTGATTAACAGTGTGGTTTAATCCATGTAGAGTAGAAGACTCTCTAACTCATGGACGTACACCCTGCCATTCACAAAAATAAAAAACCTGCTGTCTTTGAGTAGCTTAACTTAAGTTAACGTCGTTATACTGGTTTAGAAGACTCTGCAGATTATACAAAAAGTTTCATTTATATTTCTTTGCTATAAAAGCTATGTGCATCCAATCTATTCTTAAATGCATTAATTGTTCCTGCCTCCACTACTTCCTGTGGCAATGCATTCCAAGCATTGATCACTCTCTGACATAAAAACATATTAATTTTGAAAAACTAATTAGACAAGCTGGTTGGGTTTTGAAGAAAGCTCTAGAAAAATTATTTCTTTTATTATCATCACAACCATCCTTTAACTGTTTGGTTCTCCTTGGAAGATATGTCCACAACAGAGGCTTTCCATTTGTTCCTATACTGAGGTGTCTTCTTAAGTTTCACCAATGAGACCTCGACTGAACTGGCTTCCTCTTCAACATTCTTCACCAGGTGTTTCTTGGCCTTCCTGGTTGTCTTTATTTTTACCTGTGGGTTCTCATGTAGTTCATGTCTGGTTATACTGTTTTTAAGGGGATGGCGTGGGCTAGTGGCTAAGTGACACGGCTCACAATCTAAAAGTACTGGGTTTGCTCCCCAATCACAGCACCGGCCGGTTACCCCAGGGAAGCAAACCCTTAGAAAATGCAGGAGGAAGCAAACCCTTACATAAAATGCATGCCGAAGTCGGATGTACTGAGCTGATAGTAGCAAAATAAAAACATAGTGCAACGCACATCGCCTTGGGAAATAAAGAAATAAGGAGAACGCAAAAGAAACAAAAAGTACTGTCTTTACATGACACAGGAATACAGAGTGAATAAATAATTTTCCCAGAGATTAGAGGAATAAAAAAAAAGATAATAAAGTTTTTTTCTTCTTCTTTTTTGTGGGTACAATAATGCACAGTTTTCAACCTCTTTCAGAGTCTTTTTGGTTATATCAGAGCATGTGAAAAATAGCCTACACTCAGGTCTTAGCTCTTGAGCAGCACTGAAAAGCACTTAACAATAAACAGACCTTTTCAATGCTAACAACAGGAGTCCTGTGACAGGTCTCAAGGTAATGTGTCCGTCTCGAGTGTCGGAGGTCGCGGTTCGAATCATGGTGGAGACCAGATTATTTCACGTGGACCTTCTGGTAAAAATCCCCCTGATTTCTGGGTAGTGAGATCGGACTCTCGTGTTCAATGTCAACCACGCTAAAAATCCCTTGGCAGTTAGAAATCTTAAAGAGTATGCTTAATGGCCACTTCCCGGACAACAACAAAATTCTAACTAAAAATCTACCCAAAATTATTTCTACCTTACCCCAGGTAGTTTGTAAAGAGCAGCATAGATGGCGCCTAACTGGCTACTTAGCTCTATAGTGTTTGAGTCTATTACGATGGACTTGCACACCCTCCAAAAAACTGGTTGTATACAGACTCTGCAGAGTCTTCTAGACAAGTATAAAAAAACGTTGAGTTAAGTTAAACTTTTTTATGTTTTAATACTACTCATGTTGTGGGCTGTATGTGGCATTTGGGTAATGTGTTTGAGGCCCCTGTCTTGGGGAGTAAAGAGTAGGACCAGGGTCAGGTAAAACATACTAACCAAGGCTTTCACCTCACATTCATGTCAGATTTACTGGAAACAGGTTGTGCCATAGCATGCCGGCAAACAATGAGGGGATGTATACTGTAATCCCGGGGAGATGAGACTAACATCCAATCAAACAAAACATACTGATCAGATTATGTTAGTCAAGGTCAGGTGAAACATACTGATCAAGACCACATCTCACTTCCAAGCAGTTTAGCCAACAAGGTGGGATAGGCACTGCAATCACCTTAGTTGTGAGCATACTGAGGATTATTGCATTGATCTATTGACCTGAAGCCAGAAGGACAACGGTGCACCTTCTCAAGAATTCCTCGGGATGTGAGGAAAGCCACTGTAACCCACCACCAAAAAAGTAATCGAGAGTGCCTAACTCAAATGTGCATGGCATTAGCAACAACACTGTAATCCCCACAGTGATGAGCTTACTGAGAAGTTCCACACTGCACTACAGCCAGTATGGTCCTGGTCTTCTTTCTCAAGTACACCTCAGAATGTAATAAGAGCCACTGTAACCCACCACCAAAGAAACATGGTTAAGAATTGAATTAATTGACTTCCACAACAGAACCCCCATCCTACTGCATAAACACTTTGCTGAAGAGGCAGCAGTAAATGAGCTAACAGCTTCAGTGACTCATAGCTGGCTGCTTGCATCATGGTTAGTAACCCATTATTGACCAAGACCCTATTCCTCCTCCAAGTGGCTGCCCTGGAAACAGACTGCAACCATGCAGCCTGGATAAGAGATAAGGGAATGAAGAGGGAAAATAAAACCGGTCCCCCAAATGATGCGCTGAAATTGGATGTCGGGCCGAAAAGCACAGATATTGCAGTCCAGCTGTAAACTACGACACAACATCAGAAACTTCCTTATCAGGGCAACACTGAGGAAGAAGAAGAAGATTTAAAATCATTTTAAGATCCTATCAAACCTGAAGTATTGGCTCCCAGTTTGCAGTGGTAGTAGTGCCACTAAATCCCTGAGAAATGTGAATGTAGTGTTCCACGACTGTTCCTTGGTATAAAGGAGTGGGGTCATTGACTCTGGATGCTGGCTTCTCAAAGAACCATTGTGAGTTCATTGACCTTGTGGAAGAGAATCCTGAATTCTGCAAGCAGATGGACATTGGATTATTTGTAATGGTAGTTGTTATGTATCTCTACATAATATCATGTAATAAAACTCAAGGATGTAGGTAAGTGAACAGGTATAGAGAAAAGACAGTAACATTGACTTTGGAAAAAATAACATTAACTTAGGAGAAAATAACAATTAATTAAAAAATAACATTTACTTTGTGAAGGGGTTCTCAACCTTCTTCAGTTCTTGCATCCCTGTGGCTGTTGATAAATCTGCCGGTGCTCCTTTGGCTTGTTTTAAATCTTACCATATCGCCTTGGATGTTAGTTGGAAGTTATATTGTTATATAGTTACATGGAAGTTGGATGTTAGTTGGAAGTTATAGTTATATAGTTACATGGAAGTTGGATGTTAGTTGGAAGTTATATCTCCCTAGTTGTTAGTAAACCTTCCTGTACTTTACTGAACCTCCCTGTATAAGTCCATACAGTCGGCAGCAGTCACTGGTAACATCATGGAAATGTACGAGGGCATAAAAAAAGCATTGGATCTACAAGAAAGTCTACAGCTCAACTAAAATCTGCAACAGGTGAGATTATTCTGGACAGGGAAATGCAAATGAAGAGATGGGCCGAACACTATTCAATCTTGTGTACCTGTAATAATGTAGTGGTGGACTCCGCTCTCAACGAAATCGAGGTTCTGCAGGTATTGCTGGAACATGACGATAAACCGAGCATTTAGGATGTAGAAAAAGCTAGTGATGGCATGCCAGTGAGAAAGGCCCATGGTAGGGTTGGCATTCTAGCAGAAATAATCAAATGCGGGGAAAATATCCTTCTTTAATACCTGTACAAAAATGTCAGCAAGTGTTGGGGAAGGGGGGGGGGGGGGGCGCGGCGCCTGTAACACAGGACATGAAAGACGCCAACATAACCACCCTTTACAAAAGAAAAAAAAGGGCAACTTCTCAACACCGTAGTCAAAATGTATGCTTGTGTCATCCTGAGCAGACTGCGGAAGCTGGCCGATAGGGTGTATCGGTAGTCTCAGTGTGGTTTTCGCGCAGAACGGTCCAACGTTAATATGGTTTCTGCATGCAGTACTAGAGTAGAATCAGTTTGAGACTCCTCTGCATGTAGTACCAATGTGGCATCAGTTTGAGACTCCTCTGCGTGCAGTACTTCTCACTCACAGTCTCTCTTGAAAGTGTTCTCAGGTAATGATCTGAAGTGAAGTCTTTTCTCTCCAATGCCAGTTCTCAACTGAGCGTCTCTTTTGAATGTCTTCTCAAGTAATCTTTAAAGTGAGATGTTCTCTCTGTGCCTGTCTCATGTAATCTTTAAAGTCAAATGTTCTCTCTCTGTAATTCTCTCGTAATGCTCTGTGAAGTATTCTCTCTCCGAAGTCAAGTCTATTCTCTCCACCGCCTGCTCTCACTCACCGTCTCTCTCGAAAGAATTCTCAGGTAATGATTCTCACGTTTTTCTCTGTCTGTCTTTTATATTCGATCCCCATCCCCAGATCACGTGATTTCCAAAATGGTGCGCGTTTTTGTCCGTCTGCTTGCCATTATCCCCCTGTTCGTATGGTTTTTCAAACAACGCAGCGACAACAAGTCTATGTGTCTCTAAACACTATCGTTCCAGGTGTTGACACATGGCCCATAGCTTACATCAAGTTATGAATGGTTCGATTTGGTTGCTCAAATACTGGCGGGACTGAGTTCAGCTGCACTGACTTAAATTCCACGAAGAAGAAAGAAATAAATGGTTGTCTAGGCTCTTACTTACACAGCTAAGATCTGTTACAGATATCTATCTGAGTATATCTACAGAAAGACAGATAAAAATATCTATCTGAGTATATCAACACAAAGACATATAAAGATATTTATCTGAGTACATTATCTACATACTTGTATATGCTCTGTTTGATCCACAAATATCTCTATCAGCTTGTAGCCTTGCCCCAAGTATTGACCTAGAACTCCAAGCCAATCACAATGAACTTTCAGTCCCATCGAAAGACCACCAAGCACTGAAACTTGAATAGGGACGCAGGCTACATTGTAGACATATTTTTCATGTGCTCCATCCAAGGGCATCTCGAAGAAGAGGTCACAACCCAAGACTGGAATTAAATGTACATATTTGTTACACATGGAGTTAAAAATACATACATACTTGTATATGCAACATGGAAAATCTCATTAAACATACATACTTGTATATGCAACATGGAAAATCTCATTAAACATACATACTTGTATATGCAACATGGAAAATCTCATTAAACATACATACTTGTATATGCAACATGGAAAATCTCATTAAACATACATACTTGTATATGCAACATGGAAAATCTCATTAAACATACATACTTGTATATGCAACATGGAAAATCTCATTAAACATACATACTTGTATATGCAACATGGAAAATCTCATTAAACATACATACTTGTATATGCAACATGGAAAATCTCATTAAACATACATACTTGTATATGCAACATGGAAAATCTCATTAAACATACATACTTGTATATGCAACATGGAAAATCTCATTAAACATACATACTTGTATATGCAACATGGAAAATCTCATTAAACATACATACTTGTATATGCAACATGGAAAATCTCATTAAACATACATACTTGTATATGCAACATGGAAAATCTCATTAAACATACATACTTGTATATGCAACATGGAAAATCTTATTAAACATACATACTTGTATATGCAACATGGAAAATCTTATTAAACATACATACTTGTATATGCAACATGGAAAATCTCATTAAACATACATACTTGTATATGCAACATGGAAAATCTTATTAAACATACATACTTGTATATGCAACATGGAAAATCTCATTAAACATACATACTTGTATATGCAACATGGAAAATCTCATTAAACATACATACTTGTATATGCAGCATGGAAAATCTCATTAAACATACATACTTGTATATGCAACATGGAAAATCTCATTAAACATACATACTTGTATATGCAACATGGAAAATCTCATTAAACATACATACTTGTATATGCAACATGGAAAATCTCATTAAACATACATACTTGTATATGCAACATGGAAAATCTCATTAAACATACATACTTGTATATGCAACATGGAAAATCTCATTAAACATACATACTTGTATATGCAACATGGAAAATCTCATTAAACATACATACTTGTATATGCAACATGGAAAATCTCATTAAACATACATACTTGTATATGCAACATGGAAAATCTTATTAAACATACATACTTGTATATGCAACATGGAAAATCTTATTAAACATACATACTTGTATATGCAACATGGAAAATCTTATTAAACATACATACTTGTATATGCAACATGGAAAATCTTATTAAACATACATACTTGTATATGCAACATGGAAAATCTTATTAAACATACATACTTGTATATGCAACATGGAAAATCTTATTAAACATACATACTTGTATATGCAACATGGAAAATCTTATTAAACATACATACTTGTATATGCAACATGGAAAATCTTATTAAACATACATACTTGTATATGCAACATGGAAAATCTTATTAAACATACATACTTGTATATGCAACATGGAAAATCTTATTAAACATACATACTTGTATATGCAACATGGAAAATCTTATTAAACATACATACTTGTATATGCAACATGGAAAATCTTATTAAACATACATACTTGTATATGCAACATGGAAAATCTTATTAAACATACATACTTGTATATGCAACATGGAAAATCTTATTAAACATACATACTTGTATATGCAACATGGAAAATCTTATTAAACATACATACTTGTATATGCAACATGGAAAATCTTATTAAACATACATACTTGTATATGCAACATGGAAAATCTTATTAAACATACATACTTGTATATGCAACATGGAAAATCTTATTAAACATACATACTTGTATATGCAACATGGAAAATCTTATTAAACATACATACTTGTATATGCAACATGGAAAATCTTATTAAACATACATACTTGTATATGCAACATGGAAAATCTCATTAAACATACATACTTGTATATGCAACATGGAAAATCTTATTAAACATACATACTTGTATATGCAACATGGAAAATCTTATTAAACATACATACTTGTATATGCAACATGGAAAATCTTATTAAACATACATACTTGTATATGCAACATGGAAAATCTTATTAAACATACATACTTGTATATGCAACATGGAAAATCTTATTAAACATACATACTTGTATATGCAACATGGAAAATCTTATTAAACATACATACTTGTATATGCAACATGGAAAATCTTATTAAACATACATACTTGTATATGCAACATGGAAAATCTTATTAAACATACATACTTGTATATGCAACATGGAAAATCTTATTAAACATACATACTTGTATATGCAACATGGAAAATCTTATTAAACATACATACTTGTATATGCAACATGGAAAATCTTATTAAACATACATACTTGTATATGCAACATGGAAAATCTTATTAAACATACATACTTGTATATGCAACATGGAAAATCTTATTAAACATACATACTTGTATATGCAACATGGAAAATCTTATTAAACATACATACTTGTATATGCAACATGGAAAATCTTATTAAACATACATACTTGTATATGCAACATGGAAAATCTTATTAAACATACATACTTGTATATGCAACATGGAAAATCTTATTAAACATACATACTTGTATATGCAACATGGAAAATCTTATTAAACATACATACTTGTATATGCAACATGGAAAATCTCATTAAACATACATACTTGTATATGCAACATGGAAAATCTTATTAAACATACATACTTGTATATGCAACATGGAAAATCTTATTAAACATACATACTTGTATATGCAACATGGAAAATCTTATTAAACATACATACTTGTATATGCAACATGGAAAATCTTATTAAACATACATACTTGTATATGCAACATGGAAAATCTTATTAAACATACATACTTGTATATGCAACATGGAAAATCTTATTAAACATACATACTTGTATATGCAACATGGAAAATCTTATTAAACATACATACTTGTATATGCAACATGGAAAATCTCATTAAACATACATACTTGTATATGCAACATGGAAAATCTTATCAAACATACATACTTGTATATGCAACATGGAAAATCTCATTAAACATACATACTTGTATATGCAACATGGAAAATCTTATTAAACATACATACTTGTATATGCAACATGGAAAATCTCATTAAACATACATACTTGTATATGCAACATGGAAAATCTTATTAAACATACATACTTGTATATGCAACATGGAAAATCTCATTAAACATACATACTTGTATATGCAACATGGAAAATCTTATTAAACATACATACTTGTATATGCAACATGGAAAATCTCATTAAAAATACATACTTGTATATGCAACATGGAAAATCTTATTAAACATACATACTTGTATATGCAACATGGAAAATCTCATTAAACATACATACTTGTATATGCAACATGGAAAATCTCATTAAACATACATACTTGTATATGCAACATGGAAAATCTCATTAAACATACATACTTGTATATGCAACATGGAAAATCTCATTAAACATACATACTTGTATATGCAACATGGAAAATCTCATTAAACATACATACTTGTATATGCAACATGGAAAATCTCATTAAACATACATACTTGTATATGCAACATGGAAAATCTCATTAAACATACATACTTGTATATGCAACATGGAAAATCTCATTAAACATACATACTTGTATATGCAACATGGAAAATCTTATTAAACATACATACTTGTATATGCAACATGGAAAATCTTATTAAACATACATACTTGTATATGCAACATGGAAAATCTCATTAAACATACATACTTGTATATGCAACATGGAAAATCTTATTAAACATACATACTTGTATATGCAACATGGAAAATCTCATTAAACATACATACTTGTATATGCAACATGGAAAATCTCATTAAACATACATACTTGTATATGCAACATGGAAAATCTCATTAAACATACATACTTGTATATGCAACATGGAAAATCTCATTAAACATACATACTTGTATATGCAACATGGAAAATCTTATTAAACATACATACTTGTATATGCAACATGGAAAATCTTATTAAACATACATACTTGTATATGCAACATGGAAAATCTCATTAAACATACATACTTGTATATGCAACATGGAAAATCTCATTAAACATACATACTTGTATATGCAACATGGAAAATCTCATTAAACATACATACTTGTATATGCAACATGGAAAATCTCATTAAACATACATACTTGTATATGCAACATGGAAAATCTTATTAAACATACATACTTGTATATGCAACATGGAAAATCTTATTAAACATACATACTTGTATATGCAACATGGAAAATCTCATTAAACATACATACTTGTATATGCAACATGGAAAATCTTATTAAACATACATACTTGTATATGCAACATGGAAAATCTCATTAAACATACATACTTGTATATGCAACATGGAAAATCTCATTAAACATACATACTTGTATATGCAACATGGAAAATCTTATTAAACATACATACTTGTATATGCAACATGGAAAATCTCATTAAACATACATACTTGTATATGCAACATGGAAAATCTCATTAAACATACATACTTGTATATGCAACATGGAAAATCTCATTAAACATACATACTTGTATATGCAACATGGAAAATCTCATTAAACATACATACTTGTATATGCAACATGGAAAATCTCATTAAACATACATACTTGTATATGCAACATGGAAAATCTCATTAAACATACATACTTGTATATGCAACATGGAAAATCTCATTAAACATACATACTTGTATATGCAACATGGAAAATCTCATTAAACATACATACTTGTATATGCAGCATGGAAAATCTCATTAAACATACATACTTGTATATGCAACATGGAAAATCTCATTAAACATACATACTTGTATATGCAACATGGAAAATCTCATTAAACATACATACTTGTATATGCAACATGGAAAATCTCATTAAACATACATACTTGTATATGCAACATGGAAAATCTCATTAAACATACATACTTGTATATGCAACATGGAAAATCTCATTAAACATACATACTTGTATATGCAACATGGAAAATCTCATTAAACATACATACTTGTATATGCAACATGGAAAATCTCATTAAACATACATACTTGTATATGCAACATGGAAAATCTCATTAAACATACATACTTGTATATGCAACATGGAAAATCTCATTAAACATACATACTTGTATATGCAACATGGAAAATCTCATTAAACATACATACTTGTATATGCAGCATGGAAAATCTCATTAAACATACATACTTGTATATGCAACATGGAAAATCTCATTAAACATACATACTTGTATATGCAACATGGAAAATCTCATTAAACATACATACTTGTATATGCAACATGGAAAATCTCATTAAACATACATACTTGTATATGCAACATGGAAAATCTCATTAAACATACATACTTGTATATGCAACATGGAAAATCTCATTAAACATACATACTTGTATATGCAACATGGAAAATCTCATTAAACATACATACTTGTATATGCAACATGGAAAATCTCATTAAACATACATACTTGTATATGCAACATGGAAAATCTCATTAAACATACATACTTGTATATGCAACATGGAAAATCTCATTAAACATACATACTTGTATATGCAACATGGAAAATCTCATTAAACATACATACTTGTATATGCAACATGGAAAATCTCATTAAACATACATACAAGTAGGAAGGTACAACTAATGAAATTCTCATTTTTTGTTCTCAAACTTCCCCTACCAAACCCTAAAAATGAGAATGGAGTGCCTTATGTCATAGTTTACAGCTTGACTGCGATATTTGCACCTTTCGGTCTGACACATCTGACTTCAGCATAGCACTTTTGGATTCCGGGTTAGCATTCCATCTTTGACCCCATCGTCTTAGCCAGTCTGCCCTGTTGCAGCCTGTTATCCAGGATCACCCCGTGAAGGCGGAGAAGGGTCTTGGCAGCTCTGGGTCGCTTGCCCGGAAGCTAGCAGTCAGCTTTGGGTTGCTGACTGTTACAGCTCATGGACTGCTCAGCATCTTGATCCCACTAATGGAATTAAGTATTTCAATGAATACTTGGAATTCTGGTATTCAAACAGGCAGGTGTATGTTTGCTGCCAGGTAGCTAAAGACTATCCATATCAGATTCTTTTTTGTGATTATACTTCCTGCGTCTTACTAGTCCTGGGAAAAGGTAGGTAGCATATTGGATAGGAATATCAATATTTTGTATAAACTATTGCCCTGACAGTGGTTGACAGCCCGAGCTTTATGATTTTTAACTGCCAAGGGTTCTTTTATGTGCACAGCATGCTCACGGCACATCCAAGGTTATTGTCTATCTCTGATAGGATTAAGCACACAATTTCACATCCCTTGAGACCAAGAACCGCTTGAAACTTGAGAGGTTGATGCCTGCTGTTTCATGCTTTTTTTTCCAATTTTTCAGGAGTGGGCACCTTACCGCTCCACTATAGAATAACCCCACTGCCTCGAAAGAGAGCATGTCGTAAGACGCGACTGTGTGATATGAGGCGATGAGGCTAACATCTGGTCAGGCAAAACACACTGATTAGATAATGTTAGTCAGGGTCAGGAGAAATATACTGGCCAAGACGCTTACCTGACCTCCTTGATGGTGGTCATGGAAATGGGCTGTTGTCGAGGACAATAGTCTGGCTAACAGGGTGAGGTTCGACATGATCACTGTAGTAGTGAGCAACACACAGATAAAGCCAAACATAGCACAACTGCCTGGAGGACGCCGGTCCACCTTGATCAGCACTCTCGGGATGTGAGGAAAGCTACTGCAACCTGCCACTTTTCATCCTTTTCAGGATGCACAATAGAGTAACCTACTCATTGTGCGCATTCACAAACAACAGCTGTGCGACATGGCATAACACCGGCCATGGTTAGGTGGTTTGTTCAGAGTATCATAGCTGGCACCTAACAGGCTGTGTGTCTACTTTGTTCTAGTGTTTGAGCCTATTAAGATTGATTCGCACATCGGTTAACTACCCTCTAGAAAACTGATTGTATACAGACTCTACAGAGTCTTCTAACAAGTATAAAGACGCTAAGTTAAGTTAAGTATAGCTACCTCCATTTATATATAATTTTTTAAAATATTAATGCTACAAAGACATTTAAATAAACAATAAACTCACAAGAAAAACAATTCAGGAACACAATTATGAAAACAGATTCCATCACCCCATAATACTCATCCTCTCTTGCAATTTTGTTTCTATCTTCATGTTTCCATGTTACTCCTTACAAAACATAGAGCTACCACTTCAAAGACCCCTTATGGAAGCTTTCCCCCAAAGCAATTAGTGAGTTCTTACAGTGGTGTTTGGGCACTTTTAGAAAATCTGATTCTTCCTTTCTGGACAAATTGTTAAAACATTTCTCAGATCTTCAAATACCAAAGGTTTTCATACTTAGAAGCCTTTTGACACATGTGAGTCTTCTGTGCATTCCTCCTCCTCCTCCTACGCGCGCTCGTACGCACGCACGCACACACACATATATATATATACATACACAGTATGTTAATGTGGAGAGTGGTACAATAGGAAGCAATATGGCTCTTTTCGTCTATACAGACAGTTTTTAAACAGGTAAAAACCTCATTTGGCAGCTCTCTTCATGGTTGATCTTGTCCAGTTCAGATAGGCACATTTTATCATAGTGGCAACTGGTCTTGGATATAAGCTTACATTTACTTGTACACTTTCTTTGCTTTTTAGCACTTCTTCAAGTCCCAACACCTCTGTATAATGTTACCTTCCATACAGCTCTATCTTCAGCCATTTCTTCCCACTTTTGAAAGTCTATGGATGTCTTTCATTGAGGTGTTACATTAATCTTTGTATCTCAACATTGGTCTACCTACACATCTCCTCCCTTCTGAAAGTTCACAGAATGGCACCTGTTTGGGTATCCGGTTGTTTTCCATTCTTCTCACATGCCCCAACCATCTCAGTTTTCTACTACTAGCTTCATATTAAACATCTGACAAATTATAGTAATGTAGAGGATACTATTTGGCATAGTTTTGGATTGGGTTTTGAGAAATTATGCCCCAGCCGAATATTTTTGCATACAATGGGTAAATACCACAATTCTAGAGAACTTTGATTTCGCAGATGACCTGCCCTCTTGAGTTTCACTACTACAAGTTGGATCGGCTATGCCGCATATCAGAACAGATAGGACTCCAAATCAATGTTTTTAAGATGAAGGTCATGAATTTTAGCAATAAACCTGCTATTATCCAGTTGCATGGAGAAGTATTACAAACAGTTGACAGTTTCACTTTTCTGGAAAGCAAAATTACTTAAAATGGAATCTAAGGAAATTTTCACTCGCATTGCTTTAGCTACAGGTGCCTTTACCCAATTAAAGAACATCAGGAAATCAAAATCACTGAGCGAGCACACATAGCTCAGGTTAACTCCAACGTATTACCAATACTAACCTATTTATGTAAATGCAGAAAAATAACATAGGCATTGGAAAAGAGGCTAAATGCATTCGAGAATAAGTGTCTTAGAAAACTGATGAACATTGGCTGGGAGGAATTCATAACCAAAAAAAAAAATTAGAGAAGTCACCAATCAACAATATATTTCATCACCCATCAGGAAAAACCAGTGGTCATACATCAGACATGTTCTTAGAATGGACAGCAACAGACACCCTCTGCAAGCATTTATGCGAGGAAGACCAAAAGAAACTCTCCGCTGAAATTCGTCAGATAGGGCTTCACTATGGGGTTGAACAATATACTCAAGAACCAGCACAAAAATGAACTCGGTGCTCTGGCAGACTCGCTCGAACGCCTGTCCCAGTGCTTCAAAAAAAGCCCAGTCAAGTGGATACCACCCCACTGCAATATTCCAGGCAACAAGGAGGCGGACAGACTCGCCCGAGAGGGAGGAATGCTGCAGCAGAAACAGAACTCACATACAATGAGACAAAAGCATTCATCAGGGCAACATACAGTGCAAAATGGAAAAAAGACCACCCTGGCCACATAGAAAGTGATGCCTACCATCAGCTCTCCAGGCGAGACCAGGTGATCATTCTCCGGCTACGCACAGGTCACAACAAACTTAGATGCCATCTGTACAACAAGTTCAACATTAGCACTACAGACCTTTGTGCCTGTGGCACAGCCCCCATGGGGGTAGAACATATTTTGCAGTCCTGTCCACTGTATACCGACAAAAGAAGTAGCATTTGGCAACAGCCAGTGTTCTTCCACGAGAAGCTGTATGGAAGCGTACAGAGACTTGAGTCGACCGCTGCCTTCGTTAGAGTCATTGAAGTTGAGGTCTGAAGATGAACGAGGAAGAAGAAGAAGAACAATATACATGAACTGAAAAGTGTGAAATCATGCATTTGAAATTGGAGAGCACTAGTTTCTACATTTTGGACCATGCGAGGCACTTAGAGAACATTGATTGATTGAGGGGACACTGCTGTTGTACAGTGGTGCCCAACCTTTTAAAATTGTGGGCTGTAATGTCAATTTTGGCAGGCTCGATGGCTGAACTTTAAATAAAATTGCTGACGCACACGAGTAGCAATTTTATCATGGTTGGTATAGATGTATACACCACCTCATCTATGTACCGGGGACGATGTGAGCTAGTGGTTAAGTGACACAGCTCACATCCCAAAGGAGCTGGGTTCGCTCCCCAATCACAGCACCGGCCGCTACCCCGGGGAAGCAAACCCTTAGAAAATGCAGGAGGAAGCAGACTCTAACATAAAATACATGCCGAAGTAGGATGCACTGGGACGACAGGCGCAATATAAAAACACAGTGAAACGCACACCGCCTTGGGAAATAGAGAAATAAGGCAAACACCAAAATGTACCAGTTTTTACTTGTGGCAGTGAGTCATGGAAAATCCCAACCCAAAGAAACCAACACCAAACATCAGAAAGGTGATCCAAGTAACAAGAAGAGACATGGTCTGCAATCAGACAATACAACAGCATCTCAAAATCCAGCTCTTAAATATTCAAGTAGAGCAATCTATACTTCAATGGTTTGGCCATGTCTCCAGAATGAAAGAAGATCGGCTATCATAGCAGTCGTGAAAAGCAAAGAGTCAAGGATCCAGACCCAGAAGATAATACAAAGTTTGGTGGAATTACAACATAAGGCAGTCTATAAGAGACTATGGACTAAACTGGAATCAGCGAAGAGGAAGACAGGTGATAGAATGGTCTTGGATCAAGAAGCTGAGCAGTGCATGGGCTATAGCGGCCAGCGACCCAAAGCTGACTGCTAGCATCAGGGTCAGCAACACAAAGCTGCCAAGACCCATCTTTATCTCCACGTGGTGATCCTAGATAACAGGCTGCAAAAGGGCAGACTGGCTAAGCAGAGGGGATCAAAGAGGGAAGGCTAACCCGGTACCCAAAAAAGGCCAGCTGAAGTGGGACGTGTCAGACCAAAAGGTGCAAATACCGCAGTCAAGCTCTTTCTGGCAAACCTCTGTACCCTAAGATAGAAGAGGAGCAACTAAGCAAGTAAGTAAAGATGTAAATTTTATAAAGTGATTTGCAGGCTGGATTAAACACCTAGTAGAGCTGGGATCTAGCTAGTAGGTGACATGTTGGACACCCCTAATATAAGTACATATGGATGAATTTGCTAACAGGTCACGAGTTGGATACCTCTACTATAGTACATACGGACAGATTTGCTAACAGATCACATGCTGGAAACCCCACCCCTACTATAGTACATACAGATGGATTTGCTAACAGGTCACATGCTCGAAACCCCACCCCTACTATAGTACATACGGACAGATTTGCTAACAGATCACATGCTGGACACCCCACCCCTACTATAGTACATACAGACAGATTTGCTAACAGGTCCCATGCTGGACACCCCACCCCTACTATAGTACATACAGACAGATTTTCTAACAGGTCACATGCTGGACACCCCACCCCTACTATAGTACATACAGACAGATTTGCTAACAGATCACATGCTGGACACCCCACCCCTACTATAGTACATACAGACAGATTTGCTAACAGGTCCCATGCTGGACACCCCACCCCTACTATAGTACATACAGACAGATTTGCTAACAGGTCACATGCTGGACACCCCACCCCTACTATAGTACATACAGACAGATTTGCTAACAGATCACATGCTGGACACCCCACCCCTACTATAGTACATACAGACAGATTTGCTAACAGGTCACATGCTGGACACCCCACCCCTACTATAGTACATACAGACAGATTTGCTAACAGATCACATGCTGGACACCCCTGCTAAAGTACATTCGGATGGATGTGAAATCAGAATGAGGCTTCTCTGCTAGAGGAGAAAGCATTACAAAGCAAAGCAGAACCAACATAGTAAAAATATCCAGTATGAGAGTTTTGTCTTATCCACTTGTGCAGTATGGCATCATGGTGAGCCGTATTTTTCTGTCCAGGGCCAGACTCTTCGCTGAAGTAGTCGTCATCCCATGACAATTGAAAATGTCCCCAACATTTTCTATCCATCTGGTTCTCGATCTGCCACGGTTGCAAAAACCCGAACGCTGTTCGTTATAGGCGCACAGGGGTAGTTGGTCAGGATGCATTCTCATCAGGCCGTCGATCCAATTAATTCTCACTTCATCAATATATTCAGAGCAGGGTCTGTCTTCAACTATTCTTCTCATAGCTAGTATGAGAGTGGAGGTAATTACTGCTGTTTTGGGGTTAGTATCTGAGATCTCAGTAATCAGGGTTGCTAGGGTGTTATGGTCCATGCTTCTTAACGTCCAGAAGGGATTACCTCGGCATCATCATTAACTTGTTGATCAGACCTGAGACTGGTTCTAAGTTTGTCTAAGTATATCTCTATCCTATTTACTGCAGCTTTCTTCATTTCAGCATAGGTTCATACTTTAATGTTTCTGTTTGCCTGAGATGTAAAGGTGAGTCTTGGTCACCCCTTTCATCTTTTCCTCTAGATCTTTCCCTCTGTAGAAGACTTTCATGTCTCATATTGTGCCTCAGCCAATTTAATCTTTGTTTTTGTATAATTTTCAATATTTGCTTTTTGTGCACTTAACTTAGTGAGGACACTGTCATTGGATCTTTTTTCTGTCCAACTCACTCATTCTATTCTACAGTAGCACCACATTTGAAATGCTTCCAAGCTTTTTTCATCCGTCTTTGCTAGTCAATGTTTCAGCTCCATTTAGTGCAATTGGCTGTACATAAGTAGTAATTATTCTTTTCCTCCGTTCTATTCTGATAGTCTTTAAGGTTAGCAATTTATGTTTTTCTCTGAAGGCCTTTTTTGCCAATCAATCCTCAGCAAGGGTTGAATTTATTCAAAGAGGCAGACTTCTGGGACCATGGATATTTTTCCTGGTAATGCTTGGATTCATGGAAATGAAATAACTAATATGCTGGTTCCAAAAACATCTGTTGTGGAACATTAAATAAGAGAGACATAATCACTTAATGAGTGCTTGTTTGACAATTACACTGCATAAAATGAATCATAATCCCAAAACTGAAGGAGTTTGAAATCAAATGTAGGGCAAACAGGGAAGTGTGCACTAAAGTGCATATGAGGAGTGTGTATAACCAGCAAGCTACAAGACCCACACACATTACATACCATTTACTAACAGATGTTGTGTCCCTAAGGGTTTATCAAGGGATATTTTGATCTCGACAGCGAAAGAAATGATTCCCAAGAATCCACACAAGACACAGAGCTATATAACAGAGGAAACACAGAAACTCATTGCAGAAAGGCAACAATTAAAACAAATGGGAAGTAAGGGGGCCAACACAACATATAAAAACTGCGCAAAAAGTTAGAAGAGAAATAAGCAAAGATAAAAGAAAATACATAGTAGAAACGTGTAAGGATATAGAAAACCTACAGCAACAAGGCAGAGAGAGAGATGCATTTAAAGCAATAAGAACACTGACAAGGGAGTTCCGTCCAGTTCCACATGTCATGAATGACAAAGAGGATAACACATTAACAGAAACCAAAAACATACTGAATAGATGGAGAGAGTACTGCAGAACCATGTATGGAGATAGCACAAAGCATTCAGTTACAATCCTACCAAAGGATGAGAAAGAACCTGAACCAACATTGGAAGAAGTACGCTCAGCAATTAAAAGCCTGAAAAAGGGAAAGTCCCCAGGATGCGATGATATCCCAGCAGAGCTAATACAAGCAGGAGAGAAGGCATGTGCTCGAGTCTATCACAAGCTGTGTAAACAGATATGGCACAGTGCAGAGTGGCCAGAAGCATGGAAGAAATCAATTTATATTCCCCTCCCCAAAAAAGGCAACATGAAGCTGTGCACGAACTACCGCGCTGATCAGCCACCCTAGCAAGATACTCTTGTGAATGCTATTAAAAAAGGTAGAGAAAAGGTTTGAATCTGAAATTCACGTAGTACAGCAAGGTTTTAAGAAAGACAGAGGGACCCGGGACCACATATTCAATTTAAGGAATATCTATGAAAAATGTAGAGTTTAATGTAGACCTGTACACATGTTTCATTGATTACACTAAGGCCTTCAACACGGTAAAACATAAAAATTTATGGAGAATCATGAAGGAAATGGGTTTTCCTTTGCACATAGTCTATCTAATTGAAACATTATACCAAGATCAACAAGCCGCTGTCTGAGTATCTGGGCAAACATCAGATTGGTTTGCAGTACCAAAGGGAGTACGACAGGGATGTATCCTCTCACCTTATCTGTACAACATATATGCGGAATGCATAATGAGAAATAATCGAGAAGATGTGAACATTGAAAGTTTCGACCCATTTACGATTGGGGGGCTACGAGATTCCAAAGTTACAATACGCAGATGACACAGTGATACTATCAAGAAGTGCAGAAGGGCTAGAGCAGCTATTTTCAGCCGTTAATGGACATAGTAAAGATAAAAATATGTTCATAAACATAAATAAAACAAAGATAATGACCACCAACAAAACACAATGTCAGCATAAATTTACAGTGGGTGGTGAGGAAATAGATCAGGTCACACATTTTGAATATCTGGGCTCCAGAATTGACAAAAATGGCGACTGCTCGAAAGAAATCAGAAGAAGACTAGCTATGGCAATGCAGAGACTGAACAGCCTGAAGAAATTATGGCAGAGCACCAACAAAATGATAAAAGTAAAATTCTTGAGAGTCTGTGTTTTTCCTGTGGCAGCTTATGGCTGTGAATCATGGACAATTACCAAAAGTTCTAGAGTAAGAATCGAATCCTTCGAGTCAAAATGTTACAGAAAGATCCTCAGAATACCCTGGACAGAGAAAAAAAAACAAAAGCAGACATTCGGCAAGAGTTGAGCATAGAAGAGAACTGGTTTATCAATTCCATTTTGGCTAGAAAATGCAAATACTTTGGTCACGTCAAGAGACACAATGGTCTTGAGAGAACGGTGATGGCAGGTATGGTGCCAGACAAAAGAGGAAGGGGTAGACCAAGAAGATGATGGCACCAAGATATCCAAGAATGCCTGAGTATAACTGTGGCGGAGGCTGGTGTTTTGGCAAGGGAACGAGTTTCTTTCAGACAGACTACAAAGGACATGCTACATGATGATGATGGGTTTATCTCAAATTTAGTGATGTTGGTTCTGCTGAACACACAGCAAATGTTTATGTTTCAACAAGTGAAAATTCAAAGTTGATGAAACATAACACTACAAGAACAACATAAACGAAGATAGGTATTTACTTGGGTTTATTCGAGCTCCAAATTTGGCTCTGTCATCCGTAATTTGCCCAGTGAGTTCAATACATATAAGTCTCCCTCCGTTGTCAGCATTGTTTGAGATAGTTTGAAACAGATGAGTTGTGTCAGTTACAACATCAACTGGACGTGCGATATATCCATTAAACACCATTTGTGGATGGATCATAGATTTCTCAATTCGTAACTGAAATCTTTCATTGCTGGGGAATTGAGGGTAGCGGCAGAAAATGCCCTGAAAGGGTGTCAAGACTTCTGTTGAGAATAAGCCACCTGTTCTTTGAACCTAGTTAGATAGAAACACACAGTAGTTTGGTTACGTTAGTCGCTCTAACATGGGGACACAAAGAAAGAAACAAGATGGCAAGAGAGGATGAGTGATTTGGGGTGATCGAATCTCTTTTCATAATTGTGTTCCTGAATTGTATTTCTTGTAAATTTATTGTTTATTGAAATGTCTGTGTAGCATTAATATTATTAAAAGTTATATATATAAATGAGGGTTGCTATCATCATGTAGCATGTCCTTTGTAGAACATCGCTACCATCACTGTCTGAAAGAAACTCGTTCTCTTGCCAAAACTCCAGCCTGGGCCAGTCATACTCAGGCATTCCTGGATATCTTGGTGCTATCATCTTCTTGGTCTACCCATTCCTCTTTTGCCTGGCACCATACCTTCTAACACCATTCTCTCGAGACCGTTGTGTCTCTTAATGTGACCAATGTATTTGCATTTTCTAGCCAAAATGGAATTGATAAACCAGTTCTCCTCTATGCTCAACTCTTGCCGAATGTCTACATTTGTTTTTTTCTCTGTCCAGTGTATTCTGAGGATCTTTCTGTAACATTTAGACTCGAAGGATTTGATTCTTTGTCTGAAAGTTTTGGTAATCGTCCATGATTCACAGCCATAAGCTGCCACAGGAAAAACACAGACTCTCAAGAATTTTACTTTTATCATTTTGTTGGTGCTCTGCCATAATTTCTTCAGGCTGTCCAGTCTCTGCATTGCCATAGCTAGTCTTCTTCTGATTTCTTTCGAGCAGTCACCATTTTTGTCAATTCTGGAGCCCAGATATTCAAAATGTGTGACCTGATCTATTTCCTCACCACCCACTGTAAAGTTATGCTGACATTATCTTTGTTTTATTTATGTTTATAAACAGGTTTTATCTTTACTATGTCCATTAACGGCTGAAAGTAGCTGCTCTAGCCCTTCTGCACTTCTTGATAGTATCATTGTGTCATCTGCGTATCATAACTCTGGAATCTAGTAGCCCCCAATCGTAAATGGGTCAAAACTTTCAATGTTCACATCTTCTCGAGCATTTCTCATTATATATTCCGCATATATGTTTTACAGATAAGGTGAAAGAATACATCCCTGTCGTACTCCCTTTGGTACTGCAAACCAATCTGATGTTTGCCCATATACTCAGACAGCAGCTTGTTGATCTTGGTATAATGTTTCAATGAGATGGACAATATGCAAAGGAAACACCATTTCCTTCATGATTCTCCCCAGATTTTGATGTTTTACCGTTTGGAAGGCCTTGGTGTAATCAATGAAACATGTGTACAGGTCTACATTAAACTCTCTACATTTTTCGTAGATATTCCTTAAGTTAAATATGTCAGGGGACGGCGTGGCCTAGTGGTTAAGTGACACGGCTCACAACCAGAAGGTGCTGGGTTCGATCCCCATTACAGCACCAGCCGTTACCCCGAGGAAGCAAACCCTTAGAAAATGCAGGAGGAAGCAGACCCTTACATAAAATGCATGCTGTAGTCGGATGCACTGGGCCTACAGGGGCAAAATAAAAACCACAGTGCACGCACACCGCCTTGGGTATTAGAGAAAAAAGGCGAACACAAAAGAAAAAAAAAATTGGGGGGAGTGGAATATAAATTGATTTCTTCCATGCTTCTGGCCACTCTGCACTGTGCCATATCTGTTTACACAGCTTATGATAATAGACTTGAGCACTCGCCTCCCCTCCTGCTTGTATTAGCTCTGCTTGGATATCATCGGATCCTGGCGACTTTCCCTTTTTCAGGCTTTTAATTGCTGAGCGTACTTCTTCCAATGTTGGTTCAAGTTCTTTCTCATCCTTTGGTAGGATTGTAACTGAATGCTTTGTGCTATCTCCATACATGGTTCTGCAGTACTCTCTCCATCTATTCAGTATGTCTTTGGTTTCTGTTAATGTGTTATCCTCTTTGTCATTGATGACATGTGGAACCGGACGGAACTCCCTTGTCAGAGTTCTTATTGCCTTAAAGGCATCTCTCTCTCTCTGCCTTGTTGCTGTAGGTTTTCTATATCCTTACACATTTCCACTATGTATCTTCTTTTATCTTTTCTTATTTCTCTTCTAACTTTTTAAACGCAGTTTTTATATGCTGTGTTGGTCCCCTTACTTCCCATTTGTTTTAATTGTTGCCTTTCTTCAATGAGTTTCTGTGTTTCTTCTGATAAATAGCTCTGTTTCTTGTGCGACATCCTGGGAATAATTTCTTTCGCTGTCGAGATTAAATTATCCCTTGCATACGATGTCAACCCTTCATGTACCGCAAGCAACGCCTCAAATTTGTTTTCTACTTTGATGTTGTATTCAGTAGGTATTACTGTTACATCGAAGCGTATTGGCTAGCAACCTTTGTTGATTCTACGTAGCCTTGTATTGAAAACTGCAAACAGTAATCCGTGGTCCGTATCACAGTCTGCTCCTGGCAGCATTTTTGTTGCTATACACAACTTAACTTAATGTCTTTATACTGGGTTAAAAGACTGTGCAGAGTCTGTATACAACTAGTTTCTTGGAGTGTGGTTAACCGATGTGTGAGTCAATCTTAATAGACTCAAACACTAGAGCAAAGTAGACCTGCAGTCTGTTAGCCGCCATCAATGCTGTTCTTAACAAACCACCTAACCATGGCTGGTGTTATGTCATGTCATGCAGTTAGTCGCCTCTTACACCATGCTTTCTGTGGGACAGTGGTGCTATTCTTGTCTTTATCACACACAAAGACCCTGGCAGACCACAGAGCAGAAGGATGCAGAAATAAGGGCTTGTTCATGTTCAAAGGTGTTCTTTCATTTTGTCAATAATTAGTTTCTATTCAGTTTGAAAATGTTTTGCACTTGGTAAAAAGTGGACCATAGAGAAGCAGAAATATGTTCTTTCCATGTTTAAAATGTTCTTTCATTGATTGTTGTTGTAATGGATCAAGTGGAACTCGAGGGTCTTGTCATTCAACCCAATTGTCATCAAGTAATGCTGTTTGTAAATGTTTATTTGCTGTTTAGTTTCCCACAAACTACTCCATTTATTTGGTCTCAGAGGAAAAAGCATTTTTCTAGCATCTTTGAGCGAAGAGCAATCACAGATATGCTGATCAATGGTTTCAATGGTCAAAGTTTGAGGTGAATAAAGCATCAGTACATCTCTTTCCCTTACACAATCCAAAATGAGCTTTTCTCAGCTGTGGCTCAACTACTTACTTACTTATCACTTAGTCTACTCTGAGATTTAGAGGTATTATTTTTCTTCTTCATCGTTCATTCTCAAACTCATGCTACCTATCCCTAAAAGGACTTTGCAAATAGCAGGATGCAGTCCAGAGAATGGAGCATGTTGTGTCGTAGTTTACAGCTTGAATGCGTTATTTGCACCTTTCAGTCCGCCACATTCAACTTCAATAGGCATATTTGGGTACAGAGTTAGCCTTTTCTCTTTGATTCCTTCTCCTTAGCCAGTCTGCTCTGTTGCAGCCTGTTATCCAGGATCATGGCGTGGAAGTGGAGAAGGGTATTGACAGCTCTGGGTCACTGGCCCTGACACTAGCAGTCAGCTTTGGGTCACAGACCACTGCAGCTCATGCACTGCTCAGCATTATGATCCCATTTAAAGGTCTGAGTTTCAACAATTGGAAGTAATTCTTTGTTCACATACTTTCACAAACATTTTTCCAGCCTGACATAGTAGTGATATGCCTTTATATATATCACAGTTTATTTTCCTGCCGAAGTAGGATGTGTCGGACCAAAAGGTGCAAATTTTGCAGCCAAGCTGCAAATTAACAACACAACGCATTCAGTTCTCCTGACAACATCTTGCTACTTGCAAAGCCCTATTCAGGGTTTGGTAGTGGGAAATTGAGAATGAACTCAGCAGAAGAAGAAGTGTTTTATTGCCTTGTCTCTTCCAGATTAGCACTATTGTAGCGTGTTACCTATTGCCTGGTAATCTCTTCTCTCTTTCCAATGATGTTGCAAAGACAGTATGAAGCCACGTCAGTTCAGTCGTTATGTCATCTATACCCAGTGACTAATCTCTAAGGCTGTTCTTTATAGCTCTTTCTATTTCTTGAATCAATATATCAAGTTTCAGGTGATCTTTATTTCTTGTAATAATATTGATTGTTCTAGAGCACCTTTTGAGAAGTTCTTTGGAAGTACTCTTTACATCACTGTTATCTTACGTGATTTATAAATATGAAGGTGTTTGTTGCATATTTTCTTACGTTATCTTAAGTGTTGTGTTCCACATTTATTTTTTGTAACCATCACGGCTGTTTTAAAGATGGCTACTTTCTGTATGACTTGGGGAAGGTATAAACAGTAAGGAAGGGAACTGGCCACCCCATCTCACACAGGCTGCGGCTTAGTCCACGAAGCGTTATCTTCATCCCCGACATAAATTGTTGCCATGAGACCCACCTTTACCTTTACACACAGTTTATGTCTTTGGTTTCTTTATTTAGTGTCTTTTACTTTACTTACCTAGTCTTACCTTTACACACAGTTTATGTCTTTGGTTTCTTTATTTAGAGTTTTTTTACCTTACTTAGTCTTACCTTTACACACAGTTTATGTCTTTGGTTTCTTTATTTAGTGTTTTTTACCTTACTTAGTCTTACCTTTACACACAGTTTATGTCTTTGGTTTCTTTATTTAGTGTTTTTTACCTTACTTAGTCTTACCTTTACACACAGTTTATGTCTTTGGTTTCTTTATTTAGTGTCTTTTACCTTACTTAGTCTTACCTCTACAGTTTATGTCTTTGGTTCTTTATTTAGTGTCTTTTACCTTACTTAGTCTTACCTTTACACACAGTTTATGTCTTTGGTTCTTTATTTAGTGTCTTTTACCTTACTTAGTCTTACCTCTAAAGTTTATGTCTTTGGTTCTTTATTTGGTGTCTTTTACCTTACTTAGTTAGTCTTGTCTCTACAGTTTATGTCTTTGGTTTCTTTATTTAGTGTCTTTTACCTTACTTAGTTAGTTACTCTTCGTCTAACCTGAAGTGCAGTCTGCTATATTACTTTCTTAATCACTCTTTTTCCACCCCGTAGTGTAGTCTTCTACCTTATTTAATCACTTTTTCTTCAACCCCGGGAAAAGAGGTTTCCCAGAAACAGCACCAGACTATAGTAGACAAAGATGATAGTGGGATTCCAGAATTACAGTTATAAGGAAAGACTCAGAAAAACTGGCCTACAGTGTCTAGAAGAGAGAATAATTCGTGGTGACTTAATACAGGTTTATAAGATGATCAGAGGAATGGATAAATTAGACTATAACAAGTTTTTTAAAATACAGCCACCCACAATAACAAGAGGGCATAGCTACAAGCTGACTAAAGAAAGGTCCAGATTAGATATTAGGAAATATTTTTTTAGTCAGAGAGTGGTGTCTGCTTGGAATGCATTGCCAGGGGAGGTATTGAGGCAGGGACAGTTAATGCATTTAAGAATAAACTGGATGCGCAATGCTTTTAGAGCAAGGTGATGTAAATGTAACTGGTTGTATACAGACTCTGCAGAATCTTCTAAACCAGTATAAAGACGTTAAGTTAAGTTATATTACCCACTGTCTTCCACTTGTTCTGGTTGAAGACTAGTGTTCAGCCTCTTATAGATTGTCGTATACTGTTGTTCCTGTGGACTGGGTCAATCTCTGGGTCTGGATCCTGGACTCTTTGCTTACCATGACTGCCTTAGTAGTTGATGTTCTTTCATTTTGTAGACATGGCCAAACCACCAAAGTTGAAGATTGCTCCACTCGAATATGCAAGGGCTGGGGTTTGAGATTGTGCTGCATTGCCTGATTGTGGACCTTTGTCTTTTCTTCATACTCCAGCCACCTTTCTTAGATATCTCATTTCTGACTTTTGTTTTGCAGTCATTGCCCATGATTCGCTTAGGAATATGGTGGGGACAACACCGGTTAACTACTATATTGAAGCACAGAGAGTAAACTGGTTTGATCATTTGACAAGAATGCACTACAAGGAACCTGCAGCTAAACCACACTACATGAAGGCATCATATTCTCAAGCAAGAGGTCGGCCATGGCGACATTGGATAGAGGGGATCACAAGGAAACACTCCAAAAAGTTCAACATGTCGACTGCACAGGCCTGCCACCTAGCACAAACCAGAAGTCTACGCATGCCTCTTTTCTGTGACACCGCAAGGCAAGAGCAGTAGAACAAAAGAAGAAGATATCCGTAAGTCAAAACTGGTACATAGGTGAAGTGGTATACAGTCATCTTAGTTGTCTGACCTATTTCTCTTTTACTGAGAAATACTCTATTTATGGCATGAATAAGTTTGCCAGCTGTTGCTCTTCAAGTAGTCAACCTTTCTTTCATATCTTACATCTTGTCTATTACAGCTGCAAGATATTTGAACTGATTGACCTATTCAAGAGGCTGTCCAATCAGCATCATGTGATATCTCTTTTCTTCTCTCAAGGCCACCATGGAATTTGTTTTGAAACTGCTAATGGCCATCCTTTTGATTGTCAGCTCTTCTTTCAAGCTTTAAGGGTTGGTCTGCAGATCTGCCTCTCATCTTGGCCACATAGTCAGAAACACCAGATCCGTTATATTGTTGTTGCACACAATGAGTAAGTTTAATCTTTTGTGTGCCCTGAAAAGGATGTTAAGTGGCGGGTTATAGTAGCTTTCTTCATATCCCGAGCATGCTGATGAAGGTGGACTGCAGTCCTCTAGGCAGTTGTACTGTGCTTGGCTTCTACTGCGTGGTGCTCACTACTAAATGGATCACATCAATCCACATCTCATCAGCCAGGATGCCTTGAAAACAGCCTGTTTTCAGGGAACACTACATGAAAGAGAGATTGTAGTCTTGGTCAGTATAGTGTGCCTGACCCTGACACCACGTTCTGGTCAGTACGTTGTGCCTGACTGGACTAGCATCTCAATTCTCCAATCCGTTATATAAACTGACATAATCTTCCAGTACCCCACTGAGTACTTTTTGGTTCTCTCCTTAACTGCCTTTACGGCCCTTGGCATTTTTGTATCTTTTCCATTCATAAATATGGCTTTTTTGCATTTAATTTGCTTTTATTTTACATAGTTAGTTTAATTAATTATTAAACTTTGAAACAGTAAATTAAGCTCGGCGTTATTTCCTCTTTTAAAATAAAATATACCTTCACAAATATCTGAATGATAAAGCCTCAAAAGCTTGAAGGTTCATGAGCCAAAAGTTGCTTACCTGTCCTGGTATGTGATAGAAGCTAAGAAGTCTATAGCACTGATCATAGGGTTGAGCCAGAAATGGATAATATGCCTCAACATCGCTTGTAACCATCTCTGTGCCTATGCCAAATGAAATTTTGGTTGACATTTTGACTTGTACATTAACAAACTGATACTGTGCTAAAGGGCCTCCATAAGGTGGTTCAGGTGGTTGCCCTGGTGGTGACAAAACCTGACCTTTCTGTGTAGATTCCTTGTTTCCCATGTTTGCTGTAGGACAAAGTTAGAAAATAATAGAAATGAAATTGATTGATAACAGTAACAATTAGAAGACTCCTCTTTGTTCTCAATCTCCCGCTACCAACCTCTGAACAGGGCTTTGCAAGTAGCAGGATGTTGTCTGGAAAACGGAATGCGTTGTGTCGCTAGTTTACAGCTTGACTGCGATATTTGCACTTTTCGGTCCGACACATTCGTCTTTGGCAGAGAATAGAAGACTTATTGGCCGGATAAAAAAAAAAAGTAAAATAAAGAATTCTGTTATCTTCTAAATACAACTTAATCTGCAACCTCACTAAAAACATTTGTGAGATCAAACAAACAAACAAGTAAAATAACATTGCTTTGATCTTGTAACTATAGATCAGATCTCAAAGGTTGACTGCAATGGTTTTCCAGCCTCTGATTCAATTACACAATTACCAACTGACTACTTAATGCATATTTTAAGATATTACTGATCGTCCTCAAACATACAAGCGAGACCTGGAAGCACTCAAGACTATGGCAGCGGCAAACGTGGAACAAAACACTGCTTTTCATCCTACATCGTCAGTTGGTAACAGTTAGTGCGAACGGTTAGAACAAAAACAGATCAAAAGGATGTGTCTGGTTTTGGGATGCACTAGAGATACCCCAATCCTGTTGTTGTTGTTTCGAATACCCACAATGGGTAGATTTACTCTTCTGTGTGCCCCTGATAAGGACGTTAAATGGTGGGTTACAGTAGCTTTCTTCACATCCCGAGCGTACTGATGAAGGTGGACCAAGGTTCTCATGGCGGTTGTGCTATGTTTAGCTTTATCTGTGTGTCCCTCACTACTGCCGGGAATCACATCGATCCCTCACCTCGTTAGTCAGGCTGCCATGAAAACAGATCGTTTCCAGCGAAGGCTACGAGGAAGCCAAGGTGAGGGTTTTGGCCAGAATGTTTAGCCTGACTCTGACTAACATGTCTGATCAGTATAATTTACCTGACAAGACGTTAGTCTTCCTCCCCAGTGTGAACGGTAAGAACATATACAGATCGAAGGTATGCGTCTGGTTCTGCACTTAAGATACCCTAATCTTGAAGATACAGTATATGCTGGGACTTCTGTTTGTGACATCCATATATAAATTGGCACAAGTCAAAGCCTATATGCAGGTTACCACAAACAAGCGGCATCCACTGCACAATAACACCTCAGACATCAAGGGATCTAGAGAGGAGTGTCATGGATGGCACAGGTATGGAGAACAATTAGACAGGTGACCATTGAGATGATCGTTAAAGAAAAATAATTGATCCCCACTGGTGATAGAATGACAGATTATCAGTCATCATAGCCCTAGGCAAGGAATGCAAGTTAACCAGCTGGCACAGTGATGCCATCATATAGATCAATGCTACACATTGACATATCTGGTTGGGGCTCCTCTGCTAGAGTGAAAGATCAGGATGTCGCTGTGCAGAGCCATTCATACAGAACATCAACCTCCAGTACAAGAATGGAGATGAAAGCAGTGACAGCAGCCAGAAGATAAGGATGATCAAATCAATCAGACAGCCACCAACAGTAACACCAGACGGTTACTATAAGATGAACAGACAAGAATAAACTGTTGTGCTGTGCCTTAAAACAGGACACAACCAACTCTGCAGCCACATGTACACAAAATTGAAGATTGACAACTCAGCTGTATGTACATGCGAACAGGCACCCCAGACCGCAGTGCTACATACTACAGAACTGCCTCAAATATGATATCCAGAGACAATCCCAATGGCCCATAGAAACAATACTGGAAGAGAAACTGTATGGACCTTTATGTGAACTACAAAAGACAGTGAAGTTTATAAAAGAGTCAATATTGCAGATATAGACAACATTTAGAAGCGAACAAAAGAAGAAGAAGTGACTGCAGTTATGACATTGCTATCTGTGACCTATTTAACATTTGAAGTCATCTTGTCAGACTCTCAATCTTTACTTAAAAAAGTAGAGACGGGCTCTCAAACGCAAAAGTGGATGGCAGCTATAGAGACATCAAACCTGCAGAAGCTTGTGTGGATCTACTGCCCTGGTCATGCTGCAAGTTCAGAGCAACAAAAGAGCTGACATCCTGGCTTCACATGCACAAATTATGGGTAAACTAGATATGGATAGGTGCGACATTTTGAAATCTACCAACGTCTGCCTGTTAGATGATGACACTGCAATAAATGAACCCACAATTCCCAGACTGAAGAGCTTGTGAGATTGAATAAGATCAGAGTGGACTGGAGCACAAGAGAGTATCAAGCGGAAGTGTGTACAATCAACGAGTTACAAGAACCATCGGTATCCACACCCGTCGACATTTACTGAGAGAGACTGAACACCTATGGGTATGTCTGGAGTGCAGTCAAGTCGATTTTTAGGAACAGAGCAGAACAGATAATGCAAAACATTCTAGGAACACATACTAAGCATATGACCATTTGCAGTACCATTTCTGGACAAACTCCATGGAGACACCAATAACTTTTGGCTGGCAATGTTTTCTTCAAATGTTGTATGAAACCTTCTGTGCGACAAGATCAAGCTCACCAAAATAAATGTTGTTGCTAAATGTTTGATATGACTTTGATCTCTTAAAATATGACGAGTGCCAGGCCTCCAAAAAAATACCTATGATATGAGACAGTTACCTTCCCAATAACAAGCTAATATGATACAGATAAGGCTAAAATATGATTGATAACTTTTTGCATTGTTTTAAATGAGTCTCATGACTCGTTGCAGATTCTCGTTTCTCAGTCGGAAGGCCTCATATATTCATGCTGAAGTGTGGTTATTTTAGAAGGAAAAAAAAACAACATAATGAGAAACTGTATACATTTCTACATATAGAGGGTTGATACAGTGGCAAAATTGAGGCAAATGACGGAACAGATGGCGGTTTGAAGGAAGCCGAAATAGTTATATTTAAAGTTTGGCTTGGCTTGGTTCATTCTCAATCTCCCACTACCTAACACTGAAAGGACGTAAGTAGCAGAATGTAGTCCAGAGAACAGAATGCGTTGTGTTGTAGTTTACAGCTTGACTGCGATATATGCACCTTTCGGTCGAACACATCCGACTTCAGCAAGTATTTATTGAGTACCGGGTTAGCATTCCCTCTTCGATCCCTTCTCCTTAGCCAGTCTGCCCTGCTGCAGCCTGTTATCCAGGATCACAACGTGGAGGTGTAGAAGGGTCTTGGCAGCTTTGGTTTACTGGCCCTGACGCTAGCAGTCAGCTATGAGTCGCTGACCACTGCAGCTCATGCGCTGCTCATATTTAAAGTTTTATAATTAGAATGTTTATTTCACAATATGATGGTCAAGATGATGTTTTGTCTGTGAAAATAAAGTACTATATAGACAAAGCAGCACAACACAATACATGCAACCCAAAACATACAATCATCTGGTCCTTTTCTCCAAAAAAAAAATAAATAAAATTGGTTGCCTATGGCAAGTAAGGATGGCAACATCATCAGACGGTTTTGCCCTGATGATTCAACTTTCGCTGTATTTGGATTATAGTGAGGAAGAAACAGCTGATTATCAACCTCACTCTCTGGTCCCGAGCCAGTGGCAAGACATGAGATGAGTGTTGGTAACTCAGTATGCAGGCACTCTTGTCCTACCTTCCTTGAAACCAGGGGTCACTTGAAAACTGCAAAACTTGATAGCCTACTGTTTCCTTTTATCGCTTTAAGAGGTGTGTGTTGACCTCCTATGTGAAGACTAAGCCAACGCATTTTGTATGTTCCTGTTGTGGTGATATCTGCAGAAATGTGTTTTGCGTAACGAGATTGTTAGCCACATGCACAACTATCTTTAGTTGCGTTTTTCAACATACATGTGTGTGGAGGTCTTATCTCTCTTTCACAGTAACTCGCTCTGGGGAAAACATTTATATTCTAAGGAACTAATTTATTGTGAAGAAATCCCTTAATGCTATGACAATAAAATATAAAATCCTATTTAGTAATTTAGATGGCATATCCATGAGGAAACACAGACACAAAAACAGCAAAAATCAGGACAAGGCAGTCATCCCTTTTGGACAATGTCATGAGAAGAGGTGGGTTGGAACACAGTGACAACGGGCACAATCGCTGGGAGGAGGAACAGAGGAGACAAAGAGAGACAATACTGGACAGCTTGATGGCATGTCATAGAAGGTGCTCAACAGCAGAACTGATAAGCAATACACGTGATTAGAGGAAGTGGAGGTCCATGATCACCAACCAGCAGGTCACTTGACAATGTCAAGAAACATATCCAGACACAGAATAGACCAGTATATATACAGATGGATCAGCAATGAGATCTATAAAAAATGAAGGACGAGACATTTACACAAAATTAAATAATGGATAAGAAATTCAACTCAGTGGCTATTGGAAAATTCTCAAACATCTTGAGAGCTGAGGCACTAAAAATTGCTGCAATAGCCATTGTGGAAAACAAGAACTATGTCAGAGACAAGATAGGATTCCTTTCAGATTCTCTGTCAGTCATAATGGCTCTCAGAAACCATAAAAACACTGGATTGGACAACCTGTCTGACGCACTCATGAATATAAGCCAAAATTTCAATGGAGTGAAAAGTCAGTGGATCCCTGCATACCTCACGGAAATGAGCAGGCAGATAGAGTGGCGAAAGAGGGAGGCAGCAAACCTCAAACTGACGACAAAACTACAAATGAAGAAATTAGACCAATGATAAAATGTAACTTCAAAGACAAGTGGCACAAAGAAAACCCAGGATCTGATATAGCAGAAGCATACTACTCTTTGCCAAGAAGAGATCGAGTGACAATATTCAGACTGCCAACGGGTCACTGTAAACCGAAACATCATCTGTACAATAAATCAAAAATTGGACACACAGATATGTGTCCATATTGGGAGAATAAACAAACAGTGGAACATGTTCTGCAGGTCTGCCGTCTCTACGAGAAGAACAGAGTGACTACATGGTCTTCCCCAACTCAATTGCGAGATAAACTGTATGGCGATGAGACAAGCCTTGGAAGGACTGCCAAGTTTATGAGGGAGATAGTTGCGATTATTTGAGAGCGAACGACGAAGAAGAAGAAGACTTGACAATGATAACCGAAAAATAATGGACGTATATTTCTATAATCTATTTAAGATACAAGTACAAATTTTTCCATATGAAATTTTCTTGAATTATCAATATAAAATTAACTTTACTTTAGACAGCAACAATGTTAAAATCCACAAATGTAAAGTAAATTACACAACCAAATTATACATAAAATGCTATCATTAATTTATTATTGAAATTGCTATACAAATATTGAAATGAATCGGGGACGGCCTGGGCTAGTGGTTAAGTGACACGGCTCACAATCTGAAGGTGCTGGGTTCGTTCTCCATCACAACACTGGCCGTTACCCCGGAAAAGCAAACCCTTAGCAAATTCAGGAGGAAGCAGACTCTTACATAAAATACATGACAAAGTCAGATGCACTAGGCCGACAGACACAAAATAAAAACCGTAGTGCAATGTACACCACCTTGGGGAATAGAGAAATAAGGCGACACAAAAATTAAAAAACATTTTTTTTTAATGCAATGAATATCATTTGACAATATAAGAACAACCTACATTTTAAGCCAACATTTTACTCTTATAGGCTAAAAATAAAATTCATACAAATACTGAGAAGTTTCTGAGTTATATATGACATAAACGGGAGAGGAGCCTAACATCTGACCAGGCAAAACAAAACTGATCTGACATGTTAGTTAAGGTCAGACAAAATATGCAAGCCACGACCACCATCTCGACTTCCTCGCAGTTCTCCCGGGAAGTGGGCTGTTTTAATGGCAGCTTGGCTAATGAGGTGAGGGATTGATAGGGAACATAGGGTCACAACTGATGCTCTCCATCTGTTCTGATTCAGTGCCATCTTCTTGAGTTCTGCCCATAAGACACCAACTAAACTGACTTCCTCCTCGACTGTTTGCTGCTACATGTTTCCCACTCTCTTTCAATATGCATTTCAATCAAGAACAGGCCGGTTATGCTGTTCGACTTCTTTCTGAGAGTGTGCCCTATCCCTCCCTAATTTCATGCTGTATTGGTTGTTGCTGTGTTCTTTCCCATAGATCTGCATTTGCCCTTACCTCTTGCCATCTAGCACGCTGTATGCGGAGGTAACACTTGTTAACAAAAGTCTGCAATTTGGATGGGAGACCCTTAGTCACATACCACATCTCAGAGCCAAACAGCAGGACTGACTTTATATCTTTATATTTGTGTTAAACAGCCTTATCCTATTCTTCGTGGAGAATACTGCTGAATTCCTTTATTGGACGAAGAGAGTTTAAAGCAAATCTGGCCTTACTGATCCTGCTGGCATTGTCATCTTGGTTTGTTCCTCCGTCTTTATCAATGTTATTTCCCAGATAGGTAAAACTTTGCACTTCTTAAATTATCTAGCCATTTATTGTTTTGTCGTCTCTTTATTTATTTTCATTTCTTTTCTTTATTTTGTTCACACTAATCTGCAATCCTACCTATGCTGCTTCATATGTTAGTATGTCCATCTTTCTTTGTGTGTGTTTGTGACAGCATATATATTTCAAATCGGGATCTTCCAGCTACCTACCATATGTCTACTGTATTCCTGTTTTTTCTACCCTCTGTTGTCTGTCCCATCACTCAATCCATGAGAAAGACTGCTGAAGATAGTTTCAACTGTAACACTAGATTTATCAGTATCACTTGATACATATGTGAATAACTCTTTTAGTGAGAGCCATAATTGTTTCTGGCTCTCAATCATTGCTTCTGAAAGTACAGAAGGACTGGCAATGGCATTGCGGCTACACGCTTCGGGATCTTGTTGGGACCTACTGTCCTAGTAATTCTGGGGTTTGCGGAAATGAGATCGCTGACATCCTGGCCACAAAAACACCATAAGCCTTGTCTAACATGCTGCTGATATAAAAATGTCACCAACCATGCACACCACACATTTATGACAGTCAATAAAATTTGTGTTCATTCCTTATACTTTCCCTACAAAAGAAAAAAACTCATTGAAATAGACATCCCAGTGTATTTTGTCATAAAATGGACTTCTTGCAATTTTATATATTTACAATTGTGAAGGTGTCAAAATGTAGAGCAAATATATTTTTAGTTTTTTGGACAAAACTAATGATCATTTACTAAATGGTGATATCCTGTCATTGTAGAATATGATAAAGTCAAAATTAAAAAAATCATGTAATGAAGTATCATGAGAACAAAATTAATTGTGTAGTCCAGGTGTCAGCAAAAAAGGATAATGCAATGCTGGGTATGATAAAAAGAAACATTAAACATGAGAGCAAGGAAGTGATTTTCCAACTATATAAAGCATTAGTGAGACCTAATTTGGAGTACTGTGCTCAGGTGTGGAGTCCATATTACAGAGTGGATATAAACATGCTGGAAAGGATACAAAGATGAACTACTAAACTGAAAGTGAGATTCCAGAATTATAGTTAAGAGGAAATACTCAGAAAAACTAGTCTACAGTGTCCAGAACAGAGAAGAATTTGAGATGACTTAATACAGGTTTATAACATTATAAATATTTAAAAACCTCTTGACTATTCCAGCAATGGGAATAATAAAGTTTTAGGACAGTAAAACCAATCGTCCACCGGAGTCTTTGTGTATGACAAGGTCAAGAATAGCACCACTACCCCACTGCGAGCATGTCGTAAAAGGCGACCAACTGTATGACATTGCGTAACACTGGCCATGGTTGGGTGGTTTGTTTAGAGCAGCAAACAACAAACAAATAAAAAAACGGTTAATCTTTCAGAATAACTAACTAGTAGGTCTACTGTTGCTGTGTGTGTGAGCCAGAGAGGGAGAGAACTAAAGAATGAACACATATTTTGAAAGTTTGGCCACTGAACCAATTTAAACTCAAATGAGCTTTTTTCATGCACTGTATTAACCCTTTGCAGCCTACACCTTTAAATTGGAAATACATTATACAAAAGAGCAGAGAGATAATCTTTGCTTTATTCAGATACTAGATACTATCTGTTTATTAACGAGATGTAAATACTATCCTAGTACAGAATAAAGCGTGAATGACTGAATTAAATACAGTAGTAGTTTGTATAGTTTCCAAGCCACATATACTGGGCATGCTAGGGTGTAATGAGTTAAGCCTAAACATGAATCCTTGGGCTCTTTACTGGGAGAAAAGAATAAGACGCAATAAGGCCATAACACATCAATCATCAATGTATGTCCTATTAAAATAAAGATTAAAGAAAGTTTTGTATGGTACTAGCAACCTCGTTATGTACAACAGATTGCTACTTAAAACCATAGACCAGGCAAAGTGATTTACTCATTTAGCCCACAGTTTCTGAACGAGACCCTTACGAAGAGTCCAAAAGGTTTATTAGGGCCAGATACATGGCCAAATGGGAAACAGAGCATACTGTTGGCTACATAAAAAATGATACCTATTACCAGTTGAGCAGAAGAGGGCACGTCGTGGTCTTCAGACTCCGCACAGGCCACAACAGACTGAGGTACCATCTATTCAATAAACTGAAAATAGGTGGCACTGACGAATGCACCTGTGGCACAGGGAAAATGACCGCTGAACATCTGCTGCAAAATTGCCCGACATACGATACGAGGACTAGAGAAAGCACATATGTGGCCATCACCAGTGCCAACACTAGACAAGCTCTATGACAGTGTCGACAGCCTAAGGATGACAGCTGCTTTCTTCGAACAAATACAAGTTGACGTCTGACAGCGTACGAAGAAGAAGAAGAAGAACGAGACCAACTCGACATACTCCGCCATATATGATTGATAAGTAAAACTAAGAGTCTCAGTCTGAGATTAATAATACTTACAAATGGTTATTTTCCCTTGACAACAATTATCCACTAAATATCCAGGCACAATAATATAATTTGTACTATCCCTTACCACAATATACGAATTGTTTGAGATACGACTATTTGATCTGCTGTTGTGTCAGTTATCCCCGAAAACACTCATGCAATTCACATAATTTACTTATTACAATATTTCGCAACAGCAGACGAACAAATTGTGGAATATGAAGAACTATTCTGGCTGGCCTGCTTACAAGGAGACACCCAGTCGTGTATTTAGCATCAGTGGTCCCTAAACTGATGATCGTGTTCCGAAAATTTTAGGGGCGTTAAAGTCAAACCGAGTCTTTTGTTTTAGGACAATTTTTTTTTCAAGTTATCAAAATGCCATTTATTTCTCTATATATAATCTCATGCAACGTGTGTGCACTTATTCCAGCTTGAAAAGCTTCAGCGTAGAAAGACTGGTCAGTATGTCTGAACCAATCCAGGACAGTCTGTTCACTTCGTCATCAGTGCTGACCTCCCAGGAATTCTTTTAGGGGTCCAAACAGGTGGAAATGGCTTGGAGCGAGGTCTGTGCTGTAAGGTGGATGGGACAATACCTCCCAGCCGAGTTGCTGCACATGACACATAGAGCAGGCTTGAACTCTTCTCTGCCGGTCAAAAGCGGAAAGCTGTCTTTGCACCCAACGTGCACTAACCTTCCAAAAAAGCAAATGTTCATGAATAATAGTGTTCACCGTACACAGAGATAAAACTTGCCTCTTGGTGCAATTTCGCGACAAGTTATGCATCGATTTTCCAGGATAAGGCATCTCATTTCTGAATATTTACAGGAATAATGACTGTGGTGGTTTGAGAGCCACAACGGCCGGGATCATCACTACTGATGTACGGTCTCCTCTAACACGTTTACACCATTCAAATTTCTTACATGTTTCACGCCTTCTTTTACAATAAATTTCATCCTAACATGCTGTTCATGCAAGCACTAACTGTTATCCGCAATTTTTAGTTATCTGTCACGTGACGGGCCCATGGTAAGAGGGCCACCTAGCAGTAATAGGACACAAATGCCTCTAACTAATGATAGTAGTTCCAGCCCGCAATATGCCATGCAGGTAGAACTAGAACAGAAAGTCCCGGTTTGATTTGAACGCCACTCGTATTACTGCACCTCAAGACATTGTACAATCCCGCTTTAGTACATGCCCAACATCTGCAAAGTATGGGCTAATCTTCTAATTATTAAATAGATAGAAAGCTCTAGAAACAATATTCCAGGTACGATACTGCAATAAACGAGTGAATAACTCGTTTTACAAGTGTTGAGAAGTAGCAAGGGCCAAGATGCAACAGTGCATGCGCTGACACTGACATCATAGTTATCTGCTTGCATCAGGGTCAGCGAGCGATAGCTGAACAAGATACTATCTCGCCTCCATATTGCGGCTCTGGAAACATGCTTCACTGAGGAAGGCAAACCCGGCCCTAAAAAAAGTCAGCTGAAATCGGATGGGTAAATGAAAGACGCGCATATATCGCAGTCACGCTGTAAACTACGACAAAACGTCCTTTTCAGGGGGAACTCAGACGAAGAAGAGTAAGTAGCAGAAGTTAGATAACCGTTGTCCGCGTTGTTTCCGGTAGCTGTTGTTCGCAGAGATGAGAGTAGGGATACTGCCACGGACACTCTCCAACGCATCATTCGCCCGTCCTTCACAAAGACCTAGTATTCTGACTATGGAATAGCTATCTTAGACCATCTGGGTTTCAAAGAAAGTTCTTTAATTTCTAGTAGAGTGAATAACTATTTTTGCTTTTATTTCGCTGAAGATGGAAATGAGAAGAAATATGATAGGAGGGTCGTTTTAGCTGGAAGGTAAAGGCGATTGACTTTCAAGAAGCGAAAGGGTTAGATTTCGATTCCCGTCAGTTTCAAGCGTCCACTAATCTCATTTGAGGTCTAGCCATATTGGACATTGGCGACAAACTCGGAGACCCCGTGTACAGTGATGTGCACGTAAAATAATCTTTGGGAGCTTAAAATCGATAGAAATATGCCGTTAGCCGATGTCCACGCAAATATCCTAACATGTACGAGAGAGATTGAATGCCTTTCCAATACGCAATCTACCTTCCCTAAGGACAATAAACCACAGGATGTAAACATTGCAAAATACAGAACGTACTGCGGATAGTCGTCGGTTAACTAGCAGCAGGCACAACCTGTGTGTCTGAATACCAGGATACCAATTATTTCAAAGAATAAGAATAACAAAGCAGGGCAAGCCGACACCTACTCTATTATTTATGTCTGTCTGTATTTTTCCCCCCACTGTGAGGGGAGGAGATTTGATTGGCTTAACAAATCACGTGTCGTCAAATGGGAACCACTAGATATGAAACTGCCAGGAATTTATATAAAAGTCCCTAATTTAAAAAAAAAAAAAGACATCCCTGCACCCCTTTCTTGCCGTATCGAATCACGCGTTAGGAGCCATGACAACACTACCCGGGATAATTATGAAATTATGTCAAGGGAAGAAGATAAGAATATAGTTCTGTATCTGAAAACAAGTATGGACGAGTTGAATTGGGAGGAGGAGAAGGGGGGGGGGGCATTGGTGGGTTGAAGTGTGAAGGCCCCAGCATATTGAAGGAGAAGGGCTCGGCGGTTTGGAGGAGAAAGTGAAATGGTGGTTGAGGTTGGAAGAGATGGGCAGGATGAAGAATGGACATGTGTTGAGGCATGGACACAGTGGAGGATGTGATGAAAGACAAGAGAGGGGTGTGGGAAGAGACAGAACCTTTCATTGGCAAAACTGATGTTGTTTCTTTCTTATTTCACATATTTCTAAAAACAATAGAAGGGCTACAGTAAAACTGAATGAAACAAATATTGATAATAACATTATTAGGTATGAGCCAGTTATTTCAAGGTTATATAGTAAACAAATTATTTATCTTTTGGACAAAAAGACCTTACTCGGGGAATAAAGAGCAGAAATTAAAATACCTAACTAATGTAAACACTAGTTGTTCATGTAGTTTGCTGGTTGTACACACTTCTGATCCGTCCTTTGAGTCTCTCCTCCCTTTTTAACCCACGTTTTAAAGGACAACATGCATCAGCGTTTAGTGTTATATGTCCATGATAAAGCGTCTGAGCAGTAGAGTACTTGTTTCTAATTGCAAAACTACTGGGATAGATCCCTGTTATCGACACATTCTAGTCTACCCAGCTGTAAATTGGTGCTTTGTTTACTATAACTGTAGGAAAAACAGCGACGAAGGAACCATTTATCTTCCACAACAGAATCTTTTTTCGGCGTTCGTCATGAAACGGATGGTGGGACGCTGTGTTGTAGTTTACAACGAGACTGCTATATCTGCGCCTTAGACACGACACATCCGATTTCAGTTAGCTTTTAAGGGTACCAGAATTGCCTTCCCACAGCGATTCCTATTCTCTTACCCCCAGACTACACTAGTGCATCCTGTTTTCACGGCCACAAATTGGAGGCAGAATAAGGGTCTTGGTCAGCTGACCCTGATGCAAGCAGTCAGATACGAGACACTGGTTGTTGCCAGCCCATTCACTGTGCTGCATCTTCGGCCCGACAGTAGAATCTCACCTGGGACTACTTTGACTTTTAGTCAAAGACAAGAACGTATCCAGGGTCACCACCTCAAACGTTTGGGAACCGCAGAACTATGGTCTACTTTCGATGTTCAACCATATTAATATTGACATAGGCCTACTGACAACGTTGCCTCCTGGGTTTAAAATAAAACTTTAGAAGTAGTAACACTGTCAAATAGACTCGCTGAAAAAGTTAATAACCGTCCCAGGCTTTAGAAAAATATACGATACACACATGTGCACACACACACACACACACACACACGCACACACATATATCATCATCATCATTACCATCATTATTAGCTCTTTCCGTCTTGTCAGACGATAGTAATTGTGCTTTGAAAAGGTAACGAATGTGACTCGTAAGACCAATCCGGGCAGAGAAGCGTCTTCCACAGTGTGTGCAAGAAAAATCAGGACATAATAAAAATATATTCCAAAACAAAAATGGTTGGTACAAACAAAAAAACTTGGTACATACCAAAAAACCTTGGTAAAAACAAAAAAATTGTTGGTACAAAAAAAAAAAACTAGTTTAAAAAACTTGGTACAAACAAAAAATGTTGTACAAACACATTTTTAAACGCACCACATTGATGTTTCTCTGTTGCTACTATTACGGATCTAGCAGTACCTGGATTCTCACCCTTCAGCCCAATGCCACGTAATGATATATGCACGTACTTGCTTAGTGCCATAGTGTAACAGTTCCCGCCGGAGCAGAGAGTTTAGGACAGGGGTGATGTGGTTGCTGATAACAAAGGTACCTGAATGCGTGTCAAGGTCACTCACCGTCTCAGCAAAGGAGAACAGGGTTGGGGCAAGGAATGTGGACAGGTAGGAACTGACCACTGGCCTTCCGATTTGAGTAGGGAGAGAATGATTGACAAACGGATTGGCAGCGGGGCTTGCTGCGAGAGAATGAGTGACAGGTGTGCAAAGTGTTTCGTTCCAATAAGACTGAATATAGCCATCCCCTGAGATCCATTGGTCAAGCTCTGACTTTGCTTGAGTGTATATAACTGGAGACAAAGTTTAGCTCAGGAGGCTGGATGAAGAGGAGGGATAGAGAGATGAGAGCGAGAAAGAGAGACTGAATTTAGATAGTATATTTAGCACCACCGATTTAGATAGAGGAGCGATTGAAAGACTGTTGCACGAATGTTAGTGAAAGAACAGGATCGCTCAAGTAGGTGTGTGAGTTTAGTATTAAGTGATAATCTGAACGCTGTGTTGTAAGCAGGACACAATGTGAACGAGGTATGTCCAGATGGCCCGCCTGAAGGGATTTGAGTGAGGAAGAGTATTTGATAAGGTGTGTTGAGGACGCAGTTAAGGCGAGGTGTGTGTGATGTAATTGCAAGGCAATAGAACTGGGTTTAGATAGTTGGGAATTCCATCAATAACTTATGCTTAAAATTTCCGCTTTATTTAATATTTATATTAACTTATATATATAACATAGGAATAATTAGTTAAGATGATATGTATTGAATTGTGTTTGTAATTCCATTACTCATTTTTATGATATGAATATTATGTAATAAATATGCCATCTGATGTGTGCTGTATTATTTGAAGTGTGTGGTCATGATGATGTGGATGAGTGTGAGAATGTTCTAAGTTAGAATAACGGCCAGGGCAAACAATGAGATCTGTTACAATAACGTTTCTCTGTAAAATGACACACCACAAGGTTGGTTACACTTGTTGATTGTCAGTTTTAGCAGACAGTAGTTGTACGGATCATTTTCGGACTTACTCTTTTGTGCAACTTGAACAAGATGTTAAGTGACGGGTTGTCGTTGCTATCCTCACATCCAGAGCGTGCTGATGAAGGTGGACCGATGTCCTCCAGACGGTTGTACTATGCTTCGCTTCATCTGCGTGTCGCTCACTACTACGGGGATTACGTCGATCCCTCACCTAGTTAGCCAGGCTGCCATTAAAACAGTCCGTTTCCAGAGAGGGCTTCGAGGAATCCAAGGTGAGGGTCTTGGCCAGTATATTTTGCCTGACCCTGACTAATATGCCTGATCAGTATATTTTGCCTGACTAGACGTTAGTCTTCCTCCATATATATATATATATATATATATATATATCATCATCATCATGTAGCATGTCCTTCATAGAACGTCGCTCATGGAAACAAAAAACTGCCAGACTGAAAAAGAAAGAAGAGATACTACCCTGAGCTACATAACGAAAAACTATCCAAGCATAGACTGGACCCATGCATACACCGACGGTTCTGTAACAAACACAACACAGAACGGAGGGGCAGGAACATTTCTGAACCTACCAAATGGCAGAAAAATAACACTGTCATTCGCTACTGGAAAATACACAAGCAATTTCAGAGCGGAGGCAGAAGCACTGAGGGCGGCAGTGGAAGAAATGGTGACAGGTAAAAGGAATGAGAGCCATATAGTCCTGCTTACAGATGCCTTGGTCGTAGTCACAGCACTAAAAATCAAGAAAAGTACTGAACTTAATGATTTAAGAGCAGTACTCTGTCAACTATGCCAGCAGTCTGCACTAAAAAGGGTAGTGGTACAGTGGGTTCCACCCCACTGCAACATCCAAGGCAACGAGGAGGCAGACAGACTGGCAAAAGAAGGTGCAAGACTACCACAACCAGATACCAGTATGACATACGAAGAGTCAAAACGGCTTATTAGAGCTAGATATATGACCAAATGGAAAACCGAACATACTGGCTACACAAAAAACGACGCCTATTACCAGTTGAACAGAAGAGAGCAGGTCGTGGTCTTCAGACTTCGCACTGGCCACAATAGACTGAGGTACCACCTATTCAACAAATTGAAGATAGGTGGCACTGACGAATGCACGTGCGGTACTGGGAAAATGACCGCTGAACATTTTCTGCAAATCTGCCCGACATACGAGGATCAGAGAGAGCAGATGTGGCCATCACCAGTGGCAACACTAGACAAGCTCTATGGCAGTGTCGACAGCCTCAGGATGACGGCTGCTTTTTTCGAAAAAATAATGGTTACTATCTGACTGCGTACGATGAAGAAGAAGAAGAAGAACGTCGCTTCCGTCACAGTCTGTCAGATTCTAGTGTGACCTACGAAGAGCCCAAAAGGTTTATTAGAGCCAGATACATGGCCAAATGGGAAACAGAGCATACTGGCTACACACACAATGATGCTTATTACCAATTGAACGGGGGCGATGAGGCTAACGTCTGGTCAGGCAAAACACACTGGTCAGAGAATGTTAGCCAGGGTCAGGGAAAATATACTGACCAAGGCTCTCACCTGACCTTCTCGTTGGTCGTCCTGGAAACAGACTGTTCTCCAGGACAACATTCTGACTAACAAGGTGAGGTTCGACGTGATCCCCGTAGTAGTGAGCGACACGCAGATGAGGCCAAGCATGGCACAATAGCCTGGAGGACCCTGGTCCACCTTCATCAGCACGCTCGGGTGTGAGGATAGCTTCTGCAACCCGTCACTAAATGTCCTTTTCAGAGCGCACATAAGAGTAACCTACTCATTGTGGGCATTCGCAAACAACAGCAACCAGTTGAAGAGAAGAGGGCAGGTGGTGATCTTCAGACTCCGCACAGGCCACAACAAACTGAGGTACCATCTATTTAACAAACTAAAAATAGGTGCTACTGACGAATGCACCTGTGGTACAGGGAAAATGACCCCTGAATATCTTAATATCTTCTTCTTCTTCTTCTTCTGCGTACACAGTCAGACAGTAACCATTATTTTCTCGAAAAAAGCGGCGGTCATCCTGAGACTCTCGCCACTACCATAGAGCTTGTCTTGCAGTTCCACTGGCAATGGCCACATCTGCTCTCTCTGATCCTCGTATGTCGGGCAGTTCTGCAGCAGATGTTCAGTGGTCATTTTACCAGTACCGCACGGGCATTCGTCGGTACACCCTATCTTCAATTTGTTGAAGAGGTGGTACCTCAGTCTGTTGTGGCCAGTGCGAAGTCTGAAGACAACGACCTGCTCTCTTCGGTTCAACTGGTAATAGGCATCGTTTTTGGTGTAACCAGTATGTTCGGTTTCCCATTTGGACATGTACCTGGCTTTGATAAGCCGTTTTGACTCTTCGTACGTCATACTGGTATCTATTTGTGGTAGCCTTGCACCTTCTTTTGCCAGTCTGTCTGCCTCCTCGTTGCCTTGGATGTTGCAGTGTGACGGAACCCACTGTACCACTACCCTTTTTGGTGCGGACTGTTGGCACAGTTTGCAGAGTGCTGCTCTTAAGTCATTAAGCTCAGTGTTTTTCTGGCTTTTTAGCGCTGTGACTACTTCGAGAGCATCTGTCAGCAGGACTATATGGCTCTCATTTTCACTGTGTGTTACCATTTCTTCCACTGCCGCCCTCAGTGCCTCTGCCTCTGCTCTGAAATTGCTCGTGTACTTACCAGTAGCGAATGACAGTGTTATTTTTCTGCCATTTGGTAGGTTCAGGAATGCTCCTGCCCCTCCGTTCTGTGTAGTGTTTGTTACAGAGCCGTCGGTGTATGCATGGGTCCAGTCCATGCTTGGGTAGCTTTTCGTTATGAAGCTTAAGGTAGTGTCTCTCCTTTCTTTTTCGGTCTGGCAGTTTTTGTTTACAATACCTGGTATATTTTCTACCACCTCTGGAAATATATCCTGCCTCCAAGTAGGTTTTCGTACAGTAGTGATGGGTTTTGGTGTTGTTAGTGCGTTTATGGGATCTTCGTGCATCTTTGCTTTGGCTATTTCTGCAAAGTTTCTCCGCTTTAGTTTCCCAGTTCCCAAATTGTTTAGCCTCTGGTACATTGGATGGTCCGTCAGTCTTCGGAGTTTCTCTGACTGCAGCTGGGCTCTGCAGTCTCTTCTGTCGGTCATGGATTGCAGTTTTGTAATCTTTTCAAGTTCTACAATTGGCGTTGACTTGATGCCACCAGTTATGATTCTCATGGCTTGGTTTTGAAGTTTGTTAACTTTATCGAAGTTCGCCTTCGCTGCTGTTGTCCATGCCGCGATGCCATACTCGAGAACTGGTCTCACTCTTCCAGTGTACAGTTTCTTTAGTATGCCTTCGTCTGCTCCCCAGCTTGTGCCAGCAAGTTTCCTCATGATCGCCATTCTTTCTCTGGCTTTCATTCGGTTTCTCTCAATCTGACTTTTCCATGTCATGCGCCGATCAAATGTGACTCCCAGATAGGTTGGGTTGTCGTTTGGCTGCAGGATTTTGCCATTTAGGCTTAATTTGGTACTTTGGGGTTTTAATGAGAGCGAGAATATTGTGCACGTGGTTTTCTCCTCGTTTATTTTGACCAGCCATGAGTTCGCCCACTCTTCCAGCGATGTTAGGGCCGTTTGCATCCGATTTCTTGCTATGGTGAGATTCTTTTCAGAGGTCCACATAGCCAGATCGTCTGCAAACATTGAGCTATGGACTCTTCTTGGTATATTCTCTGTAATATCGTTTATATATACCAGGAAGAGTGTGGGTGACAGTACTCCCCCTTGGGGTACTCCCTGCTCGAGTGTCACCTTTTTGCTCATCTGCCCTTGTACTTGGACTCTGGCCGTTCTTTGTTTGAGGTAGTGGTTGATCCACTTGTACATCTTCCCACAAACATCACTTCTTCTTAGCTTGACTCTAAGTCCATCCTTCCAGACTTTGTCAAATGCCTTTTCCAGATCCACCCAAACAGCTACTGTGTGTTTCTGTGCCTGGTAGGCATCTTCTATCTCCTGGGCTATGAGGATGACCTGGTCCTCAGTGGATCTGTGCTGTCTAAAGCCGGCTTGCTGTGGAATTAGTATTCGTTTTTCTTCCAGATGCCACATCAGTCTGGTGTTTATCATCCGTTCCATCAGCTTGCCGACACAGCTCAGTAGGCTTATGGGCCTGTATCCATTCGGATCTGTTTTGTCCTTTCCTGTTTTTGGTACTGGTACCAGTATTGCATCTTTCCATGCCTGGGGTACAATACCCCTTTTCCAGCTTTGGTTCAGGACTGATAGTAGTTTTTCCATCGCTGTTTGGCCCAGCCCCATCAGCATTTCGTTTGTTATCCCGTCTTTTCCGGGAGATTTCCTTCTCTTTAGTGTTCTCATAGCCTCTTCCATTTCGCGCATTGTTAGTTTGGCCATCATGTGCTCTTCAGGAGCCGTATTTTTGTTTTCGTGCCCCTTTAGCTCTTCGCTAATGTCTGTATGCTTATCTGCAGGGACCTCGATGTGGTTTGCTCTGGCATAGTGATCGACAAAGGCGTTTGCGGCTTTCTTACCTGTGATCAAGTTCTCGCCTTGCTTGATAGTAATTTGTTTATTTGACGGGGTTTCGTCGTTCATGGCTCTGACTAGCTTCCATAGCTTGTTCCCTTCTTTGTCCAGGTTTAAACTTTCCGTTTTATTTTTCCAATTTTCTCTTGCTGTTTGCTTGAGAGTGTGTTTGTACTTCGCCGCGGCGGCTTTGAGGGCGATGTTTGCCTCCACGGATTTTTCTCGTTCTGCCATGTTTCTAGTATTTGTTACTGCATCTTCCACTTTCTGTAACTCATCATTCCAGTAGGGCTTATAGTTTTTCCTAGCTCCTCTTGGGATGGTTTCAGTGGCGGCTTGCATTATTGCCTTGCTTAGGCTCTCTACCATGGGCTTCATTTTGGTGTTTCGTGTGTTGATGGTTTCACACAGCCCATCTGTCAGGATTGCAAATCTGTCCCAGTCGGCTCGTTTGTAATTCCAACGTGGGAGCGGTTTTGTTTCCTGTGGGCCTACTTCCATGTCAATGGTTAGCCTGATCGGCCTGTGGTCGCTACCTGCCAGTTGGTTTAGCACCTGGCGGTCTATTTTATAGTGTATGTCCTGTGTGGAGAAGGCCAAATCTGGAGTTGAGGTGGTATGCCATGTTCTTGAATAGAAGCTAGGGCTATCCTCCGGCCTATTGATTAGGGAGAGATTTGCATCTATCTCCCAATCTTCCACTTCGTCACCTCTGCTGTCTGTGTCAGAGTATCCCCATCTCTCCGAGTGGCTGTTGAAATCTCCAACCACTATGCAGTTGGAGTCTCTGACCTCCATACTCGAGAGCGATAGGTCTCTGTTTGGTGGTCCGTACAGATTGAAAATGCGGAGCTTCGTCTCTTGAGCCATTATGTCAACTCCTACAATTTCTGCTTGTCCGGTGTGATTGACAGGTACCGCGCTACTCGGTATGCTGTTTCTGGTCAGTATCAGGACCCCTCCTTTGTGGCCTTCTCTATCTAGACGGAAAGTCTGGTATCCTCTGATTGAGAATTTATGGTTTTTGTTGAGGTGCGTTTCCTGGATACATGCCACGTCAATCTTACCTTCATGCAGGTGATGTGTTAGGGAAAGTTTTTTGTTAATGACTCCCTCCGCATTCCACTGTAATATTCTGAGGGTCTTGAGGTTTTGGCCAATAGTCGTTTCCCCATAGCCATGTGCCTTGACTCCACGACACATGGGTGGGTGACCACCAGTAGTCAAGGGTGGGCCCCTTCGAGGCGTGGGGCCCGGCGCTATCGCTGCCTGGCGGGTCTCCTCAGGATGAGCGCCATACGTTTTTCGAATAGGTTGTGCTGCCATCATACTGTGATTTACGTTGCACTGTTTTGTTAGGCTTGCGGCCCCGTGCATCCGATTTCAACAGGCGTTTCTGTAGGGATGCCCTCCTTAGCCTTTGGCTGTCCCCAGCCTATCTGCAAGGCAGCAGTTGTTTACGATCAGAGTTTTCTCTCCTATGGAAGTTGTCTTTCCAGACTATCGAGTCTTCACTACTCGTGTCTATAGGGTGCAATGATGGTACGTGATATATGAGATGGACTGGTTTACCCGGAAGAGAGGCAGTCCAGTGTGTCTGTATCCCAGGATCGTCACGTCCTGCCAGAAACGCAGCATTTGCATGTGAGTGGGGTATCTCTTTTTCCCTTTATTTTCTTGGCTTCTATGCAGGGATGGTACGCCTAGCATTCCCCGCCACCTGGGGTGTTGACACAGTGGGGCAGGTGTGCAATGTCCGCTGGTCTGCATCTCTTCTGCGTCCAGCATGATAGTTATGGCTGATAACGTACAGAGGTAGATATCGTAACCGGAGTGCATTTAGCCAGAGGACAAGCCTGGTAATGTCACAGAGATGTTGATCGCCTGGTGTGCGGACAACTCTCTTGGTCAGTGGTTGAGTCTTGACAGTTCACAGTGTGGTGGCTGCTCTACTGTTTTCGACACCCCGACCAGGTTCTAAGTCTTTGGTTGGTGTTTTTCGCACCCCATCGCCGTATAGGGTGAGTATCAAGCAGTTTTCCGCCCGCTTTGATTTGCGGGCGGCAAGGACCTCTTACTGTGGCTCTACCTGATAGGGCTGGGGCGCAAGCCCCAGGTCCCGAGCATGTAGGAGCCTCCCATTGCAGTGGTGCTGAGATTTTGGGCGGGATTGCGGCTTTCAAGGGTTCGGCCGTAATCCCCCACATGGTAGCCTCGCGCCCTTGGCTTATCAGCCTGGTACGTGAACCAAAGTGTCTGCGGCTCCTCTCGATTTGAGCTGGTTTTCCGTAGCAACGCCCTGTCATTTGTAGGGTAAAACTGACCTGTCTTCAGATCTATTTCCAGCACCCGTTCACTATTTGGTCAGACGAATTTATTGAGGGCTTTTGTTTGTCAATGACCAGGTATTTGAAATCTGCGGAGTTAAACACGATTTCCGTAGCGTTCTTTCATTTGAGCTGACTTGTCGTCCGTGAGTCTAATACCAGCGTACGTTCATTATTAGACCCAAACGGCAGTGCTCTCAATTTGTCAGTTGTTCTACAGTATTGGCGTGTTCAGTCAAAATTAAGCCGCAGGTTCCACACCTGGTGGTGCCCTTCCGTCAATTCCCTTAGCGAGACAATCAAGTTTCTTAAAGGGTAGCCCCAAAGATTTTCGAGGGTCTAATTCCAGCACATGTTCTCTATTAGACCCCACTAAGGTGTACTTTTTGATAGTCATTCTGCAGTATTGGCGTGGTAAGTTAACTTAGGTATCAGGCTCCACTCCTGATAGCGCTCTTCCGTCAATTCCTTTATCAAACACTGGATGCAGACAAAACCGAGCCACAGGGGACATAACCCCAGATTTCTGGGGGTCTAAGTCCAGCACCAGTTCCATATTAGACTCCAGAAGAGTGGACTCGGCATGTCAATCATTTCAGTGTTGGCCGTGTTGAGTCAAATTAAGCCGCAGGCTCCACTCCTGGTGGTGCCCTTCCGTCAATTCCTTTAAGTTTCAGCTTTGCAACCATACTTCCCCCGGAACCCAAACACTTTGGTTTCCCGGAAGCTGCCCGCAGAGTCATCGAAGCAACTCCTGCGGATCGCTAGTCGGCATCGTTTATGGTCAGAACTACGACGGTATCTGATCGTCTTCGCGCCTCTGACTTTCGTTCTTGATTAATGAAAACATTCTTGACAAATGCTTTCGCAGTAGCTCGTCTTGCGGCGATCCAAGAATTTCACCTCTAACGCCGCAATACGAATGCCCCCGTTTGTCCCTGTTAATCATTACCTCCAGTTCCGAAAACCAACAAAATAGAACCGAGGTCCTATTCCATTATTCCATGCACCATTATTCAGGCAGCCGAGGCCTGCTTTGAACACTCTAATTTTTTCAAAGTAAACGCGCCGGCCACCCAGGACGCTCAGCGAAGAGCACCCGTGGGAGAGAGCCGGCAGACGGTAGGGCAGGAGACAACGGGCAGTGAACCGGCGCGAGCCGGACCGCCCGCCTGCGCCTGAGATCCAACTACGAGCTTTTTAACTGCAACAACTTTAATATACGCTATTGGAGCTGGAATTACCGCGGCTGCTGGCACCAGACTTGCCCTCCAATAGATCCTCGTTAAAGGGTTTAAAGTGTACTCATTCCAATTACGGGGCCTCGAAAGAGTCCCGTATTGTTATTTTTCGTCACTACCTCCCCGTGCCGGGAGTGGGTAAGTTGCGCGCCTGCTGCCTTCCTTGGATGTGGTAGCCGTTTCTCATGCTCCCTCTCCGGAATCGAACCCTGATTCCCCGTTACCCGTTACAAACATGGTAGGCATGTCACGTACCATCGACATTTGATAGGGCAGACATTTGAAAGATGCGTCGCCGGCACATGAGGCCATGCGATCAGCACAAAGTTATCCAGAGTCACCAGTGGGGACGCCGCAACCCCGCGAGGGGAAACGACGATTGGTTTTGAACTAATAAAAGCGCTCTTTCCGCGAGGGTCGGAGCTTGGTAAGCATGTATTAGCTCTAGAATTGCCACAGTTATCCAAGTAGGATCGTGTCATCTAAGGAACCTCGACTGATTTAATGAGCCATTCGCGGTTTCACCGTGAGACAGTGTGAACTTAGACATGCATGGCTTAATCTTTGAGACAAGCATATGACTACTGGCAGGATCAACCAGATATCTGTCGGAGACGTACTGTGTACAGCACACACCGGTCGGCGGAGGAAGGGTGTGTTTTTGTAAAAGGCCTCGCTGGGACGACGGCCGCAGGGACCGACCGACTGACGGGACGGTTTGTTCCACCCGTCCCTCACTCCGTCGACCTAGGACCGCCTGACAGGGGCCTCCCACACGCACCAGACGACCGACCGACCGGGCTCGCTCGAGGAGGGATGGCAGCGCTCTGTGCAGAACGGATCCCAACGACCTCGGCGATGAATTTCACTGGGACTGGAGACAATTTGGCCTGCCGGCCTGCCCTCGAGGCAACGATTCCTGCTTTCCATTTGCCGGTCACAAGCTCTTTGCGAGAGTCGGACCACCAGCGAGACGTACTGTCGAGCTCTGCTATAAGCCTTAGATAAATCACCACGGACGGACCACGTTTCCTGATACGGACCAGACTAGCACACCTCGGTGGAGGAGCCACTACCACAAACCGCACCCAATTCGCACTACGGGGAAAGGCAGGCGAGCGTTTTCCGCAAGCCCGCGCTATCGCTCCGCCTGGCGGGACTGAGATCGCTTTACGAACACTGGTTGAAATTGAGTCGCTGCGGCGAGACAACTACCCCAGATATACTGACCAAGGCTCTCACCTGACCTTCTCGTTGGTCGTCCTGGAAACAGACTGTTCTCCAGGACAACATTCTGACTAACAAGGTGAGGTTCGACGTGATCCCCGTAGTAGTGAGCGACACGCAGATGAGGCCAAGCATGGCACAATAGCCTGGAGGACCCTGGTCCACCTTCATCAGCACGCTCGGGTGTGAGGATAGCTTCTGCAACCCGTCACTAAATGTCCTTTTCAGAGCGCACATAAGAGTAACCTACTCATTGTGGGCATTCGCAAACAACAGCAACCAGTTGAAGAGAAGAGGGCAGGTGGTGATCTTCAGACTCCGCACAGGCCACAACAAACTGAGGTACCATCTATTTAACAAACTAAAAATAGGTGCTACTGACGAATGCACCTGTGGTACAGGGAAAATGACCCCTGAATATCTTAATATCTAATTGCCCAACATGCGAGGACCAGAGAAAGCACATGTGGCCATCACCAGTGCCAACACTAGACAAGCTCTATGGCAGTGTCGAGAGCCTCATGATGACCGCCACTTTCTTCGAACAAATTCAAGTTGACGCCTGACAGCGTACGAAGAAGAAGAAGAAAGAAACTCTTTCCCATGCCAAAATTCCAGCCGCCGCCAAGGTCATACCAAGGCATTCCTGGATATCTTGGTACAAAACACACACATACACACACTAAAACAGATAAACACGCATAAATAAACACATATACACACACAACCCCAAACAAACAAGTACACATAAACGCATTCAAAAAACACACACAAACCCAACCAAACAATTGCACACATATAAGCACAAACATACACAAAACAAAACAAACACACGTACATAAACAGACACACAAACCCAGACAAACAAATACACACACATACAAACACAAACTTAAACACACGTACACAGACAAACACACACACGCACATATATATGTGTATGTGTGTGCTGTTATTGTTGGTCGACACTATACGTATGTGTTGAGCACTTGACTCTTGGCTGGTTTTTATCTGGTAGCGTGTTGTGGTGGTACTTCTTATAATCCAGGGGGCACTGAAGAACGAGCTCTCCTGATTGGTGAAAGACTTCTCAGTATGATCCCCACTACGGGGATCACAGTGTGGTCCCCACCTCGTTGGACAGACTGATGTAACACAGCCTATATGCAGACTAGAACAGAAGCTGATTAACATTCCATTTACTTTCATTATTAAAGAAAAAAATTTAGGAACGGAGGGGAGATTTTGAGGGGGATGAGTGGGGGAAGCTGTGACGAAGTGTGAAAAATAGAGGGTTGGAATTGTGAAGAAACAAATGCATGACGTTATATACAAACGACCTCTAATATTCAAAACAGTTAGCATAATAGACGTCTTTGAATTATTAAGTTTTGATCGCTTTTGAGTGCCTTCTTCCATTTTAGGAACATCAGAGACGTAACGTAGTTCAAGTACCGTGTAATATCATCATTTCTTTTGTTAACTTTAATAATATATATATGCTGTTGCTATTGGCTACGCCTATATATTCGTGCGTATATATATATATAAATATATATATATATATATATATATATATATATATACTTACTTACTTAGTCGCTCCTCTTTAACCGTGAGGTGTAGAGGTTATTTATATATATATATATATATATATATATATATATATATATATATATATATATATATATATATATATATATATATATATATATATATATATATATAGGGTCGTAACGTATGCTTTCCATATTTTCCCCTAATATTCTGAGTCGCCTTCTTGAGTTCCGATTACGAGGTCCCGCACATATTCCATCGTTATTCACAAGGTGTTTCTTGGTTTCCCTAGTCGCCCGTTTCTACGTGCGTGCCAATCCAGGACATGTTAAGTTATACTGGCGGGCTTTCTCTGGGAGTGTGTTCTGTCCATCTATACTTTATCTCTCCAATTTCCTGCTGTATTGGCTGTTACCGTGTTGTTTCTCCCAGATTCGTGTTTGCCTCTGGTCATCTTGTGTGAAGTGTGTAACGAAGACATCTGTTGATGAAGACATGTAACCTGTATGTAATAATCTTAGTTACATACCCTGCTTCTCGACCATATAGCAGAACCAACTTTACGTTCGTATTGAAGTCTAAAATTATTGTTTACATTGTTCCTTATTGGTCAAATTCTTGGTCTTGACGTTAATATATTGTTTATTTGTCTTCAATTTTTATGAATGTTACTTACCAGATGTATACAATTATGCACATGTCGACTTGCAAGGAGGTTAAATCACTTCCACATAGGTTGTCTGAGACGAATACTCCACATACGATGGCAAGACCGGTGTCACTGACATTGAGGTTAGTTATCTCGAGGGCTGACATGCCCAACATCCATGCACTGTTAGAATAGGCACGACTAGGATGGGCCGGACACCTCGTTCGTATGTTGGTCGAACGGCTCCCAAAGAAGCTCCTCTACGGCGAGCTGAGGAAGAGATGGAGCCCAAAGAAACGATTTAAAGACAATTTGAGGGATTCACTTAAATGTCGCCAGATAATTGTCACTACCTGGTAATGTCTTGAACAAAACAGACCTAACTGGAGAAGCGTAATCATGGCGGGCGTAGCTACCGGCGAAGACCACCGTGTTGTGAAAGCTCAGAGCAGACGCGAGACTCGGAAATCACGAACAACGGTAACAGCAACACATTCTACAGACCTCGTATACCCGTCATGCAACAGACGTTTTCGTGCTCGAATTGGCCTGTTTAGCAATATGCGCATCCATATCCATCAGGATAAGCGGTGGAATGGATGATGTCGCCAGTCCTATTCGACAACGATTAATTAAAGCTACGCACTTCTTCAATTATCGGACCCTCTATTATATGGGATAACGTTGTTTATTGTTCATTCTCAACAACTTCGTTTTGCTCATTGATCTGCAATCATGTCATTGCTGCTTTAAATGTTTGTCTGTTCATCTTTCTCTGTTTATTATACCACTTATACAACAGCATACATATGCTTACTTACAAAGTGACTCCTCTTCTACCCTAGAGTGTAGAGGTTTGTCAGAAAGAGCGCCAGATCAGTCTGTCCGCTGTCTTCCTTTTGGTTTGGTTTCATTCTTGTTCACGTTCCCTTATAGGTAAAAAAAAAGGGAAAGGTCAGTCCCATAGCAACACTTGCCGTCAGGGATGAAGATCACTCTTCTTGTTACCTTATATACTGTCTTATGTCATGCCAGCGCACTTTTGGTAGTTATCTTGGTCTGGATAGTTGACTCTTTGCTTCCCATGACGGCCGTGATGCATGGTTTGTGTTTGATGATAAGAAAGTTCAGAAGTAAAATAGCTCTTAACAAATGTATGTGTCAAACTAGTTCTGTATTCTTGATTTACACAGTGAAGTGTGAGAAGTTAAGCCAATGATAATGCTATTCTCAGATGTTTAGTTGGCTGAATCCCCAAACTCACCTCTTTCTAGCAGCGAGGCATGATTGTCACCTCGAGGACTGAGACAAGTTTACTTTACTTACGTTAGTTAGTCGTTGAAACATCTTCATTGCACGCGAAACAAGTCCACAAGCACTCCAATCTCATCGTCAGGGTCTCTGCTAGTATGTGATAAGTGACCGTTCTGGTTCAGTGCTGGCTCACCAGCCGTCTTTGGATTCCCGTTTGGTGTTCATACCTGGTTTCATCCATAATTAAACCAGTCGGAGGCATAGTCTTCTTTTCGGCCGATTTAATTAGGGCGTTTAAGATATCGGTTCGGTCCATTGATCGTCTTCCCGCCACCCTTGCCCTGCTCCCAAAATTGGCTCACTCTGCTCAACTCTCATTTGGCTCACTCTGCTCAACTCTCATTTGGCTCACTCTGCTCAGTTCTCTCATTTGGCTCACTCTGCTCAGTTCTCTCATTTGACTCACTCTGCTCAGTTCTCTCATTTGGCTCACTCTGCTCAACTCTCATTTGGCTCACTCTGCTCAACTCTCATTTGGCTCACTCTGCTCAGTTCTCTCATTTGGCTCACTCTGCTCAACTCTCATTTGGCTCACTCTGCTCAACTCTCATTTGGCTCACTCTGCTCAGTTCTCTCATTTGGCTCACTCTGCTCAACTCTCATTTGGCTCACTCTGCTCAGTTCTCTCATTTGGCTCACTCTGCTCAGTTCTCTCATTTGGCTCACTCTGCTCAGTTCTCTCATTTGGCTCACTCTGCTCAGTTCTCTCATTTGGCTCACTCTGCTCAACTCTCATTTGGCTCACTCTGCTCAACTCTCATTTGGCTCACTCTGCTCAGTTCTCTCATTTGGCTCACTCTGCTCAACTCTCATTTGGCTCACTCTGCTCAACTCTCATTTGGCTCACTCTGCTCAATTCTCTCATTTGGCTCACTCTACTCAACTCTCGTTTGATTTCAAAGTTCTTTAGTATGTGTATTGCTGCTTCAACTATGGTTGTGTCACCACCCCATCCCGCAAGCGCTCGTTGGTAGACTTCAAAATATTTTCTTATAACTATATGCTTATCTTTTACATTGAGGTAGAGATTTTTGTGCAACTACTCTTTGTTCCTATTTGAGGCAGTGGTAATACATAGCAGTTGTAAGTATGCATATTTGTCTTGACTTTGGTCACGGCTACTTGTTTAGAATTTGTCACTGTTTTTTTTTCTCGCTTCTTTCCTCCATTGCTGAACGTTCGGTCGAGACCTGCGAGATGCAGCCGGAAGTACAATTCGCGACTGCACATTGTGGAAAAGGGTGGGGATTACATCAATACATTCTATATTGAAGCACAACAAAGTGGTTTGGACATTTCATAAGGATGCAGTATGTTAAACCTACAGCGAGGTCATACTACATGGATGTGTCAATGCCACGAGTCAGAGGTCGACCCCGGCGACAAGGGGTAGAGATGACCAAAGAAACACTCCAAAAGGTGAACATGTCGGCAGCACAAGTCTCACACCTAGCACACACCAGAAGTCTACCTCCTATACCTCCGCAAGGCAAGAGTAGTAGGACAATAGAAGAAGAAGAAAGTTGAAGTCCTTCATTGTTGTCAACAGCTGTGAAAGAATTGGAAATTCTCCTGTCCCAAGTCATCTGCTCTCCACATGTTTCCTTTTCCTTTGTCTCGAGTTCCCTTCAACAAATGTTTTTGGTCTCCTTCTACTTCTCTTGAGGCCGCGGTAGCACAGTGGTTAGTGCACTGGCTTCCCAGTCAGGCGATCAGGATTTTTTTTTCTGATCTCAAAACGACACCCAGCCTCAGAAATTGGGTACCAGAAAAATCTGGGAAGTAAAGACGACCGGCGAGATGCTGACTACATCATCCATTATGTGCCGTGGGTTACAAAATAATATGGGCCTAACACCATTATTTCCTATGCGCCGCATGGCGGGATTGGATCTTCAGGTTTTACTACTTCTCTTGCCTTTAATGTCGGCATGTCTCCCAGGGGTGATGGTGGGAAACGCTCAGTAGCAAGACCTCACACAATGGGAACGTTATGGTTACCAGCACCTGTCAAAGACTATATACTTCTGAATGGGTCAAATATCAACAGGAATAAGACAGAAGGCTGGACACCCACTAGGTTTAGTAAATCGTAAGAAGATAACCATCAACAAACTTTCTATTAACTGCCAAATGTGAGTCCTAAAGGCAAACCAAGGAAGACACATAACAACATCACATAAGGCATGGCTCGTCAACCTTGGCACCCACTTTTATAACTTTCATGAGAATACATTTTCCTTACCCCAACTAAGATCTAAATTGAAGAACATTTGTGATCGTCCATTGAGTCTGTGTATTGTGGATGTTTTTAGACACCATCATCATCATTAAGTGTCATGTCCCTCGCAGAACGTCGCTCCCATTACAACCCGCCTGAAAAAACTCGATCTCTTGCCAAATATCCAGCCTGCCACAGAGTCATGCCCAGACATTCCTTGGAATATTGGTGCCATCCCCTTCTTAGTCTGCCTCTCTTGCCCGGCACCATACTGTTCATTACCGTTCTCTGAAGACCGTTGCGTCTTTTGGCCAAATTATTTCAATTTTCTGTTTATGATTGAATTTATGAACTAGTTCTACTCTGTACCAAACTCTTGTCGAATGTCTGCATTCTTCTTTTTTTCGGTCGATGGTATCCCGAGAGCCTTTCTATAACATTTCGACTCAATGGACTCGATTCTCTTCCTTGGGGTTTGAGTAATTGTCCATGCTTCACGGCCGTATGCTGTCATAGGAAAAACACAAGTTCTCAAAACTTTCACTTCTGTTGGTTTTGCTGGTATTCTGCCATATTTTTCTCAGGTTGTGTAACCTCTGTGTTTCCATAATAATAATACTATATTTTAAATACAGAAGGTAATTATTTTGCTACCGCCGATCTGAAAGCTAAAATCGCCCACTATTGAACGTGAGCGCCCAAGTTGAAGTAAACTGCTTTAAGGGTCAACTGGATGAATTTAAGGAACAAAATGATAGCCTTATGCTAAATGTCATGAGGCACTGATCTGTCTAATTGAATACTAGGAGTTCAGTTCCAGTTGTACTTCTCTTGCCCTTGGTATTCCAGAACAGAGACTGCCTTGCAATGCTATCAGCTGGTTTCCTTAATGTGTGTCTGATCTAACTCCAATGTCTTCTCACTTTTTGTTACTGTTGTCTGTCTGGTTCTTTCCATAATTCCCTACTAGTAATCCAATCCTACTATTTCAATCTTATTCTGAAGGTCTGTACCTTTTTTAATCTGTTTTCTTTACTGTTCTCCAATGTTTCAGGGCCATTTATAACAGGACTGCCGTTACATTGGAGTTAAAGATTATGAGTTTTGTCAAATAAAGTAAAGATTCCGTTTCATACCATGTGGTGTTTTAAAAATATGTTGTTAGGCCTATATTATTTGGTAACCCACGGAACATAATGGGTGATGTGGTCAGTATGACGTCAACTGCCCTTACTTCCAAGATTAGCTTACGTGCCCAATTTATGCGGGTGGGCCGACCACAGCCTGCATAAAAGACCATGGATCTCTCGTGTTTTAGTTCATTATAACTTAACGTCATTATACTGGTTTAGAAGACAAACACTAAAAGCAAACACTAAAATGATAAAGCAGAAGCAAAAAGAGGAAAACCAACAACATTACAAACTAAAATGTTTTTATGCATATGTGAGAAGCATAGTAAATAAAAGAGAAGAATTGGAACTGTATGTAGAAGAAGAAAAACCAGATATAATAGGGTTGACAGAATCATGGACATATGAGGAGATTGCAGATAGTGAACTTGAAATTGAGGGATATACAATGTTAAGGAAAGATAGGATAATTGGAGACAAGACTAAGGGAGGTGGCGTTTTATTATACTGTATAAATTCTGTTAATATAACGATCAAAGATTATTTATCATGTGGTAACAAAAATGAAGGTGTATGGGGAGAAATAGAAAGTGGGGGTGAAAAAACAGTGATTGGAGTGTGCTATAGATGTCCATCAAGTCAAAAAGAGGAAGATGAGGAGCTGATTAGTAGCATAGCAAAGGCAAGTAAAGGGAAATTATTATTAATGGGAGATTTCAACTATCCAGAAATAAAATGGGATATGGCAGAAGCACTTGTAGAGTCAAAACCTTTTGTTAAGTGCATAACTGACAATTTTTTAATTCAACATGTAGAAGCAGCCACCAGAGGCAAAAACATACTCGACCTAGTTTTTACCACAGAGGAAAATATGATTGAAAACATTACCGTTGGGGAACTGTTTGGCTCAAGTGACCATCAAATCATCCGTTGGGATCTTATTGCAGGGAAAGAAGTAAACATAAACACGCGAACATACGACTACTCTAAGGCAGATGTTAAAAGGATGAAAGAGGCAGCGAACCACATAATCTGGAAAGATATTGTTGTAGGAATAGATGTTGAACAGGAGTGGGAAAGTTTTAAAACAGTTCTAGAAACGCTAAAAGAGGAATGTGTTCCATGTAGGGAGGTAAACCCCAAGCGTAAAAAGTGGATAACTAGATTTGTAGTGAAATGTAGAAGAGCAAAAAATAAAGCAAGGAAAAAATATATAGAGGCAGGTAAATCAAAAGAAACATATGTAAAATATTTGGACAAGCAGAACATATCTCAGAAAGCGAATAAAACAGCAAAAATAGACTTTGAAAAACAACTTGCTCAGAGGATCAAGACAGACAGTAAAAGCTTCTTTTCTTATGTTAGAAATAAACAAAGAACGAAAGACAAAGTAGGCCCTCTCATGGACAGTACAGGGAAAATAATAAGTGAGAATAAGGAGGCTGCTAATCTGCTCAATCAGTACTTTGGCACAGTCTTCACAAAGGAGGACTGCTCCGAGATCACAGAGCTTATAGATATTTTTCAAAGAGACATGGATACAGCAGGATTAAGATCAATCTGTATTACAGAGGAAATGGTTTTTAAAAAATTGGAGGGATTGAAAGTGAATAAATGTCCAGGCCAAGATGGTATTCACCCAAAATTGCTGTATGAAATTAGAGACCAACTAGCAAAACCATTGGCTATATTATGTTCTCAATCACTTACAAAAGGGATTGTTCCACGGGATTGGAAAGATGCAGGAGTGATCCCCTTATTCAAAAAAGGCAAAAAATCAGATCCGGCAAATTATAGACCGGTGAGTTTAACGAGCATAGTCTGTAAATTGTTAGAGTCAATAATCAAAGAAAACATTGTAATGCATTTAGAACAATTTTATCTAATTAGAAATAGTCAGCATGGGTTTACTAGAGGGAGATCATGCTTAACAAATCTATTAGAATTCATGGAGGAGGTTACTAAAATCATAGATAAAGGGGAGCCAGTGGATGTTATTTATCTAGACTTTGCAAAGGCCTTTGATAGAGTACCTCATCAAAGATTATTTCGAAAGTTAAAATCACATGGAATAGGTGGGGAAGTTGCCAAATGGATTGAAAATTGGTTAACGGGAAGAAGGCTGAGGGTGGGCATTAATAAGGAGTACTCTGAGTGGTGTGAAGTGAAAAGTGGTGTGCCACAGGGCTCGGTTTTGGGACCAATTTTGTTCTTGATATATATAAATGATTTGGACATTGATATGAGATCCATGATTGCAAAATTTGCTGATGACACAAAACTATGCAGTAGTGTCTCATCTAAAGCAGAAGTGGATATATTGATGTCGGATTTAGATAAAATTCGAGAATGGTCTGTAAGCTGGCAAATGGAGTTTAATGTAGATAAATGTACAGTCATCCACATGGGTAGATCCAATATGGAACATAATTACAGAATGGGAGAAAACAATATTAGAAAGATAGATAAGGAAAGGGACTTAGGGGTTATAATAGATCATACAGGAAAGGTAAGTGAGCAAGTTAAGGTAGCAGTGAAAAAGGCAAATGCAATGTTAGGTATGATAAAAAGAAATATTAAACATAGGAGCAAGGAAGTGATCGTCAAACTGTATAAAGCTTTAGTTAGACCTAGATTGGAGTACTGTGTAAAGGTGTGGAGTCCTTATCATAGAAGGGACATAAACATGCTAGAAAGAATTAAAAAAAGAGCGACAAAGATGATAGTGGGATTCCAGAATTACAGTTATGAGGAACGACTCAGAAAAACCGGCCTACAGTGTCTCGAAGAGAGAAGAATTCGTGGTGACTTAATACAGGTTTATAAGATGATCAGAGGAATCGATAAATTAGACTATAACAAGTTTTTTAAAATATAGCCACCTACAATAACACAAGGGCATAGCTACAAGCTGACTAAAGAGAGGTCCAGGTTAGATATTAGGAAATATTATTTTAGTCAGATAGTGGTGTCTGCTTGGAATGCATTGCCAGGGGAGGTAGTGGAGGCAGGGACAGTTAATGCATTTAAGAATAAACTGGATGCGCATAGCTTTTAGAGCAAGGTGATGTAAATGTAACTGGTTGTATACAGACTCTGCAGGGTCTTCTAAACCAGTATAAAGACGTTAAGTTAAGACTCCGCAGAGTCTGTGTACAACCAGTTTCATTTACATCTCCTTGCTCTAAAAGCTATGCGCATCCAATATATTCTTAAATGCATTAACTGTCCCTGCCTCCACTACCTCTCGTGGCAATGCATTCCAAGCATTCGCCACTCTCCGACTTAAAAAAATATTTCCTAATATCTAATCTGGACCTCTCTTTAGTCAACTTGTAGCTATGCCTTGTTGTTCTTGTGGGTGGCTGTATTTTAAAAAAAAACTTGTTATAGTCTAATTTATCCATTCCTCTGATCATCTTATAAACCTGTATTAAGTCACCACGAATTCTTCTCTCTTCTAGACACTGTAGGCCGGTTTTTCTGAGTTTTCCTCATAACTGTAATTCTGGAATCCCCCTATCAGCTTTGTCGCTCTTTTTCGTATTTTTTCCAGCATGTTTATATCCCCTCAATGATAAGGACTCCACACCTGGACACAGTACTCCAATCTAGGTCTAACTAATGCTTTATACAGTTTGACTATCACTTCCTTGCTCCTATGTTTAATATTTCTTTTTATCATACCTAATATTGCATTTGCCTTTTTCACTGCTACCTGAACTTGCTCACTCACCTTACCTGTATCTTCTTCTTCTTCTTCTTCTTCGTACGCAGTTAGACAGTAACCATTATTTTTTCGAAAAAAGCGGCGGTCATCCTGAGGCTGTCACCACTGCCATAGAGCTTGTCTTGCAGTTCCATTGGTGATGGCCACATCTGCTCTCTCTGATCCTCGTATGTCGGGCAGTTCTGCAGCAGATGTTCAGCGGTCATTTTGCCAGTACTGCACGGGCATTCATCGGTACCACCTATCTTCAATTTGTTGAATAGGTGGTACCTCAGTCTATTGTGGCCAGTGCGAAGTCTAAAGACAACGACCTGCTCTTTTCGGTTCAACTGGTAATAGGCATCGTTTTTGGTGTATCCAGTATGTTCGGTTTCCCATTTGGTCATGTATCTGGCTTTGATAAGCCGTTTTGACTCTTCGTACGTCATACTAGTATCTGTTTGTGGTAGTCTTGCACCTTCTTTTGCCAGTCTGTCTGCCTCCTCGTTGCCCTGGATGTTGCAGTGTGATGGGACCCACTGTACCACTACCCTTTTTGGTGCGGACTGCTGGCGCAGTTTGCAGAGTGCTGCTCTTAAGTCATTAAGCTCAGTGTTTTTCTGGCTTTTTAGCGCTGTGACTACGGCGAGAGCATCTGTAAGCAGGACTATATGGCTTTCATTTTCATTGTGTGTCACCATTTCTTCCACTGCCGCCCTCAGTGCCTCCGCCTCCGCTCTGAAATTGCTTGTGTACTTACCAGTAGCGAATGACAGTGTTATTTTTCTGCCATTTGGTAGGTTCAGGAATGCTCCTGCCCCTCCGTTCTGTGTAGTGTTTGTTACAGAACCGTCGGTGTATGCATGGGTCCAGTCCATGCTTGGGTAGCTTTTCGATATAAAGCTTAGGGTAGTATCTCTCCTTTCTTTTTCAGTCTGGCAGTTTTTGTTTCCAATACCTGGTATATTTTCTACCACCTCTGGAAATATATCCTGCCTCCGGGTAGGTTTTCGTACAGTGGTGATGGGTTTTGGTGTTGTTAGTGCGTTTATGGGATCTTCGTGCATCTTTGCTTTGGCTATTTCTGCAAAGTTTCTCCGCTTTAGTTTCCCATTTCCCAAATTGTTTAGTCTCTGGTGCATTGGATGGTCAGTCAGTCTTCGGAGTTTCTCTGACTGCAGCTGGGCTCTGCAGTCTCTTCTATCGGTCATGGATTGCAGTTTTGTAATCTTTTCAAGTTCTACAATTGGCGTTGACTTCATGCCTCCTGTTATAACTCTCATGGCTTGGTTTTGAAGTTTGACCTTACCTGTATGATCTATTATTACCCCTAGGTCCCTTTCCTTATCTATCTTTCTAATACTGTTCTCTCCCATTCTTTAATTATGTTCCATTATGGATGCTGTCAGGCCACGGATTTGACTGGAATTCACACTATTCAACAACTTACACTTGTGTTTTCATCACGCTCCGGACGTGAGGCTAGCTACTGCAACCAGCCACTTAATGTCCCTTTCAGGGCGCACAAAAGAGTAAACCTACTCATTGTGGGCATTCAAAACAAACACGCATTCGTGTTTTAGCGAACATATTGTGGTTTTCCATTTGTATTAGTCAGTTCGTTCATTTTGTGGTGTTTGCCTTTTGATTATCCTGGCATTGTCATCGGTTTAAAAAAAAAATATTTAGGCTACCAGGGTCCAGTGCACATGACTGAACTTTGTGAGATTCTCACCCTGTTTGCTGACAGTGCTTGTTTTGGTCAGGCTGAAAATTTACTAACAGGCCAATAATGGACAAACACATCGCCCGGGAGAGATTGGGCTCTGTTTGGTTACAACATGTCCATGACACATCGCTCACATCCTGAGTGATGTCCCTATGACTTCTTGGGGTTACTGTAAAAACAAGACAAAACAAGAAGTAGAAAAAAACTGGTTGTGCACAGACTCTGCAGAGTCTTCTAAACCAGTACAATGACGTTAAGCTAAGTCAAGGTGTAATTGACTACTACTCCATGGGATAACACAGAAGAGAAAGATGCTAACCCAAACTGGAGAATGCCATGGAAAGGCAGGCCAAATGAAATGGAAAGGCAGGCCAAATGAAATGGAAAGGCAGGCCAAATGAAATGGAAAGGCAGGCCAAATGAAATGGAAAGCCAGGCCAAATGAAATGGAAAGCCAGGCCAAATGAAATGGAATGGCAATACTTCAAAGAATACATGAAAACATCATCAATCAATCCACATTTTTTTTCAGCCCCCAGTGGAGAATATGTGTTTAGCAAATGCATGTGACCTTCAAATGCTGACCTGTCAAAATATATTAACGTTTTTGTTGCTTTAATTTTCTATAATATTGAATAGCCAACTCCCCCTTAGTTGACGCTTACAACATGTTTGGCAGGTTTATAGCTCTACTATTCTTTGCTCCCCCTTCAGGCGTGGTAACACTTGAATGAAACATCACCATGATACCCAGACACAAAACAAAAAAACAGGAATGGAAAGAATCAGTTTAAGTTAAAGTTGGAGTGATAACAATCAGTGATCTGTGACAAAGACAGCTGCAATAACCAATACAGCTAGAGATTGGGCAGAGAAAGTGAAGATGGATAAGACACACTCTCAAAAATAAAACTTACAATTCAACCAGATATGTACTGAATTGGAACTCACAGAGAAAGTGGAGAGACCAAAGAGCACCAGGTAAAATATAGTTGAAGAAGATAAGCAGTTGGAGTCTCACGGGTGAAACTCAAGAAAACAGTCCCCTAAAAAAGAATTGGCAGAGAGCAGCCATTTCAGAAACTATGTTTCAAGAAGATTCAGAAGAATGAAGTCAGTGAGTCATGGGAGTGGTACAAATATCTTCTTCTTTAGCGTTTGTTCTGAAAAGGATGTTGTGACATTGTGTCATGTTTACAGCGAGACTGACATTTCGGCCCGATACATCTGGTTACAACCGGTTACAAATATGAAAACTGTTACAAATTATTGTTAAAAACAAAAAAAAACTATCATCACATCATTTTCCCCATTGCTGGAGACTGGACGCGATTCATTATATGACTGAAGATATATAAGATGCATGCCTTGACAGTCTGCACACAGTGTGCAGGCTATGTTTATATTTCATCTTCGATAGAAACAATCTAGGTCCATACTGTCCTTCACATTAGTAAATTGGTATCTTTACTTTGGCAATATGCTCTATTAAAAGACCATTAAATCACAATTTGACCAATAAAATGGACAAGATTACAAATGCAGCAAATTAACTGTAACATTTAACCTTGACTGTTTTTGTGTTTCAAAGTTAGATCATAAAATATTTCGCTGTACAGGAATGTTTTGACCTCGCACGTTTTAATTTTTAAAAAGAAAAAAGACAAACAGTAATCAAACCTGACAATGAAAATATCATGGCAAAAAGATATATGTGTGACTAATGTTGTCTGAAGCTACTATTGGTGAGATCTTCACTCTTGATGGATTCTCTTTGGTATCCTGGGGTGTTGTAAAGAAGGTGGACCTGTGTTATACTGGCTGTAGTGCAAGGCTGGGATTATCACCACTACATAAATCACAGTGCTGATCCCCAACTTGTTGGCAAATAAATAAGCAGTATGTCTGACAACTACAATTCCATGACAAATAGCAGTATGTATGACAACTACAAAACCATGACAAATAACACTATGTATGACAACTACCATACTATGACAAATACAAGTATGTCTGACAACTACAATACCATGACAAATAGAAGTATGTCTGGCAACTACAATACCATGACAAATAGCAGTATGTCTGACATGACAACTATGATACCATGACAAATAGAAGTATGTATGACAACTACAAAACCATGACAAATAGCAGTATGTATGACAACTACCATACCATGACAAATACAAGTATGTCTGACAACTACAATACCATGATAAATAGAAGTATGTCTGGCAACTACAATACCGTGACAAATAGCAGTATGTCTGACATGACAACTACGATACCATGACAAATAGAAGTATGTATGACAACTACAATAGCATGACAAATAGTAGTATGTCTGACAACTTAACTTAACGTTTTTATGCTGGTTTAGAAGACTCATCAGAGTCTGTATACAACCAGTTTCTTGGAGGGTGGTTAACTGATGTGCGCGTCCATATTAATAGACTCAAACACTAGAGCGAAGTAGACTCGCATTCTGTTAGCCACCATCTATGCTGCTTTTAACAAACCACCTTACCATGGCCGGTGTTATGCCATGCTGTCACACAGTTAGTCATCACTTACGGCATGTAGTATGTCTGACAACTAAAAACCATGACAAATAGTAGTATGTATGACAACTACAATACCATGACAAATAACACTGTCTCATGACTACAATACCATGACAAACAGCTTATCAATATCTTAGGTAATAGTGTGTAACTCATCTGAGACAGAAGATTCTCTAGCTGATGGTATTTCACATTCCATCATTTTTACAGACAAAACACGTTCTGAAGGAACTGTAGCCTTCTTGGTGTGAAAGAAGACTCTAGAAACAATACTCTCACCCCACCCCCGGCATATATGATACAGGAATAAAAGTTGAATAATTTGTTTTAAGAAGGTAATAGAGAAATACTTTACATTTCTTTCTGAAAGCAGCACAAATAGACATCAACGTTTTGTAAAACAACATAGCATGAGGTATACTCAAAAAGTAATGCCCCACATTTTGTTTCCCATGCCAGAATGAAGACAGCAAATTCAAAATTTACAGGTTGCAGCACTACATGTGCATAATTGCATGGTCTTCCGACAGATAGTTCTGCTGTAGTAGTCTGATAAAATGGTGGCTGTGTGTGATTTGTGTTATAAATAACAAGCTTTTACTGAAATCTTGGTGGTAGAGAAAGAAAGTGTGGGTAACATTTCCACATGTCTGTGTGCTGTGCATGGAAGTTGTGCAGACGATAGAAGCACTATTCAGAAAGTTAAAATTTCAGGAAGTGGAGAGACAGAGCTGCATGATTGGCTGTGGTCTGGGCACCTATCTACAGTTTGGTTTGTCTGTGGTCTTTCATCTCCCCTATAGTTCTGATCAAGCGCCCTGTAACTTTTATCTTTTTTGGCCCACTTAAGAATGCACTGCCCTAGACAAGCTTTGAAGTGGACATGAGCATGATTTGTGCAGTGAGAAAATGGCTACGTGAACAGGAAATGAACGGGTACAGAAAAGACGTGCATGCTCTTGTTTTGTGCTGGCATATGGCTAAATAAGTGGGTGGATATTATGTGAAAAAATAGTATGTGTAAAGGAAACAGCGCTTGGTATACACACTCAGAAACCACATTTTTATAGGCTCATTTTAAGGAGTTACTTTTTAAACTTAGCTGCTGTTACTGATTTTATATTAGTATATTTACTTATAACAATAAACTCAAGTGTTATGTGTCAAAATATGCAAAAAATGAAAGACCTATTATATGAACATAGTTAAACATATAAACAGTTTCAAATATTTATGAAAGATATTTAAAGATTGGAATAGATCAAATGTAAATTTACAAAATAGAACAAATGAATATTGCACTTAAAATTAATATTTAAATCATTAAGGAACATCAAAACTTCTAAATTCAGGATTATTGTAGAGTATATTCATTTTCACAGAAGTTATGAAAGTTTTATGTGTGTTTTGTTTTAAATAAACATTCTGAACGCATTTTGAAATGGGCTGTCACAATAGGAACAAAAATTATAATTTACAAATGTTCTACACTTTTTATTTTAGTATTTATATTTCATATTTTAAAAATAAAACTAAATATTGATGGAATTATCAGGTGCACTTGATCTTTCGTATCTAAGTTCGGATATGTCTCGATGTTCTACTTGTTATTGGAACGTTATTTATTACTCTAGTAGCTTCTCTACTATATCTAGAACTAGGTCCAGCCAGAGGAGACACCTAGATGTCTTCAGAATCTGACGAACTACTATAACTATTTCGAATACGAACTATCACAATTTTCTAATACAATCCATGAATGCATAAGTGATGATGCTTGCTTGGCCAAAAATCTTTGCTTGCGATCATTTGTGTTTGAAGCCATTTCTCTGAGAAAAAATGTAATGTTTACCAAAAAACAGCTTACAATTATGTCAATAGAACAGATCCGCTTAAAAACAATGGACACGTGGTCTCACACGAGGTACACAAGAAATAGTGATGCAAATGTCTAGTGTTTATATGATTGGGCAAAAATTTGGCAGACTGTCTAAATCTTCGTATATAAAGTGTGTTTAAGAATCAATGGTTGTCTGGTTTCTCAGGAGGAGTCCTGTGAAAAAGAGCGAAGGAAATGGTTCCCAAGGGGAAGTCTCGGTTACTAAACTTCAAGTTATACTGTGAATTAATAATACACTGTGAATAAATAGTTTCATTTAAAAACATTGCGAGGCACTATTTTCTGAGCAACCCTCATATTACCCATAAATGATTTAATTGCACAAGAATGTATCATGTTCGCTTGAAAATAATTTTAAAACAAAAATAAGGAAAAAACAAACTCAAACTGGAAACAATAAAAATTGAATACTCTATTTCCTTAAAAATGTGGGCAATGCGATGCCAGATTTAGAAACAGTTGATGTGGCAGGTACATTTTCAGCAATCTTTAATTCCTCAATTGTGCAGTATGTATTACTGTTGTCATTGCCAGGTGTCAATATTTCCATGTAGTGTCTGAACACAAAAGGTTCTGAAAAATGATAATACAAATAAGAAGAGCTGTAATAAAAGTGAATATCAAATATATATGAAGACATATATAGATTTATGCTGGTTTTATGTTCACTATGCCAAAAAAACAACAATAGCATTTGTTGCGACCAAATGATCTTCTTTAACAGGGACTATGGACACACATACAAATTTACGGGATATAAACATGCTGGAAAGGATAAAAAAAAGATCAACAAAACTGATGGTGGGTTTCCAGAATTATAGTTATGAGGAAAGACTGGTCTACAGAGTCTAGAAAAGAGAAGAATTCGAAGTGATTTAATGCAGATTTATAAGATAATCAAAGGAAAGGATAAATTAGACTATAGCAAGCTTTTCTAAATACAGCTGCCTACAAGAACAAAAGAGCAGTTACAAATTAATTAAAAAAAAGGTCCAGAATAAATACCTGAAAATATTTCTTCAATCGGAGAGTGGTGAATGCTTAGAGTGCATTGCTACAAGAAATAGTACACGCAGGGTCAATTAACGCATTCAAGAATAGAGTGGATGCGCATAGGTATTTTTAGATCAAGTGAATGTAAAATAAACTGATTGTATACAGGTTCTACAGAGTCTTCTAAACCCGTACAAAGACATTAAGTTAAGTTAAGTATATCTAATTAATCTAATGTAGAAAAATGTACAGAAATCAACACTGGTAGATCCAATATGGAATATAAATACATGATGGGAGAGAACAATATTATGAAGATAGAAAAGCAAAGGGAACTAGCGGTTATAACAGATCCTACAGGTAAGGTGAGTGAGCAAGTCCAGGTAGCAGTGAAACAGGTAAATGTTTATTTTATTGGTTAGTGATGATGTTCGGCTAGAAAACTATTACTTGAATCTGTGTCTTAGGTTGTGTAAAATGATGACATTTGGACATTTCTTGTTCTGTTTCTGTCTAGTACTCAACATAGTACAGAAGCGCAGAAAGAATGCAGGTAACCTATATTTTTAGCTTTTGAGCTTTTTGGGCTTAACTTTTTATACCAATAAAATAACATTTTCTTAATAAAAAGCAGTACTTTTACAATCTCACAAATAATTTCTTTGTTAACATTTCTCAAGTCTCTATACAAATGTTTTATTACTTAAAAAAAATAATGTATTCCTTTCTTTAACATAAATTGTAATGTATTATTGTTTTTATATACAAATTGGTTGCTAAATGAACATTTTGATTAGGTGCCTTAAATTCATTGCCTGCCAGAACTATTGTGTGACCCCCAATCTTAATGGCAATGTTATGTAAGCAATAATAGAGGTTGAGGAAAATAAGCAATTCACAAAAAAGATGGAATATCAATTGTTCAAAAAGAGAAGCAATAATTATTATAGAAGAGAAAACAAAGATTAATTGTGAAACACAGGTAGAAGTTAAAACAAAGGTCAGGATAGTTTCATAACAGATACTACTTCAGAGATAGTTTTAGTGACTGCATTGTACCAGGTCGTCAGTTCTTCTGAGATTGGTTGACCCGGATCAAGATGCTGAGCAGTGAATGAGCTGCAGTGGTCAGCGACCCATAGCTGACTGCTAGCATCAGAGCCAGCAAAACAGAGCAGCCAAGACCCTTCTAGACCTCCACGAGGTGATCCTGGTTAATAGGCTGCAACAGAACAAGCTGGCTAAGGAGAAGGGATGGAAGAGGGAAGGCTAACCCAGAACCCAAAAATGTCTGCTGCTGAAGACGGATGTATTGGACCGAAAGGTTCAAATATCACAGTCAAGCTGTAAACCATTTCGTTCTTCGGACTACATCCTGGTACTTGCAAAGCCCTGTTCAGGGCTTAGTAGCGAGAGACTGAGAATGAACGCAGAAGAAGGGTGACCAATTCATTTCCTTGTCATCGTGCCTTCTCTTTATGGTAATCTGATGTTTGTCAAGACCAGAGACTCAACTTGGTTCTTTTGCTGTAGAAGACAGGCTCTCTGCGTCCTATCTGTCACTCAGACAGATGTCCAAGGTTGAAAGCCAAAAAAGTGTACAACTACAATGATAAATGATGCAAGTTGTAGAACTGTTTTATATCGGTAAAATAACAGAAAAGCCATGTATTGATCAGTTTTTTCTTCAAATAGGCATGCAGGTTTTATAGTGGCAGAACCTTTGTTGTTTGCAAATATCTACAATCAGTAGATTACTATTTTGTGCGCCCTGAAAAGGATGTTAAGGAGAGGGCTTGCAGTAGCTATCCTCACATCCCGAGCGTGCTGATGAAGGAGGGTCGAGGTCCTCCAGGAGGTTGTGTTATGCTTAGCTTCATCTGCATGTCATTCACTACTACGGGGATCACGTCAATCCCTCACCTTGTTAGTCAGGCTGCCATGAAAACAGCATGTTTCTAGAAATGGCTACGAGGAAGCCAAGTTAAGGGTCTTTTCCAGTATGTTTTGCCTGAACCTGACTAACATGTCTGATCAGTATATTTTACCTGACCAGACGTTAGTCTTCCTTCCCTGGCAGGATCTTTAAATCAACACAAGTTTCTTAATAGTCTGGGATCAAGATGCTGAGCAGTGCATGAGCTGTAGTGATCAGCGACCCAAAGTCCTCCACGTGGTGATCCTGGATAACAGGGCAGACTGGCTAAGAAGAAGGGATTGAAGAGGGAAGGCTAGCCCGGTACCCAAAAGTACTATGCTGAAGTTGGATGTGTTGGACCAAAAGGTGTAAATATCGCAGTTTAAGCTGTAAACTATGACACACCGCATGTTCTCAGGACAACATTGTGCTACTTGCAAAGCCGTATCAGGGCTTGATAGCAGGCGTTTGAGAATGAGTGGCGAAGATTGAGGAGTCTGGCAACCTTTAATAAAATTATCAGAAATAGGAACGAATATAGACAAAAAAGGGTTGATTGTAAATTTTGTAGAGAATAAGACAGGTGTACTAAATTATTCATACAATTACCTGGATGACGATTTCCTGTCCTAGCTTCCTGTATAAATGCTTGGATGTCTGAAACTATGTCACACTTCTCAAGGATTTCTCTCACAGATTCGCTGCTCTAGATGAATAAAATAAATAGAAATGATAGTCACTATAAAAGCTGCCGCAGTCTGGGATATCTATCAGATCAGGCCTTCTTAACATTCTAAAGATAGAGAAATCCTTTTATAAAAACCCCAACAAAATTTTACATCTACAGTTACGTTAGTGTGATGTCTCAAAACATGCATTATAGAAACTTGGTGAAAGCAAACAACCTTGTTGTATCCCCATTCTTACTAAAACTGGATCTGTTAGTCCTTGATTGAATGAAATAATCACCTTTTGATTGTTATACAGGTTCTATGGGACAGTGTGAGCTAGTGGTTGAGTAACACGGCTCACAAGCCAAAGGTGCTGGGTTCGCTCCCCATCATAACACCGGCTGTTACCCCGGGGAAGCAAATCCTTAAAAATTACAGGAAGAAGCAGACCCTTACATAAAATGCATGCTGAAGTCAGATGCAGTGGACTGACAGGCGCAAAATAAAAACATTGTGCCTTGGGGAATAGAAAAATAAGGCAAACGCAAAAAAATATTTTAAAATACAGGCTCTGGATTAACCTAATAATTGACTGCTCTATTTGTTGCAACATCTGAACAAGGTTTATTCTAGGGGGATTCGATCAAAGGCTTTCTTGTAGGCAATAAAGCGGATAAATAGTGGTCATCCTTGATCGATCATTCTTTCTGCGAGAAGCTACAATAATCCAATGGCCCCCTGTGTATCTCTGGGCTTGTGAAATCCATACTGGTTATCTTTTAGCACCTCCTCTTATCTTCTAATCTATTCTCTCCTTAATTATCATTAGTAAAATTTTAGATGCAAGTAGTTTTAAGCTTATCGTTTGGAATTGGTTGATAAACAAATGATAGTGAATGAGTAGATTTATGAAGAAACAGAAACATGAAAGTAATGGACGATGCAAAGAGGATTTTCCAGCAACCCAGGTTCACATCAGATGCAATACATTTGGTCCAGGTGAGGCAACTCAGCTTCCCACAACGTTCGTCAGAGTACAAGTAGATTGATAACCAACACTAACTAACCATGGAGGAATGAAATAATAAAGGTTGATTAAGAAAGAAACAGATGGTAAGGATTACCATTGGATTACTTGATAAACATAATTTGAACGAGTTAAAAAGCTGTTGGTTACCTATTATTGTTAAAGAAACTATCAGCAGCAGAACTGTTTTTTAATGGCTGTGAGAAACAGGTTACCATATGGCACATTTTGGATTGATTTGATTGACTGTGTTAGGATACTTTAATGAATAATTTCTAATTTTAAATATGACACAAAGCCACACAAGAAATGAGAAAATAAATATATATTACACAATTTATAATTGCAAAGAAAATGGAGAAGAGGACTGAAGCCTTGGAAATGTGGGTCTTCATCAGATTTTTTTGGGAAAAATAGGAAAACAAATAGTGAGGTCCTGGAACAATTGAAGACGGAGAAGATGTTTTTGAAGGAAATAAAAATCATAAAAACAAAATATTTTTGTCGTGTCAAAAGCCATGACAGTCTGCTGAAGGTAATATTGGAGGAAAGAGAGGAGAGCAGGAGAGCCAGAGAAAGAGATGGACAGACAACATCAAGATGTGGTTGGGACACAGTTTAACTGAGTGTAATAACCTGGCAACGGGTCAGAGACAGCTGAAGATCTATTACTGCCAACCTTCGCTGTGGATATGGCACTTGATGATGATAATGAATAGCAAAATGTTGTAGAGATCAAATCTTGTAGAACATGACCATGAAATGAGCACACGTAACGGTCAAAACCTATACAAGTTTCAAGAATCCATTTGAGGGTTATACGTTTTATCATCTGAAGCTGACATTTATGAATGTAGGCCATATTCTTAGATTAGTAAGTACATGGTGGTTTGAAAGAAGAGCAATGGATAGTAAGAGATGACCGAGGATGGTTGAGCTTGGGACTAGAAACTATAAACCACAAGAAAAAGTACACAAACACAAATATTGTAAATAATACAAAAACATCAATTTAGTTTGCTGGGTCACAATATGAGACATGAAAGTTTTTTACAGAAGATACTAGAGAGCAAAATTTATGGGAAGAGAGGATGGAAGTAACCAAGACTTGCCTTTACATCTTAGGCATGCAGGGACATTAAAATATGAACCTATGCTGAAATGAAGAGAGCTGCAGAGGACAGGGTCAAATGGAGAGACATACTCAGACAACCTTACAACCAGTCTCAGGACTGATCAACCAGAGGACAGGGTGGAGAGACATACTCAGACAACCTTACAACCAGTCTCAGGACTGATCAACTAGAGGACAGGGTCAAATGGAGAGACATAGTCAGACAACCTTACAACCAGTCTCAGGACTGATCAACCAGAGGACAGGGTCAAATGGAGAGACATACTCAGACAACCTTACAACCAGTCTCAGGACTGATCAACCAGAGGACAGGGTGGAGAGACATAATCAGACAACCTTACAACCAGTCTCAGGACTGATCAACTAGAGGACAGGATCAAATGGAGAGACATAGTCAGACAACCTTACAACCAGTCTCAGGACTGATAAACCAGAGGACAGGGTCAAATGGAGAGACATACTCAGACAACCTTACAACCAGTCTCAGGACTGATCAACCAGAGGACAGGGTCAAATGGAGAGACATACTCAGACAACCTTACAACCAGTCTCAGGACTGATCAACCAGAGGACAGGGTCAAATGGAGAGGCATACTCAGACAACCTTACAACCAGTCTCAGGACTGATCAACTAGAGGACAGGGTCGAATGGAGAGACATACTCAGACAACCTTACAACCAGTCTCAGAACTGATCAACCAGATGATGATGATGATTCCAGGGCAAAATAGAAGTGATGGAATAAGCTAAATCAAGTAAACTTATGAAAAATTGGCAGCTAGGTTTATATATATATATATATACATATACATGAATGTGTGGACGTACTTACATTATCTAAATCTAAAGCAAGTGTTGAATTCATGTTTACTGTGACCCACAGCTGCTGCCTTAAATAGTTGAGCCTTTTCTCATCAAGAGTCTGTATGGACTAAAACAGAAGATAAGGTGTTTAATAGAATTAGATCAAGATAAAAAAGACCAAGATCAAGTAGAAAAACAGCACAAATAATTATTTATGTTTTTAAAAAGCATAATGAGAAATGTCATTATAAAAATATTTTGCATCAAGTAATTTTAAAAAGAAATTTCAGTATGGTGATTTTCAATTGCAACAGTCGGCTGGAAAAAAATATAGCATTTATGAATGGAGTTGCTTGCTGAGACAGTGTAGGGTACAGGCTGGGTTTATCCCTACCTCCCTTCCTGATATAAGAGTCAACTACAGGATGATAAATAAAATGATAAATATAATTAGTCATGTCCTGAATTGGAACCCCTAGGAAAGAAAAGAGTGGGTAGGTGGGAAGCCCAAACAGCATATGGCAAAGAATGGCGAGAGCATGGCAGATGGAGTCAGATGGGATGGAGCTAAAATAGAAGACCAAGAGATTGGTGGAGAGCATCATTTATTGCAACCTTACGTTTCAAGAGAAATGAGAAGGGTTGAATGATGCATGACAGTATCATTATCTACAATTTCTATCATTGTCATCCACATTATAATAATGATGATGATCTACTATAACTATTACTTCTGAATTTATTCCCATTGCTGCCATCCACCAAGATTTAGAGGACTGAGGAATAAAGATCACTTGTCCCCACAGTTTATTCCAGAACTAAGATATGCAGATTTTTTGATTTTTTTTTGCATTCGCCTTATTTATCTATTCCCCAAGGCGTGTGTGCGTTACACTGTGGTTTTTATTTTGCGCCTGTCGGCCCAGTGCATCCGACTTCAGCATGCATTTTATGTAAGGGTCTGCTTCCTCCTGCATTTTCTAAGGGTTTGCTTCCCCGGGGTAACGGCCGGTGCTGTGATGGGGATCGAACCCAGCACCTTTTGGTTGTGAGCCGTGCCACTTAACCACTAGGCCACGCCGTCCCCGATATGCAGATGATACAGTTACGTTCTTAAACAGCATTGAGGGCCTGGTACAATTGCTTACGTCCGTTCAGAAGCACAGTGAAGATCATAATTTTTTCCTGAACATAAAAAAACCCAAAGATAATATCCATTGGCACACAGACCTCAATCCAAGATCACTAATGGTAATGAAGAAATTGAACACGTGGATTACTTTGAATATCTTGGCTCTTTGATAACAAATGATGGTGAGTGTGCAAGGGAAATAAGGAGACAATTGTCTATAGCGGTGCAGAAACTGAATAGTAGACACAAGACTAAGAAAGAATTAAAATTGAAGATCCTCAGAACATGCGTATTCCTGGTGATAATGTAAGATACGAGACATGGACCATCACACAAATTTTAAGAAAGAAGATTGGGGCTTTCAAGATAAAATGCTACAGAAGAATCCTCAAAATACCTTGGGGAAAGAAAATAACAAATAAAGGCATCCTGCAATAACTGAGTGTTGAAGACAAATGGCTTATAAACGAAGTTGTGTCTCAGAAACTTAGGTTTATCTGCCACATCAAGCCCCATGATGGACTGGAAAAAGGAGTTCTAGAGGGCACTGTTCCAGGATAATGAGGCAGAGGTCGACCAAGACGTAGATGTACAACAGACATTAAGGACACCCTGAACATGAACACGGTGCAGGCGAGTAGACTGACTGCTGATTGAGTTTCTTATTGAATGGCTGTGATGAGAGCGACGCTCTCCCAAGGACACGCTTCATGATGATGATGTCCCCACAGTTGCCAAGCACTATGTAGGCTAGGCTTTTATTTGACCTCTGATAGAAAAAACAAACCATTGTCCTACTGAGGTTTTGAACACACGTCCTCATGGTCAAAAGACCAACATCTAAACCCCTAAGCTAGCTGCTCCTCAATGATGATCATCATCATTATTACTAATTTAATGCATATCTCACCTGACACACTGAAGTCATATCTCTTTCCCAGGCAGTTCTAGAGTTTTCCAGCACATTCACTGCATTTTTGTAGGCAGATTCTGGAGAAGATGCATAGATAAATGGCTACAACCAGTCCCTGGAGCTTCATTGTTGAACTTATACAAAGCTAAGATAGACTTGGAAAACTAAGATTTATGCACATCATGTAGGGTAAAAGTTCAAATAAATAATCTGAAACCTCCAGGGAAAGTGAAATAGGGAGAACAAAACATACAACGGGAGATAAGTCCTTGAGACAGATATAAAAGAGATAAGGAAGATGGAGAGGGAGAGCTGGAACAGTTTGTTCAGGACAGGAGAACTTGGCATGTATTTGGTAAAGACATGTGCCCCACAGTTTTCATTAATTGAGTATAACATCTCAGGCTGACCACTGCTTTAAAAAAATATTCAAGTTAATATTAACAAATTTTGTGAAGAAGAAGATAATATTCAAGCAGTATATGTAATGACTAGTGTCTAATTATGTTTTGTAATAAAGACGCCAGTTAAAATAGTTTCTTAAAAATATATTACCAGCTTTGTCAGCATCTTCTTCAGCTTTTACAAATTTGCTCTTTGCCTGCAGAAGAACAAGTTAAATAGCAGTTAGTAGTAATATATGAAGAAAACTTTAATTATAATTTCTCTCATTTACAACAAATAAAATAACTATCTTCCATCTTTATATTTAACAAAACATAAGTAAAAAAAAAAAGACAGATGAATTTTTTAACACTACATACACTTAAAATTAAATCAGTTGGTCACAAATATTGCTATAGCCTGGGGTGGAGTGGAGGGCATGCTGTCTAATCCAATTAAAAGCTTCCATTGCATGCTTCCAAAATAACCTCTGACATCAAAGTCCAACTTCTGGCCTTCATGTGGCACACCTATTTCTACAAATAGGAGAATAAAAGGAAGACTAATGTCTGGTCAGGCAAAACATACTGATCAGACATGTTAGTCAGGGTCAGGCAAAATATACTGGCCAAGACCCCCACCTCAGCTTCCTTGCAGCCTTTCCTGGAAACGGGCTGTTTTCATGACAGCCTGGCTACCAAGGTGAGGGATCGATGTGATCCCCGTAGTAGTGAGCAACCAGCAGATGAAGTCAAGCATAGCACAACCGTTTGGAGTAGCCTGGTCCATCTTCATTAGCACGCTAAGATGTGAGGAAAGATACGACAATCTGTCACTTAACATCCTTTTCAGGACGCACAAAAGAGTAATCCTATTCATTGTGGGCATTCAACACAAACAGGAGAAGAGTGATAGATGAGAGAACATCTGGCACACCACACTAAAATCAGATATAAGTTTTGGGTATATCAGACTTGAAATGCAGCTGGAACCAAGATGGAGCAGTCCATGAGCTGAGAGTAGCCAGCGACTCATAGATGGCTGCCTGCATCAGGGTCAGCGAACCTTAGCTGACCAAGACCTCATTCAGCCTTCACGTGGCGGCCCTGGAAACTGGCTGCACCAGTTACTAGTAATGTCTGGCAGCCTTACCTATAGTGTACTCAGGCCAAGGACTAGATATTGCACAGTGGGAAGGCAAACCCAGTACTCAAAAGTGTTAGCTGAAATCGGATGTGTTGGGCCGAAAGGTGCAGATATCACAGCCTGACTGTAAACTACGACACAATGTCTTTTTCAGGATGAACGTCAAAGAAGAAACCCATTAAAGAAAAGGAAAAACCACCTTCGGTCTTGCTGATGAGATACTGGTGTATCAAAGGGTATTGGAGAAAACCAAAGATAACTCGGGTAGAAGAGAGTTGCTAGTTTAGAGGCCGCTCATCTAGGAGAACAAAAACTGACTCCAAGTCACCTGCTGCCTTGTAGGTAGAGTTGGGACAGCAAACAGCTAGGGAGATTGACTGAAAGATGTAGATATCACTTTTTAAGGGTAAAAAGGTGACACAACATAACACATGCACGCTCCAAAAATCGCCCATATTTACTATATAAATGCCATTCCATTTGAGGAGTGCCACCAGAAAGAAGAAATACCAGACTCCAAGCCTTTAAGGCACTTACCTAAGGCTACTGGTGGCTATTCTGCTGCATCTCAAAATCATAAAAGTAAGTTGGAAAGAACGAATAGTGCCAAAAATAATGAAGGAAGCAGCCATAATATCTGAATTACAACATGATGAAGGTTGCAAAACAAACAGTTACAGACCTATCAGTTTGTTTAGCTACACAGGCTGGGAAACTGAGACGCTAGTTTGGTCAGGCACAACATACTGACTAGGGAAGACACAATATACTGACCAAGACCACTATCTCTCTTCCATGTAGCGTTCCCTGGAAACAGACTGACTGATGAAGTGTGATCCTCATAGTAGTCAGGATCACGCAGATAAAGCCAAGCATAGCCCACCACCTGGAGGACTGCCGTCCACCTTCATCAGCATGGTTAGGATGTGAGGAAAGCTACTACAACCTACCACTTAACACCATTTTCAGGGCACACAAAAGAATAAACTTATTGTGGACATTCAACATCAAATAACAGCTGCACAGGCAAACTGAAGGAACTACTTGAAATACCAGACATGTGGTATCTGGAAAGTAAAAACTGGATTAAACCCCAAGATGCTGGCTTCACGTAACTGAGGTCAACGGTGGACCAACTAATACATATCACACAAGACATTGCAGATGCTTTCCTGGAAAAGAAACACACATTGGTAGTCTGAGTAGATATGGAGTAGTCTTTGATAAAGCAGGAAGAGTGGGAATATATAAACACTAATCAAATATGGAGTCTGTGGAGGCATGTGCAAATTGATAGGCCACTTCCTCAAAATAGATTAGCCAGAGTAAAAGTTCAGGACCACATAAGCCATAGAATGAAAATGTAGCAGGGAGCACACCAGGGAAGTGTGCTATCATCTTCACTATTCTTAATCTTCATCAACAATATAGTGGACAAAATAACCACAGAGAGTCCCACAGCTCATTATGTACTGATGATCTGGCTTTATGGGCAGCTGTAGAAAATATTAAAATGGCAAATCACAGAATATTGGAAGCCCTAACAAGATTTGATTAGGGGACTCAGAAATGGAAATGAAGTGAGAAGAAAACTTACACTTTAAAATAAAGCAAACAAAATTCCACTGGAACTGAAAGGGCACAAACTACCTGAAATAAAGATCCCAGCATAACTAGGAATAACACTGGACTGCAGGCTAACATGGAAAAATCAAATTGAAAAATAGGGAGACTGAGTGGGCTAGTGGTTAAGTAAGACGGCTCACATCCTGAAGGTGCTGGGTTCGCTCCCCAATCACAGCACTGGCCATTACCCCGGGGAAGCAAACCCTTAGAAAATGCAGGAGGAAGCAGACCCTTACATAAAATGCAAGCTGATGTCGGTTGCGCTGGGCCGACAGGGGAAAAATAAAAACACAGTGCAAGGAACATCACCTTGGGGAATAGAGAAATAAGGTGAACGAACAAATAAAAAAATAAAATTGAAAAGTCTTAATAAAAAGGTAAACTGTGAATGAATATAATGACAAAATTAGCAGAAACTACATGAAATTGCTATACACAGGAAATGTTTGACCAGCTTTAGAATATAGAATATTATCCTGGGCAACAACTTCAAAATAAATACTTAGTTTTTTATTTAATTGCCTGAAATACTTTTAAAAGTTCAAAAAGTTCATTTTTGCAACAAAGTTTAGACAAATAAACACACACTTTCTCTATCTCCTTTGATGGAAGCTGCTGCGTATTCATCTCCCTAAAGCTCTGTTCAGCTGCATCTCTCTCTGTAAACTTACGGACATAGTTTTTTTCCATCTGAAACAAAAATAGATGTGATGAAGGCTAACACATGAAAAACAATATTTCTATTATTTCTATCAGAAAATTGTTTAGTTTTGTCTTCACTTATTCTCATTTTTCTTCATTTTTTCTAAATTATATCTCGGGGGTTGGAGATTAACACTTAGTCAAGCAAAACATACTGATCAGACAGTGTTAGTCAGTGTCAGGTAAAATATACTGACCAAACGGTTTTCCTTGGAAACAGACTGTTTCATGGCATTCTGGCTAACGAGTTGGGGGATCGACTTGATCACTATAGTAGTGAATGACACACAGATGAAGCCAAGGATAGCTGGAGGACCCCAGCCCATCTTCATCAGTGAGGAAACGTGAGGAAAGCTAGTCATCCAATGCCCTTTTCAGGACACACAAAAAAACAATTATACTCATTGTTGGCATTCAACAAAAACATATTTTATCTCAGATAATTGGTTTTCAGTAACAAGGCAGAAAAAGTTATCAAAGATCATGTAAAATACAATGATTTGTATGCATTCATTGCCTTCAGAAGATTATCCTGCCTATGTGTTACTGGGGGATGAACAGAGAACAAAGAATAGTAGCCAGGATTGTTGAAGAGATGACTAAGCAGTGTTGGACATAGGGCTGGCTACACCATCCTGTATCAAATACAAACCGGAAGAAAAAGAAAAGATCTGTTCATGCCAGTGTAGAAGAGGAAATATGTGAGTAAGTAGAAAGATTAGCTAATAACTAATCAAAAGGTTTATTTATGTATACTATATGGCGGCTTACCCATATCATCATCATTTATACATAGGGCCACAACAGATAATCTCCATCTGTTTCTATTCTGTGTCATCTTATTAAGTTCCATCAATGAAATCCCAAATTGAGCTGACTTCCTTCTCAACTATTTGCCGCCAGGTGTTCCAGAGCTTCCCACTTGTCACTTTCTCTGTGAGTTTCAATCTAGCACATGTCTGGTTATGCTGTCTGGCTTCTTTCTGAGAATACATTCTATCCATCCTAATTTTCTCTGTCTCAATTTCCTGCTGTATTGGTTGTTTGCGATTACCTCTGGCAATTTAACACAAAGTATACGACCAGACACTTGTTAATAAAAGTCTGCAGTCTGGATATGATATTTTGAGTCACCTGGCATGCCTCAAAGCTACAAGGGGCTTGTCATAAGTCTTTACCCTGACCATGAAGGAGTACGAGGAGAAAGTTGAAATTTGGCACAGTGCTTATTCCTTATCAATGTAGCCACCACTTAAATTTATACATTTCTGCCATCTCTGCATGACCTTGAAAAGACCTTCAGAATAATGTAACCTATTTTTCGAACTAAACCAGTTATCACAAGCCAGTATGACATCTTCGTCACCTGTCAAAATTATTTCCTTTGAGCTGTTTTTTAAGTTTTGAGAAAAGAAAAAAGTCTGATGGAGCTAAATCAGGAGAATATGGTGGGTGTGGAAGAATTTCAATATTCAAATCGTTGGCTGTTTGCAGCACAAGACTTGCTTTATGGAAGGGCGCATTGTCTTGAAGCAAAGGCAGAATTTGATTGCGCTCTATCCCTTGTTTTGTGGTTACCGTCTCTCTTGGTTTGGTAAGGAGATTTGCATAATATTGCCCATGTTGCCATGAGGCAGGTAATCTTTCAATATGAAACCTCTGACGTCCCAAAGAACAGTCAGCATCACTTTTCTTGCAGATTTCTGTCCTCTTGGCTTCACATGTGTTGGTGAGCCCGGAGTTTTCCTCTGCATGCTGAAAATTTTGGATTCTGGGTCATAATGGTGAACCCAAGTCTCATCTACTGTCCTCATGCGGGAACATGTTTTTCGACCGACACATTTTGAACAACTGGCCACAGCAATCAACCCTCATTTGTTTCTGTTCACATGTCAGCAGACGAGGGACCCAGCGGGCACAGACTTTTCTCATGTTCAGTCTGTTATGTAAAATCCTAAAAACTACTTTCATTCAGTTTTGCTGACCTACATATCTCTGCAACTGTCATTTTCCTATCCTGGTCAATGATTTTCTTCACTCTTGCAGCATTTTCATCGCTGCACTCTGAAGATGGTCTTCCTTATCTTGGATGATCAGCAACATTCGAACAGTCATACTTAAACTGCCTACACCAATTTTTTACAGACTGGCTAAGGAGAAGGGATCAAAGAGGGGAGGCTAACCCGGCACTAAAAAAATGCCTGCTGAAGTTGGATGTGTTGGACAGAAAGGTGCAAATATCACAGTCAAACTGTAAACTACGACACAACACATTCTGTTCTCTGGACTACATTCTGTTACTTAAACCTTTTTCAGGGCTTGGTAGTGGGAGATTGAAAATGAACAAAGCCAAGCCAAGCCCCTTCCCAGATAAATAAAACCTTGAACTTCTTCAATTATCTTACCATTAATCTTTATGGGTATCTTTGTTTGTTATTACCTTGCTTACCTGTATAGATGACTAGTATTTAATTGAAAAGGTTGAAATCATATCTCTGTTCTATATTCCAGACAAGTTTAACACAACGTAAAAAGCCTCTCTATTACTGCATTTTATGTTGGGGTGTTAAGGAGATTTATAATTGCTGAAGAATAAAGGCAGTTTTTCCCAGCAGTCATCACATCATGTGCATGCTAGTTTATATTAACCCCAATAGAAGAAAATCTATGCCCTTACCAAGGTTTGAACATGTATCCTCCTGAACAAAAAAAGTAAGTAAAGATCCTAATTTTACGCCAGTGTGGCATATTGGGAATATGGCATTTGTCCCATATTGTCCTTGACCAACTGCACACTAGGGGTGATGTGGACAATTTCATGCCAGTCGCTTTTACTTTCTCAGATTACTCTTGAACCCAATGTTTTAGGCTGGGTGGTCTCCGGGAGTCCTTTTTGCGATTGGAAAAAATCCCACACCATCTGAACTAGGGACTGAACCAAGATCGCTCAGGTGGGAAGACAGTGCATTAAACACTGTGCTAGTTTGGCTCCCATCCTCCTGAATAAGTGACTATTATCTTATCTGTTTGGAAACCTGCTTCTCTTCAAATGATATATTTTAAAATTAACTTGTGTTCACTAGAAACAATGAATGGTCAGTCAACATTTAACTTAAACACTCATTTTGATTAAAAAGTAAAGGTAGTCCCATAGCAAACATTGATGTCAAAGATGGAGTGTTAGAAACTTCATTGTATAACGCCCAAGCTTGTTTATGAGGTGGAGTGGCCAGTTCCCTTCCTCGCTGCCTTTCCTTCCCTAACACTAAGTCAGGTACCCATTTACAGATAAGTTGACTTCAGCGTGCTGATAATGGCAGTTGATACCCGTATCTTTGCATTTAAATTAAAATGATTCAATTTTACATTACCATCTACAACTTAGCTCTAAGTGCAGCAGTGTCCTAGAATAGGCTAGAAATTGGTGTCTGCACAAGTGTGTGTGCGACTGAATTGGTGCAGAATGAATTGGAACCAGGAGACACATGTCACTAGAGTTATAAAAGTCTTTGCATGACTTTAAACAAGAGAGCATAATAGAGAACGTAGAGCCAGGAGACACAGTTCAGTAACAGTATGTATGTAGAGTAGCATAGTGTATCACTTGATTAGTAATTAACATCATGTCTCCTAGACTGAGGTTCTAATACAAATAATGTATTCATCATTAATAAAAACGAGAAAAAAAACGCATGCACGCACGCACACACACAACTCATAATAACATTTTGTTCTTTAATTTCATCATGAAGTTTGCATCTCCAGATGATTAATATCATGTCTAGAGATCCATCCCTACTTGAAGAGTGACAACAGAAGCAGAATTAATGACCAATAAAAACTCCAGCTCCCTCGTAAGGTCTCTCAGCAAACCTAAAATATCTGATATATTTAGTTACCTTACAGGTATGTAAAATCAATAAAGCTATGTATTACAGGTAGAAACAATAATAATTTGTTCATTGTCATCATCGATGACATCATTCCATGTCATACTGCATCTGGTGATGGTGTGGGCTAGTGGTTAAGTGGCACGGCTCACAATCCGAATGTGCTGGGTTCGATCCCCATCACAGCACCGGCCGTTACCCTGGGGAAGCAAACCCTTAGAAAATGCAGGAGGAAGCAGACCCTTACATAAAATGGATGCTGAAGTCGGATGCACTGGACCGATAGGCGCAAAATAAAAACCACAGTGCAACGCACACCGCCTTGGGAATTATAGAAGTAAACGAACGCAAATAAAAAATAAATGCTGTATCCTTGAGTCTGTAGGTACACTTGTGACTGCCAATGAGAGCACAGAAAGTTCCACGACATGACAAGTAAACCTAACCTACATCTGAAACTGGTATTCCCTCTACTCTAGACTTTCTGAATGTGTGTCTATCATGCGATGCCTCAATACGGAGGTCCTTGCTGCTTGCTATACACATTTTGACTGCACCTTTCCAGGTTGAACGATTTTTAGCTAGATTTTCCCAGTTGGTAATGTTTATTTGACAGCTCTAAAGGGACTTCAAATTGTCCTTGAAGCGCTTTTTTGGACGTTCCAGTGATTGTCCTCTTTCACTCAGTTCACTATACAGAATCCTCTTTGGAAGCCTTTCACTTGACATTTGAGCGAGGTGGCCAGCCTATCTCAGTTGGTTTTTCTGTAAAATTGCATGAAGGCCAGGCATAATAGGACTTCATTATCTGTGATATGAACTTGCCAGTAAATAGTATGCATCTCAGATAAGTCATGCCAGGTTATTATGGATGCTGTAAATAGTAACTTAATAAGCATCAGATTGTCAACCTCACAGTGTGAAGCAGAGTACTACAGAAACCCCTCCATGCAAGATCCTATTCTTCTTTGCTTGTGATTACCAGGAAAACATATCCATCACAATTTTGTTCTCATGTCTTGTATGGGATAGTATTTCTCGATTGATCTTTCTTTGGAACCGAGACAGCTACTCCACACATAGCAGGCTTTTGACCTGAGTGAATAGCAGGGTGTACAATGCCATGAGTTGGAGAGTTTTCTACCACAGAGGGGTAATACTGTATTGTTAGTGACGTCTTCAACATATTCTAAATGTTGCAATGGTCCTATTTTCATCTTTGTCACATATGGAACTTCTTTCGAGGCATAGGCCATTGACAACTGTCGTCCAGCAAGTCCGATCTTGAGCCCTTTCTGTCTCTCTCCACTTGACGTCCAGGGAACAAAGTTCATTTTCACAGTCGCTTCACCAGGTGTATCTTGGTCTACCTCTCCTCCTTTTCCCATGTGGATTTGATGTCAGGGCCTGTCTGGTCACATTTGCTGGTGATAATCTGTTGCTCCACTGTTTGTTGTTGGCTATTTTCTCATAGGTCTATATTACTCAATATGTCTTGCTAGCCTTTACTCATTATTCTCTTTATACATTTATTGAGGGATGATGATGCTAACATCTGGTCAGGCAAAACACACTGATCAGAGAATGTTAGCCAGGGTCAGGAGAAATATACTGGTCAAGACCCTCACTTGACCTCCTCGTTGGTCGTCCTGGAAACAGGCTGTTGTCGAGGACAACAGTCTAGCTAACAAGGTGAGGTTTGACGTGCTCTCCGTAGTAGTGAGCAACATGCAGATGAAGCCAAGCATAGCACAACCGCCTGGAAGACCTCGGTCCACCTTCATCAGCATGCTCGAGATGTGAGGAAAGCTGCTGCAACCCGTCACTTAACGCCCTTTTCAGGGAGCACATAAGAGTAACCTACTCATTGTGGGCATTCGAAACAACAACATTTGTTGATGAGCAACTGGAGTTTCCTGTACATTAACTTTTTGTTCTCCAAGTTTCTGCTTCATGTAGGAGTACTGACGACATTAGAATGAAACAATCTTAGCTTGGTATAAGTCTTTATTTCCCTAGATTTTCATAGTATTCAGTAACAGACAGGAATGCTGTCAATGCCTTACCAATTCTAGCCCTTACATCTTCCCCTGTGCTCCTGAAGTATCAAATATGTGAATGTGTCCACCTCACCTTCAAGCATGACTGGCTCTTTGCTTAAGGTATTCATTTTAAACATAAACATATGTTGATATTTAGTCCCATCTTGATGCTCCCTCATATTATTTAGTTTTTCTTGCATCTGACTATGGCTGTGTGAGAGCAGTAGCAAGTCTTCTGCATTGTCTATATCCTCTAACTGTGACCACAATGACCATTGTTAACAGGATTCACCTCTTATAGCATGTTCTAAGTGTGGCAGTGGTCCAACTCTAATTTGTTTCACACATAGTCCTCATTGAAATGACCCAGGCACAAACTGCACAAATTCTTTGACACAAGCTTAATTCAGTGGTAGCCCCATGCTCCTTTTGTATGGTAACAGATTGATGATGAATAATTAAAGCAACTCAATATGACCAAGAATTATATTGATCATCTCAGTATTGTTGACTGCAACATATGCTGTAAAAATCAATAAGATCAAGCACATACATGCCATATTTTTATAAACAGTAACAACAGCAACATACCTGTACTGCTTTAGAAAGAAGTGACAGTTTCACACTTTGACTCTTCTGCAGCTGATCCTCAAGCTGAAAGAGATGATGTTAAAAATATTGCATCAGCATGCGTTTAGTAATCACAACCGTCTAGAATATTGCCATAGGAGAAATGCTTGTTATTGAAATCCCACAATGAGTAAGATTATTCTTTTGTGTGCCTTGAAAATGGCATTAAGTAGCTTTGCAGTAGCTTTCCTCACATCCTGATGAAGATGGACCAGGGTCCACCAGGTGGTTGTACTATGCTTAACTTCATCTGCATGTCGCTCACTACTACAGGGACCATGTCGATCCCCCACCTCACTAGCCAAGCTGCCATTGAAAACAGCCAGCTTCCAGGAAGGCCTGCATGGAATTGAGGTGGGGGTCCTGGCCAGTATATTTTGCTTGAACCTGACTAACATATCCTATCAGTATGTTTTGCCTGACCTAGACTAATATTGTCTAATCGGTATGCTTTGACTGACCAGATGTTAGTCTCCTCCCCTGCAGCTCAGAAAATTATTAATATCATCATCATCCTTCATAATACAGAGATTCCCAGCCTTTCTCACTTCGGGGCACACTATGATGAATATGACCGTTCCTTGTCATACTTGATCTATATTGTAATACTGGAACACAATTCAGGGACAAGGCCTGCAACCATAATCTTGAAACCCTGTCCCTTGCAGACCCGGATGGAACAGTCTCACCAGCAATCGTTCTGCCATGTCTGCAGACAACTGCTGCGACAGACATGGAAAGCCAAGAGCCAATGGTACAGACCTCTAGGATGAACCAGGGTTAACTGGGAAGACAACATTCAACAATATCTGAAGGTTCAAAGACTAGACTGGCATAGTGTCAACAACAACAAAACTGCTGATAGAGCAGTCTGGTGTTCTCTATGGCAAACCTCTACACCCTGAGGTCGAAAACGATAGACTAAGTGAAGTGAAATGAACGAACATAATACATAATATTGCACATTGTTTAATAATACGTGCTCTATAACAATGAATTAGAATAATACACAATAACGAGATACACTTCACTTCTCTTAGTCACTCTTCTTCTACACCTAGGGTATGTAGAGATCTTTTTTTATATATACTTGCAATAGATTTTTTGCTGTTAACAAACAAGTCATTGGTCTGTTGTGTCTTTGTATGATGGGGACTGCTTCCTTTCGACCTTCATGCAGGTCACCATTGGGTAGAAATATGATTGCTGTTAGAATTATTTGTCTGAACAACAGCTACTCGTTTATATTTTCAACTGCCAAAGGTTTTTTTGTGTGCACAGCGTATACACGGGACCTCATAGCTTATTGTCTGTCTCTGGTAGGACAAAGCATCTGATCTTACCTCCCTTGAGACCCAAGGCTCTTGAAACTTTAGGAACTTGAACACCAACCACTTTCATTTCTTGAGAAGTGAGCATCTAAACTCACAGCAAGATTCAGATACTTTTACATGTTTTATTTACATTTGATTAAAATGGTATTACTCCTGCCAGAAATTGTGTTTAATTTATACGAGATGTAGACTATCTGAGTAGTGTACAACAGACCTAAAAGTTTATAAAGGTCTCCTTGTAGTTCAAACATCTCCTGTACAGTTTATGTATTTTCTATTGGACGCGAAGAAAAAATGTTAAAAACATAGTCAACATAATTTAAATCAAAGTGCTTTCCTGATCAGATTATGTTAGTCAAGGTCTGGTAAAACATACTGATCAAGACCCCCCCTCTGTTCCAAGCAGTTCTCCCTGGGAACAGACTGTTTCATTGCAGTATGGCTAATGAGGTTGGAATCGACAGTGTTCCCTGTAGTGGTGAACTGAGGAACATTGCATTGCACTACAGTTAGCAGGACCCGTTCCAACTTATCAAGAACGCCTCGAGATGTGAGGAGAGCCACTGTAACATACTATCAAAGAAAGTCATCTAGAGTACCTAACTGAAGCACAAGTGGCATTAACAGCAACAAAAAATCAAAGTTCTACAGAAACAATCACTGCAGAAGCACTTTAGGTGCAAGTTTCCTGTAAGAATGTCAACTGTAACTGATAGTTTCATTCTCCTATTGGAGCATTAATGGAAGATAATGATGATACTGATTTTTAATTGAAGACATCAACATTACACTGCTCTGTCTCCTCTCTCTTCCTACTCCCCTCTTTCTCTCCTCTCCTTTCCTCCTTTCGCTACACTACTTACAGATTTACGCTGATTAACTTGTTCCTCCTTAAACCTCTTCACACCATCTGACAGTTGCTGGAAGAAAGCCGCAGCTGTGCTGTGACACTGTGCAACAGTGTCAATCTCTGATCTGAATTTGTTCAGAGCTTTTTCCAGTACTCTGATAACAGGGAGAACACAAAGAGGATATTAATGACTGGTAAATTATGAATATTGAAGAAAAGGAAAGCTGCTGGACCAGATGGCATTTCCATAGAAATGATAGAGGCACTGAAAGAATTTGGTGTTGATCGAGTTACAGATCTATGCAACGACATATAAGCAGTAGGTCACTTACCACAGGACCCAATAATTTCTGAGTTCATAATGTTGCCTTTGAAGACCAAAGCGATAAATTGCACGGATTTTCAGACATGAAAATCTGTTGAAAGTTATATTGGAGGTAAGAGTGGAGGGCAAGAGAGCCAAAGGACGACAGAGGTACATATAAACAGAAAACATCAAGATGTGGTAGAGACACAGTTTGACTGCGTGTACCAGTCTGGCGCTGTGACAGATTTAGTCTTGCCAGACAAATCTTGTCTCAGTATTGACAGTTCTTAGTTTTGCTAGAATTACGCCGCAAGCTATTATGATAGAACCCCGCTTGTTTTCTGAGCTTCTTGTCTACTTCCTCTAGAACCTGTTTAAGACAATTCTATTGAATATTTAAAAAAGCAAAAAAACATGGGAAGATTATGGAAAGAGTTTAAATTCAGACTACTCAAGATCAATTAGAAAATTATATCAGCAGATCCGAGCCACGAGGAATAGAGAAGAGTGTTACGACCCAACGGAATTCATACAAGACAGCTCAGGCAGAGAACTAAATGACCCTAAGTTAATCATGAAAAGATGGCAGGAATACTTCAGCCGACTCCTCAATATACCACCAGCAGAATACATGTTCCAACATTCAACCAGTTCCAATACAATTACAGAATTCGAACCAGAAATATTGATTTAGGAAATAAGAGAAGCAGTGCGAAATTCTCCAACAAACAAGTCCCCTGGAGGAGATGATTTACCAGCTGAATTGATCAAAGCGACGGGCGACGTGTGAATAGCTTGACTTCAGAGATTGTTCACAATAGTATGGACCAACCAGGAGGCACCTGAAGATTGGAGAGATGCCATAATCGTCCTTGTATGAAGAAGAAAGTTATTAAGAGAGACTGCACAACTAACAGAGGAATTTCACTGCTGACCCACACGTGAAAGATTTCCTGTAAAATAGTAGGAAAAGACTTCACCCAACCATAGAATTACAACTAAGCGAAGCGCAAATGGGTTTCAGAAAAAACAGGGGCTGTACTGATGCTACCTGCCTTGCGGCAACTAGCAGAAAAAGGCCATAGAATATGGTGAAACACTTTATTTGGCATTTGTAGATCAAGAAAAAGTGTTTGACCGGGGCAACCGACAGCAGCTGTGGAGAACACTGAAGAACTATGGAGTTAGTCGGCACTTGATAAGCATATGAGAATGTTTGTATAAAAATAGTCAAGTGTCAAATAGTAAAATAGAACAAGTGCCAGTGAATCAGAGCGGTTTCTTGTCAAAACCAGAGTTAGACAGGGGTGTGTGCTTTCTCCCCTGTTGTACTTTACCTACATGTACCAAATCATCAAAGAAGCCCAATCTAACAATGACAAAAGCTGTAGCAAACTCCTCTTCCCCGATGACCAAGCACTCATTGCAAACACTGAAGAACATCTGCAACAACGCTTAAACAACCTTAACTTAACTGCAGAAGGACACAACATGAGAATCAACGTGAGTAAAACTGAAACAATGACAATAGCAAGAACAGAAACAACCGCTAAGATCTACATAGAACAGCAACAACCGCTAAGATCTACATAGAACAGAAACAACCGCTAAGATCTACATAGAACAGCAACAACCGCTAAGATCTACATAGAACAGAAACAACCGCTAAGATCTACATAGAACAGCAACAACCGCTAAGATCTACATAGAACAGCAACAACCGCTAAGATCTACATAGAACAGCAACAACCGCTAAGATCTACATAGAACAGAAACAACCGCTAAGATCTACATAGAACAGCAACAACCGCTAAGATCTACATAGAACAGCAACAACCGCTAAGATCTACATAGAACAGCAACAACCGCTAAGATCTACATAGAACAGCAACAACCGCTAATTTCTACATAGAACAGCAACAACCGCTAAGATCTACATAGAACAGCAACAACCGCTAAGATCTACATAGAACAGCAACAACCGCTAAGATCTACATAGAACAACAACAACCGCTAAGATCTACATAGAATAGCAACAACCGCTAAGATCTACATAGAACAGCAACAACCGCTAAGATCTACATAGAACAGCAACAACCGCTAAGATCTACATAGAACAGCAACAACCGCTAAGATCTACATAGAACAGCAACAACCGCTAAGATCTACATAGAACAGCAACAACCGCTAAGATCTACATAGAACAGCAACAACCGCTAAGATCTACATAGAACAGCAACAACCGCTAAGATCTACATAGAACAGCAACAACCGCTAAGATCTACATAGAACAGCAACAACCGCTAAGATCTACATAGAACAGCAACAACCGCTAAGATCTACATAGAACAGCAACAACCGCTAAGATCTACATAGAACAGCAACAACCGCTAAGATCTACATAGAACAGCAACAAATCACGCACGTGAAGGATTTCAAATATTTAGGAAGCATAGTATCATCTAATGAAAGAATGCAAGAAGAAATCGATCACAGAGGCACCAAAGTAAACCAAATTATTGGTCATATGTCAACAATACTGAAGAACAAGCACATAAAGATTGGCACAAAAAGAGCCATGTTCAACACAATTTTCATGCCTACACCAAACTTGGACACTGACAGCAACAGGTAAGAGAAAAATAGAAACAACATAATTTTTTTATATTTTTCGTTTGCCTTATTTCTCTAATCCCCAAGGCGGTGTGCGTTGCACTGTGGTTTTTATTTTGCGCCTGTCGGCCCAGTGCATCCAACTTCAGCATGCATTTTATGTAAGGGTCTGTTTCCTCCTGCATTTTCTAAGGGTTTGCTTCCCCGGGGTAACGGCCGTTGCTTTGATGGGGATCGAACCCAGAACCTTCAGATTGTGAGCCGTGCCACTTAACCACAAGGCCATGCCGTCCCCCTGAAACAACAGGAATGAAATGCCTGAGGCAAATGCTAAATGTGACAAGATGGGACAGAATGAGAAATGATGAGATCAGGAAACTGATGGGCACTAAACCAGTGCTAGACATCATTAGAAAATAGCAAATTCAGTTTTTTGGCCACATATCGCAACAGCAACACAGCAGCGTCCGACAGAAGACTCTATCACTTAAACACAGCGGTACCAGAGCTAGAGGCTGACCCCACAAAAGATGAATTGATAGAATATTCGAGGCAGCCAGTTCCACCTTATGCAAAGCGCACACCAAGGTGCAATCCAGATGTCTCTTATACACCTGATGCCGCAAGGCAAACCAGGATCAGACAATAGATAGATAGATAGATAGACTATTGAATATTTTGCTAGAGGCTGATGGCAGTGTGATTCCTCTGTAGTTGTTGCAGTCTGTCAGGTCATTTTTGGGCAGTTTGATCAGAAAAACCTTCTTTCCGTTTCAATGCCAATTTCTCTTCTTTCAAAATCCTGTTAAATAATTTGTATAGTACATTTGTGGACATATTTGGGCAGCACCATTGATACTTCAGTAGGCACAGAGACAGATGTAAGTGCTAACATTGGAAATGTAAGGACAGAATTCCTGTTACTATATAATATTGGGACATCCAGGGAAATGAAAACTAATACCAAATTAAGATTGTTTGATTTCAATATCAAGTCAGTACTCTTCTACAGAGCAGAAACTTGAAGAAAGACAAGGCAATACTCGGAAAACTCCAATCATTTGTCTGTAAATGTCTATGGAAGATAATGGGTATAGGCTGTCAAGACATGGTGATGAACACAGACCTATGGGAAAGAAGTCAACAACAACCAGTGGAGTAACAGATCAAACATAGGAAATGGGATTGGATAAGACCAGGATTTTAGACATGCTAATATTGGCCACACAGGCGGTCTTTGTTATTTTTGCTGTTGTGATGAGGGAGCATGAAATTCCATGACAAAATTATCTTGCATTTTCATGTGACAACTACAATGTCATGGTAGTAAGTCAAAATTCTGTTTTGATCCACTTTAGACAACACCTTCAACATTGACTGTGTATGTCATTTAGTCAGTTTGTGTGTAAAAGCAGCCACCAAAATCAAAATGCTATCTGTGCTAATCGATGACTTGCTTGTGGATTTATATATTTTTTGTGCACAGTTAAAAATGACAGACACATTACATGGATTTCCAGCAATTTTTTTTGACTAAAGTGGACCCTCTTCTAATATTGAAACACTGTTCCACCATATGGTTGTCATTGGAGAAGGTATTCATCAGAACACTGAACCAGTATCCTGCTCTGCTGAGGTATTCTGAAAGACATTGAAATTGGGAAGCCTGGAAAAGTCAAATGCGTCCAGGATCATTTAAAGCACCAATTGACAGAATTGACTCTTCTATTTCTGCAACATGTTTTGTCTGTTTTGAACACTTTCAACACTCTCTTCCAAAGTGATGAGTAAAAGATTGGTGTTCTGTTGCTAGAAATGGATCCTTCTTGGTCAATTAATGGTAAAATTCATTCAGATAAAGTTGGTCAAAGCCAGTGAGAATCTCACATAAATTGATATTGCTAATGGAAAACTTTAAAACCACAGATGGACTGATTCCTATCGGCATGGCAGCCAAAGAATATATGCACGCTAAAGCTCTTATCTCACCTGCAACCCAAAAATGATTGTTCACTGATGTATGGGCATTTTATGTTGCAGTGAATAGAAAATTGTGGTCAAATTTAACTTTGAACCTTTACTTAACTATTGTCAAAATAATTTTCCCAGCGTATTGTCTCTGTTTACTCACTGGTGTATTCGCTGTGTTAACACCAGTTATTGCTATAAAAACAGCTGAATCAAAAACGAATCATTTCCGTCCGTCTCAATAACAATAAAATTGCAAGTTTGAGTTTAGACAATTTTTAAAGTATTTTTTTCTATGTTTCACATGGATTTGGAAGGTTATCCCATTATTAATTGTGATGAAGTTAAGTTGTTGCAACTGGTTTTTCTGTGGTAGATCTGTTCAGTTTGTTTATGTTGATGTAATAAATATGCTTGCAGTTGAAAATAACAGATAAGCTGATCTGGTTAAGAAACTATCAGTGTTTTGTGACAATTTAGGAGATTGACAAATCATCTGGTGTACCTAAAAATGTTATTGATCATACAGGAAAGGTGCGGGAAAAAGTCCAGGTGGCAGTGAAAAAGGCTAATGCCATGTTGGGCATGATAAAAAGAAACATTTCACATAAGAGTAAGGAAGTAATAGTCAAGTTATATAAATCATTAGTGAGACCTAAATTAGAGTACTGTGTTCAGGTGTGGAGTCCATATAATAGAGTGGATATAAACTTGCTGGAAAGGGTATAAAGAAGAGCTACAAAAATGATCGCGTGGTTTCAGAATTATAGTTATGTGGAAAGACTAAAATAAACTGGTCTTCAGTGTCTAGAACAAAGAAGAATTCGAAGTGACTTAATACAAGTGTAGGAAAAGATCAATTAGACTATACCAAGTTTTTCAAAGCACAATCGACTACAAAAACAAGAGGGCACAGCTACAAATTGTTTAAAGGCAGGTCTAGATTAGATATTAGGAAATATTTTTTTAGTCTGAGTGGTGAATTCTTGGAATGCATTGCTGAAGGATGTAGTGGAAGCAGTCAGTTAATGCATTAAAAAATAGATTGGATGCTCACAGTATTTTCAATATCCATGGAGTGAAATAAACTGGTTGTATACAGGCTCTGTAGAGCCTTCTAAACCAGTATAATAAGTTAAGTTAAGAGGGTGGAATATGAACTACAATGTCACTGTGCGTCTATCAACTAGATTTGCTACGCAAGTAGATGCTGAGGTGTTGAAAGAATGCAATGACTTCCAGCTTATCTCTGATTCAGTTTTGAAGCTGGTAAATGATGAAGGCCAAGAGTGCCACAAACAGCTACAATAAGCAGCATGTATCAGCAGGACAAGGTGTGCCTGACATAGGAGAAATGCGGTGACAATTCCAGAAATAATATTTGCATTTGCCTTCTGATCAAACAAATATTATGATAAAATACATTGCCCATATTAGTTTGCAAATATATTAAATTGATTGTTTATCTGAACAGCAATCTTGACTACTTCTTGCAAATTGAATTTTCTTTTGACATTGATAAGGTCTCTTAAAAATGTATAAGGGCAGTGCCCATGAAAAGTTGACAAATATGTAGTTTATCCATGCACAGTTTATCCATGCAAGTCTCCGAAGGTTTTAAGACTCTATATCCAATATCCAAACAATCTGTAATAATCCATCCTGGATCTTCAGAAATAGGAACTGAGAGTCTGACATGATTAGCATACTTAATAATGCTGTATAGGATGGTCACCTGGGATCAAGATGCTGCAGCGGTCAGCAACCCATAGCTGACTGCTAGCGTCAGGGCCAGCGAACCATAGCTGCCAAGATCCTTCTACACCTCCACGTGGTGATCCTGGATAACAGGCTGCAGCAGGGCAGACTGGCTAAGGAGAAGGGATCGAAGAGGGAATGCTAACCCGGTACTCAAAAAATGCTTGCTGAAGTCGGATGTGTTGTACCGAAAGGTGCAAATATCGCAGCCAAGCTGTAAACTACGACACAACGCATTCCGTTCTCTGGACTACATTCTGCTACTTAAGCTCTTTCAGGGTTTGGTAGTGGGAGATTGAGAACGAACGAAGAAGAAGAAGAAGAAGAAGATGGTCACCTTTGAATTAACTGCCTCTATGATCACACCATCTGCCTTATATCACATGCTTAAAAAATTCTTCTGAAGATAATTAAGAAAAGAATTGATAACAAGATAGACTTGGTGCTTAATAAAAACTAATTTGAGTTCCAAAAGGATAGAGGCACTAGAGATCAAGTGGGAACACAGATTTCTTGCAGAGAGAATGGTAGATCTTGGAAGAGATCTTTTTATTTGCTTTATTGACTATGAAGAGACCATTGACATGGTGCAGTGGAACATACTTTTTCCTATTTTAGAACAGATTAGGGTGGATAGAGCTATTATTAAACTAATACTGAGCTTGTATGAAAACCAAACAAATAATATATCACTCACAGATGGAATAACAAACCCAGTTGCAATCAAGAAAAGGGTGAGGCAGTGATGTCTATTATCTCCAAGCCTTTTTAATCTGTATTCAGAGATGATGATGGAAGAAGCCACCAGAGATTGCAACACATGGGTCAAGATAAATGGAGAATGAATTCTTCTTCTTCTTCTTCATCGTACGCTGTTTACAGCGATTTTTATGTTGCACTGTTTTATTTTGTTAAGCCTGTGGCTCAGTGTATCAGATTTCAACAGGCGTTCCTGTAGGGTTGCCCTCCTTAGCCTTTGGCTGTCCCCAGCCTAACTGTAAGGCAGCAGTTGTTTTTGGTCAGAGTTGTCTCTCTTAGGAAGTTGTCTTCCAGGACTATCGAGTCTTCCCTACTCGTGTCTATAGGGTTTGGCAATGATATGATATGATGGACTATGTACTAGTTTGTACTATCCCGGAAGAGAGGCAGTCCAGTGTGACTGTGTCCCAGGATCGTCACGTCCTGTCAGAAACGTAGCATTTGCATGTGAGTGAGATATCTCTTTGCTGGAGAATGAACTAATTTCATCAAGTTTGCAGATAATCAAGCCATCATAGGTGGAACTGAGAAATCATTAGAACATCTACTCAGCGGGATCAACAACACAGCCAAGACATTTGGTATGAGGATAAATGCTAGTAAAACAATAGTGATGGTAATAGCCAAACAAACTCAAAGATCAAATATCAACAATTAGAGGCAGATTATTGAACAAGTCCAGAGGTTTTCATATTTGGGTCAAATTATTACAGAGGATGTTCGCTGCGAGGTTGAAATAAGAACTAGGATCGCACTAGCAAAAAAAAAGACATTCCATGAGAAACAAAAGTTTCTAACAACAAATAACATCAATATTGAGCTTTGGAAAAGAATAATTACTACACATATCTGGTCAGTCACATTGTATGGTTCTGAAACATGGACTCTTAACAAAGAGGATGAAAAAAACATTAGAAGCTTTTAGGATGCAGGGATGCAGGATGCAAAGAGTGAGCTGTACTGGAAAAAGGTAGATTGTCTTTGCTTGGTCATAACATGAGACATGGAGGTCTATTATTGAAAATACTAGAAGGCAAATTCAGAGGAAACGAAGAAGGGGACGTGCAAGAAACATTTACATCATAGTAGGGTTGCAGACTTATACTGAGCTGAAGAGATCTGCTGGGTACAGAGGACAGTGGTGTGACATGATCATAAGACTTCAACACCAGTCTCTGGACTGACTAACCTGATGATGATGATGAATATCTGTTCTCATAATGACGGTTGCTGTCATGTATTCCTTCTCTGCATTACAACAATTTTTTGTCTTTAGCAGCAGCAGATATTACTAACAATATTATTCTCAACTTACCCAATTTCCTCTCGCAGTCTAAAAGACTTTGTCAGGTTCTGTAAAGATTTGCTGTACTCTGCTTCCAGTTTAGACCTAAACAATGAGTACAGATCAAACTTCTGAGATGGTATATATTAGACTAAGCCAGACTACTTTCTCTTTTAGCATGTGACATGCCACTTGTATTGGCAATCATGGATTTCCACAAGTCAATGTTTCTAGAGTTGTTTATCAATTGTGTTGCTCACTGTCTGCTAAGATGCTAAGCTGTTTTCATTGTCTCTTATTCAAGCACTTATAGATGTAACATTATTCTTAAACATTTCTATTATCATGTATACTACTAACACTGAAACGTACAACGGCAACAGTTATACCCCTCCAGTCTTATTTCAGATCAGTTTTTTAAGCTCCTCTCAAGAGGCTCTCCTTTCTTTTTTCATGGCTTCTGACCAGATGGTCTTTGATCTCCCTACTCTACCGTGCCTGGTTCCATTCTTTGCATGTCTGGTTATACTCTTGTTGTTCTTTGGGTATGTCCTTTCCATCTCCAATTTCCCCTTCTCAATTTCCAAATCAACAAGTTGCTGTGTTCCCTTTCATAAGTTTATATTTGTTAATACATATGGTCATCTGATATGAAGTAAGGTGATGAGATATATTTGGCACATGTCTGTAGTTTGGTTATGTCCTCTTGATTACATGCTATGATATATAAGGGAACAGAACAAGACATATTTTACATTTAACAGCCTAACCTTATTTTCATGCCATGTTAATCCTTGCATAGACATTCACATCTGTTCCGTACTCTTTGTTGATGTCATCTCTTTAGTAAGCAAAAATGTGCACTTCTTCAATTATCTGGTCATTAACCTTTGACGGTCATTCTATTTATTGTTCATTTAAATTGTCATTGATAATTCAAACTGATCTACTAGTTGTGTGTGTGTGCTGCTTACACTGTATAGTTGTCTATTATTTTCTGTATTTCTTGTTATTTATTACAGAAGTCAATAATAACGCACACCTCAATTGAGCGCTGTGTCGGGGAACTAACAATCAGGCAGCAATGTCATATGGGCCTTTAATACAATGACATCCACATAATGTCACAGGTCAAAGATATTCTTCAGTATATAAATCATTTAAAACTTACTACTGTAAGATGAAATGATGAGCGCTGGAGTTCCAGAACTGCCCTATGGTACCTGCGCAGATGGCCGCTCAACCGATGGCAGGACTCACTACAGATGAAAACGATATTTACAATCCTATAGCGAACAAGCTGCTCGTTCACTGGTCAACTCATGCCAGCGATGGTAAAGATTGGAAATAGAGTTGGGACCCGCACTAGGCTAACTACCTTGTCGAAGAAAGAGTCGATCAAGGTTGTTACAGAAGCCATTGATGACAGATCATTCACACAAATCAATAACATCTGGTTGTTTAACCAATGTTCATTGTTTATTCCATTAACTTATTTTCTATTGCTTGTTGTATCTCTTCTATTCCAAAACCATGAGAGAAAAAAATGAGAAAAAATGTTGGAGACAGCACACATCCTTTTCTGACCCTACTGTGAATTGTTGTTGTTTGCAAATGCCAAAAATGACCAGGTTATTCTCCTGTGCGCCCTGAAAAGGTCGTTAAGTGGCGGGTTGCAGTTGCTTTCCTCACATCCTGATGAAGGTGGACCAGGATCCTCCATGCGGTTGTGCTATGCTTAGCTTCATCTGTGTGTCACTCACTACTATGGGGATCACATCAATCCCTCACCTCGTTAGCCAGACTGCCATAAAAACAGCCCATTTCCAGGGAGGGCTACTAGGAAGCTAAGGTGAGGGTCCTGGCCAGTATTTTTTGCCTTACCCTGACTAACATGTCTAATCAGTATATTTTGCCTGACCAGACGTTAGTCTTCCTCCCCATTCCATTTGGTAAATAACATCTAATATGTGAAAATAGTTAGATCTTGTGGATCCCCTGAAAAGATCTTAGGTACCATAAGTGAGGGGTACATGGACCACACTTTGAGAAAAACTTCATGTGGTCTAAAACTGAAGTAGTGATTCAGCCAATAGCAGTCAGCTGGTTGCTTTACATCAGGGTCAGCAGAACAGAGCTGATCAAGACTATTCCGCATCCAAGTGAAGGCTCTGGAAACAGACTGCTTCTGTGCAGCCTGGCTGTGAGAATAGGGATCAAAGTGGGAAGGCAAATCCAGTCCCAAAAATGCTATGCTGAAGTTGTGTCGAAAGACATTGATGTTGTAATAACTTAACTTAACTTAACGCCTTTATACTGGTTTAGAAGACCCTGCAGTGTCTGTATACAACCAGTTACATTTACATCACCTTGCTCTAAAAGCTATGCGCATCCAGTTTATTCTTAAATGCATTAACTGTCCCTGCCTCCACTACCTCCCCCGGCAATGCATTCCAAACAGACACCACTCTCTGACTAAAAAAATATTTCCTAATATTTAATCTGGACCTCTCTTTAGTCAGCTTGTAGCTATGCCCTCTTGTTATTGTGGGTGGCTGTATTTAAAAAAAACTTGTTATAGTCTAATTTATCGATTCCTCTGATCATCTTAAAAACCTGTATTAAGTCCCCATGAATTCTTATCTCTTCTAGACACTGTAGGCCAGTTTTTCTGAGTTTTTCCTCATAACTGTAATTCTGGAATCCCACTATCAGCTTTGTCTCTATTTTTTGTATTCTTTCCAGCATGTTTATATCCCCTCTATGATAAGGACTCCACACCTGTACACAGTACTCCAATATAAGTCTAACTAAAGCTTTATACAGTTTGACTATCACTTCCTTGCTCCTATGTTTAATATTTCTTTTTATCATACCTAACATTGCATTTGCCTTTTTCACTGCTACCTTAACTTGCTCACTTACCTTTCCTGTATGATCTATTATAACCCCTAGGTCCCTTTCCTTATCTATCTTTCTAATATTGTTCTCTCCCATTCTGTAATTATGTTCCATATTGGATCTACCCATGGCCATGGGATTGACTGTACATTTATCTACATTAAACTCCATTTGCCAGCTTACAGACCATTCTCAAATTTTATCTCAATCCGACCTCAATATATCCACTTCCACTTTAGATGAGACACGACTGCATAGTTATGTGTCATCAGCAAATTTTGCAATCATGGATCCCATATCAAAGTCCAAATCATTTATATATTTCAAGAACAAAATTGGTCCCAAAACCGAGCCCTGTGGCACACCACTTTTCACTTCACACCAATCAGAGTACTCCTTATTTATGCCCACCCTCTGCCTTCTTCCCGTTTGCTAATTGGTCTCTAATTTCAAACAGCAATTTTGGATGAATACCATCTTGACCTGGACATTTATCCACTTTCAACCCCTCCAATTTTTTAAAAACCATTTCCTCTGTAATACAGATTGATCTTAATCTCACTGTATCCATGTCTCTTTGAAAATATCTATAGGCACTGGGATCTTGGAGCAGTCCTCTTTTGTGAAGACTGTGCCAAAGTACTGATTGAGTAGATTAGCTACCTCCCTATTCTCACTTATTATTTTCCATGTACTGTCTATGAGAGGGCCTACTTTGTCTTTCGTTCTTTGTTTATTTCTAACATAAGAGAAGAAGCTTTTACTTTTCTTGATCCTCTGAGCAAGTTTTTTTTCAAAGTCTATTTTTGCTGTTTTATTCGCTATCTGAGATGTGTTCTGCTTTTCCAAATATTTTAACTATGTTTCTTTTGATTTACATGCCTCTATATATTTTTTCCATGCTTTATTTTTTGCTCTTCTACATTTCACTACAAATCTAGTTATCCACTTTTTACGCTTGGGGTTTACCTCCCTACATGGAACACATTCCTTTTTTAGCGTTTCTAGAACTATTTTAAAATTCTCCCACTCCTGTTCAACATCTGTTCCTTCGACAATATCTTTCCAGATTATGTGGTTCGCTGCCTCTTTCATCTTCTTAACATCTGCCTTTGAGTAGTCGTATGTTCGCGTGTTTATGTTTACTAATCTCACTGTAAACTTCGACACAAAGTAACAAAACGTCCTTTACAAGACGGACGCCATAGAAAAAGAACGGCCTTAGTGTAATATATGAAGCACTTAAATACAAGACAGTGGCAAACCTTTTCTTGAGGTAATCCTCCATTTCCTGAATCATTTTCTTGCTGTCCGAGTTACGTTTTACCAAAGCCTCATATCCTGCACAACTGCTCACGTTACCGCCCTGAATGTTATAAGAAATGCAATTTATACATTATGGTGTCTCTCTATTTCTTTCAACTTCCTAATTTTAAATGACTAGACAATTCTCCAGCTCGTAGGTTTTAAAACGAAAACTCACGGGAACAGTTCTAACAAACAAAAACGAGAAATGCATGTATTGACAATGTGACATACCCAAAATGACTCTGAATATGTATCACACATTTCACTTTCTGCATAGAGCCTGGACATTCTTTCTCGAAGAAGTTATCGCAATCACTTAGCTGTCACAGATGGAAACCTGTTTGAAGATCATTATTGTCATTGAGCATGGTATACATTTTATAGCTTGTGTTTCTTTAACTGTCAAACTGAATAGCGATCCCGTCTTTCCCTAACCTCTTCTTCTTCTTCTTCTTCTCTTCTTCTTCTTCTGTGTTCATATTGAAAACGACGTTGCCACGTTGTATCGTATTTTACCGCAACTCTGCAATATTTGCGGCTGGACAAATCCGATTTCAGCACGGCTTTTCTGAGTACCTGGTTTGCCTTCCCACTACAATCCCTATCGCTTGGCCAGACTACACCATTGACTAGTGCATCCTGTTTTCAGGGCTGTCACGTGGAGGCGGAATAGCGTCTTGGTTTGGTCAGCTATTGTTCACTGACCTTGATGCAAGCAGCCACCTACGAGTCGCTGGCTGCTGTCAGCTATGTAAAGCTTCACCTTGGCCTTCTCCATAGATTTTGATTCACTACGGACGCTATTTAGATGTATAATTATCTAGATTACTGGATTATTGTACGATCTATTCGGGATCAAGACGCTGAGCAGCGCATGAGCTGCAGTGGTCAGCGACCCATAGCTGACTGTTAGTGTCAGGGCCAGCGAACCAGAGCTGCCAAGACCCTTCTACACCTCCACGCGGCGATCCTGGATAACAGGCTGCAGCAGGGCAGACTGGCCAAGAAGAAAGAATCAAAGAGGGAATGCTAACCCGGTACTCAAAAAATTCTTGCTTGCTGAATTCAGATGTGTTGGACCGAAAGTGAGATTCCAGAATTACAGTTATAAGGAACGACTCAGAAAAACCGGCCTACAGTGTCTCGAAGAGAGAAGAATTCGTGGTGACTTAATACAGGTTTATAAGATGATCAGAGGAATCGATAAATTAGACTATAACAAGTTTTTTTTAAAATACAGCCACCTACAATAACACGAGGGCATAGCTACAAGCTGACTAAAGAGAGGTCCAGGTTAGATATTAGGAAATATTTTTTTAGTCAGAGAGTGGTGTCTGCTTGGAATGCATTGCCAGGGGAGGTAGTGGAGGCAGGGACAGTTAATGCATTTAAGAATAAACTGGATGCGCATAGCTTTTAGAGCAAGGTGATGTAAATGTAACTGGTTGTATACAGACTCTGCAGGGTCTTCTAAACCAGTATAAAGACGTTAAGTTAAGTTAGAAAGGTGCAAATATCGCAGTCAAGCTGTAAACTACAACACAACGTATTCCGTTCTCTGGAATACATTCTACTACTTAAGCCCTTTCAGGGTTTGGTAGCGGGAGATTGAGAACGAACCAAGAAGAAGTACGATCCATTCCTCAGAGGCGGTTACGCCGCCGCGGGTACCAACTTCGTTCCCATTGTCTTACGTCTTGGGCCACGGTGGACCAGTGAGTGATGAGTTTCCCGTCTGTAGCATCGTGGATGTTGCTTCTTAGTTCGAGGATGTCGAAACAGCGCGTAGGTGGTCTTCCCCGTGGTCGTTTTCTGTCTATTATTATCTACATCATACAAATATGTTCCAAAGTAACTTCTTTGTCCTACAGCAAATTTTGAGCTTACGTGACTTCTTGTGGACAATCAGAAAGCAGCTATTAACAGATTGCATGACACATCAAACGCTGTGAATGAGGATCACATAGTATTATTGAGGTAGGTTTCGAATGCTTCGCGTGATTAAAGTAAAGTAACCCATTGCATTACTGCCGCATGGGTGTGAGATGTTAGCGATCTCACATTTCAAAGAATCGGCTATCCCTCGCCGCGTGTACTTTACGGACTGAACCGGTACCCATTTAAGGCTTGGTCGACCCAGGACCCACGATTGCGGTCTGAAAAAACATGTCCGCCTCAACTGGGGAATGAACCCAGGACCACTCAGATGCGAAGCCAGCTCGCTAACCACTGCGCTACGCTACGCGGCTCGCTGAATACGTCAGTACATTTGCATGGATAAACATACGTAACCATTAGTAAATAGCACATCACATGTTGTAGACAGGCTTACATACTAGCTCCTTGAAAATAGCATACGTAGTACCACCCTCCATTCTGTCCTAGGTTTGTAATAAGCGGTTTGCTGCGCAAGTCTTCAAACAAAAAGTCGTATCTACAAGGCAGAGGTTAAAGCGTTCGTGTATTGCCATGGGCATGTCACAGTGAATTTACACGTGTTTTATGCCAGCTCTGTGACGTACTGAGGGAAGGTGTGCATATCATTTTAAAAGCAGGTATGGGATCAAGATGCTGAGGAGTGCATGAGCTGCAGTGGTCAGCGACCCATAGCTGACTGCTAGCATCAGGGCCAGCGAACCAGAGCTGCCAAGACCCTTCTACACCTCCACGCGGTGATCCTGGATAACAGGCTGCACCAGGGCAGACTGGCTAAGGAGGAGGGATCGAAGAGAGAATGCTAATCCGGTACTCAAAAAAATGCTTGCTGAAGTCGGATGTGTTGGACCAAATGGTGCAAATATCGCAGTCAAGCTGTAAACTACGACACAACGCATTCCGTTCTCTGGACTACATTCTGCTACTTAAGCCCTTTCAGTGTTTGGTAGTGGGAGATTGAGAATGAACGAAGCCAAGCCAAGCCAAAAGCAGGTATTGCCCTTTCCGGAAACACATATGACGCTTATTGGATGTTTCCTCACTGACTCACATCTTATGAATATGGTCGCTGTTTCTCCTTATTCGTTCGCCATCAGACATCCACATCAAAAGACAGCAGTCAGACGGATAGAGGTGAGAATTTGACCAACTTTTGGGTGAAGACACTGCCGTCACTACGCCAGCAATGCACAGTTTGCAAGATTTAGAAATCATAGGTTGGTCCAGCAGAGACGGGGCACGAGAGAACGAAGCAGGAGATTAAAACCCGGGAGATACAGAAACCATCAGTATTTACACTCTTCATTTGCTGAGAGGGACTGATCACCTATGGGTCTGCCCGAAGTGCAATGACGTCGTCAATTCTTAACAGAACAGGACACCAGTCAGAGCAAGGGTCTATAGACATTGTTACTCATATGACTTCTCGTACACGGAAAGACGTTGCGGTCACGTGCAGTACATTTCACTAGTGAATGCTAGGTAGTGCTGCAACAGGTGTACGGATTACATTGGACTGTGGCCACACGTGCACAGCTATTTTATGCATGTTTCAAGTTAAACAAAAATATAATGATTGCATTTCAATCTATGTGCCCAGTGCGCAACCAGAAGATGGCCGCTTAACCTCGACTGGGACAGCTGATAAAGGGCGTGGCTTAATGACTGGTGGTTTTTTTCCCCTTGATCATATCAGGGCAGCTTTTATCAATCTTTCTGGTTCTTGATTCTAGGAACCAATATAATCACACATGATACATTCCCATAAGTGCTCCGTTCTCCGTCCAAGCAGCCACGCAAGTGTATATATACTCACAGTCCCAGTCAGGTGTTTGATTTCGTGTTCTTCCGATCTTTCCAGAGAAGACACACTTTCTCCCCTCTTCCATAGTCACTACCAAATCTATCATCCTATGCGCATATGCATTTTCGCGACCTTCTGTCTCTTCGTCAATCTGTAGTGTCCATGACTGCCCTTATCAACTCAACCCTGTGTCTCGTCATCACCACGTCGTTCATCACAGCTCGTCCCGTCGCTGCATCAGCGCTTTCACTGCCCCAGACGCCTGCATGTTCGGGGCAGTTGATCCATGTGACACCTTGTACACCAGATTTACTCAGAAGAGAGGCCCACTGACAGCTTTTATCATTGCATTAGCATAACCGTATGTTGGTCATCGTTTGATATCGTTCAGTACTTCATTCATTTTACACGAGACGACGGGGAGGAAGACTAACGTTTGGTTAGCCAAAATATATAGATCATACATGTTATTAATCAGGATCAGGCAAAACATACTGGCCAAGACCCTCGCCTCGGCTTCCTAGTAGCCCTTCCTGGAAACGGGCTGTTTTCATGGCAGCCTGGCTAACTAGTTGAGGGATCGACGTGATCCTCGCAGTAGTGAGTGACACGCAGATGAAGCAAAGAATAACACAACCGCCTGCAACCCGTCACTTAAAGTCCTTTTCAGGACGCACAAAAGAGTAACCTACTCATTGTGAGCATTCGCAAACAACAATAACAATAACACGAGAAGACAATGTTTCGCTTTGTTGATCGCTTACAGAGAGAATACCCTACTTTATTTTATTTCACTAACTCATCAAGATTTGTATTTATTGCGGCTCAAGCCATAGAGCTAAGACAGCTTATGTAGTCATTAGCTTACTTGATTAGCTTACTTGAAGGGATAACTGATCTAACAGATTTCACAATGCTGCGAAGTTGCAACAGTCAAAGCACCAACACTTGGCCCAAGACAGGATACTTCAGATACCAAGGACAGGTTTTGGTGAGGTTAGACAACATACACACGGGTCAATTACAGACTAACATATCATAAGGGAGAGATTGGGCCCTGCCCGGTTATCAAGATGCCTAAGACACATCGCTCGCAAGTTGAGTGATGCCCCTACGACTTAACGGGGTTACGGGAAAGACAAGACACGGGGTTACGGGAAGACAAGACATGGAGTAGAAGAACCTGGATGCATAAAGATTCTGTAGTCTTCTAAACCAGTATAATGATGTTAAGTCATGTCAAGTTAATTTAAGTTAAGCTACTCGGCGACAAAAACAGACATAAAAAATCAGTAGCAAGCAACAAAGCCTATTGCATTGACAAGAACACTTTCTTTTGAAGATGTCAACAAACGTTGTCACTCGTTACGTTGTTTAACTTACAACCACTTTATCAAGTGATGTTAATGTTACAGTGTGCTTTGGGCCTTTACAGCGGCATGCCATTGCTATTGTTCTTGACTGCCCTTTCATGACTAAATGCTCCAATATGTCTTACACAGAAGAGGCTACTTCGCCTCTTGTGCCAAATTCTACTACTGTAAGTTTAGATTACGAAACCCCTTCTTTAAACTATATGTTTCCAGAAATGGCAATATTCAGAAATGGTTCTCATGCTAATATTCATACTTTTGGTAGTGTAGTGATTTTTTCATTCTGTCCAAATGACTTTCAGTCATCAACACTTTCAATTAATGCAGAGAAGGAAAAACCCCTGTTTAGCCTAAACAAAAGCTTTAACGAGAAAAACATTGAGGTTAGAATGAACGAAGTGAAACTGACCGTGAGGTCGAGACTAACTATGAGACCCCAATATAGACAAGCTCATTTTAAAAAGCCTCCACAAGATTTAGTTGAACTCATCAAGCACCTCTCACACTGTGGGTGTGCATGTGTGGTGGAGTGGGGTGGGAAGATGAACCTTCACTTCGTCAACTATATACTGAATATATTCGCTTAGTATTCAATTATTCGCCGCCCTCCCCCTCTCTTTTCACACACTGCAAGTAAATACCTCTAGTAAAAGTTCAACAGAGAACAAAATCTGATTCTGTGGTTCATATGCGGCGCCATGAAAACAACGTCGACAGATACATGTTAAATCAACACCAACATTGAACCTCTCAACCTAAGGAGAGAACGTTTTGTCTAGGGATCTATTCCAAGTTAGCGTTACTCGCGTGGGCCGAGAATATATTGCTGATCGCCCTTCCTAACAGAAAAATATATTTGTTTTTGTTGGATGAGGTATGCTTCAGTGCCTCCAGTACCGACTTATATTCAATAAAAATCACAGAGTCCTTTGGACCCAGTTCCCTTAGGTTTAACTGTTGGTGCAAAATACCAACAGCTGTTTTGATAGCATCGGCCCCCGCTTCATAAAAAAAAAACAACAGTTTTGGATGCACGAATAACAAACCTCATGTAATGATTCACCTGGGTATTTCATACATACCGTATGCCAAAAGTTGCAAATGAGGTAGATTTTAAAGCTGATCCATCCATAAAGACCTAGACTGCCGATGCTTGGTAGCTATAGACTGTCTCCAAGGCCTGTCCGTCGGCTGACTTCGACGTATGAGATTCAGTCATACCAGTGGATCGTGAGAGTTCGCCTCTGGCTGGGCATGTGGAAGGCTTCAAAGCACTTCTGATCGCCCTGCAGAATAGTCCAGGTTTCTTAACCGCACGGAATGATGGGGGCGACACAGGTTACGTAAATTCGTAGCTTGGTTTTCAATGAAAGCCTCTGTTGGTTCCAGACCCAATGCAGAGTGTTCATACAAGCGGCAGCCAGACTGACTCTTGGAATGATGTCCGGGTGGCTTCGTGTGTCGGAGTTTTGTTACTGCCCAGGTAAAAGAAATCCTCAGTGGAACTAACATGGCTGCCATCGACAATAATTCATGTTATGGTGGGGTTGCAGCCAAGGGTTCGTTTCTTGATTTTTGCCCATGAGATGCGTAGGCCTAATCTAGATGCAATATCTTCTAGGTGTTACAGAAGTTTTTTTTTCCAGATACTACTGAGGGGGAGAGTTTGGTATGACTACGTCATCGGCGAAGTCGAGTTTTGTCACACGCAGCTGTCCGATTGTGACTTATGGGTTGTACATCCACAGCTGATTGAGGATCCAATCCATGGTGCGGCAGAATAATGTCGGGGCGAGGACACATACTTGCCAGACACCGGATATGTTGAAACCTGTCCGAGAGATGGTGGTGGCTCAGGCGGATTCTTGCTACCTAGTAGCTGGAAACTTTCACTTGTTTTAAGGCATTCCACAGGGCAGATCTGTCCACGGGGTCAAAGGCATTCTTGATGTCGACGTTAGAGAAGTTAATGGGCGGTTGAATTCCTGGTATATCCCAATTAGTAGGCGTAGAGCAAGGATGCATCAATGGTGGAACGGCGGGCAGTGAAGCCAGACTGTTGGGGGCGCTTTTCAACAGAAATTGAATGTGGCAGAGAAGTATGTTGCAAAGAGTTTTCCGGGGACAGACAGTTATGTGATGGGCCTTAGCTGCTACATTCAGAGTGAGATTTTTCTTCTTCGTATAGGGAGATGGTGATTTCGCCCCTTCATGCAGCAGGAACTGGTCTGGTGTACCAAACGGTTGCGAACAGTTGAAGCAGGATGGGGGTCTCGTGCGTATTTCAACAGCTCATGAGTAATGCCACCAGGTCCTGCGGCTCGGCTGACTTTCAACGCTGTAGGGTGGTGCGTACTTCTGTAATGGTAGGGGTGTTGGAATCGAAGTCGCTAACAGCGGGTTGTAAGATGGAATGGCCTACTGACTATTGGGGTGTGGCAACTACTGGACGATTGAGGGCATCACTATAGTGCTAGGTCCACCTGCTGGTTATCTCTTTGATTGAGCAGCATACGATGCCATCTCATTTATTTATCTGCTGGGGATACGGTTGATTGGAGTGAGAAATCGGACCTAGGGGGTTTAATTACACGATTAACTGGTTGCAAGATGCCGTGTAGCATAACTTCCTCTCCGTCATTTGTTACTGTGTTGTAGTGATGCTCCCAATTCTTGTTTCTGGCGGCACGGAACATGTTCTGAAGACGTCTGCGTTCTGCTACATCGTTTCTGATCCTGACTGCCCCTTTCTCTTAATAATGGGTAAATAATGTTGATGGAGTAAGCCAGAGTTTACGTGCAGGTTTCCTGAGGATCTCCTTGTCAGACTTCGTGTATGTCCGAGGTCAGTTCGACTTATTCCTACAAGGATTCCAAACTTGCAAACCGGGTTTGAATTGCAATGGAATATAGCGTGACCAAGACATGGTCACCAGGAAGTCATTCAATGTTGTAGACAATTATTGTTGTGCCTTGGCAAAATGGCAATGCTGGATACAAGCAGGTGGTGATCGGTGCTGGCGGAGCCTCTGCGCCACGGTAAACCCCGAATGATTTAATGAGACCTGGGTTTCTTGCAAGGATGTGGTCCATACCCTTTTTGGTCCAGTGATTGCTGGATATCCAGGAAACCGGTGGATGCCACTTCGTTTGAACCATGTGCTTATAATCATGAGGTCAAATGAGGCGCAGTAGGAAATAAATCTGACGGTGTTGTCAAATGAGGTTAAATCTCCGAAAAGCCCTAGGACAGTTTCAGAGCTACTTTGGTTGGTGCCCGGTGAGGCGCTGAAATCCCCCAAGGTGATGTTCGCTCTGGAGTAGCGTAAAGTTAAAAGCCATTACACAGTCCCTTGATCTCTATGCTTCTCTTATTAAATTGAAGGTATACCAGATTTGACATACGGGAATTACAATCGCACAATGACACCGTTTTCTTTGATGTATGCCCAAATTCAGGTAGGCATATTTTTGAGGTCGGTGGCAGTGAATGTTGTGTAGTATGCTTTTCGAGTTACTTTCACACCCCCCCCCCCATCCCCCCAAATAGCTTTACTGTTTAATGGCCAATATACTCCATATAATTGTTGGTTACAGCGGCTTGCATATCATTCCTGACTAGGTCATAATACCCTGGTACTTATTACATTCAGGTATACTGCGTGTAGCGGGGACGACGTGGTCTAGTGGTTAAGTGACACGGCTCCCAAGCCGAAGGTTGTGGGTTCGATCCCCAACAAAGCACCGGCCGTTACCCTGGGGAAGCAAACCCTTAGAAAATGCAGGAGGAAGTAAACCCTTACATAAAATACAACCCGAGGTCGAATGCTCTAGGCCGACAGGCGCAAAATAAAAACATAGTGCGACGCACACCACCTTGGAGAATTGAGAATAAAGAGAAAAAAAAAAACTGCGTGTAGCATGTGAAGCTATTTTGTTTCGGTGGTAGTATCATTTCTTGGGGGAGGGTTATGGGGATGTGATGGTCAAGTATTATTTTAGTCGGCTCAATTACCTTGTTTTGGCAATATTAAAATGCTGAGGTTCCCTTTCGATGACTTCTCTCACAGAACAAGGGGATTATGTTTGTTGCGCGTGGCCTTGATAACTGAGGCGACGTGCAAGTTCGTTTGAATCAAATGTTTATGGTTACCTGGCATTGGAGATGGTTGGGTTCTTTTGCCGCATATATCTTTCTCACAGAGAACACGTTGGGTGGTCCTTTCTTAACTTAAAACGTAACGTCTTTATACTGGTTTAGAAGACTCTGCAGAGTCTGTATACAACCAGTTCCATTTACACCATCTTGCTTTAGAAGCTGTACGCATCCAATCTATTCTTAAATGCATTAACCGTCCCAGCCTCCACCACCTAACTTGGCAATGCATTCCAAGCATTCACAACTCTCTGGCTAAAAAAAATACTTCCTAATATCGAATCTGGACCTCTCCTTAGTCAACTTGTAACTATGCCCTCTTGTTCTTATTGGTGGTTGTATTTAAAAAACAACTTTGGATGCGCTTTTTTGGGGGGGGGGGGGGGGGCGCAAGAAAGGTCAGACGGAGTTCGTAGAGTACATTCTCCGGCAGCCACCGGCGATCTCCTCGCAGATTACACTTCGTTAATCTGTTTACGAGCTTCCCCTGTAGCTGTGTCACGTCTTCCTCACAGTGTCTCCCCTCTCTAAAGTTAGAGCGTAGTCTTGCGGTATGTGCAATATCGTATCACCTGACGCCCTCGCTGCAGTTGGGACACGTTGTGCTGGATCTGGATTCTATGTAGGTATCGCTACCATTATGGGATCCTTGGTGGTGTTCTCGTATATATTTCAAAGAACGCTTCACAGACAGGTAGAAGATATACGAGAAAAAATTTAACACACGCCTGGGCTTTGGGCTGGTAATAGCCAGAGCGTATTCCACTCGTTGGTGGGTACAGATGTCACCTTTGGGACCTCACACTGCTCCCCGCCTGGTTATACCATAGGTCGCCCCCATATCAAACTCAGTAAACAACAGGGTTACCAAGGATAAGGTGTTGTCGTGGACACATTTGTGCAGGGGTCCATATGCTAGAGGCTTACTGTTTTCAACAGTTTCCGTAGTAGTGAGAGTCACGCAAATGAAGCTAAACATAGTACAACAGCCTGGACGACCCCGGTCCACCTTCATCGTTCTGGTCGTGAAGAAAGCTACTGCAGCCCGCCACTAAACGTTTTTTTCATGACGCATATAAGAGAAAACTTACTCATTGTGTGCATTCAACAACACCAACTTAAGGCAAGTATAAGGCAATTGAATATGGCAAACCTTTCAACAGTATCTCTATTGATCGAGAGCAAACTTGTGATTGAGTAAATAGGACTTAACTATGGACAATTTAGAAGGACTACGGAATAGATAGATAGATAGATAGCTGCTATACATATAGATAGATAGATAGATAGATAGATAGATAGATAGATAGATAGATAGATAGATAGATAGATGGATGGATGGATGGATGGATGGATGGATGGATGGATGGATGGATGGATGGATGGATGGATGGATGGATGGATGGATGGATGGATGGATGGATGGATGGATGGATGGATGGATAGATAGATAGATAGATAGATAGATATAGATAGATAGATAGATAGATAGATAGATAGATAGATAGATAGATAGATAGATAGATAGATAGATAGATAGATAGATAGATAGATAGATAGATAGATAGATAGATAGATAGATGTGGGGGTTAAAGAGTAACACAGAGAGTATAACATTTAGCTTTTATTTTTTTTAACGCTAACATATTTGTGTCTTTCAGCGGCTTCCTAGTGACCAGGAAGTACATTTACATGCGAATGTATTGTCAACAAATCAATCAAAGCCCGTCGCTCCTCTCTGTGCATATCCCATGGACAACATCTCGCCAGCGTACACAGTCCTGTGCTGCTTTTTCTGCCTCCCTCCAGGTGTCATTATTTTTTATTTTAGCCGTTTCTCACATTCTCTTCTCCACGTATTTTTGGGTCTACCTCTCTCCATTTTCCCCTGAGGATTCCGTGTAACAGACTGTCTGGCTATGTTAGACTGTGCCTTCTGCAGCGTATGTCCTATCCAGCCCCATTTTCTTCGCTCAATTTGTTGTTCCAATGGCTGTTGTTGGCTCCCCTCCCACAAGTCTTCATTCCTCACCATGTCCTGCCATTTTATGAACACAAGTCTTCATTTCTCACCATGTCCTGCCACTTTATGCCCCTTATCCTTCGTAGGCATCTGTTAACGAAGGACTGGGGTCTTTGTTGTATGACCTTGGTAGTTAACCATGTCTCCGCTCCATACAGCAACACCGACTTGACACTTGCGTTAAATATTCTAATTTTGGTGTGAATCTTGATATCTCTGGATCTCCATATAATGTTTAGTGTCAGGAATGCCCTCGTACCTTTCCAATTCTGATCATTACATCTGTATTTGTACCTCCTGATGTGTAGATTGTGCTGCATAAATAGGTAAAGGTATCAAATTCCTCCAACTGCTCTCCCTCCAGCATGATTGGTTCTTTGCTGTTAGTGTTGATTTTAAAGGGCTTGGTTTTCTTAATGTTGATATTCAGTCCCAGTTTTGCCGATTGTTCTTTCCCCCTATCAAGTTTCTCTTGCATTTTACTATGACTGTGTGACAATAGTACCAGATCATCTGTGTAGTCCAGGTCCTCCAATTGTGACAACAGTGTCCACTGAATACCAGTATTTTTGCCTTCGATTGATGTCTTCATTATCCAATCTATAGTCAACAAGAACAGGAAAGGTGAGAGCAGGCATCCATGTCTCACCCCTATTTGCACGCCGAAGCTGTCAGTCAGTACTCATTCATGTACCACTCTACTAAATGTGTCTTTGTACATGTTCTGGATGAGGGTTGTGTACTTCTCAGGTATCCCATAGTGTCTCAACAGTTGCCATAGAGTACTTCGATACACACCGTCAACCGCCTTTTCATAGTCTACAACATTTGCGTATAGGGATGATTTCCATTCAATGCTTTGTACTACTATGATACGTAGCGTAGCTATATGATCTGTGCATGATTTTCCCTGTCGAAATCCTGCCTGTTCCTCTCTGAGCTTTTTGTCTACTTAAGTTTTTATTCTTTCCAAGATGATTCTGTTCACCATCTTGCCTGACATTTACAGCAATGTAATCCCCCTATAATTGCTTCAATCTGCCAGGTCCCCCTTCTTACAGTTTAATCAGATGTCCTTCTTTCCATTCTGTTGGCACTCTCTTCTCTTCCTATATCTTCCGGAATAATCCTTGCAATGTATCAGTGGCCTTATCTATATCTGCCATTACGGCTTATGCTGCTATTCCATCTTGTCCTGCCGCTTTCATTTTTCTTGAGTTCGGATATGACCCTTCGGATTTCTATCTTACTTGGTCGGTTGCCGTCCAAGTGCAGGGTATCCTCTGCTGGTAGGATGTTTTGTGTTTCTTGTGGTGCAGGTCTGCTTAGACTTTCTTTGAAATACTCAACCCATCGTTTCTGTTGTTCCTCCGATGATGTCAAAACCATGCCTTCTCTATTTTTGATATATATATATTTACCATTTTCTTTGTTAATGAGTAGATCTCTCTCATATTTCCTCTCTCTGCTGCCTCGTCTGCCTCCTGTGCCAGCTTGTCAATATATTCCCTTTTATGTTTCCTTATACATGTCTTGACCTCTTTGTGTGTAAAAGTATAATTACTCTGTGCTTCTGCTTTGGTGGCTCGGGTTCGTTAATTGTTTATTATAGCTTTCTTCTTTTCCTTTCTTCTATTTTATGTGATGTCTCTGTTGTGATCCATTCTTTCTTTGTGTTGGTTTCTTATTGCCAATAAATGACTAATGTTATCTCTACAAACATACACCCCTAGTCGAATGAATGTAGATACCAGAACCAGGATGAATAGGTTTTATTTCAATATTCGTGCTTGAAAGCCGTCTCCAATGAAATGTGTGTTTAAACATGGTGTGACGCGAGATTTCATGATTTGTCCTGCTAAGAACCGAAGAATCACCCGAGTGGTACATGCGGTAAATAAAGAATATGGCCACTGTCACCTTCATAGGATGTCGCAAAAGGCGACTAACGAGGGTTTTGCTTAGGGCTAGCAACATGTGTAAAAAACATTGACATTATAATGAGCCACTGCAACAGCTCGCAAACAAACTCCCTGCAAAGGGACTAGCTGTAGTTAAAAATTTACGCTAAAAATTGGAGGGAAACAGGTGAATTTGCAAATGCTGGGAAACATGTTGGCTTTTAAAGAACCAGATGAAGTGGTGGACTATGTTTCACATTGGAGCAATCAAAATAAAAAATAAAAAAAAATGAATGCTGAAGGAACTAAAGCTAAGACAACTTGGCAGTAGATTTTAATAGTTTAGTAAGGGGGGGGGGGTTGGGGGGGGGGGAGGACGAAGAGTCATTCTCGCGTTTGTACATTTTTATACACTGGACACATCAATAATACTCTCTAGCATTCACGCAATCTATAATTGAATGTGTGTATTCGTCAGTCCTATACATCACACCAAAACCTGCTTTTGGTCTTAAATACAGCAGGGAGCTGGGGGGGGGGGGTGGAGCAGTTAGGACGCCGGTGCCCTGACCAAGTTGACACGAGTTAAAAACGTCAGTAAGGCATTAATTAATAATTTTTCTATCGGGAAAATAAGTCTAATCTGCACACTACTTGGCGACTGGAAGGATATCAGGACTTGATCTTCATCTCCCTATGAAACCTCTTGGTGGTTGGATTAAACGCTGCTTTTTTTTAAAGTACGGGCAGTCTACACTTAACACCAAAAACAAAACAAAAACACGATATTTTTACCAAACCCAGTTTGCGTGAAAAAAACTAATGAAATTACACTCGAAAACCAACAGTAAAATAACGTTTTAGAGATGTACCAATTATTACAGAGACCACGCCCAGCTTAATGGCATAGCGGTACTGAATTGTGAGCAGTTCATCTATTTAGACAGTGACATTATATAAAATGAGGACTATTCAAATGGAATTATCACCCGAATCCCCACTGCCTTCAATTGATTAACGAATATATGGAAATTGAGATCACCGAGTAACCACGTCAAACACTGTCAAATATATCTGACTGGGCATTGGTTGGAACGAATTCCTGACTAATGAACAAACATGGCTATAGAACAAGCAAAATTATGTTTTTAATGTGATCAGGAAAAAAAACAACCAGTAGGCACACACTTAGCACATGTTCCGAACAAGCAGGAAGAGATTCACATTACAAGCGATTGTGTGCAAAACAACGTGGCAAAATAAAGAGAAGAACACTTGGAAAGACACTTTGCAGAGATATCACAAGAGAGAGTGAAATAATTGGTCTATGAAACACGGAAGAACTACAGAGAGTCGTGGGAAATCGATCGAACTGGAGCTTTTTGAGTTCTGCATTATGTGCCCTCTTTGCGTTGACAAATCATAGAGACATTTTTTGTTTGTACTTATTTTGATCCTAAGAGGTTTACAATATTATAAGTAAGGTCAAGATATAACACGTTTTATGCTCTCCTAGTGGCAGGGAGGTTTGAGGGCTTGCCCCTTATAGCCAGGGGTCTGAGATCACGCCTCAGTCTTGGTATACTCCAGTCTACCCGGCTGCAAATGAGTACCTGACCTACAGTTAGGGAAGGAAAAGCAGTGAGGAACGGAACTGGTAACTCTGCCTCACAAAAACGGGAGAGGAGACTAACGTCTCGTCAGGCAAAGCATACTGGTCAGACAATGTTAGTCACGAGCCAGGTAACATACTGATCAGATAATGTTAGTCAAGAGCCACGTAAACATACTGGTCAGACAATGTTAGTCAAGAGCCAAGTAACATACTGATCAGATAATGTTAGTCAAGAGCCAAGTAAACATACTGGTCAGACAATGTTAGTCAAGAGCCAGGTAACATACTGATCAGACAATGTTAGTCAAGAGCCAAGTAAACATACTGGTCAGACAATGTTAGTCAAGAGCCAGGTAACATACTGATCAGATAATGTTAGTCAAGAGGCAGGTAACATACTGGTAAGACATTGTTAGTCAAGAGCCAGGTAACATACTGATCAGACAATGTTAGTAAAGAGCCAGGTAACATACTGATCAGATAATGTTAGTCAAGAGCCAGGTAACATACTGATCAGACAATGTTAGTCAAGAGCCAGGTAACATACTGATCAAGACCCCACCTCATTTCCACGCAATTCTCACTGGAAATAAATTGTTTCAGTCTGACTAACTAGGCGGAGATCGACGTAATCCCCGTTGTAGTGAACGTCACGCAGATGAAGCCAAGCATAGCACAATAACCCAGAGAAATGCGGTACATTCATCAAAACACTTGAGATGTGAGGACAACTACTGCAACCCGCCAACTAAATACCACTTTCAGCAGATAAAAAGCGAAAACTACAAAAAGCACAAACGTCAAAGAACCGACGACACAAATGACAAACGAAAAAAGGACAATAGATATAAAAAGGGCTAATGATAAAAAAGGTCAAGACAAAAATGACAAAAGACAACAAGGACAAAGGATCACGAGGACAAAAGACAAATAGGACTAACGACAAAAAAAGCAAGACAAAAAGAACCAAAAAAAAACAACAAAAAGGACAAATGTCAAAAGACAAAAAGGACAAATGCCAAAAACGACAAAAAGTGAACACGCCCCCCCCCCCCCCCCCCCCCCCCCCCCCAAACAAAAATAAAAAAACAAACAAAAAAACAAAACAAAAATCAAAACAAAACAAACGACAACAAAATTACAAAGACTAAATGATAAAAAAGGTAAACAATAAAAATGGTAAACGACAAAAAGGACAAATGATAAAACATACAAATAATAAAAAGGACAAACGGCAAAAAGGACAAACGGCAAAAAGGACAAATGATAAAAAGGACAAATAATAAAAAGGACAAATGATAAAAAGGACAAAGGACAAACGACAAAAATGGCAAAAGACAAAAAAGGACAAATGATAAAAAGGACAAACGACAAAAAGAGCAAAAGACAAAAAGGACAAATGACAAAAACGGGTAAACTAAAGCAAGAAACTAAGTTGAACGAATGTCCAAATGAGATGCGGATGAGAGATGTTGAAGAGTGAGACCTGAGACAAATCTGCATGATGAAAATATATGTGATCACTTGAGAGCGAACGAAGAAGAATGTAGAAGAAGTATTAAATCGAAAACCAATTTTAAAAACAAACATACGTGATAGCCCGCCTAGGATCCAGTGACCCAAATTTCTACAATGAGATAAACTACAACATGTTAACACCGTGTTGTGTAGGTTAATTATGTATGTATAAAGGCGTTGTTAAAAAATGTTAACTCATGATGTGTAGTCTACATATGAACCGTTGTGTTTCCATATGAAGCTTATTATGACCACCAGAGTGCAACTGGTACTTTTACAGAAAACCTAATGAAATCACACTAGTCTAGTGAAATGTTCTTCTTCTTCTGTGGTCATTCTCAATCTCCCGCTACCAATCCCTGAGGGCTTTGCAAGTAGCAGGATGTAGTCCGGAGAACGAAATGCGCCGTGTCGCTAGTTTACAGATTGACTGCGATATTTGCACCTTTTGGTCCGACAAAACCGTCTCGGCGGAGTGAAATGTTCAAGTTGCAAATAGTATTACTCGATAAGGTTGCTAGTCCCATGCACAACCATCTTTAGTCACCTTTTACGACAATATTGGAATGTTACGGCTGACTTTTCCTTTCCTCACCAGGGAGCCATATGGGGGAACGTTTTAACCTGGTAACGACAGCCCACTGAGCACAGTATATTTACATTGAATAGCTATGTCAATAAATAAACCATGCAAGTTTAACAGTGCATACATCGTTTACACAACAACCAAACTACATACCTGAAAACACTAGTCAACACACGAACAGAACACGATAAATGTACTTGCCTAGAACTGCAACATCCGTTAAGTAGAGCCCATATCAATCGACACGTTCGTTAACATGGTATCATCATGTCACAGATTATAGCAGACGACATCAAATAAAAAACACACCCAACAATCCGAATTTTCCGAAACAAACTATACGCGGAATTGTGACCTATTTGTCCAATAAATGTTATTACTTCCTTGTTAAGAAGTGGGTATGTGTGTGTATAATATACATATGTATATATATATAAAGTCAAAGCCTAGTTAAGTGTGAGCAACATAGTTTAACAGCTGAGAATTTGTCTGCTATTTAGTAAATTATAAGAGAAGATGCATCTATTTATAACTTGCCTTTTTGCTGTGTTTTTACTGGAATGACAAAAGACACATAATGCTGTCAACCCTGTTTGGATGATTTAACAGTTAGAGAAGCGGGACCGAAGGCAAATGTACATGAATTGTGAGGCAGCGGGGTTTATGGGGGAAACGTCAGGTTCACAATACCAACACAGGATGTAAGCTCTTTCGTTCCAACAAACCCCACAGAATGACCAAGGCAATATAACCTCGCAGCTATAACTCGGAGATTCAGTTTAATGCTAGGTGGATCAAGTGGCGATTAGAGAACTCATTTTATATGTAAAGGACAATGGAGTCAGCATAAAAATACAGATTTTCAAGAACATTCTTTTTGCGTTAGCCTTATTTCTCTATTCCCTAAGAGGGTGTGCGTTGCACTTTGTTTTTATTTTGCGCCTGTCGGCCCAGTGCATCCGACTTGCATTTTATGTAAGAGTCTGCATTTTTTAAGGGTTTGCTTCCTCGGGGTAACGGTCGGTGCTGTGATGGGGAGCGAACCCAGGATCTTCAGTGTTGTGAACTGTGTCACTTAACCACTATCTCGAGCCGTCCCCGTTTAAGACCATCCGGCATGTTCCATGAACTTTTAATCTAGCTTCTTCTTCTTCTACTTCTTCTTCTTCTTCTTCTACTTCGATCATCTGATGCTATGTTTCTAGCCGGGCGAGGTACACTATGGGGCCTGTACGTTTCAGGGCCACGCCGATCCCCACAGTTTTTCGATCTTGGTCGCTCCCCCGGGCTAGACTGTCTCTTTTTTGTCTGCATAATTGGGGCAGTCCTGCAGGATATGTTCTGGCGTTTGCTTGGGTGGTCCACAATTGCACGGGTCGGTGTTTCCGAGACCTATTCTGTGGAGGTGGGCCTTGAGTCGTCTGTCGGAAGATCTCTGTCTGCCCTTCTCTGACAAGTTTATCTGCAACGGCAAAGGCCGCCGTCAATTGTAGACGATGATGGCATAATTCATTTTGCTAGCGCTATTTTTAGTAAAGATTAACTGGGCTACTTTTTATCCTCACTCTCTCGTCTCGTGCTGCCCGACCCCAGTGGCAAGTCAAGGTCAAGACGACTAGGGGGTGACTACGAGATGCAGGAGACTCCGCATCACGCACCCGTGATGGTCTCTCCATTCTTTGTGCTGGTCTCTCCATTCTTTGTGCTGGTCTCTCCATTCTTTGTGCTGGTCTCTCCACTCTTTGTGCTAGTCTCTCCATTCTTTTTGCTGGTCTCTCCACTCTTTGTGCTAGTCTCTCCACTCTTTGAGCTGGTCTCTCCATTCTTTGTGCTAGTCTCTCCACTCTTTTTGCTGGTCTCTCCACTCTTTGTGCTAGTCTCTCCATTCTTTGTGCTGGTCTCTCCACTCTTTGTGCTAGTCTCTCCACTCTTTGTGCTAGTCTCTCCATTCTTTGAGCTGGTCTCTCCATTCTTTGTGCTGGTCTCTCCATTCTTTTTGCTGGTCTCTCCACTCTTTGTGCTGGTCTCTCCACTCTTTGTGCTAGTCTCTCCATTCTTTGTGCTGGTCTCTCCACTCTTTGTGCTAGTCTCTCCACTCTTTGTGCTAGTCTCTCCATTCTTTATGCTGGTCTCTCCATTCTTTGTGCTGGTCTCTCCACTCTGTGTGCTCGTCTCTCCATTCTTTGTGATGGTTTCTCCATTCCGTTCTCACAAATTCTTTCATGAGCATCTTTGCTTCTTCATAACTGTGAAGCGCAATTCCGCATGCCGGCACTTCCGGCTTTTGCGAACTCATCTGCTTTCTCGTTTCCAAGGATTCCACATAGGGACGAAATCCAGTGTAGGACTAGATATGTATTTTTGAGACAGCAGTTTGATGTATTTTATTTCGCGTGAGAGTCTTTCTTGTCTGGGGTTTGAGATGGCTTAGTGTACACTCATGGAGTATGTTAGAATGACTGTTTTGTTGTTATTGTGTATTGTTGTTTCGTTTTGGTTTATAATAATCCTGGTTGCTGCATAGATATCAATTGCTTCAGCTCTGTTTTAATCCAGCCAATGGTTGGCTCTTACATTTCTTTACCCGCCGCTTAGATCCTAAAAAATATCTGCCCCCTCCCCTCTTCCCTGAGATAACCATTTTTTACAAAGCCACATTTTAATGCGGGGTAGTCACTTGTTCTGAGTGTTTATCTTTACAAATCCACCAAACACAACCTTCTTTAGTCGAAATAAAGTGTGTACTGGGTTATCTGTCAGCACGTTTTACACTGATAAAGTATTTTCACACTTATCACTAGTCAGATTCGTTTCGTGTAAAGACATCTAAAACACACATGGCTGTGTAAGCAAATGTTTTCCCAGTGGTTTCCTAGGGCATTCTGTGTGTACCAAAGACTAGAATAGGACAAATGCAACACTGCGAGCTTGCAGTAAGAGATGACTAACAGTGCTCCTACTGCTTTTCGGTAGAAGACTTTCCAACTCATTGCTTTGCATACCCAGCTATTTCAATCAATCAAAACCTATTCAGCTCCTGCGGAGCATAGGTATTCAATAAATACACGTCAAGCCATCAACAATTTATAATGGTTTAGAAGACTCTGCAGATTCTGAATACAACCAGTTTCTTTTATATTCACTTGATATAAAGATAACAATGCGTATCCAATCTATTCTTGAATACATTAATTGACCCTGTCTCCATATTTCCTGTGGCAATGCATTTCAAGCATTCACCACTTTCTGACTAAAATTATATTTCCTGGTATCTAATCTGGACCTTTCTTTAATTAATTTGTTGCTGCGCCCTCTTGTTCTTGTAGGCGGCTGTATTTTGAAGGAAAAAACAACAACTTGTTTTAGTCTAATTAATCCTTTCCGTTGATTATCTTATAAACCTGTAATAAATCACCTCAAATTATTCTCTTTTCTAGACACTATAGACTGGTTTTTCCGTGTGTTTCTTCATAACTATGATTCTAGGATTCCATTTTTCAGTTTTGTCGCTCATCTTTGTATCCTTTCCTGTACGTTTATATCCCTCCACACATGTACACAGTACTCCACTCTAGATATAACTAACGTTTATATCCCTCCACACATGTACACAGTACTCCACTCTAGATATAACTAACGTTTATATCCCTCCACACATGTACACAGTACTCCACTCTAGATATAACTAATGCTTTATACAGTTTAATTATCACTTCCTTGCACCTATGTTTAATATTTCTTTTTATAATACCTAACATTGCATTTACCTTTTTGGGGGCGTGGCCTAGTGGTTAAGTGGCACGGCTCACAACCAGAAGGTGCTGGGTTCGATCCCCATCACAGCACCGGCCGTTATCCCGGGGAAGAGCTTTGCAAGTAGCAGGATATTGTCTAGAGAACGGAATGCGTTGTTTTGTAGTTTACAGCTTGACTGCGATATTTTTAACTTTCGGTCCGACACACCTGCCATCAGCAGTAATTTTTTAGTACCGGGCTAGCCTTCCCTCTTCGATCCCTTCTCATTAGCTAGCGTGCTCTGTTGCAGCCTGTTATCCAGGATCACCGCGTGGAGGCGTAGAAGGGTCTTGGCAGCTCTGGTTCGCTGGCCCTGACGCTAGCAGCCAGCTATAGGTCGCTGACTTCTGCAGCGCATGCACTGCTCAGCATCTTGATCCCAGCTCCATACCAAACCTTTCTTAGACGCCTCTTATAAAATTGTTTGCAGGTTGCAGTGTTACTTTCATTTGCTTCCCATTTTGAACCCGGTAAAAACGAAAATGAAAAATGAAAAATGGAAAATGTCTCATAGAACCGATTTGATTTCAAATGGGGGCCACCAAATGTTCATTGCTGGAAGTGAAGACGACATTTCCCCCTGACTTCATCAGGTACTCATTTTCAGCTGGGTCGACTAGGAGAAACGGTCATACCTTAAAAGATTTCACATCGTGTCCGGTCTGTCAAACCGAGTGCGACGGGATTCGAACCTGCTACATTGAGTTTGTAAGCTGATCTCAAAATCTCTTTGTCACGCAGCTTTAGAAACAGTATCTCATATATTATACGAGGGGAGAACAGAATGTAATGCACAACACCATGTTTTTCAGAAACTTTTTTTCAAAATGCAGGACATTTTTATACAACGTACAAGGAAATGTTATGTAAACATATTTATTACTCAACATAATCTCCATTAATTTGTACGGTTTTACGCCAGCTCGAAACAAGTGAATGTATGCCTTGTCCGTGTCAGTTTTTGTCCTCACCACATAGCCATTTCTTCACTGTTTTAACCTCATCATCATCCTCAAAACTTGTCACAACAGAGTTCAGTTTTAAGTGGATCAAAAATATGAAAATCAGAGGGACCAGATCACGACTATGTGGTGGATGGGGGAGTACAGTCCAATCAAATTTGGTTATTGCCTCACGTGTTGTCAGACTTGTGTAATGGCGCGAATTGTCATTAATGACAAGCAATTCTGTTGAACTTTCGATTGAGTTTGGTTATGGTCTTAATATAAGTTTGCAAATGGATTGTTTCTCCTCTTGGCATTCACATCCTCCAGAACCACACTTTCAATGTCCCAGAAGACAGTGACCATGACCTTTGAGCTAAAGGAGTTGTCCTTCTTCGTGGTGATTGAGGATGATGCAACTTCATTGACTGCAAATATTTCTGACTCCAAATGATGCTCCAGTGTTTCGTCATCTGTAAGGATTCTGGACAACAAGTTGGTTACTGTATGTGGGGCAGTACTGTATGAAGAAATGGGAACCAAGGAATCCGAATACTCACGAAGGAAATGTCTGTCATTCTTCTAGATGTATAACCAACCTCTCTTCACAACACCCCTAAATCAGCAGTAAACAATTTAAATTCATAACCATGTTGTGGTAGATATAGTGAGGCAAGGATCACAACCACGTTGTGGTGGATATAGTGAGACAAGGATTATAACCATGTTGTGGTGGATATAGTGAGACAAGGATTATAACCAGGTTGTGGTGGATATAGTGAGACAAGGATCATAACCACGTTGTGGTGGATATAGTGAGACAAGGATTATAACCAGGTTGTGGTGGATATAGTGAGGCAAGGATTATAACCAGGTTGTGGTGGATATAGTGAGACAAGGATTATAACCATGTTGTGGTGGATATAGTGAGGCAAGGATCATAACCATGTTGTGGTGGATATAGTGAGGCAAGGATCATAACCATGTTGTGGTGGATATAGTGAGACAAGGATCATAACCACGTTGTGGTGGATATAGTGAGACAAGGATTATAACCAGGTTGTGGTGGATATAGTGAGACAAGGATTATAACCAGGTTGTGGTGGATATAGTGAGACAAGGATCATAACCATGTTGTGGTGGATATAGTGAGGCAAGGATCATAACCAGGTTGTGGTGGATATAGTGAGACAAGGATCATAACCATGTTGTGGTGGATATAGTGAGGCAAGGATCATAACCAGGTTGTGGTGGATATAGTGAGGCAAGGATCATAACCATGTTGTGGTGGATATAGTGAGGCAAGGATCATAACCATGTTGTGGTGGATATAGTGAGACAAGGATCATAACCATGTTGTGGTGGATATAGTGAGGCAAGGATCATAACCAGGTTGTGGTGGATATAGTGAGGCAAGGATCATAACCAGGTTGTGGTGGATATAGTGAGGCAAGGATCATAACCAGGTTGTGGTGGATATAGTGAGACAAGGATTATAACCAGGTTGTGGTGGATATAGTGAGACAAGGATTATAACCAGGTTGTGGTGGATATAGTGAGACAAGGATCATAACCATGTTGTGGTGGATATAGTGAGACAAGGATTATAACCAGGTTGTGGTGGATATAGTGAGACAAGGATCATAACCATGTTGTGGTGGATATAGTGAGACAAGGATTATAACCAGGTTGTGGTGGATATAGTGAGGCAAGGATCATAACCATGTTGTGGTGGATATAGTGAGGCAAGGATCATAACCATGTTGTGGTGGATATAGTGAGGCAAGGATCATAACCATGTTGTGGTGGATATAGTGAGACAAGGATCATAACCATGTTGTGGTGGATATAGTGAGGCAAGGATCATAACCAGGTTGTGGTGGATATAGTGAGGCAAGGATCATAACCAGGTTGTGGTGGATATAGTGAGGCAAGGATCATAACCAGGTTGTGGTGGATATAGTGAGACAAGGATTATAACCAGGTTGTGGTGGATATAGTGAGACAAGGATTATAACCAGGTTGTGGTGGATATAGTGAGACAAGGATCATAACCATGTTGTGGTGGATATAGTGAGGCAAGGATCATAACCAGGTTGTGGTGGATATAGTGAGGCAAGGATCATAACCAGGTTGTGGTGGATATAGTGAGGCAAGGATCATAACCAGGTTGTGGTGGATATAGTGAGGCAAGGATCATAACCATGTTGTGGTGGATATAGTGAGACAAGGATTATAACCATGTTGTGGTGGATATAGTGAGACAAGGATTATAACCATGTTGTGGTGGATATAGTGAGGCAAGGATCATAACCATGTTGTGGTGGATATAGTGAGGCAAGGATCATAACCAGGTTGTGGTGGATATAGTGAGACAAGGATCATAACCATGTTGTGGTGGATATAGTGAGACAAGGATTATAACCATGTTGTGGTGGATATAGTGAGACAAGGATTATAACCATGTTGTGGTGGATATAGTGAGACAAGGATTATAACCATGTTGTGGTGGATATAGTGAGACAAGGATTATAACCATGTTGTGGTGGATATAGTGAGACAAGGATTATAACCATGTTGTGGTGGATATAGTGAGGCAAGGATCATAACCATGTTGTGGTGGATATAGTGAAACAAGGATCACAACCATGTTGTGGTGGATATAGTGAGGCAAGGATCATAACCATGTTGTGGTGGATATAGTGAGACAAGGATCATAACCAAAACCTGTCTTTGTGAAAATCCATAGTGTCGTGTTGTGTGATCCACGCAGTGTCCTGTTGGGGATACATGCACTACCACGTTTTCTACCTGATAGAGGTTAGACCTTAGTCGCTACTTCCGACTTACCCCGTATGGGTTTGCTTGAAGGGCACTTACGTCGTTCCTTGATTGACAGAATAGAAAGCATGACAGGGGCACTATTCTGGTGTCTACAACACACATAAACTCTGAACGGTTGAATCACAATGTCAGTCGCTTCTTACCACATGCGTCAGTGTGTCAGTGGTCCTTATCTCATCGCTATCACATGCATATTCTTCAAGTGAACACATCGAGCAGCATTGATAGAACAAAACAATACTAACCAACACATTACAGGAAGGACAATGCATACAAGGTCAACATAGGGCACAGCTGTCACGCCTGAATGTCTGGTTTCGGCTTGTTTAACAAGGACACAGGTCAATGGGCTTGTTGTTGTGTGCTGTTTAATGTGGTGGTCAGTAACTGTGGCGGGCAGTGGCTCTCACACTGGGGTCCATAGCGTGTCCTATTTGGATCCGGGAAGCATCTGGTTAGTGTTTATGATGAGTCATTTTGGAGTGTGTGAATTGTGCTGTTGGGGGATGAAGGGTGTGGTGGGGAGAGGGGGTGGGGATGGGCGGAGTTCATTAAGTGTCCTGTTGACGACTCATGAAATCCTGTTGGCGATTCATGACTTGTCCTGTTGGCGATTCAGGAAGTGGCATGTTGACGACTCATGAAATCATGTTGGCGATTCATGACTTGTCCTGTTGGCGACTCAGGAAGTGGCATGTTGACGACTCAGGAAGTGTCCTGTTAGCGACTCATGAAGTCCTGTTGGCGACTCATGAAGTGTCATGTTGGCTTCTCAAGAAGTGTCCTGTTGAAGACTCATGAAATCCTGTTGGCGATTCATGACTTGTCCTGTTGGCGACTCATGAAGTGTCATGTTGGCGACTCATGAAGTGTCCTGTTGTCCACTCAGGAAGTGTCCTGTTGGCGACTCAGAAAGTGTCCTGTTGGCGATTCAGAAAGTGTCCTGTTGGCGATTCATGAAATCCTGTTGGCGATTCATAACTTGTCCTGTTGGCGACTCATGAAGTGTCATGTTGGCGACTCATGAAAAGTCCTGTTGTCCACTCAGGAAGTCGCCTGTTGGTGACTCAGGAAGTGGCCTGTTGATGACTCAGGAAGTGTCCTGTTGGCGACTCAGGAAGTGGCCTGTTGGCGACTCGGGAAGTGTCATGTTGGCGACTCAGGAAGTGGCCTGTTGGCGACTCATAAAGTATTCTGTTGGGGGATCCATGAAGTGTCCTGTTGGGTGATCCATGAAGTGTCCTGTTGGGTGATCCATGAAGTGTCCTGTTGGGGGATCCATGAAGTGTTGTCGTGAGGTCTATGAAGTTTGCTTTTCGGGTCCGTAGAGAGTGGACTATGGCCCACATACCAATTCGGTACTTGTCGGTTTAGTCACCTGAATAAAAATGTATCCCTAACAGTACCCCTGCCGCATCGCTGTAAAAACAGAAATATGTCATTATTAATCATATTGCAAGATATGCAACATTGAAACACCACATAAACCATTGAAGGAAAGTCAGGACAAAAATTATTCGAAGTTTCATTCAGAAATTGTCAATTCAAATATTTAGCTTACCATATATTATATATTTATTTGGGACAATGAGGCTAACTTCTGGTCAAGCAAAACACACTGATCAGACAATGTTACACGGAGGACAGGGGCGACCAACCCCAACCAGGCACGTCCACAGGTGACGGATAGTGGAACGACCTCCAGATATGGAGGGTCCACAGGTGGCGGATAGTGGAACGACCTCTAGATATGGAGCGTCCACAGGTGGCGGATAGTGGAACGACCTCCAGATATGGAGCGTCCACAGGTGGCGGATAGTGGAACGAACTCCAGATATGGAGCGTTAGCTACGATATAAGCCAGGTATAATAACTGGACGAATAAGCAGTCGTGGACCAACCGGCGGTGAATTCCAGCAGGATGGGATGGGACAACAGGTGACACTGCTTTTCCCACTGAAATACCCGATGTGTCCTATGACGGGTACACCAAGCGGGTAATAGGCGCTATATGCTCTAGCGACGGGAAGGACACCACGGTAGACAAACCAACATACTGCCTTGCAGGTACCATCGGAGTTGGAAAGGCTATAGGAGACAACCCAAAACAGAAAACTCAATGCGACCTGCCGAAGACGGATTGTGTCAGCTACGGCGAAGGAACCGGAAAAAATCAGGGCACACACGCATCAACAGGATATGGTCATGCGACAGTCTTCCATATTGTCATGGTGTCGCTCCTACAAGTTACAGCGTATTCGGAACTATAGGTCAATTGCAAGAGGCTAACTGCAGAAGAAATTAAGAAAGCCATTCTGCTTTTGAAAGACAACAAAGAGACCCGTCTAGATGATATCTCAGCGGAAGCGAACAAAGCGGATATTGAACGTTCAGCAATGATATTATACTCGGTAAAATCTGGTAGAGGGAAGAAATACCAGAAGACTGAAAAGAAGGCTATGTAATAAGTTGTCAAAGAAAAGAGACACACAGCAATGTACCAATTATAGAAGAATAATGTTATTATCGGTGCTCCGGAAATATTTGAACAGGGTCATTAAAGAGAGATTTAAAAAAGGCCATTGATGACCAGTTGAAGGATGACCAGGCCGGCTTTCGACAAAACAGGTCCTGTACCGACCAGATATCAACACTGAGAATAACAAGTGAAAGAAGTATGGCATGGAACACACCGCTAATTATAGGATTTGTGGATTTCTAAAAAGCTTTTGACAGCTTGGACAGGGTATCACTATGGAAGTTGATCAGCCACTTTGGAGTGCCTCCGAAGTTCTCTAATATAATCCAGAAAACATATGAAGCAACGAGATGTCGAGTGCTACATAAGGGTCAGCTTTCTGAACTCTTTGAAATGAGAACGAGGATTCGGCAGGGCTGTCTACTTTCACCATTACTCTTCCTGCTGGCCATTGACTGGATTATCAAGTCGACAGTATGGTCAAGCGACAGCAGTATTATTATTATTATTATTATTGAAGAGACAACTTGACGATATCTACTTTGTCGATGATTTGGCTCTTCTGTCCAATGCCCACAGCCAGATGCACAATAGGATTCGTGTACTCAAAGCTACAAAACTACAATTTGGGGCTACAAATACACAGAGACAAAACACAGATTTTGAAAATAAATGCAATTAACAATGATAGAATTGGGTTTGGAAGCCCCCCGCCCCCCCCCCCCCACCTTGAGAATGTGGAGTCTCTTACATACCTTGGCAGCAATATAGACATAGAAGGAAGTACAGAATACGATGTTCAGTTAAGAATACAGAAGGGGAGAGGAGTTTTAATTGCATTAAGGAATTTATGGAAGTCAAAATAAATGAAAGCCCCCACCGAAATAAAAATCTTCAACTCCAACGTAAAATTAATTATATTATATGGCCTTGAAACATGGAGGACAACACAGGTACAGCCTTTCGTAAATGGTTGCCTGCGCAAGATACAAGGGTGAAAATGGTACGACAACATCACCAACGTGCAACTGATTGGGAAAACGGGACATATACCAGTGGAGCATGAAATACAGAGGAGGCGATGGATAGACCACACTTTACGGAAACCAGTGGATAACAGTGGGATGGAACCCACTGTACCACTACTCTTTTTGGTGCGGACTGCTGGCATAGTTGACAGAGTACTGCTCTTAAATCATTAAGTTCTGTATTTTTCTGGCTTTTTAGTGCTGTAACCACGGACAGGGCATCTGTAAACAGGACTATCTGGCTTTCATTGCTTTCGCCTGTCAGCATTGCTTCTACTGTAGCCTTCAGTGCATCTGCCTCCGCTTTGAAATTGCTTGAGAATTTTCCAGTTGCCACTGACAGTGCTATTTTTCTACCATTTGTTAGGTTCAGGGATACCCATCCCCCTCCATTCTGTGTTGTGTTTGTTACAGAACCGTCGGTGTATGCATGGGTTCAGTCCATGCTTGGGTAGTTTTTCGTTTTGTACCTCAGGGTTATGTCTCTTCTTTTTTTTCAGTCTGGCTGTTCTTGTTTCCAATACCTGGTATATTTTCTTCCACCTCCGGAATGATATGCTGCTTCCAGGTGGATTTGCGAACAGTAGGGATGGGCTTTGGTGTTGTTATGGTGTTTATAGAGTCTTCGCTCATCTTTGCTTTGGCTATTTCTGCAAAGTTTCTCCGCTTTAGTTTCACTTTTCCAAATCTATTTCGTCTTTGATGCATTAGATGGTCTGTCAGTATTCTTAGTTTATCTGATTGCTGCTGGGATCTGCTGTCTCTTCTGTCGGTCATGGATTGCAGATTTGTAATCTTTTCAAGTTCTACAATTGGCGTTGACTTCATGCCTCCTGTTATAACTCTCATGGCTTGGTTTTGAAGTTTGCTAATTTTATCAAACTTCGCCTTTGCTGCTGTTGCTCATGCCGCAATGCCATACTCGAGAACTGGTCTCACTCTTCCAATGTACAGTTTCTTCAGTATTCTTTCGTCTGCTCCCCAGCGTGTGCCAGCAAGTTTCCTCATGATTGCCATTATTTGTCTTGCTCTCATTCGGTTTCTCTCGATCTGACTTTTCCATGTCATGCGCCGATCAAATGTGACGCCAAAGTAGTTTGGGTTGTCGTTTAGCCGCATATATTTGCCATTAAGACTTATCTCTTCTGTTCAACTGGTAATACGCATCATTTTCTGTGTAGCCAGTAAGCTCTGTTTCCCATTTGGCCATGCATCTGGCCATAATAAACCTTTTGTATTCTTCGTAGGTCACACTAGAATCTGGTTGTGGTAATCTTCCACTTTCTTTTGCCAGTCTGTCTGCCTTCTCGTTTCCTTGAACTGAATGTTACAGTGGGATGGAACCCACTGTACCATGCCTCTTTTGGGCGAACTGCTGGCATAGTTGACAGAGTATTGATCTTAAGTCATTTAGTTCTGTATTTTTCTGACGTTTTAGTGCTGTGACCAACGACAGTGTATCTGTCAACAAGACTATCTGGTTGTCATTGCTTTCGCCTGTCATCATTGCTTCTACTGCAGCTTTCAATGCCTCTGCCTCCGATCTGAAATTGCTTGAGAATTTTTCAGTTGTCACTGACAATGTTATCTTTCCACCATTTGTTAAGCTCATGAATCCCCCCATCTCCCCCCGGCCCATCCCCGTCCATTCTGTTGCGTTTGTTGCAGAACCGTCAGTGTATGCATGGATCCAGTCTGTGCTTTGGTAGTTTCTCTCTGTACTTCAGGGTTACTCATGTTTCCTTTTCAGTCTGGCTGTTCTTGTATCCGAGACCTGGTATATTTTCTATCACCTCTGCAAAGATGTGCTGCTTACAGATGGGTTTGCGTACAGTAGGGATGGGCTTTGGCGTTATTATGGTGTTCATAGGGTCTTCGCTTATCTTTGTTTTGGCTATTTCTACAAAGTGTCTCCGCTTTAGTCTCCCTTTTACAAATCCATTTAGTATATGGTGCATAGGATGGTATGTCAGTCTTCTAAGTGTCTCTGCTTACTGCTGAGGTCTGCTGTCTCTTCTGTCGGTCATTGATTGCAGATTTGTAATCTTTTCAAGTTCTACAATTGGCGTTGACTTATGTCTCCTGTTATAATTCTAATGGCTTGGTTTTGAAGTCTGTTGATTTTTTTATCAAAGTTTGCCTTTGCTGCTGTTTCCCATGCCGCAATGCCATACTCGAGAACTGGTCTCACCCTTCCAATGTACAGTTTCTTCAGTATTCTCTCATCTGCTCCACAGCTTGTGCCAGCAAGTTTCCTTATGATTGCCATTCTTTGTCTGGCTCTCATTCGGTTTCTCTCGATCTGACTTTTCCATGTCATGCGCCGATCAAATGTGATGCCCAACTAGTTTGGGTTGTCATTCAGCCGCAGATATTTGCCGTTAAGACTTATTTTGGTGTTCTGTGGTGTATTTGAAAGGGAGAATATCATACATGCTGTTTTTTTCCTCATTTATTTTAATCAGCCTTGATTTCGCCCACTCCTCCAGCGATGTTAAGGCCTGGTGCATCCGATTGTTTGCTATAGTGAGATTTTCTTCAGAGGTCCACAAAGCCAGGTCGTCTGCAAACATGGACCTGTGGACTCCATTTGGTATATTCTCTATTATGTTGTTTATATACACCAGAAAAAGTGTGGGTGACAGTACTCCCCCTTGGAGTACTCCTTGCTCCAGTATCACCATTTTGCTCATCTGCCCTTGTACTTGAACTCTGGCTGTTCTGTTTTCGAGGTAGTGGCTGATCCATCTGTACATTTTTCCAGATACTTCGTTTCTTCGTAGCTTGACTTTGTCCCTCTTTGCTTCCAGGTGCTACATCAGTCTGATGTTTATCATGCGCTCCATCAGTTTACCTACGCAGCTTAGTAGACTGATAGGCCTGTATCCATTCTTTCTTTTTCTTTCTTTGGTACTAGTATACGTAAAGCATCTTTCTATGTCTGCGGTAGAATTCCCCTTTTTCAGCTATGGTTTAGGACTGACAGTAACTTCCTCTTTGCTGTTTGGCCCAACCCCATCAGCATTTTATTTGTAACCTCATCTTTTCCAGGCGATTTCTTTTTCTTTGAATTTCTCATCCATTTCATTCATTGTCAGTTTTACCATCATATGTTCCTCTGGTGCAATCTTGATGTTGTCGTGGCTCTTTTGTTCTTCACTTATATCTGTATACATGTCTGTTTGGTTTGTTCTGGCATAATATTCTATGAAAGAATTTTTTTTTAAAAACCGGTAAGCATGTTGTCACCCTGCTTGATTGTAATTTGTTTATTTGATGGTAATTTGTCATTCATGACTCTGACTAATTTCCATAGTTTGTTCCCTTCTCTATCTAGATTGCGCTTTTTGTTTTTTCTTTCCAACTATCTCTTGTTATTTGGATCCGTGTTCTTTTGTGTTTCGCAGTGATGACCTTCAGGGAGATATTTGCTTGATGGATTTGCTCTATCTCTGCTGTGTTCCTAGAGTCTGTAACTTCATCCTCGACTTTCTGCAATTCTTGATTCCAATATGGCTTATAGTTCTTCCTTGCTCCTCTTGGGATGATCTCAATGGCTGCTTTGCTTAGGCTTTCCTGGCAGTTGGTCGAGCACCTGACGATCTATTTTGTGATAGATATCCCCCGTGGAGAAGGCCAAGTCTGGAGGGAAGGTGGTATGCCATCTTCTAGAATAGAAACTAGGACTGTCGTCCGGTCTATTGATAAGATAGAGATTTGTGTCTAACTCCCTGTCTTCCACTTCGTTCCCTCTGCTGTCTGTGTCTGAATATCCCCATCTCTCCGAGTGACTGTTAAAGTCTCCAACCACTAGGCAGTTCAGCCTGGAGTCCTTGACTTCCATACTCGAGAGCGACATGTCTTTATTAGGCGGGCCATACAGGTTGAAGATACGAATGTTCGTTTCTTGTGTAATTATATCAACTCCTACAATTTCTGTTTGTCCGATGGGATTTACAGATACTGCGCTACTTGGTATGGAGTTTCGTGTCAGTATCAGAACACCTCCTTTGTGACCTTCTCTATCATATCGGAGGGTATGTCTGGTATCCTCTGATTGGAAATCTGTAGTTACTATTGAGGTGTCTCTCTTGGATGCATGCCCAGTCTATCGTGTCTCCATACAGGTGGTTTGTTAGGGGAACTGTTTTGTTAAAGACTCCCTCCGCATTCCACTGTAGTATTTTAAGGGTCTTGGGTTTTTGGTAATAAGCTCTTGCCCCATCTCATTGTGCATTGACTCCACAGCACATGGATGGGTGACCACCAGTAGTATCAGGTGGGCTCCTTCGAGGCATGGGGCCCGGCACTCTCTCTGTCTGGTGGGACTCCACAGCACATGGATGGGTGACTACCAGTAGCATCATATGGGCCCCGCCGAGGCGTGGGGCCCGGCACTCTCTCTGTCTGGTGGGACTCCACAGGATGAGCACTATATTGTCGTCTTTTAAATTGTGACGTCATCCTACAGCCATTTACGTTGCCTTGTTTCGTTAGGCCTGTGGCACAGTCATCCGATTTCAACAGGCGTTTCTGTAGGGTTGCCCCCGGCTGTCCCCAGCCCATCTGTGAGACAGCAGTTGAGGTCAGAATTGTGTCTCTTAGGAAAGTTGTCTTGCAGGACTATCGAGTCTTCCCCACCTGGGTTTATCATCCTTTAGGTGTGCTATCAACCAGTACTGTCACGCACCTCCTGTCAGATGTCCCATCCTTTAGGTGTGCTATCAACCAGTACTGTCACGCACCTCCTGTCAGATGTCCCATCCTTTAGGTGTGCTATCAACCAGTACTGTCACGCACCTCCTGTCAGATGTCCCATCCTTTAGGTGTGCTATCAACCAGTACTGTCACGCACCTCCTGTCAGATGTCCCATCCTTTAGGTGTGCTATCAACCAGTACTGTCATGCACCTCCTGTCAGATGTCCCATACTTTAGGTGTGCTATCAACCAGTACTGTCATGCACCTCCTGTCAGATGTCCCATCCTTTAGGTGTGCTATCAACCAGTACTGTCATGCACCTCCTGTCAGATGTCCCATCCTTTAGGTATGCTATCAACCAGTACTGTCATGCACCTCCTGTCAGATGTCCCATCCTTTAGGTGTGCTATCAACCAGTACTGTCATGCACCTCCTGTCAGATGTCCCATCCTTTAGGTGTGCTATCAACCAGTACTGTCATGCACCTCCTGTCAGATGTCCCATCCTTTAGGTGTGCTATCAACCAGTACTGTCATGCACCTCCTGTCAGATGTCCCATCCTTTAGGTGTGCTATCAACCAGTACTGTCATGCTCCTCCTTCCAGGATTTGCTTCCTTTTTTTCCCACCACGTTTGCTCACGGAGTTTAGCCAGCCAGTCAAAGCTGTTTCCCGGGGGGAGCGGGGGTTCGGGCGCTTAGAGCCATATGTGAGTTAAGCAGGAGTGGGGGGGACCAAAAAGGGTCCAGGCTATCCTATGCTGCTAGGAAGTGGCTGCCTCTCACCGTGAGGTACTATCCCTTACACACTCCTGCCCCCCCCCCCCCCCCCCCACACACACAAGACATCGGCTATATGAATAACAATACGCATAAACCTGTCGCATTTCATGGTTTAGTTCACACAGCTGAATTTCATGAGATTAGGGCCTTTCGTCCTAGCTACAACCAGTGTCGATTTTTGTGTGTGAAAGTTAGACAAGACTATAATAGACTAGAACACAGCCTGGGAGAGATGCCCAACTCACTCATAACATGCTGAGTAATGTCCTTACGACCTCTTGTGGTTTTGGGAAAGGCAAGACACACAACGATAGATGTCATCCCCCATCTGATTCCTTTTGGGATACCTGTTTATGAGAAAGGCTTCGAGAGTAAACCCTGAGAAAAAATCGGCATCCTGTGCTATCCCCAGTCGTCTCGATAAATATTTTGCCACCTGGTCAAAGGTAGCTCAGGAGAGCGAGGTTTACAAAAGGCGCAGTTTCTTCCTCATTTTAATCAAAATCACAGCGCGTCACCCATTTCAGCGGACACAGCAAGAGAGAGAAAAGGCTGTCCACACGGCTGAACAAAGAGAGTGGTCTTCATCACTTGTGATGGATGAACATCATCACTTATAATCCTTATTGGATCTTCCCATGTGGATGACCGTACATTTTTCTACATCAAACTCCATCTTCCAGCTCTCAGACCATTTAAGAATTGTATCTAAATCCGATCTCAATAATACCATAAGGACATAAACAATAACCATACCAAAAGGGAAATCTCAATGTTTAATATCCCACCAGGGTGGGAACAAATCTAATAAAACAAATGACACACTTAGATGATGGAAGATATACAATGAAATGAATAAGATAGTTCAATCTAAATCCGCGCTCACTGTTAACTTAATTTCAATATATTGGTTTAGAAGGCTCTACAACAGAAGGGATGGCTTAGGTACGAGTGGATAGCAGCTGTTGAGGCCTCAAACCTCCAGGAGTTGACATGGATCTACTGTCCTGCTCATGCTGGGGTTCAGGGCAATGAAAGAGCTGACATCATGTCTTCACAAGCTCCCATCATGGGCACATTAGTGATGGATAGAAGTGACCTTTTGAAATCAATCAATGACCGCCTGCTGGATGAGGATACTGCAATAGATGAAGCAGCAATCCACAGATTGCAAAGTTACGAAATTAAACGAGGTTCGAGCAGAGTATAGCGCATGAGAGGACGGTGCAGGAGTGTATAACCAGCGAGCTACAAGGACCATCAGCATCCATACCTTGGGCCATTTGATGAGAATCTGAGCACCTATGAGTATGCCCGGAGTGCAGTGATGTCAATTCTTAGAAACAGAAGGCTCTACAGAGTCTTTATACAACCAGTTTATTCCAATCCACCGATACTGAAAATGACTGATCATCCAATCTATTTTTTTTTTTTTTTTAATGCGTTAACTGAGCCTGCCGCCACCACATTTTGTGGTAATGCATTCCAAGCATTCACCACTCTCTGGCTAAAAAAATATTTCCTAATATCTAATATGGACCGGTAGGGGACGGCGTGGCCTAGTGGTTAAGTGGCACGGCTCACAACCAGAAGGTGCTGGGTTCGATCCCCATCACAGCACCGGCCGTTACCCCGGGGAAGCAAACCCTTAGAAAATGCAGGAGGAAGCAGACCCTTACATAAAATGCCTGCTGAAGTCGGATGCACTGGGCCGACAGGCGCAAAATAAAAACCACAGTGTAACGCACACACGCCTTGGGGAATAGATAAATAAGGCGAACGCAAAATAAAAAAATGAAAAAAAAATGTACCGGTCTTTAAATAATTTGAAACTATGCCCTTTAGTTCTTGCAATTGGTTGAACTTAAAAAAAACTTGCTATAGTCTAATTTATCATTTCTTAGTCAACCTGTACTTCTACAGGGGCAGATGCCCCTATGCAGGTCCCAGCTCTGGTATGTGCTGGATGTAGCCAGAAGAAGGGTTTCCTGCTTAGCGGGCTAGGCTCGAGCAGCTTAATACTACGCTGCGTTGGGACAAGCGCTTACAGAGGGTGGTTAACCCCTGTGTGAGACTCCAACACTAGAGGAAAGTAGACCAGCGGCCTGTTCAGGCGACCTTTTCAGGATGAACAAAAGAGTAAACACACTTACTGTGGGCATTCAAAACAACAATAACAACCTATCCAACTCCATTTCCTACATTTGATCTGTTGCCCCACTAGTTGTTGTTTGTTCCTTTTCCATAGGTCTTTGTTTCTCACCATGTCTTGCTAGCCTGCACCCTTTATCCTCTGTAGATATTTATTAACAAACAGGAACCTTTCTCTTTTATCGTTCTCCAAGTTTCTGCTCAGCACAGGAGACTTGACTTGTAAAGTAAAGTAACCCATAGCATTACTGCCGTAGGGGTGTGAGGTGTTAGCGATCTCACATATCAAAGGCTCGGCTATATGAGGGCGGTAGCCATCTCCTCTCCCTCGCCGCTTTTACTTCCCGGACTGAACTGGTATCCATTTAAGGCTGGGTCGACCCGGGAGCCATTGCGGTCTGAAAAAAACATTACCGCCTCAAATGGGGAATGAACCCAGGACCACTCAGATGCGAAGCCAGCGCGCTAACCACTGCTCCACGCGGCTCCACATTGACTTGACATTGGAATTAAACAATCAAATTAAAAAAACATAAACTGACAAAAAATTTTAAATAGCTGTAGTCAGATACTGCACTGAGACAAAAACACAAACAAATCTACGTTCTGACCAATAAGCCTTCATCATGGACAACAAACAACAGTAATGAACCGATCATAGAAGAATACATAAATAGAGGAAGTACCCTATTTTTGACTTTATATATTTATCACAGAAAGGAGATATGCGTAGACTTCTAGTTTGTGCCAGGTGGGAGGCTTGTGTAGTCGGCATGTTGAACTTTTGGAATGTTTCCTTGATCCCCTCTAACCATTGTCGCTGTGGCCGACCTCTTGCTAGAGAACCTAATGCCTTCATGTAGTGTGATTTAGCTGCAGGTTGTTCATTCTTGTCAAATGACCAAACCACTTTACTCTCTGTGCTTCAATATAGTAGTCAACCGGTGTAAGTTCCCACCATATTCCTAAGCGTACTGTTACGGATTCTATCTGGAATTGTTTTTCCTGCTGCACTTCTTACACAGCGCATACCACAGGTCTCGATCTTACGTTTGTGCTTTTCTAGTAGTGGCCATGTTTGACACTGATAACATAATGTAGGGATGATCAATGTGTGATCAACATATCAACACTTTGGTGTGTCATCAGTATCGGTGCCAGTTGGTAGTGCACCTTGTTTGCCTTTTGAATTCAATTCCTATCTCTCTGTCCAGCTTGCCGTCTTCAGTGAAGACACTTCCCAGATACGTAAATTCCTGGACCTTCTTTAAGATTTTGCCGCCTTATTTATGTATTCTTCCCTTCTTCTATGATTTGCTAGTTCATTATTGCTGTTGTTCGTTGTTGCTGATGAAGGCCTATTGGTTGTAATGCAGATTTTGTTTGTGTTTTTGTCTCATTGTGGTTTCTGACCATACCTATCTATCACTTATTTTCCAATTCATCTTTTTTTTAAAACACAATTAAACAATCTTAACTTGGTATAAGTCTTTATTTCTCGGAAATGTCATAGATCTTTCGCACATTATTTATAGAAAACTCTATTATCTTTATTATTATTTTCACATTCATCATCACCAATGCCTTACTATCACTAACGTGTAGTACATTATAACCAGTATTATTGTCTTACTATCACTATCACACAGTACATCATCATGAGTGAGGCTACTCGACACCATTTATACCAAATCAATACTAGTAAACATAAGCAGATGAAAACCAACGCACTAGACCAATGAACAGGTGGACAAGCGTACATACAAATTACATGACTCAGTTTTTGGTGTAGTTCCTTTAAACTTAACTTAACTTAATGTCTTTATACTGGCTTAGAAGACTCTACAGTCTGTATACAACCAGTTTCTTGAACGGTGGTTTAACCGATGTGCAAGTCAATCTTAATAGACTTAAACACTAGTGCTAAGTAGATTCGCAGCCTGTTAGATGCCATTTATGCTGCTCTTAACAAATCACTTAGGGGAATAGACAAATAATTTTGGTAGATTTTGAACTTGAATTTTGTCAGGGCAGCGGCCGTTAAGCCTACTATTTGATTTCTAACTGCCAAGGGATTTTTAACGTGCTCGACACTGAATACGAGAGTCTGATCTCACTACCCAGAGATCAGGCAAATTCTTACCAGAAGATCCACGTGAAAAAAATCTCAGTATCCACCGTGATTCAAACCCGAGGCAGACACCTTACCTCAAGATCACAGAGTCCCCCTTTTGAAATGTAACTATAATTTTAACTGTTTTGTCACAGTATATAATTACAAAATAATAAGAAAGTGTACCCTCAGAAACTCTAAGATAAGTTGCTATGAAGATGCTAGTTAAAAAAAAGGGGGGGGTAAATGAAGAATGGTTCTTAGAACCAACTTTATTGCACCAGGCACTCCCATATGTGCCCTAGTCCCTTTCATTGTTGAAAGTGCTGATGACAGTGCACGAACTCTGTAGTGTCTGAGGTAAATAATAAAATGTCTCCTGACTTTGTCAAGTACCAATTTACAGCTAGGTTGACTAGGAGAAGTCATGCCGAGAAAAAAATTCATGAAATGAACGGTCTGTTGAACTTATCAACTCTACCTACTATGAGGTGTGTTCAAAAAGTATCTGATCCTTGGTCTGGAAAAATACAATTAATCACCTGGAGGTTTTAAACCCTAATCCCCTTCAAAGTACTCTCCTTGGGATTCCACATACTTCTCCCAGTGGTCCACCATTGTTGGAAGCATTTCAGGAAGATCTCTTTGGGAATGGAGTACAGCTGGGTCGTCACATTTCGCATAATGTCTTCTTGTTACTCAAATCCGGTTCCTTTCAGCAAAATTTTCAGTTCGGAGAACAAATAAAAATTGTATACAGTCATGTCTGGAGAACAGGAAGCCTGGCAAGCCAGAGGAAGGTTGTGTTTGGCTAAGAAAGTATGAATCAGATGTGAAGAATGGGCGAGTGTATTGTCATGATGGAGCTGCCTAGTTCCCGTTGTCCATTGCTCCGGTTGTTTGTGTTGAACAGCATCACGAAGGTGACGGATGACCTCCAGGTAGTACTCTTTGGTAATGTTTTGACCTAGTGGTGCAAACTCATGCTGCACAACCCCCACTTAGAAGTTAACGAAAATGGTCAACATGACTTTGACATTGCTGCGCAACACGGTGAATGAAAACCTGACTGGTGCTAACTACACTCAACACTGAAAGGCTGACCGCCAGCGACTGGCACAATCTGTGGGTAAGAGAAAATTCATACATGTGCATGATGACTTTCCATACGCTCCTGCCAATGGACAAGACCCATACTTCACATGTTTCAGAGGAAAAAAAAATTAAGTTTGGATACTTTTTGAACACACCTCATATCTTTATAACAGTCGTGCACTACTATCCAACATTTTGTCTTACTTTCTTCATAATTCAAAAAAGAAATCAACATGCCAGATAAGTGCATCTTTCTATCCATTTGTATCCTGTTCACTTGGATGAGTTATTTATTCTCATTTGGATGAGTTATTTATTTTCATTTGTGATGCTCTTGGTTCCTGATGAAGACCGTTCGGTAGCAAAACTAGTTGTTTCTACATTTGTTCTCATGTAGAACTGACTCATACTTATTTGTGCTTTTCTCTATGATATACAAATGTTATATACAATGTCTAACGGAAACTGAGACGCTAGTTCGTTCAGACACAACATACTGACCAGGATGTCGTGCCAGGGTCAGGCACAATATACTGACCAAGACCACTTTCTCTCTTCCATGTAGCGTTCCCTGGAAACAGGCTGTTTTCAAGGCAGTCTGGCTGACGAGATGTGGATCGATGTGATCCCATAGTAGTCAGCACGCTCGGGATGTGAGGAAAGCGACTACAACTCGCCACTTAACGTCCTTTTCAGGGCATACAAAAGAGTAAACTTACTCATTGTGGGCATTAAACAACAAAAACCAACTTCTATTTAACTTGACATGACCGTTGCCCTGTTTGCATGGACTTCTAGTTCTCCTATTTTAACCAACTTCCCCACAACATAAAGAGCTGACATTGTGTACACAGCCTCTACTAGTGTGACCTGTTAATCTATCAATTGTGATGTTGATTATTTCACCAATAAATTTAAAAAATAGTTTTCAAAACCACGTACTCCTGTTTCATTGACTGAAAAGAATTCATGACTACTGAGCAAATACAACTGATGAATGATGTTCATCCATCACAAGTGTTGAAGACCACTATCTTTGTTCAGCCGTGTGGACAGGGGTGGGGGGATGACATCTAACGGTATGTGTCGTGCCTTTTGCATAACCACAAGAGGTCGTAGGGACATCACTCAGCGTGTGAGTGAGTTTGGCATCTCTCCCCGGCTGTGTTCAGTCCATTATAGTCATGTCAAAATTTCTGACACGTCAATTTCGTGAAGTTCAGCCATGTGAAATACGACACAGCTTTAAGCATAGTGCTATTCATGTAGCTGATGCATATTGCAAATACAACTACAGTCCAACCAAAATTTTCTAATGTCCTCAGGAAGGAATGTTGGGCGTACACCGGGCACGTGTATTGGATGAACAATAATAGATTGCCGCTACAAGTGATTATGTGGAAACCTAGAGGTAGAAGGAGGCGAGGTAGACTCAGGGAGAACCTATGCAGAACAATCACAATTCGTGGTGACTTAATACAGGTTTATAAGATGATCAGAGGAATGGATAAATTAGACTATAACAAGTTTTTTAAAATACAACCACCTACAATAACACGAGGGCATAGCTACAAGCTGACTAAAGAGAGGTCCAGGTTAGATATTAGGAAATATTTTTTTAGTCAGAGAGTGGTGTCTGCTTGGAATGCATTGCCAGGGGAGGTAGTGGAGGCAGGGACAGTTAATGCATTTAAGAATAAACTGGATGCGCATAGCTTTTAGAGCAAGGTGATGTAAATGTAACTGGTTGTATACAGACTCTGCAGGGTCTTCTAAACCAGTATAAAGACGTTAAGTTAAGTTAAGAGAGGGTGCCACTATGGGTGAGGGTACATGCAAGAACTACAGAGAGTGAAGGCGGACCGATCGAACTGGAGAATTTTGAGTTCTGTCTTATGTTACGTCTTTGGCGCTGAAAGACCACACAAAGAGAGAGAGAGAGAGAGAGAGAGAGTCCCAAGAAAAAAAAAACATGTCTTAGTGTGAGTTAACTCATTCACTCCCACACACCGATGTATTGACTTCCGACTTTTTTTGGAAAAACCAGAGCCAATGTATCAGCTTTTGTGACTGTGTTCACAAAATAACATGTATCTTACCATTCTTAGTTCTCCTAAATGTTTTATTTTCGTTATTGACGGAAGTCCAGATTTTGTACTTTTCATTTCCAGAAATGTTAGCATGGGTTTCATTGAAAAAAATGTTTATTTTCATACTTGGAAACCAGATATTGTTTTTGGAAGTGCAGCCTTGAATCTAGCTCCTTTAGCCAGACCAAATAGAGTTTCTACAGTACAAGCTAGGTAATGGTTAGATTATATTATTGCTAATGGTAGTGGAGAAGTGGTTAAGCCGTCGGCTTCATGATCAGGTGGTGTGCGTTCGACTCCGAACTCCGTCGTCTTTTTTTCATGGGTGCTTGATGCAGAGTCCCCTGCAGATCGTAGTCGCCCCCTAGTTGTCTTGTCCTTGACTTGCCACTGGGGTCGGGCGGCACGAGACGAGAGAGTGAAGATAAAAAGTACCGCAGTTAATCCTTACTAAAAATAGCGCTAGCACAATTAATTATGCCATGCGATGATGAAGGTATTGATCGTTCTGATAGCAATATTTCAATTTTTTTATTTAGACTTAGTACTAAGTCAAACTATGAAAGTGAAACTAAATCTACTGGCGAGGGGGTGGAGCCCTCGCTTTTCACAAGCAATGGTAGTAACAATTCAACAATTTAATAAAGATTAAAAATCCTGCACAGTCATGCTAGTGTATATAGTATAAATGTGTGTGTATTCATATATTGAATACAGCTGGAACATTCTTTCTGGATGTGCGTAAATTGTAAACACTCACGCTGATGCTGACTAGGGCTTTTATTTTTTAGCATGTTTTCAACTTCACGTACCTTCAGTAAAATGTGAATACTGTAAAAACAATTGCACTAAATTAGGTGTAACTTTAAGACAATCTTCTCTTGTGAATTCCGTCAATAGAAAGTCATTATGTTATTCGCGTATTTGTTTAGAGCTAAATAATGTGTTGATAAAGAGAACATTTTTTCTATAATTTAAACAAATTACAAACAATTATGCAACTATAATTCCTCATGCACAAATGTTCTCCATTTGTAAAATACCTGTATTCCATTGTATTCTGGACTCAGTTATGAACAGTTTGGTATATAATGTGTGTTATTTCAGTGAACCTTTATTGAAGATAAATAGATCACAACTAAGTGATACTGTGTTTGACTTTCACATGAGAAGAAAAATTGCGTTCAGAGGTCCAAAATATTTGGGAGTGAAAGAGATAAAAACTTGCACTGAAAAATGTATTGAAAAAAATATTCACTTGTTTCTATCCCACTGACGTGCAAAATGAAGCTATACAGAATTTATGTACATGAGGTGAGCCACAAATGTCTAGTGTGACTGGGCAATTTCCGAGAAGAACTGGAGAACATTCTGCATGGTAAACTCCAGGGTGATGTTGGAATCTGGGTAGCATTTTGTCATCAAGTTGTCATAGTACCTGTACTGGGCAATGAACAGGTTCTGCATTTCGTGCCACACAACCTGGGAATTTCAGGATGAAAGAAAAGTCAGAATATGTATGTTCTCACTGCATGCTTCATAATATTTAATGAGAAATATCAATCATGCAATGCCTGCCACTTCTTTCGTGGCATAGGTCACTGACAACCCTCCTCCAGTAAGTTCAGTCTTGAACTTCCCTTTCTAACTCTCTTTAGTTGAGGTTTAGGGACGAAGTTCATTTTCACAGTCTCTTCTCCAGCTGTGTCTTGCTCTAGCTATCTTCCTCTTCCCCTATGGATTCCATATCTGGCCACGTTTGATAGTTATTTTTAGTAGCATGTTTCCTATCTAACGCCATTTCCTGTTGCTCCACTGGTTGTTGTTGGCCCCTTTCCCGTAGATTTTTATTACTCACCATGTCTTGCCAGCCTGTTCCCATTATCCTTCGTATACATTTATTGACGAACGACTGGAATTTCCTCTGTGTTGTTCTCCAAGTTTCTGGTCTGTTCAGGAGTACTGTACCAGCCTCAAATGGGGTCCGGGTCAGTCCGGGAAGTAAAAGTGGCAAGGGAGAGGAGATGGCTTCTGCCATCAGCCAAGCCTTTGAAATGTGAGATCGCTAACACCTCACACCCCTACGGCAGTAATGCTATGGGTTACTTTACTGGAGAACTGACTTGACATTGGAATTAAACAATCTTAACTTGGTATTACTCTTTATTCCTTCCCCCCCCCCCCTTGTTTGTTTATTTTTTTTTGTTGTGGTCGCCTTATTTCTCTAATCCCCAAGGCAGTGTGCGTTGCACTGTGGTTTTTATTTTGCGCCTGTTGGCCCAGTGCATCTGACTTCAGCATGCATTTTATATAAGGGTCTGCTTCCTCCTGCAATTTCTAAGGGTTTGCTTCCACGGGGTAACGGCCGATGCTGTGATGGGGATCAAACCCAGCACCTTCAGATTGTGAGCCGTGCCTCTTAACCACTAGGCCATGCCGTCCCCATTTTATTTCCTTTGATTTCCATGTATTATTCAGTAACAGGAATGCTGTCCTTGCCTTTTCAATTCTAGCCCTTACATCTGTCTCTGTGTCCCTGGAGTAACAATGGTGGTGCCCAAATATGTGACGGTGTCCACCTCTACCAGTGCCTCACCTTTAAGTATGACTGGCTCTTTCCTTAAGGTGTTAATCTTAAACAGGTAGGCTTTCTTCATAACAAATATACATTTGTAGCAATGACCATGGCAACAACACACACAGCTGGAGATGAAGAGGATGAAATAGCAATGGAAATTATACACCTTTCATAAAACACCCAACAACATAACCAGACATGCAATAAATTTGAAACCACAAGGGAAGAGGTGACTTAATACAGGTTTATAATATATTCAAAGGAATGGATAAATTAGACTATAATAAGTTTTTCAAAATACAAACACCTACAAGAACAAGAAGGCATAGCTATAAATTAACTAAAGAAAGGTCCAGATTAGATATAAGGAAATTTTTTTCAGTAAAAGAGTGATGAATGCTTGGAATGCATTGCCACAGGACGTAGTGGAGACAGGGACAATTAATGCATTTAAGAACAGATTTTAGAGCAAGGAAATGTAAATGAAACTGGTTGTTTACAGACTCTGCATAGTCTTCTAAACCAGTATAAAAAGAAGAGCTGGAAGGTCAAAGAACAGCAGAAGAGAAACTCAAACTAACTGGGCTCACGAGCAAAGCTCAAGAAAAACCAGTGAGGAGCAAACGTTGCAGCCCAATGTTCTTATAGAATTTAAAGTAATAAACAAAACACACACACTCATAAATATATATATATATATATATATATATATATATATATATTACGCCGACACTCCAGCAGATGACGGATGTCAAGGCCAGTGCTCACACCGTCAATAGCATGGCTATTCCAGCAATGGTGTATGAATGTGAGGTTTGGTTGGAATCTACGCAATTCAGACACAGAGAAACTCTATTAGCAAAAGAGCAATGAAGCGAAGAGTTTTAAATATCTACCTAAGAGACCATATCTGAAATACCGACATCAAAAAGAGATCTGAGATGTCCAGCAGTCTGCATCAATACGAAAGTACAGATGGACTGGCCACTTGATCCACATGACTGATGATAGATAGACGAGGAGGGTGTCTTTCTGGTGGTCATACAACTACAGCGGTCCACGTGAATGCCCACCATCGAGATTATCTGCATTATGTCCATAGACAATCATAGTACTCCAGATTGAAAGACAGACCCGGATTAAAGCAGCTTTGGCCACTTGGCACCAGGCAACTTGATCTGATTATAATATCACATTTAAGTAAGTAAGATTACATAATTTAATTATATATTTTGTATATATCCAGGGCTTTTTTAATTGAAGGAACAATTATTCTTCTTGAAATGCTGAGCTTACAGTTTCTGTCATACCCACCTGAATTAAATTCTCTTCTTCACACAACTGTTTTTCAACCTTTTTGTTCAGATGCTCTAAGATCTTCTTAACCTAAACAGAATGAAAAAAAAAGTAACAAATCAATGGCCTGAATATTTAGGAGGGTCCTTCGAATTCACTTAGATGTACAGATACAGACACGCATCCATAAGATGGATGCCCCACCCTGATATAACCCAAAGGACTATATGTCTGAGATTGAAAGAGCATGTGTTCGTGAATAAGAAAGGCATTCCTAACAAATAAACAAAAAACAAAAAAACAAGAGGTATAGGTCATCAGTTGACAAATATAAATCTCATAGCAGACACAGCCATTAGGGATGAAGTGTTGGGAACTTCATTGTACTAGTTCTCAGCTTTTGTGTTGTTGTTGTTATGGATCCAGCAGCATTCGGGATTTCACCCTTCAACCCAATGCCATATAATGCTATCTGCACGTATTTGTTAGTTGTTGTTTAGTGCCATATTGCTGAGGGGGGAGTTAGCTCAGAGTGCCATATTGCTGAGGGGGGAGTTAGCTCAGTTCATAGCGAGCAATTCGCTATTTTCTGTGCGAGCCTCGGTTCGAATTGCAGACGGACACTGAAAAATCATAGTCGTGATTTTAATCGGGGACTGCTTCTCCAGACAACCTAGCTGTATATGTACCTGATGAATGAGTTAAGCAAAGTAAAAATAGCAAGCAAGGGAACTGGCCACCCACCTCTCACAGGCTGCGGCTTAGTACAATGGAGTCTTCAAAAACTCAATTTCCAACCAGCTGTTAATTCTGCTGAATTTCCACTTTACTTTAATGCCATACAAGGTGTTCCGTTTATCTGACCTCGAAGGAAGAAGCATGTTTGGACCTACGACAATGACAGTGTTCAGGTTTAAGAGTGTATGTGGCCAAATCCCCTGGGCCAAAATGGGTAGATAGATAGGAAGTCCCATCACCTTTTAAAGTCACACAGAAAGTTCAAGACAAAGTACTCTTTCTTAATCGGCACCGTAGGTCAGAGAAAGTTTACCTAACAGCAACTGAACACATAGAAGACATTGACCTAAATGAGGAGAATATAGTATTTAAGTTGGGGGATATCAGTGTATTTGAGATAGACATCAGAACAGAAGACCACTGAGCAGACAGTACAGCAGCCAGGACAGAGCTAGAACATCAGCTAATTCAGGAGATAAAACAGCAACAAGACAACAGAGAAACATAGAAGCAGTATCAGTCACTGAGAGGGAAGATCTTGGCCAAGCACTTGGTTGAGTAGTAAAGACTGCAAACCCAAACCAGCACCTGGCTTTGAACGTAGGCATTTGACTGTGTTTTGTCGTGGTGTATTGTCACTGAAACCTTGTCACAAGTGACATTCACTCTAAAGTCCTGGAGTGACTATCGTCTACATAACCTGTGCATTGGTTAATGCTTGAAATGTGTTGCCATAGAAAGTAGTGGAGACAGGGACAATTAATGCATTTAAGAATAGATTGGATGCACATAAGTTTTAGAGCAAGGAAATGTAAATGAAACTGATTGTTTACAGACTCTGCGTAGTCTTCTAAACCAGTATAAAAATGTTAAGTTTAGTTATATAAATCATAAAGAAACGTCTTTTTCTTAAACACTTCTGACATTGAAACTCGGTTTTGAATATTTAAATAGTTTTTCGTGATAAAAAAGCATTTTGAAAATGGCCGTTCTGAAATGTTAACAACGGATCAAGATGTTGAAAGTATTCTCAAGGATTTGGAAGCTGCATTAGATGGTTATTATTCTGAAAAGGACAAGGTATAAAAAAAAAACAGATTGGTTTAGGCAAATATCAAGTTAAGACAAAAATGCAAACAAAACCATGTTACTGTCAATAGGCCTTCATCAGGGACAACGGACAACAACAATAATGAACTTGTGAATCATAAAAGACGGGGAGAATAAAAAAATTGGATGATATAAACATAGAAATAAATAAAAAAAGGCGCTAATTATTTAACAAGAAAATGTTACATGGCTCCTCGTGTGTTGGAGGCCAGAAAACAAATGAGGAACAAACGTGAGATGAAGTGAAATGGTCAAGAGGACATAAGAAATGAGAGAAGGCTGGATAGGCCGACAGTGGTCAAATATGGAAAGACCAAATGGTGATAAGGATTAAGAGAAAAGAGGAACACAAGCAGATGGAGGTAGGGAGAAGGAGATAAGCATTAAGAAAAGGTATAAACAATTTTGATGCTTTGCAACTGGAAGCAGCCCATGCAGGAGATCAGTTTATTCTTAGAGGAGCAAGAGACAATGTCTGTGACTCTGACTTTGCCTTGGTGCCCAGAACTATTGAAGTGGTTGGCGATTGGGGAACCAGTGCGTTTATAGATGTCATTGAGGTGTTGCCTTAAACGTGCATGCAGTTCTTGCCCTTCTCCACAATGTATAGCATACCGGGAAAAAAACATTAAAAAAAAACTAGTAAAAGTTGATTAAGGTTGAGCTTAATCAAAATTTAAAAATGGGTATGGTCAGATACCGCACCGAGACGAGAACACAAACAAAACCTATGTTACGACCAATAGGCCTTCATCAGGGACAACAACACTGAACTAACAAATCAACATATAAGAAAAAATGGTCAACTCATCTGTTTCAGGTAGGAGACGCTTTCTGTCTAAGCGACCGGTTGTGCCAAGTGCTCGATAGAAACTGAAATAGGAGCGGTCAAACAAAAAGTGGCGGAATATGCCTGATAAGCCAAGCGTGGCCAAATAGTGGTCCAGATAGGAGAACAATGAGAAGGCAATGTAAGCCGGGAGGGCGTGATATTGATATAAGAGAGGGGGGAAGAGAACTGATGGAAGAATGGGGGGGGGGGGAGGAAGACAAATAGATGGGGGCCAGTGTGAGGGTTTAAGAAAAAGTATGGAAGATATTAATACCATGTGGTTGGAGACAGCCCATACTCGAGATAAGTCTGTTCTCAAGGGCGAATCGATGACGATCGTCAGAGAAGCACGAAACTAGTCCAGTGACACTGACGTCAGCCATACCCCGGTGCTCAGGACCATTGAAGTGGCTGGCAATTGGGGAACCAGTGCGGTTGCGGATGTCGTTGAGGTGTTGGCGGAAACGCTCACGTAGTTCCATACCAGTTTCCCCAATGAAAGTCATACCACACTGGCGGCAGATGATGGAATAGATGAGGTTACGAGATTTGCATGTGAACCCCTCTTTGATGAAGAATTCAGCCTTAGGAAAGGTGATGGAGTGAGAAAGGATGACATGAGGGCAGGTAACACAGCCACGTGAATTTTTGCACGGCCTGGCCTGGTGCCTGGGAGGCTATGAGGGCTGGTGTGTAGGCGACTATGTGTATAGCATACCACACTGGCAACAAATTATGAAATAAATGAGGCGAAACCCTCCTTGATGACAAACTCTGAAAAGGACAAGTGATCTGATAATCATTTGAATAATGAAATGTATCAATTAATCGGATTATGATCAAACTAGATTTGTTCCTGTCCCTTATAAAATTAGACTAGTCTGGGTGCAAATCCCACATATTGTATCAAGTAAATTTGATCCAGGATGGTCTTCAATAAATTTATTCCATAATGTACTGGTGTAGCAAGCAATGGTTATGATCAGGTCAGTCAATTTGAAATATAATAATGAGATTAGAGCACATAGTTTTGTCAGAGTAAATAGCTCTAATCACATGTCTGTCTTGTGCATACTTTCTCAGGAGCACAAGGGAATGGGATTTTATGGACCCGATGACCAGGGTTCAAAGATCATCACAAACATTCAGCAACATATGTTCCGCTGGACTCGCCTTTGTCGCATCAGTGGGCTAATAATGAATGCCTCACTTTATTAACAACATAACAATTACTTGCCTCCTTGCCCGGATACTCTTTTATTAACTTTCGCAGCTCCTGTTTGCTGAAAGCCAATTGATACCCCACCTCCTCTGGTTTGACACCAGAAGAAATGCGAGCCTCAACACCCTCAAAAAATGTCTGGAAATAAAAAAATGTGGTTGTGTTTTGACCACCGGCTGACGTTAAATTGTTATTATAAGACACACAGACACGTACATAAACAAATTTTGGAGAAATCTTGAAGGTAAAAAATGTTTATACATTGAGATTAATGTTTATTTTGTCTATTTGTCTGTACCTTTTGAAAATTCTATTGTCACCTTGCGACAGGTTCCTGTTTCAGCAATGAGAATTATTTCTGCATGTTATGCTCTATTTTTAGTTCAGTTGAGGCGCCAACTCCACCTCGAAAGTTGGGTGAAAATTATCTCCAATGTTCTCCGTCTCTTGCAATGCTTCTTCTTCGATCAGGCTGTGTTTCAGGTCTTCCCAGGTCCCCCACAGCTTTTCCCTTGTACCAGACTGTCTATCTTTTGTCTGTATAAGTAGGACAGTCCTGCAGGATAAGTTTGGTGTTTGCTTGGGTGTTCCACAATTGCACGTTGTGGTGTCTCTAAGACCCATTCTGTGGAGGTGGGCCTTGAGACTACAATGTCTGGTTCTAAGTCTGAAGATCTTTGTTTGCCTATTTCTGCCAAGTTTATCTATGCTGTAATTTTCTGGCTTGTATTCTTTGTGCTGATCTCTCCATTCCATCCTCATGGATCGCTTGATATCTTTGCTTCTTTATAGTTCTGAGGTTGGCGAGTCTGCATGCCGCTACTTCCGGCTTTTGCAAACTCATCTGCTTACTTACTTAGTCGCTCCTCTTCTACCGTGAGGTGTAGAGGTTTGCCAAAGAGAACGCCACACTGCTCTATCCGCCGTCTTTTTCCTGGCCTCTTTCCAATCCAGCCCTCTATCACTTAGGGACTGTCATATGTTGTCTTCCCAGTGTACTTTGGGACGTCCTCGGGGTCTGCGTCCTTGACTTTTGATCTCCCATGACCGCTTTGGTATCCGATCTTCTTCCATTCTACAGACATGGCCAAACCACTGTAGTTGGGACTGCCCCACTTGTGTCTGCAGGGGTTGAACTTCATATTGCTACGTATTGTTTGGTTACGGATCTCGTCACTTTTCGTCACCTGAACCGCCTTTCTTAGGTACCTCATTTCTGAAGTTTGTAATTGCCTTTCTTGGGCTGTAGTCATTGCCCATGACTCAAATCCATATGTCAGGACAGGCACATAGGTCGAGCGATATACATCCATCAAACTCATTTGCTATGAGTAGATAATGATGGCAGAATCTGCCAGGCTTTTCCATGGTCATCTCTTGATGGTTTCTCTCACTTATAGTGTTGTTTACCTTTGGCATGTGGGAGGAAGACTTACATCTGGCAGGCAATATATACTGATCAGACATGTTAGACAGGGTGAGGCAAAATATACTGGCTAAGACACTCACCTCGTCTTCCACGCAGCCCTTCCTGGAAACAGGCTTTTTTCAAGACAGCCTGGCTAACGAGGTGAGGGATCGATGTGATCCTCGTAGTAGTGAGCAACTTAACATCTTTATACTGGCTTAGAAGACTCTGCAGAGTCTGTATACAACCAGTTTCATTTACATTTCTTTGCTCTAAAAGCTATGTACATCCAATTTATTCTTAAATGCATTAATTGTCCTACCTCCACTACTTCCTGTGGCAATGCATTCCAAGCATCCACCACTCTCTGACTAAAACAATATTTCCTAATATCTAATCTGCAACACGCAGATAAATCCAAGTATAGCACAACCGTCTGGAGGACCCCGCTCAGGATGCGAGGAAAGCTATGACAACCTGCCACTTAACGTTCTTTTGATATCCTTGATTTAAAAACGATGTGTTCTTTGGTCCTCCTTTGCCTCTTTTGTACCGGGATGTGGAAATGTTGCCTGATGTTGACTGACTTGGGGCTTTTGTAGTGTGTGGCCTAATCAGGGCATCCTTCTTTCTAAGACTTCCTGTTCCACCAGTGTTTTTCCTGTTCTCGTCCATAGGCTTTCATGTCTAACCCTGTCAAACCACTGCAGACCTTAACCCTGTCGAATCTCTGCAGCTTTAACCCTGTCAAACCACTGCAGCTTTAACCCTGTTGGACCACTGCAAGCTTTAACCCTGTCAAACGACTGCAGGCTTTAACCCTGTTGAACTACTGCAGACTTTAACCCTGTTGAACCACTGCAGACCTTAACCCTGTCAAACCACTGCCGCTTTAACCCTGTCAAACCACTGCAGCTTTAACCCTGTTGGACCACTGCAAGCTTTAACCCTGTCAAACGACTGCAGACTTTAACCCTGTTGAACCACTGCAGGCTTTAACCCTGTCAAACCACTGCAGGCTTTAACCCTGTTGAACCACTGCAAGCTTTAACCCTGTCGAACCACTGGAGCTTTAACCCTGTTGAACCACTGCAGGCTTAGAATCTGTCTAACGGAAGTGTTGATAAAGCCTTGAAATTGCTTAACTTTTTCCATTGCAACAGCATGAGATTGTGATGATTATGCCCCGTTCCACTTGCATTGCATTCTGCCAGATTTAGGGCAATTACTTTATGTATATTAACTACAAGGTTAATGTCATAGAAACGGCTGAAAATACTGCTCTTTTGATTGTAGAGAGTTCCAACTTTCATCATATGCTGTTAGACGAAAACAATGGCGATTAAAAAATGTATTCTACATTTTTGGAAAGGATTTCTTTTATTTTTTCGCTTGGATTTGAAGATTCACTCATTATTGAGAATGGGGGAGTTTAGTTTCTGCAACATATCTTTCTGAGGTAGATTTATTTAGTTTTTATATGCAGATACAATAATTACGTTTATAGTCGTAGTGAAAGACATAGCCATTACGGTAAACGTAGCAGTATTAATACACTTTTCTGCAAATATTTTTGTTCTAACCAATTGATTTTGCTATCGGGGGAGTCCATATGTTTGTGCTTTTTCACCACTATAGACCTTTAACTTCTTATATCTCAGAAACTAACATACAAACAATAACAACATTAACACCAACAAGTTCTTTATTAATATATGTCTCTAGAAACACACACATACCCTGGACAGAGAAAAAAACAAATGTAGACTTTCGGCAAGAGTTGAGCATAGAAGAGAACTGGTTTATCAATTCCATTTTGGCTAGAAAATGCAAATACTTTGGTCACATCAAGAGACACAACGGTCTTGAGAGAACGATAATGGAAGGTATGGTGCCAGGCAAAGAGGAAGGGGTAGACCAAGAAGACGATGGTACCAAGATATCCAGGAATGCCTGGATATGACTGTGGAGGCGGAGGCTGGAGTTTTGGCGAGGGAACGAGTTTCTTTCAGACAGACTGTGTGATGGGAGTGACGTTCTACAAAGGACATGCTACATGATGAGAAACACAAACATACAAAATAATATTAGAGGTTCTCAAAATCAAGGACGTGCTGAAAAATTATGCAGATACAGGAAATAGACGTAATTTTTTAATCTGTAGAACAGAAGGTTAACATTGAATTTTGTTATCGACTATGTTTGCATTATATATTGATCGACTTCATATTGGAAGCTCGGTATGTATTGTGACCGTCTTAGAGTTTCAAATAGTTCTTGCTTTTTGTATCCTGACATTTATATCCTCCTCTGCACCACTTGTATTGTTTACCATACTCCTTAGGTATGTGAAGCTCTCTACTCATAAGAGTGTGCCTCCAACAACAAAAATGTATAAATCTGACAAAAATTAGATATTAGGAAATATTGTTTAAGTCAGAGAGTGGTGAGTGCTTGGAATGCATTATCACAGGAAATAGTGTAGGCAGGTTCAGTTAATGCATTCAAGAATAGATTGGATGACATAGTTATTTTTAGACTAAGTGGAGTAGAAGAAACTAGCTGTATGCAGATTCTGCAGTCTACTAAAGGTAAATGTAAAGGTCAGTCCCATGGCAACAATTGCCATCAGGGATGAAGATAACTCTTCATGTACTACTTAACTTAACTTAACTCAACGTCTTTATACTGGTTTAGAAGACTCTGCAGAGTCTGTATACAACCAGTTTAAGTTACATTACCTTGCTCTAAAAGCTATGCACATCCAATTTATTCTTAAATGCATTAATTGTCCCTGCCTCCACTACCTACTGTGGCAATGCATTCCAAGCATTCACCACTCTCTGACTAAAAAAATATTTCCTAATATCTAATCTGGACATCTCTTTAGTTAATTTGTAGCTATGCCTTCTCGTTCTTGTGGATGGGTGTATATCGAAAAACTTGTTATAATCTAATTTATCTGTTCCTCTGATTATCTTCTTCTCTTTTCTAGACACTATAGGCCAGTTTTTCTGAGTCTTTCCTCATAACTGTAATTCTGGAATACCATAATCAGCTTTGTCGCTTTTTGTTGTATTCTTTCCAGCATGTTTATGTCCCCTTTATGATAAGGACTCCACACCTGTACACAGTACTTTAATCTAGGTATAACTAATGCTTTATACAGTTTGACTATCTATTGGGGGTCTCTGTGGCGAAGTGGTCCAGCCGTTTGCCTCGTGTTCAGACGGTCGGGGTTCGATTTCGAGCTGCGACGGTTGGTCCATGATGTCAATTTTTTCCCTGGGTTAATCGCTAGAGCTATGGAGTTCGAGCTCTATGTGATGCTCTCGACAGATGGGGTACCCATCTGATGAGAGAGAGACTGAGCTAAAATGGGGAAAAAACCAGAGGCAATGAAGTGGAGCCCCCGCTTAAAGTTTATTTTTTAAAAACAGTTTGACTATCACTTCCTTGCTCCTATGTTTAATATTTCTTTTTATCAGACTTAACATTGCATTTGCCTTATTCACTGCTACCTGGACTTGCTCACTCACTTTACCTGTATGACCTATTATAACCACTAGGTCCCTTTCCTTATCTATCTTTCTAATATTGTTCTCGCCTATTCTGTAATTATGTTCCATATTGGATCTACCCATGTGAATGACTGTACATTTATCTACATTAAACTCTATTTGCCAGCTTACAGACCGTTCTTGAATTTTATCTAAACCTGACCTCAATATATCCACTTCTGCTTTAGATAAGACACAACTGCATAGTTTTGTGTCATCAGCAAATTTTGCAATCATGGATCCCATATCAATGTCCAAATCGTTTATATATATCAAGAACAAAATTGGTCCCAAAACCGAGCCCTGTGGCACTCCACCTTTCACTTCACACCACTCAAGAGTACTCCTTATTTATTACTGTCACAGTCTATGTCAGGTGGGGTGACTAGTTCCCTTCCTTGCTGTTTATACCTTCCCCAACTCATTCGTCTCCTAAACCAGTGTAAAGAAAATAAATTAAGTTAAATCAGACAAAGTAAAGAAGATAAATTAGAAAACAGGCCAAAAATGAACAGCACGTACATGCAACTTCTCTAATGGTCTTCCTAGTAGACTGACTGTATAGGCCTGTAGGTTGTCTGTGTATCTCTGCCTGGCCTCCTTGCGGTCATTATCCAAACATGGGTTCTTCAGGTGAGACAGTATGGCTGAAGAATATTTAGTCAAATATAATGAATATCGGTGTCGACCTACTTCCATGAGGTGATTGTGGGAAATGTCCAGTAGCAAGACCTCATACAATGGCAGCTAATGGTTATCAAAGAATGTTTGTTACTGACAACAATGAGCAACTTATCCACACAGTGTCCTACATAGAGGTAAAAACTATCATCACAATCAGTACAACTCAAAATGGAAAAAAAGACATGGAAGAGAGCAATAGACTTGATACAATCCACCAGCCCCACAGACACCAAAAAACCACCATATTTCGCCTGAGAACAGGCCACTGCAGATTATTGGGTTACCTACATTGGCTCAAGATATGACATACAAGTAAATGCTCATGTGGAACTGGAGTCCAGACCCCGGAACATATCCTACAGGACTGCCCATTATACAGAGACCTACAATGCCAAACCTGGCCAGAGAGAACCGAGGTGACGCAGATGCTGTGGGGCTGCCATCCAGACATGGAGAGGACTGTGGACTTTGTCCTAGCAATGGGACTACAGATCTAGCATGACCAAAAAGCCTGAACGCAAAAAAAAAAAGAACTGACAAAGGTAAGAAAAGTGAGCAGTTGACAAAAGAAAAAAAAATCAACGTTCTACATATACTCAAGAGGCAGTACCCTAATAACTTCTGGATACATCAGCACACAGATGAATCGGCTACACAGAGCAGAAAAAGTGGAGGCAGAAGAATCTACATCACACACTCCAACAGCGACATAGAAAACCACTCCATTCCAGGAGAGAGGCATGCGCCAATTCCAGAGCTGAAGCAACAGCTGTACATGCAGCAGCTCAGATTCTTATCTGCCAAAATAAAACTACAAGGAAAACGGTCATTCTACCAGACTCCAGGAGCCTTTACTTTTCAAATTGCTCTGGTACCAAATTTTGTAGACTGGGTCGAACCGAAGAAGCTTTTTTGCAATAAAAATAATAATCCTGCACCTTCTAGGTACTGAACCTGATCACTCAGCTGAAAAGCCAGTACTCTAACCACTCCACTAGCTTGGCTTCCTTAAAAAAATACAGGGTGACCCGAAAAAGACATTTTTATATCCTACAAATCCCACTAATTTGATAACCTTATTGTTAAACCTTGAATTTTTTCCCCCATAATATTTAACACTGTTACTACCATTGCTTGAGCAAAAAAGAGGGTGCTGCTCTTTCATCAGAGGATTTAGTTTTATTTTCATCGCTCAACTTAGAACTAAGACTAGATTAAGAAATTCAAATGTTGCTATCAGAACAACCGATACCTTTATCCTCACTAACATTGGCAATAATATAATCTAACTATTACTGAACTTGTACTGTATAAACTTCATCTGGTCTGGCTGAAGGGACATGGCCTAGATTCATGGCTGCCTCCCAAAACAATTTCTGGAATCCAATTACAAAAAATTAAACATTTTTTAAATGAAACTTCGAGGAAATGAAAAGTACAAAATCTGGACTTCAAACCAAAATAAAACAGTTAGATAAACTTGAATTTGAAAATATGTGATTTTGTGAACACAGTCGCAAAAGCCGACACATTGGCTTCTGTGTTTTCTGAAAAATTCAGAAGACATCACCTCATTTCCTTATTCCAATAATTTCCGTGCAGAAGAAGAGGCACTGAAGACCGCAGCTGAGCTTGTAATCTAAGATAAAGATATCCACCAAGAAAACATAGTATTCCTGACTGATGCCGCGTCAGTATTAGCAGCGCTAAAACAATACAAAAATGAATATGTCAAGCAATGTATGTTCTCCCTGACACAGCTCTCAGCAGAACACACAAGGTTAGTCATACAATTAAAGTCAACTTCAGGGTAAAATGGGCTGATCAACACCCCAGCTTCTGAAAAGAAGACAGCTACTATAACTTAACTAGAGAAGAGCAAGTCATCATAATCAGACTGAAAACTGGTCATAACAGACTTAAATGGTCATCTTTACAACAAAATGAGGATTGGGACAAATGACAGGTGCCCATGTGGGGAGCATATCATGACCGTGGAACACATCCAGCAAAGCTGCACGCTCACGTAGGAAAAGAGAGAACATTGCTGGCCTCGTGAGACAGATATGAGACAAAAGCTGTATGGAGATGATAAAACCTTACAAACAACTGTGTCCTTTGTAAGAGAAACCAGAACATTGATCTGAGGATGAACGAAGAAGAAGATTTCCTTATTCATGCTCATAGGAAACAAGCAGGGTCAGAGCAGTTTGGCCAATGAGGTGGGGATTGACATCATAATCCCCATAGTGGTGAACTTACTGAGGCATCTTGGCATTGTACTACAGCCTTCTCAAATACATCTTGGATGTAAGTAGAGCCACTGTAACCTGCTACCAAAGAAATATCTTCAACAGTTAACTCAGCATGAGTAGCTTTGAGCAACAACATACTCCGGCTGGTGTGAAAACAGGACAAGAACCAGAGAAGAATATGAACAGAGGGTGTGGGGGAACCGAGACATTACATAATATTGGTTCTTCTTGTTTAATTCAAACAAATTCAAATTTATAATGAAAATAAACGCACATAAAATTGAGCAAGTAAAAATTAATTCACACGAAATAAAATTTATAATTAAAAATATGGCACATGAAATTGTTCATGTAAAAATTTATTCACATGAAATTAAATTTTAAATGACAAAATGGTACATGAAATTGTACACATAAAAATTAATTCATCCTATTATTCATACACATTTAAAAAACAAACTATTATTCAAGTTTGAAAGGTTCAGAATGAAATTGCATAACAAACACAATTTCCAAGCAATTTTTTACTGAAATTAACAGGGTGGCCATGTTCTGTAGTATGGTATCAAACACTTGGCCAACAATGATAACTGCAATAAATTAATGACTTCTTTTTTCATGGGTAACGCTGATAACTGCAATAAATTCATGATTTCTTTTTTCATGGGTAACGCTGATAACTGCAATAAATTAATGACTTCTTTTTTCATGGGTAACGCTGATAACTGCAATAAATTCATTATTTCTTCTATCATAGGCCAATGCTGATAACTGCAATAAATTCATGACATCTTTTATCATAGGCCAACACTGATAACTGCAATACATTCATGATGTCATTTATCGTGGGCTAGCGCTGATAACTGCAGTAGATTAATGGCGCGTTACTGCTAAAAAAATAACATAAGCTATTTGTCTGGTGTGGTAAAAATTCCAATGAAATAACTGACAATGTACAAAATTAATTTTAATTCGAGTGAATCAAATGACAAGTGCTATAAATATTTTACTTACAAAGCATTTTGTGGAAGTTTTCTGAAAAAGAAAAGAAAAAGCAATAAGGTGAACAGAAAGTTAAAAAATTGATATGTTATAATATTAGCAACATAAATTGACATATTCTTTCATGGGTATCAGTACATCTGTCTGGTCAAGTGTGTGCCCTTCAAGAAAGTGTGAGATGATGTTTCAAGTGTATCCTGGTCTCAAAGGGGAAGGAGGGGTGTGTGTATAGCCATCATCTAGTTCTATTGAATAAAATATAATATTGGATTGCTGTCCCAAAGAACAGATCTAGACCTATAGTGAATTCTGGCCCACCGTGGGATCTTTGAAATGAGAAGGTACGAGGCGTCTTCAAATGAAACCGGACCCAGTGGCTTTATTACAAACATATGGAAGTTACATCATCTGGTGTAGCAGAATTAAATATTGCAATTGTTATGAAGCAAACATGCTACAGGGTTAGCTAGAAAAAGTTGCCATGGGCATTCAGACATGCATTCCACTGCTTGGGTAGACAGGGGATGCTGTCGGGAAAAAATAACTTTGGTTGCTCTTTGGTCGCTCAAGGCCCACGTCCACAGAATAAGTCTTAGAGACACCACCACGTGCGATTGCGGATCACCCAAGCAAACACCAGAACATATCCCGCAGGACTGCCCAACTTTTGCAAACCAAAGAGAGGCAGTCTGGATCAGGGGAGCATCATGCTTGAAAAGCTGTGGGGTACCGCTGAAGACCTCAAATGGACAGTCTTCTTCGTGAACCTCACTGGGCTAGAAACATAGCATCAGTTGATTGAAGAAGAAAAAGAAGTCCTATTGGAGATGGATGATAAACTTGGAGATCATATGTACAGTTTGTGCACATAAAAGAACTCTTGGTAGTTAGAAATGGAAAAGAGTAGCCTGTAACCATTGTTCAGTTCAAATTCCTTCCCAATGATGACCAGCATGTAGGTCACGGAGGGGCTCTCTGTCACAAAAAGATACAACTGACCAATCAGCTGTTTGTCTGCACATTGGACTTAAATATCATTTGACTTCCTCTTCTTCAACTTTCGTTATGATAAAGATGTTGTGATGTTGTGTTAGTTCACACTGAGACTAATATCTGCGTCTTTCCGGGTTTGCCTTGCTACTGCAATCCCTATTCTCTTAGCCAGGCTACAGTAGTGCAGCCTGTTTACAGAACCTCCATCGGATGCAGAATAGGGTATTGGTCAGCTTGCTCTAGTTCGCTGACTCCGATGGAAGCTGCCAGTTATGAGTTGCTTGCAGACTTAATATCACTCTGTTTCTACAATGGGGGTTTAGAAGATGCAGCACAACGAATGAGCTGACAGGAGCCAGTGAATCATAACTGGCTGCTTCATCTTCTACTTCTAAACCCCCATGGTAGATAAAAAGCCAGTAAGTCAGGTGAAGTCATATTCTTTCTTCCACCCTGGAATAACCATGGATGGGATCAAGATGCTGAGCAGTGCATGTAGCTGTCAGAGACCCAAAGGTGACTGCTAGCAGCCCAGAGCTGCCAAGACCCTTCTCCCCCTACACGTTGTGATCCTGATTAACAGGTTATACACAGAGCAAACTGGGTAAGCAGAGGGGTTGAAGAGAAAAGGCTAACCCAGTATCCAAAAATGTCATGCTGGTCGGATGTGTCGGACCAAAAGGTGCAAATATCACAGACAAGCTGTAAACTGTGACAATGAATTCCGTTCTCCGGACTACATCCTGCTACCAGCAAAACCCTTTCTAGGGCTTAGTAGAGGGGTTTTGAGGATAAATGATAAAAAAGAAGAAGAATAACCACAAGAAAACTGTTTCTACAGTTCAGCTTAACGACAAATGTAAATAAATATCAGAACCAGCAGGACCTCCACCACCACCACACAGGAAGCCTGTAACATATTATTAATGATAGGGGACGGCGTGGGCTAGTGGTTTAGTGACACGGCTCACAGCCCGAAGGTGCTGGATTCGATCCCCTTCACAGCACCGGCCGTTACCCCGGGGGAGCAAACCCTTAGAAAATGCAGACCCCTACATGAAATACTTGCTGATGTCGGATGCACTGGGCAGACAGGCGCAAAATAAAAACCGCAGTGCAACGCACACCCGCCTTGGGGAATAGATAAATAAGGCGAAGGCAAATAAACAAAAATAAAAACCAAAAAAAAACTATTAATGACAGATGTAGTAGTGTGATGGTTTCTGTAGCCTTTTGTTTGCTTTGACATATTACTATATTCATGCAAAACCTTCTTTAGTCACATTTTGCTACATACATGGTATGAAGCAGTGGACATATATTGTTTTATACACCAAAAGAAAATCAACAACATGATATCCTCTTCTTCGTTCATTTTCAGACTTTGACTTTAACGACTTTGAACAGCTGAAGTAAGGTGTGTCGGACGAAAAGGTGCAAATATCGCAGTTAAGCTGTATGACACAACTATGATACAACACATTCCGTTCTCTAGACAACTTTCTGCTACTTGCAAAGTCCTTTTCAGGGCTTGGTAACAGGAGTTGGAGAACAAACAAAGAAGAAAAAGAATGACAAAGGAAGCATTTACTCAAGTCTCTGAACACTTCCTTACAGTTTTTCATGGAAGGAAACTGGTTAATGCCATGTGCTACTGATTTCACTAGTGTATGATTGGCAGGATTTGTCTGATTGTGTCCTGTGCGCACCTGGAAGATGATCACATGATCTCATCTGGAGAGTTGATGGCAGGCGCCATTTTTTTATATATGGCCAGGGTGGTCTCTTTTACTTTTTGATCTGTACGTTACCATGATAATTTCTTTTGTCTCATCATATGTTGTTGCTGTGTCGCACTGTTGCAATATTCATCTCTCTCTGGCAGGTCTGTCTGCTGCTTCATTGACTGGGATGTTACATTAGGCTGGTATCCACTAGATGTACTTCTTATAACAACTGGGCCAAGTGATTGAGTGAGTTTGTTAAAGCCATAAGTTCATTTTTGTGCTGGTTCTTGAGGGCTGTTAACATTAGAAGGGCATCTGTGAAAACAACCACTTGTGTTTTTGCTCGTTCCTTACAGTTTATGAGGTTTCAGATGCTTGCTTCAGGGCTATAGCTTCAGCATTGAAGTTATTACAGTATCTTCTGTTGAGTTTACTTTACTTTTTAGTTTTATGACAATTCCTTCTCCCCTGTTTTCTATGGCATCTGTTGCTGAGCCATCTGTATGTGCATTGGTGCTGGATTTAGGTTGAAATTTCTGGTTAACCCTTTGCCGTCAGGTCTAATTGATAAAACTTGCCTTAACACTACAATCTGGCCTAATTGATAAGACTTGTCTTAACCCTTTACAGTCTGGCCTAATTGATAAAACTTGGGTTAACCCTTTACAGTCTGACCTAACTGATAAGACTTGACTTAACGCTTTAGTCAAACCTAATTGATAAGACTTGTCTTAACCCTTTGGTCCAACCTAATTGATAAGACTTGACTTAACCCTTTAGTCCAACCTAATTGATAAGACTTGACTTAATGCTTTAGTCCAACCTAATTGATAAGACTTGACTTAACGCTTTAGTCCAACCTAATTGATAAGACTTGTCTTAACCCTTTAGTCTGACCTAATTGATAAGACTTGTCTTAACCCTTTAGTCTGACCTAATTGATAAGACTTGTCTTAACCCTTTAGTCTGACCCAATTGATAAGACTTGACTTAACACTTTAGTTCTTCTTCTTCTTCTTCTGCGTACGCAGTCAGACAGTAACCATTATTTTTCGAAAAAAGCGGCGGTCATCCTGAGGCTGTCGCCACTGCCATAGAGCTTGTCTTGCAGTTCCACTGGTGATGGCCACATCTGCTCTCTCTGATCCTCGTATGTCGGGCAGTTCTGCAGCAGATGTTCAGCGGTCATTTTACCAGTACCGCACGGGCATTCGTCGGTACACCCTATCTTCAATTTGTTGAATAGGTGGTACCTCAGTCTATTGTGGCCAGTGCGAAGTCTGAAGAAAACGACCTGCTCTCATCGGTTCACCTGGTAATAGGCATCGTTTTTGGTGTAACCAGTATGTTCGGTTTCCCATTTGGTCATGTATCTGGCTTTGATAAGCCGTTTTGACTCTTCGTACGTCATACTAGTATCTGTTTGTGGTAGTCTTGCACCTTCTTTTGCCAGTCTGTCTGCCTCCTCGTTACCTTGGATGTTGCAGTGTGATGGGACCCACTGTACCACAACCCTTTTTGGTGCGGACTGCTGGCTCAGTTTGCAGAGTGCTGCTCTTAAGTCATTAAGCTCAGTGTTTTTCTGGCTTTTTAGCGCTGTGACTACGGCGAGAGCATCTGTAAGCAGGACTATATGGCTTTCATTTTCATTGTGTGTCACCATTTCTTCCACTGCCGCCCTCAGTGCCTCTGCCTCCGCGTTGAAATTGCTTGTGTACTTACCAGTAGCGAATGATAGTGTTATTTTTCTGCCATTTGGTAGGTTCAGGAATGCTCCTGCCCCTCCGTTCTGTGTAGTGTTTGTTACAGAACCGTCGGTGTATGCATGGGTCCAGTCCATGCTTGGGTAGCTTTTCGATATGAAGCTTAGGGTAGTGTCTCTCCTTTCTTTTTCAGTCTGGCAGTTTTTGTTTGCAATACCTGGTATATTTTCTACCACCTCTGGAAATATATCCTGCCTCCAGGTAGGTTTTCGTACAGTAGTGATGGGTTTTGGTGTTGTTAGTGCGTTTATGGGATCTTCGTGCATCTTTGCTTTGGCTATTTCTGCAAAGTTTCTCCGCTTTAGTTTCCCATTTCCCAAATTGTTTAGTCTCTGGTGCATTGGATGGTCGGTCAGTCTTCGGAGTTTCTCTGACTGCAGCTGGGCTCTGCAGTCTCTTCTATCGGTCATGGATTGCAGTTTTGTAATCTTTTCAAGTTCTACAATTGGCGTTGACTTCATTCCTCCTGTTATAATTCTCATGGCTTGGTTTTGAAGTTTGCTAACTTTATCGAAGTTCGCCTTCGCTGCTGTTGTCCATGCCGCAATGCCATACTCGAGAACTGGTCTCACTCTTCCAGTGTACAGTTTCTTTAGTATGCCTTCGTCTGCTCCCCAGCTTGTGCCAGCAAGTTTCCTCATGATTGCCATTCTTTCCCTGGCTCTCATTCGGTTTCTCTCAATCTGACTTTTCCATGTCATGTGCCGATCAAATGTGACTCCCAGATAGGTTGGGTTGTCGTTTGGCTGCAGGAATTTGCCATTTAGACTTAATTTGGTATTTTGGGGTTTTAATGAAAGCGAGAATATTGTGCATGTGGTTTTCTCCTCGTTTATTTTGACCAGCCATGAGTTCGCCCACTCTTCCAGCGATGTTAGGGCCGTCTGCATCCGATTTCTTGCTATGGTGAGATTCTTTTCAGAGGTCCACATAGCCAGATCGTCTGCAAACATTGAGCTATGGACTCTTCTTGGTATATTCTCTGTAATATCGTTTATATATACCAGGAAGAGTGTGGGTGACAGTACTCCCCCTTGGGGTACTCCCTGCTCGAGTGTCACCTTTTTGCTCATCTGCCCTTGTACTTGGACTCTGGCCGTTCTTTGTTTGAGGTAGTGGTTGATCCACTTGTACATCTTCCCACAAACATCACTTCTTCTTAGCTTGACTCTAAGTCCATCTTTCCAGAACACTTTAGTTCAACCTAATTGATAAGACTTGTCTTAACCCTTTACAGTACGGCCTCACGTCTTAATGTAGTTGATGTCACCATCATGTGACATGAAGACCGTTATAGAAGATCATGGATCTCCCCAATTGCTTTTCTCTAGTGCTCATTAATATCAACTCCGCTCCTGAGCATCTTCAGTTCAGTTCAAGTACCATATCCACATTGAAGTTTGGCTGCAATGGATCTCTCCTCTATCTGTTGCCTTGATTGTACAATATTCCAAGCTTTGCCTGTCCATCTCTTGATGTTATCTTTCAACTTACAGCACTGCTTACTTCTGGCATGTTTGCCCTCCAGCTTTCCTTCCAGTATGTTATCTCTTTTGATGTAACCAAAATATCTTAACTGTCGGACTCTGATTTCATTCATCAATTCTCTTTGCACTCCCAATTTCTCCAAGGTTTCCTCATTTCTTTTCTTTTCTTTCCCTGAGATGAGCCCCATTCTTCTACATATCCACATTCCAAAGACATCAATTATTTTCTCCGTTTTTTTATTGTCCTTGTTTTTACTCAATTGAATACCTGAATCCTGGCATTCAACCAGACAAGGTTACATAATGCTAGGTAGCCAAAAGTTGCCTATGTCCGTGTCTGTCCTTTGCCCTGGAGTACCAGGTTGGTTCAAAGCCGTGGTGCAGATTATCTCTCCATTTCTTAGACGGACAGCCTTGCAGGCAGTTGTAATTGTATGGCCACTACAAAAACACCTTCCTCGTCCATAATGATCAAATGGCTGGCCCATCTGTACTTTTCCATTCATACGGGGTCGATGACATCCTGGAACTCTGGTTGCGGATGTCGGTATTTTGGATATTGTCTTTTATGGAGGTATTTAGAACTGCTCTATTGCTCTTTCTATTGTTTGCAAAAGCGCCCACAATGAGTAGGTTACTCTTTTGTGCGCCCTGAAAGGGACGTTAAGTGGCGGGTTGCAGTAGCTTTCCTCACATCCAGGGCGTGCTGATGAAGATGGACCGGGGTCCTATAGGCGGTTGTGCTATGCTTGGCTTCATCTGCGTGTCACTAAGTACTATGGGGATCATGTCGATCCCTCACCTCGTTAGTCAGGCTGCCATGAAAACAGTCCGTTTCCAGGGAGGGCTACTAGAAAGCAGAGATGAGGGTCTTGGCCCGTACGTTTTGTCTGACCTTGACTAACATGTCTGATCAGTATATTTTGCCTGACCAGACGTTAGTCTTTCTCCCCTGCTCTTTCTGTAATACTGAGCTTCTCTGTGCCTGATTTGCACAGACTCAAAACCTTACACCTATAAACCATTATCGGGGTAACAATGCTATTGAAGGTGTGAGCCCTGGCCTTAACGTCTATCATCTGCTGGAGTATCAGTTTAATGCAGAAGAAGCTCAGAGCCAACCCCCCCGTTCTCCTATGTGAGATCTCCTTATCAATGTTGTGGTTGTTGTTGATTTGACTTAGGTAGACACTCACTTTGACGTTCTCGATGGGCTCATTTTCCAATTGCAGTTCCCCTGTCGGGCAGAAAGTGTTTAGTAGAAATTGAGTCTTCTTCCTATTTATTTTAAGACCAATCACCTTGCCTGTTTCCTTAAGAATCCCGCCCTAAATCTCAGCACCGCTGTGATGGGAGGCTACGACATGGCTGGGGCTTGCGTCTCAGCCCGGCCCGGTCGATCCGCAGAAATGCACCTGGTTAAATGCACTCCTGCCTCGCTCTTTGCCTCTGTCTGCTATCAGTCATCCCAATGGACGCAGAAGAGATGCAGTCCAGCGGACATTGCACCTCCTGCCCTATTGTGACAACCTCCCGGGTGGCGGGGAATGCTAGGCGTACCATCACTGCAGATGGGCCGAGAAAATAAAGGGAGCAAAGAGATACCTCACTCACATGCATAGGCAGGACGTGACAATCCTGGGACACAGTCACACTGGACTGCCTCTCTTCCGGGATAGTACAAACTAGTACATAGTCCATCATATCATTGCCAAACCCTATAGACACGAGTAGGGAAGACTTGATAGTCCTGCAAGACAACTTCCTAAGAGAGACAACTCTGACCAAAAACAACTGCTGCCTTGCAGTTAGGCTGGGGACAGCCAAAGGCTAAGGAGGGCATCCCTACAGAAACGCTTGTTGAAATCGGATGCACTGAGCCACAGGCTTAACAAAATAAAACAGTGCAACGTAAATATCGCTGTAAACAGCGTACGAAGAAGAAGAAGTTTCTGCACTATACAATAATTATTTATATACACAACACCTTCTTCTTCTTCGTACGATGTCAACTTGTATTTGTTCAAAGAAAGAAAGGGTCTTCCTGAGGCTGCGGACTCTGTCATATAGCTTGTCTAGTGTTGACACTGGTGATGGCCACATGTGCTTTCTCTGGTCCTCCCTTGTATGTCTGGCAATTTTGCAGAAGTTGTTCAGGGGTAATTTTTTCAGTAGCACAAGTCCATTCAACAGTAGCACCTATCTTCAGTTTATTGAATAGATGGTACCTCAGTCTGTTGTGGCCTGTGCAGAGTATGAAGACCACCACCTGCTCTTCTCTGCTCAACTGGTAATAAGCATAATTTCTTGTGTAGCCAGTATGTTCTGTTTCCCAATTTGTCCATGTATCTGGCCCTAATAAACCTTATAGACTATTCGTAAGTCCCACTTGAATCTGGTTGTGGTAACCTTCCACCTTCTTTCGCCAGTCTGTCTGCCTCCTCGTTGCCACGAATGCAACAGTGGGATGGGACCAACTGTATTTCGACTCTTCTGGGTTTGGACTGCTGACATAGTTGACAGAGTACTGACCTTAGGTCATTTAGATCTGCATTTCTCTGGCTACACAACACCTGATATTATCATTTTACATTTGTGAGTGACTTGTTTGGGGTGTCAATACATCAACTTGTTTGGGGTGTCAATACATCAACACGTTTGGGGTGTCAATACATCAACTTGTTTGGGGTGTCAATACATCAACTTGTTTGGGGTGTCAATACATCAACTTGTTTGGGTGTAAATATATCCCTTCTGTTGATGAAAATAGATTTCACCATCTCTATTTATTATCTTCCATCTTAGGTTTATATATTTTTATGATAAATGAAGCTCTTTACCTGTTCCAGTGTTTGATCATACAATGTTATCTGTGGAATAGGTTGTAGGTACAACGAGGATGACGACAACAACAAAGAGCTTACAAAAATGTAATAAAAATGACACATTTGTGGAAATGGGACAATATGAAATAAATAAACATGCTGGAAAGGATAGAAACAAGAGCGACAAATAGTGGGATCACAGAATCACAGTTATGATGAAAGAATAACCGGCCTACAGTGCCTAGAAAAGAGAAGAATCCGAGGTGACTTAATCCAGGTTTATAAGATAATCAGAAGAAAGGATCAATTAGACTATGACAAGTTTTACCACCTACAAGAACAAGAGGGCATAGCTACAAATTAGCTAAAGAAAGGTCCAGATTAGATATAAGGAAATATTTCTTTTAGTCAGAGAGTGGTGATGCTTGGATTCATTACCACAGGAAGTAGTGAAGGCAAGGACAATTAATGAATCTAACAATATATTTAATGTGCTTAGCTTTTAGAGCAAGGAAATGTAAATGAATCTGCAGACTCTTCTAAACCAGTAAAAAGACGTTAAGTTCAGTTAAAAGTTCAACACATACCCATAAGCACTACTTCTTTGGGTGTTTTATGATGTTCTTGTGCCACACGAACAATCTGCTCAAAGATGACCCGAACTAGTTTTGCATATGCCTTGTCAAGGTCAGCGTGTCTGTCTGAACTTTTAAAAATGCTTTCAGCCAAGTTGGTGAAATCCTGGAAAGGATAAGATTTAATTGCTAAAACAAAAACAGTTCAAGGATGGTTCACATCACATTTCATATTATCACATCACATTTTCCTCGGCACCAACAATATTCTGTATGCGTTCTGATCTTTTGCAATGTACCAATGCCGGCCTAGGTATTTGGTCCGTCCATCTGGTCATCGCATAGGTGGGCAAAACCGTGGGCATGTACAGGCACAGGGCTGCCAAAATGTTGTTCTATGTGTCCATCTGTTGTCAGACATGCCTACCACATGTCTAGTCCAATGTAGTTTGTGTGATATCGCTGCTTCCACAACATCCCGAAATAAAGTTTGATGTAGAGTTTCTTCGTTTCGGATCTTATCCAGTATCAAAATATTTAGTACGTGCCGTTCCATTGCTCTCTGAGTGAATCTGAGCTTCTCGGCATCTTATTTTGCGCAGGTTCCACACTTTGCATCCATAAATCATTGCTGGAATGACCATGGAATTCAAAGTGAGTGCTCTTGTCATGGCGTCTTTTAATATCTTGAAGTAGTGGATGTCATTAAAGTTTATTAAAATTTAAAAAAACAAACCAACATGCAATGATAGACTGGTAGACAAAAAAAGGCAACACTGTGAAAGACAGACAGTAGTGAGACATTAAAACATTCAAATAGATCTAATTTCTTCTTCTTCTTCTTCGGTGTTCATTCTGAAAAGTACATTATGACTTTGCTTCGTAGTTTAAAGAAAGGTCCAGATTAGATACTAGGAAATATGTTTTTAGTCTGAGAGTAGTGAATGCTTGGAATGCATTGCCACAGGAAATAGTGGAGGCAGGGTCAATTAAAGCATTCAAGAATAAATTGGAAGCACATAGTTAATTTTAGATGAAGAGATGTAAAAGAAATCTGGTTGTATACAGATTCTGCAAAGACTTCTGAGCAAGTATACAAATGTTCAGTTAAGTATATAATAAGTGTGTTCAATGCTTCAAACAGGATTGTGTGCCTACCTCAAAGTTGTGAACAAAGCTGATTATACCACACCTACTCTTCTTGGACATTCTGGTATCACGAATTGCATGCATTATCGTCTCCTGGAAATAAATAAATCAACAAAAATAAGCTCATGAATTGCATGCGTTATCGTCTTCTGGAAATAAATAAATCAACAAAAATAAGCTCATGAATTGCATGCGTTATCGTCTTCTGGAAATAAATAAATCAACAAAAATAAACTCATGAATTGCATGCGTTATCGTCTTCTGGAAATAAATAAATCAACAAAAATAAACTCATGAATTGCATGCGTTATCGTCTTCTGGAAATAAATAAATCAACAAAAATAAACTCATGAATTGCATGCGTTATCGTCTTCTGGAAATAAATAAATCAACAAAAATAAACTCATGAATTGCATGCGTTATCGTCTTCTGGAAATAAATAAATCAACAAAAATAAACTCATGAATTGCATGCGTTATCGTCTTCTGGAAATAAATAAATCAACAAAAATAAGCTCATGAATTGCATGCATTATCGTCTCCTGGAAATAAATAAATCAACAAAAAATAAACTCATGAATTGCATACGTTATCGTCTTCTGGAAATAAATAAATCAACAAAAATAAACTCATGAATTGCCTGCATTATCGTCGCCTGGAAATAAATCAAACTCATAAAATGCCTGTATTATCATCTCCTGGAAAGAAATCAATCAACAAATTCAAACTCATGAATTGCCTGCTTTATTGTCTCCAAGAATGAAATCAATCAACAGAGACCAAACTAAAACAGTCATTAACTGATTTTTATAAGAATCTATAAATCAATCAGTCAGTCAGACATGGGTGTCTACTACACCACGGCAGATTACCTATGATTTATTTTTACGTTTTTAAATATACTTCCTTCAGTCTACTACGCTGTACACCGTCGCATATAGGTTCTGTTCCACCCTAAAGAATTTTGTGTTCCCTTATCTATTCTGGAGCCTCTTTCTGGTTGAAGGGTGGGAGAAGGGGGAAGAAAGAATAAGCCCATTGCCCTTCCATGCACATCATAAAAGGTGAATAAACAAAGTTGTGCATTTTCTTACGTTTTACCTGCAAATAGACACGCTAAATTTAGCCTTCACATGACTACCGGTAATGGCGGCTCCCATTGCAGTTTACAGATTGTTTATATCATGTATGGTGTTTGAGCCGTGATTTTTTTTAAATGACCAATTTTCTTCAAAACTTGGTGCAGACTGAAGATACTTATGAGTCAGACGACAGTGGTTGCGAATTTGTTGATGGAGTTGAAGAGAATGAGAACGAATCGGACGTTGATGAGGAATAAGTTCAGGACTTAGAAGATGAAAGTAGCGACACTGGCCTCGGTAGTGATGACGAATTATCGGTAGAAGACGGTGACAAAGTGACCCACCCCACAGGCAGGCCCTAGTAGTGATAGAGAATGGTCAAAGCAACGGGGTAATATCATTATTGAAGGATTTAGTGAGGAAACAGGTCCTGCAGATGACATAGATCCAGTTTACTCTGCTTTTGATTACCTTTCACTTTCATCATTTCTACTTCAGACCTTTTTTGAGTACTTGGCAGAGCAAACCAATGAATATGCCTGCATCAGAATTTTAGGGGAAAAAGATCCTTGAGGAATTAAAATTTGGTGTGCCGCAGATCCTCATACTTGGTACCTCTATAACTTTGAGGTGTATACTGGAAAGTCAGACATTGGACAAGAAGATGAAAGATGTACTAGTTGCAATGAATCAAGGGAGATTGCTTTTCGCTTGAACATTCATTAGCAAAATTGACAAGAGTGAAACAAACATTTTATATTGACACTTTTTTCTTCTTCACTTGTTTAATTTTTTGCAACCAACATACATAACACTCACAAAAAACATGTGCACAGAAGAGTACCTCTTCCGTGTATCTGTAAACTGGAGTTTGAATCACACAAATAAATTTAAAATTGTATTTGTTATTAATTTTATTGCGCAAGCATGTCTAATTTTGCGGAGCTATTCCCCTTGCCCTGGGAATTCAGTTGTGAGTTTTTCTGATCAGATGGGATTAAATAGGTTAAACAAACATTCTGCTAAAAAAGTGTAAATTATCAGTGCATGGAGGCTTTTGTGCTGCCTTGTAGAATTCGTTAAAAAAAGAATATGTACAAAAATATTCTAGAAAATTACCAACGTACATCGCTCTAGGGTAGAAGGCTCCTCAGTATTTGGTATTGCACACCTCGCCAAGTGCGGGAGGTGAACTTGGTTTGAAAGAAAGATTCAACAACATGCCATCAAATATGAAATGGTGCAGAGAATTCAGAAGATGCGGAAAAAGAGAAAGAGTCCTATGGATTGATTTTGATCTAGAAGACGATAATATAGGCAATTCATGATACTAAACTGTCCAAGAAGAGTTAGATCAGTGTTTCTAAAACTGTTTGTGTTTATAGCATACTTCACTTAAACGTGACTGCAAACTAATACGTCTTTATATGCACTAATAGTGTACGTAGTCAAACATATTTTATGATAAATTAAATTGAATAATTTGGATAAATAAGGACGACTGATTTCAATTAAAAATTACAACCTGCAAGATTGGTTTTATTGGATATAAAAAAAAACATTTTTCATAAGGCAGGTTTTGTGGCACACTAACATGGGTAATGCAGCAGTATATCATTTGAAAATAGTGTGAGATGGCATTCCATTTGAAAATAGTGTAAAGACAGCATACCATTTGAAAATTGTGTGAAACTATATACGATTTGAAAATCGTGTGAGATGGCATACCAATTGAAAATCGTGTGAGACGGCATACCATTTGAAAACAATGTTAGACAGAACACTATTTGTAAATAATGTCAAGACCACCATGAAATACATGCAATCCCTGGACATATTTTGATAAACACTGTGTTAGATACTCGTGGACCATCAGCGGCCCTCCAACATATTTTGATAAACACTATATTAGACACTCGTGGACCACCTGTGGTCCTTCAACACACTTCAATAAAAAGCCACTATGATAAATGAACTTACAATGTATTTGTCAAAGTTTCTTTTGACCTTGATGAGGCAGTTGCCGAATGTCTTTCCCAAGAAGGTGCCCATGTCCTGGTTGTTGATGACGTGCTGGCTCATCCTGACTAGCATGTACATGGAATACCTTAATGATGGACAAAACGAGAACATAAGCATAAGACCACACTTTAATGATATCAAACTAGCATTAGGGGACGGCGTGGCCTAGTGGTTAAGTGGCACGGCTCACAATCAGAAGGTGCTGGGTTCGATCCCCATCACAGCACCGGCCGTTACCCCGGGGAAGCAAACCCTTAGAAAATGCAGGAGGAAGCAGACCCTTACATAAAATGCATGCCAAAGTCGGATGCACTGGGCCGTTAGGCGCAAAATAAAAACCACAGTGCAACGCACACCGCCTTGGGGATTAGAGACATTAGGAGAACGAAAAAATAAAAAATAAAAAAAATAGCATTATTGTAATCCTACCATTGGTTAATGATTGAGTCTACTTGGCGACGGGGTGGAACAGGGGGAATGCTAAAAATTAAATAAGAGAAAATTGGCGTAGAGAAAGCAACAAAGTTATTGGTGAAGAATTTAGATTCAGACAGAACAGTGGAAAAAGAGGAGAAATATTTTGCATATGAAGGTTAACAGAAAAATATATGGAAATATCTTCTTCAATTGTTCTCAATCTCCCGCTACCAAGCTTAAGTTCTTTTACAGTAAAGATCCTGTCACTTTCTGGACAAAGAACGTCTAGGACATTTTGAACGTCAAGAGAAAGCCCCAACCCCTAGTGCCTCCATATTTGAAGATGACTTTAGTATGCAAGAATTTCAACAAGGTTTGAAGAAATTAAAACCTAGGAAGTCTCTTGGGCCAGACAGGATCCATAATGAAATAACTCACCTGGCCTCATTGGAGAAAGAAACTGTCCTCATTAATCAACATGACTTGGAGAAATGGACCACTCATTGGAGAAAGAAACTGTCCTCGTTAATCAACATGACGGGATCAAGATGCTGAGCAGCACATGAGCTGCAGTGGTCAGCGACCCATAGTTGACTGCTAGCGTCAGGGCCAGCGAACCAGAGCTGCCAAGACCCTTTTACACCTCCACGCAATGATCCTGGATAACAGACTGCAGCAGGGCAGACTGGCTAAGGAGAAGGGATCGAAGAGGGAATGCTAACCCGGTACTCAAAAAATGGTTGCTGAAGTCGGAGTGTTGGACCGAAAGGTGCAAATATTGCAGCCAAGCTGTAAACTACGACACAACGCATTCCGTTCTCTGGACTACATTCTGCTACTTACCCTTTCAGGGTTTGGTAGTGGGAGATTGAGAACGAACGAAGAAGAAAAAGAATCAACATGACTTGGAGAAATGGACACTCATTGGAGAATGAAACAGTCCTCAAGTTAATAAACATGACTTGGAGAAATATACCACTCATTGGAGAAAGAAACAGTCCTCAAGTTAATCAACATGACTTGGAGAAATGGACCACTCATTGGAGAAAGAAACAGTCCTCAAGTTAATAAACATGACTTGGAGAAATGGACAACTGCCCAAATACTGGAAGAATGCACATGTTAGCCTCATCCTGAAAGGCAACAAAGCTCCAGATGAACCAAAAAGCTACCGTCCCATCTCATTAACATCTTGCCTTGAAAAATTAGCAGAAAGAATGGTAAATGCACGCCTTGAGAGCTCAGAAATCCTTTGCCATGAACAGGCAGGTTTCAGAAAAGGTAGTTGCACAGAAGATCAGAAAATTCATGATGGGTTCCAAAATAAGAAACATACATTAGCAATCTTCTTTGACTTACAACATATTCCATTATCAAGACTACGTCCTGCTACTTGCAAAGCCCTGTATAAAGACGTTAAGTTAAGTATAGGTATGCCAAAAGTGCAGTGATATTGATTCTTAGAAATAGAAACAGAAACAGAAGATTAGGTTGTTTAATGAAAAAGTAAAGTCAATCCTGCTACACAGCTCAGGAACATTGAATGTTACTAAGAGTATCACATCCAGACTGTGGGATCAAGATGCTGAACAGCGCATTAGCTGCAGTGGTCAGCAGCCCATAGCTGACTGCTAGCGTCAGGGCCAGCAAACCAGAGCTGGATAACAGGCTGCAACACAGCAGACTGGCTAAGGAGAGGTGATCAAAGAGGAAAGGCTAATTCTGTACTAAAAAAATGCCTGCTAAAGTCAGATGTGTTGGACCGAAAGGTACAAATATTGCAGTCAAGCTGTAAACTACGACACAATGCATTCTGTTCTCTAGAATGAGAACGAACGAAGAAGGAGAAGAAAGTCAGACATACTGGTATCAATACATTAACACTGCAATCAATAAATCAGCAATTCTAGAACTGTATGAGACAATTCAGGAGTGTGTACAACCAGCAAGCTACAAGAACACCATCAGTATCAATACCCTTCAAGGAGAACTACTGAGCACCTATGGATCTGCCCAGAGCTCAGTGATGTCAGGCTTGCATAAGGGGCTGAAGATTTAGCAGTGAATAAGCTGACAGCAGTCAGAGACTCATAGCTCGCTGCTTGTGTCCGTGTTGGCGAACCATAGTTGACCAAGACCTTATTCCGTCTTCCCGTGGAAGCCCTGGAAACAGGCTGCACTATAGTTTGGCCACAGAATAGGCATTGAAGTGAGAAGGCAAACCTTGTACTAAAAAAAAGACAGCTGAAATCGGATGTGTCAAGTCAAAAGGCACAGATATCGCAGCCTTGCTGTAAACTATGACACAACATCAGTTCAGTTTAAGTGCCATCTCTACGTCGAAGGTCGGATGCAATGGATCTCCAGTGTACTCTATTTCTTGCCGTAAAGGTGCAATCTGAGAGGCTCTTTCCAATCTATCTCCTGATGTTATTCACCTACTTAAAACGTTGTCTGCCTCTTGAACGACTGCCTCCCATCCTACCCTTCAGTATGGTCTTCAACAAGGAGGAATGTCTTGTTATATGACCAAAATAACGTAACTGTCTAACCCTGATTTCAGTCATTAGTTCTCTTTTCACCCCCAATTTTTTAAATACCTCCAAATTTGTTTTCTTATCTTTCCAAGAAATGCTACTCAATCTTCTATATATCCACATTTAGAAGGTTTCAATACTCTTTACCAACTTGTTATTCATTGTCCATGTTTCTGCGCCATAAAGTAGTGACGAGTATACATAACCATCTGACAATTCTCATTTTCAAATTCTTATTTATCTGTTTGTATGTCAGTATGTGTTGCATGTTGCTGAATGCCATCTTGGCCATACCTATTTTCTTTCTGATTTCTTTTTTACAGCTGCTTTCTTCCGTTATTATATGACCTAGATAGGAGAAACTTTGTACTCGTTCAAGTAGTTGATCTTATATTTTTATCTGCATACATGGTTTCTTTTTGTCACTTTTCCCAATTACCATAGTCTTTGTTTACTTTATGTCTAATCCAAACTCTTGACTTATTTTGTATATTGTTGTCATAAGCTCCTGTAATTCTTGCTCACTATTTGCCATTAAAACTGTATCATTCGCATATCTAAGATTATTCATTGCCACTCCTCCGATGACAAGCCCTGGCACCCCCTCTATCTGTTTGAATATTTGTTCTGTGTAGATATTAAAAAGACAAGAGAATAATGCACATCCCTGTCTCATTTATCTTTTCACATCTATACTTGGAGAGCATAACTTTCCTGATTTTTATTGTAGCCGTTTGTTTCCAGTACAGATTACCCAACAACCTTTTCAGGACGAACGCCGAACAAGAATGTCTGTATAAAATAATAAATTCACTTCGTCAATACTTGTCTCTATTATTGTATTAGAAAAGATGAAACACTTACATGCCATCTTGTCTGTCTGCATGAGTAAGGAATCCATCCAGTTCAGATTCCAACTGTGGAAACAGCTTGGCCATCATGGTTCTAAAATAAATAGAAAAATATGTTCTATCTAAAACCAATCGTTGCTAGGCAACATGTAATAATTCCTGACTAAAATCCTATAACTTTCACTTAAAATCAGTCATTTATAAATAAATTAGACAAACAATCAAATTTCTTATGGAGCTTGAGACATATGTCTGTCCTGAAAAATATCTTGACTTACAGCTATCCTTAACTTGCAGGGAAAGTGGCTTGTAAGACGCTGACAAAATCTGTAAAAGAATCCTATATATATTATTAGCTAGCATGGAAAGTAGCCATGAGTAGCCTGATTGAAAAGTAGCCTGCAGGGAAAGTAGCCATGAGTAACTAGCAGGGAAAGTAGCCATGAGTAACTTGCATGGAAAGTGGAGTATGTAGCTTGTTATATACTGAAAAAATCAGTATAAAAGAATTCTATATCTACTATTGGCTTGCATGGAAAGTAGCCATAAGTAGCTTGCATAGAAAGTATACATGAGTAGCTTGCATGGAAAGTATACATGAGTAGCTTGCAGGGAAAGTATACATGAGTAGCTTGCATAGAAAGTATACATGAGTAGCTTGCATGGAAAGTATTCATGAGTAGCTTGCATGGAAAGTATACATGAGTAGCTTGCATGGAAAGTATACATGAGTAGCTTGCATGGAAAGTATACATGAGTAGCTTGCATGGAAAGTATACATGAGTAGCTTGCATGGAAAGTATACATGAGTAGCTTGTAAGACGCTGACAAAATCTATAAAATAACCATATAACTATTATTAGCTAGCATGGAAAATTGCCATGAGTAGCTTGTATGGAACGTAGCCATGAGTAGCCTGCATGATGAAGTGACCATGAGTTAGCTGCATGATGAAGTGGTCACAAATAGCCTGAATAGACAGTAACCATGAGAGCCTGTATGGTAAGTAGCCATAAGTAGCCTGTATGGACAGTTGCCATAAGTAGCCTGCATGATGAAGTGGCCATGGGTAGCCTGCATGGTAAGTTACCACGAGTAGCCTGCATGGAAATTAGCCATGAGTTTTACCACAGAGGAAAATATGATTGAAAACGTTACCGTTGGGGAACTGTTTGGCTCAAGTGACCATCAAATCATCCGTTGGGATCTTATTGCAGGGAAAGAAGTAAACATAAACACGCGAACATACGACTACTCTAAGACAGATGTTAAGAGGATGAAAGAGGCAGCGAACCACATAATCTGGAAAGATATTATTGTAGGAACAGATGTTGAACAGGAGTGGGAAAGTTTTAAAACAGTTCTAGAAACGCTAAAAGAGGAATGTGTTCCATGTAGGGAGGTAAACCCCAAGCGTAAAAAGTGGATAACTAGATTGGTAGTGAAATGTAGAAGAGCAAAAAATAAAGCATGGCAAAAATATATAGAGGCAGGTAAATCAAAAGAAACATATGTAAAATATTTGGACAAGCAGAACATATCTCAGAAAGCGAATAAAACAGCAAAAATTGACTTTGAAAAAAAACTTGCTCAGAGGATCAAGACTGACAGTAAAAGCTTCTTTTCTTATGTTAGAAATAAACAAAGAACGAAAGACAAAGTAGGCCCTCTCATAGACAGTACAGGGAAAATAATAAGTGAGAATAGGGAGGCTGCTAATCTGCTTAATCAGTACTTTGGCACAGTCTTCACAAAGGAGGACTGCTCCGAGATCCCAGAGCCTATAGATATTTTTCAAAGAGACATGGATACAGCGGGATTAAGATCAATCTGTATTACAGAGGAAATGGTTTTTAAAAAATTGGAGGGGTTGAAAGTGAATAAATGTCCAGGTCAAGATGGTATTCACCCAAAATTGCTGTATGAAATTAGAAACCAACTAGCAAAACCATTGGCTATATTATGTTCTCAATCACTTACAAAAGGGATTGTTCCACGGGATTGGAAAGATGCAGGAGTGATCCCCTTATTCAAAAAAGGCAAAAAATCAGATCCGGCAAATTATAGACCGGTGAGTTTAACGAGCATAGTCTGTAAATTGTTAGAGTCAATAATCAAAGAAAACATTGTAATGCATTTAGAAAAATTTAATCTAATTAGAAATAGTCAGCATGGGTTTACTAGAGGGAGATCATGCTTAACAAATCTATTAGAATTCATGGAGGAGGTTACTAAAATCATAGATAAAGGGGAGCCAGTGGATGTTATTTATCTAGACTTTGCAAAGGCCTTTGATAGAGTACCTCATCAAAGATTATTTCGAAAGTTAAAATCACATGGAATAGGTGGCGAAGTTGCCAAATGGATTGAAAATTGGTTAACAGGAAGAAGGCAGAGGGTGGGCATAAATAAGGAGTACTCTGAGTGGAGTGAAGTGAAAAGTGGTGTGCCACAGGGCTCGGTTTTGGGACCAATTTTGTTCTTGATATATATAAATGATTTGGACATTGATATGAGATCCATGATTGCAAAATTTGCTGATGACACAAAACTATGCAGTAGTGTCTCATCTAAAGCGGAAGTGGATATATTGATGTCGGATTTAGATAAAATTCGAGAATGGTCTGTAAGCTGGCAAATGGAGTTTAATGTAGATAAATGTACAGTCATCCACATGGGTAGATCCAATATGGAACATAAATACAGAATGGGAGAAAACAATATTAGAAAGATAGATAAGGAAAGGGACCTAGGGGTTATAATAGATCATACAGGAAAGGTGAGTGAGCAAGTTAAGGTAGAAGTGAAAAAGGCAAATGCAATGTTAGGTATGATAAAAAGAAATATTAAACATAGGAGCAAGGAAGTGATCGTCAAACTGTATAAAGCTTTAGTTAGACCTAGATTGGAGTACTGTGTACAGGTGTGGAGTCCTTATCATAGAGGGGACATAAACATGCTAGAAAGAATACAAAAAAGAGCGACAAAGATGATAGTTGGATTCCAGAATTACAGTTATGAGGAACGACTCAGAAAAACAGGCCTACAGTGTCTCGAAGAGAGAAGAATTCGTGGTGACTTAATACAGGTTTATAAGATGATCAGAGGAATCGATAAATTAGACTATAACAAGTTTTTTAAAATACAGCCACCTACAATAACACGAGGGCATAGCTACAAGCTGATTAAAGAGAGGTCCAGGTTAGATATTAGGAAATATTTTTTTAGTCAGAGAGTGGTGTCTGCTTGGAATGCATTGCCAGGGGAGGTGGTGGAGGCAGGGACAGTTAATGCGTTTAAGAATAAACTGGATGCGCATAGATTTTAGAGCAAGGTGATGTAAATGTAACTGGTTGTATACAGACTCTGCAGGGTCTTCTAAACCAGTATAAAGACGTTAAGTTAAGTTATGATGAATTTGCGATGAGTAACTTGCATGAAGAAGTAGCCATGAGTAGCTGGCATGATAAGTAGCCATGAATAGCAATCATGGAAATTAGTCATGAGTAGCTGCATGATGAAGTGGTCATGAGTAGCTTGCATGGTAAAGTAGCCATGAGTGACCTGCATGATGAAGTGGCCACGAGTAGCCTGCATGAAAAGTAGCCATGAGTAACCTGCATGGAAAGTAGCCATGTGTAGCCTGCATGATGCATACAAAATCTGTATAGAAGAATCCCACGACTATTATTACATAACCAACAGCAAATCCACCAGGAAACTCTGCCTGCATTGTTCCATGTTAGAGGTACTGTCACTATTTGGAAGTACTGTATTATGTGTCGCAGACAGACTTATATACTAGTAGCTCATATTTTCTGATTAAAGTCTGATTTTTCAACAACGATTAATAATCGAAAAAGAAAGCAGTGCAGAAGGCATGCCTAAACTTTTTATAACAAACAATAAAGTAAAACTAGAAGCATATAAGGGAATACAGAAACATCCAAACTGCACTGTGTGAATCGTGGAAGAGGCGCCCGGTTAGGGAGGACTGAAGGAGGTCATTACACCACACTATACTTAGCCACTACACTATACTATACTTAGCCACTACACTATACTTAGCCACTACACTATACTTAGCCACCATACTATACTTAGCCACTACACTATACTATACTTAGCCACTACACTATACTATACTTAGCCACCACACTATACTTAGTCACCCCACTATACTTAGCCACCCCACTATACTTAGCCACCACACTATACTTAGCCACCACACTATACTTAGTCACCCCACTATACTTAGTAACCACACTATACTTAGCCACCACACTATGCTTAGCCACCACACTATACTTAGCCACCACACTATACTTAGCCACCACACTATACTTAGTCACCCCACTATACTTAGCCACCACACTTTACTTAGCCGCCACACTATACTTATTCACCCCACTATACTTAGCCACCCAACTATATTTAGCCACCACACTATACTTACCCACCACACTATACTTAGCCACCACACTATACTTAGCCACCACACTATACTTAGTCACCCCACTATACTTAGCCACCACACTTTACTTAGCCGCCACACTATACTTATTCCCCCCACTATACTTAGCCACCCAACTATATTTAGCCACCACACTATACTTACCCACCACACTATACTTAGCCACCACACTATACTTAGCCACCACACTATACTTAGTCACCCCACTATACTTAGCCACCACACTATACTTAGCCGCCACACTATAGTTAGTCACCCCACTATACTTAGCCACCCAACTATACTTAGCCACCACACTATACTTAGCCATCACATTTAGCCACTGCACCCTGCTATATTTAGCCACTATACCCTATTGCATTTAGCCCCTACACTCTTCTATCCCGAGTGGTTTGCCATGGTCTTTGTGTATGAGAATGACAAGAATAGCACCCCTGTCCCACAGAGAGCATGTCATAAGAGGTGACTAACTGTGTGACATGGCATAACACCGGCCATGGTTAGGTAGTTTGTTTAGAGAAGCATAGATAGCAGCTAACAGACTGTGGGTCTGCTCCGCTCTAGTGTTTGAATCTATTAAGATGGACTCCCACATTGGTTAACCACCCTCCGCAACACTTGTCCCAACACAGCAGAGTAATAAGCTGCTCGAGCCTAGCTAGGTAAGCAGGAAATCATCCTACCAGCTACATCCAGCTCATACCAGAGCTGAGACCTACACAGATGCATCTGCCCCTGTAGAAGTACAGGTTGACTAAAAACAAAGAACTCTTCTATATTTAGCAGTTTGCTGCTTGTCTAGTCCCCATGTGCAAAGTGGTGAGACTGTCAGTCATTTTCTCTTATGGTTTTTGCTAAATTTACTAAGTTAAAACCATTTGTGAATGTATATGTTTAGTCCCCATGTGCAAAGTGGTGAGACTGTCAGTCATTTCTCTTATGGTTTTTGCTAAATTTACTAAGTTAAAACCATTTGTGAATGTATATAGAAAATGTCAAAGACAATACAAACCTGACTTGATCATTGATTTGTCTCCTGATGACAGAAAAAGGAAAAGTTTTATGAAAATGCAGAAAACAAATTATCTAATTAGAGAAATCTCTCTTTTGTTCTCTAAGTGTGTTTATGTCTCATGTCTGAATACCAATCCACTATATCAATGCTTCCCAAAGTGAGTGTCTGCAGACTAGCGTCGTCTGTGAGTAATTAGTCACTTGGCTGCAAAGTGAGTCAAGAAACTTGACAAAAATGTCCATATTTTCTCACTTGGGGCTTTGCTTCAAGCAATCTTGAAAGAGAATGGTTGTCTCTTGATCAAAACATGACATCCGTCATATTTTTTATAAATAAATGGACAAAGCTCTTTCAATAAATAATTTTATATACATTTTAAAACAAATTCTAGATGATCGATAAACAAAAAAATAAAAAAATAGGGTAATGGTCACTGCTGCAATGGATAAATCTGTGTCGATCCATCATACAGAAAAGTTCTGGAAGCACTTATATAATCTGACTGAACATGTGATCTCTATCTGACTAAACATGTGGTCTCTATCTGACTAAATATGTGGTCTCTATCTGATTAAACATGTGGTCTCTATCTGACTAAACATATTGTCTCTATTTGACTAAACATGTGGTCTCTATCTGATGACTAAACATGTGGTCTCTATATGATAACTAAACATATGGTCTCTGACTAAACATGTGGTTTTTATCTGACTAAACATGTGGTCTCTATATGTTAACTAAACATGTGATCTTTATCTGCCTAAATATATGGTTTCTATTTGACTAAACATGCAATCTATATCTGACTAAATATGTAGTCTCTATCTGATGACTAAACATGTGGTCTCTATATAATAACTAAACATGTGGTCTCTAGCTGACTAAACATGTGGTCTCTATCTGATGACTAAACATGTGGTCTCTATCTGACTAAACATGTGGTCTCTATATAATAACTAAACATGTGGTCTCTATCTGATGACTAAACATGTGGTCTCTATATGATAACTAAACATGTGGTCTCTATCTGACTAAACATGTGGTCTTTATCTGACTAAACATGTGATCTCTATCTGACTAAACATGTGGCCTCTATCTGACTAAACATAAGGCCTCTATCTGACTAAATATGTGATCTCTATATGATGACTAAACATGTAGTTTCTGACAACATGTGATCTCTATCTGACTAAACATATTGTCTCTACCTGTCTAAACATACTGTCTCTATCTGACTAAATATTTAGTCTTTATTAGACCAAACATACCAAACATAGACTATCCTCAATGGAAAGCCATTGCCTTGTTCATGTATTGAATAACATTGAATAATCAACTGGTGATTAAAACAAATGAACTCAATATCATCATCATCAAGTGCCATTTCCGCATCGGAGGTTGATGGTAATTGATCTCCAGCTGTCTCTGTTCTATGCCAGGTCAGATTGTGTCCTGGCCACATCCTGATGTTGTCTGTCAATCTGTACCTCCTCCGCTGCCCTCTGGCTCTCCTGCTCTCCACTTTTCTCTCCAATGTAACCTTCAGCACTGGTGTGTCTCTTGACATGACCAAAATATTTGATTTTTCTGCTATTTATTTCCTTCAAAAGCTCCCCCCCGAGTTTTTCCAAGACCTCAGCACTGATATTCCATCTTTCCAAGAAACTCGCCCAACTCTTCTGAAGACCCACATTTCAAAGGCTTCAATTCTCTTCTCGATTTTCTTTGCAAGAGTCCAGGTTTCTACTCCATACAACAAAACTGAATGCCGCATGCATTTAATGACACATTTTTAAATTCTGAGATATCTGCTCGGACAGAAGCGCGTGTCTCATGCTATTAAATGTATCCTCAACATTGCAACTCTCTTAATGATCTCCCTTTCGCATGTGCCATCCTCCGTTATTAGCTGACTGAGTTATAGGTAGCTTGACACTTGTTCCAAACTTTCTTTCTTCATTTATGTGTATATCAACTTGTGGATTTTCTTCCCTTTTGGTGAACACCGTAACTTGAGTCTTTTTGATGTTGATTTCCAGTCCGACATTGATGGCTCTTGCTGTTTATTGTATCCATTAGGTTCTGAAGATGTTATGGATTCTCTTCCAGCAGCACTAAATAATCTGCATATCTGATTATTATTGATACTTCGTCCTCCTATATTTAATCCGGATATTTCTTCTAATTCTTTAAAAATGTGTTCTGTGTATATATTAAACAGGCCATGAGATTGCACACATCCCTGCCTAAAAATTAACTAATTTTAAAAAATAAAAACTTATCCAACTCTAATCCCTCTCATTCAAATGTTCATCTCCAAATGTTGGCTGTCTGTATTCCACATCTCCAAGTGTTGAATGCCTGTATTCTCCTTCTCCAAGTGTTGAATGCCTGTATTTCACATCTCCAAGTGTTGAATGCCTGTATTCTACATCTCCAAGTGTTGAATGTCTGTATTCCACATCTCCAAGTGTTGAATGTCTGTATTCCTTTGTATACTGGTTTCATTTTTAATTAAGTGTGGTATTTAGAAAGGCTTTACTGAAGATAAATAGATGAAACCTTTTACTGAAGATAAATAGATGACACCTTTTACTGAGAATAAATAGATTAAACCTTTTACTGAAGATAAATAGGTGAAACCTTTTATTGAAGATAAATAGCTGAAACCGTTTACTGAAGATAAATAGCTGAAACCTTTTACTGAAGATGAATAGCTGAAACCTTTTACTGAAGATAAATAGGTGCTTGAGTCTTACATAAAAAAACAAATGCGACTAAAGGTTCCAAATATTCCGGAGTGAATGAGTTAAACAACTAGAGCCTATGATAAGCATGCTCTTGGTTTACTCACATTTCTGTGGTGACCGTGGCTCTCTTTTGCAAGAGCCCCTGACCCAGGTTTTCTGTGATATATTCACCCCTAAGAACAAATGGTTAGGGTTATTTTAAATTAGTGAAAGTAGAACAGGTAAGATGTTAGTACAGAAAGACAGAACAGGTAATATGTTAGTACAGACAGACAGAACAAGTAATATGTTAGTACAGAAAGCCAGAACAGGTAATATGTTAGTACAGACAGACAGAACAGGTAATATGTTAGTACAGACAGACAGAACAGGTAATATGTTAGTACAGACAGACAGAACAGGTAATATGTTAGTACAGACATCCAGAACAAGGTAATATGTTAGTACAGACAGACAGAACAGGTAATATGTTAGTACAGACATCCATAACAAGGTAATATGTTAGTACAGACATCCAGAACATGTAATATGTTAGTACAGACAGACAGAACAGGTAATATATTAGTACAGACAGACAGAACAGGTAATATGTTAGTACAGACAGACAGAACAAGGTAATATGTTAGTACAGACAGACAGAACAGGTAATATGTAAGTACAGACAGACAGAACAGGTAACATGTTAGTACAGACAGACATAACAGGTCATATGTTAGTACAGACAGACAGAACAGGTAATATGTTTTAGTACATAGCACTTTAGAGCAAGCCTTTCAAAACAGCCCATTTTGGGGATCCAATTTTTAGAACTTTGCATATTTATTTTTTGTTTTGCTTAAACCAGAGATGATGGAAGTCAAACTCTCTACAATAAAATGAGCAGTATGTTCAGATGATGTCTATGTAGCCCAATTTGATTATATATGATTAGAATGGCTGTCATTTTGCAGCGACTTCATACGTCGCTTTGCATCAACTTCGTCCGCAAAACTTACCATTATGTCCGTTGCTCTGCATCGAGAAAGTGGTAAAGTTTAAAAGTTTTTATTAAAAAATTGGTTAAAATTTGTAAAACACTGTAAAAATAATCCATATCAATGTATATGTACTCATGTAGAATACTTTCTAGATTATATGCATTCTATTTTGAATGTACCTTTTGAGTCTGACAATCTTAGAGAAAGCATTCATAAGAATTTGAAGGGTGATAAATAGGATTTATGTAGATGGTGATTATTTGAATAATGATATGTGTGATTTGAATTAGCATTGATTGTGATCAAGCTAAATCTGTTCCTGTCCCTAAAAGCAGTGTTTCCCAACCTTTTTACACCTGCTGACTGGTGAAAATAGGAAAAATTGTTTGCAGATCAGTGAAAATAGGATAAAATTGTTGGCGTACCGGTGAAAATAGGATAAAATTAATGGCGGACTAGTAAAAATTGGAACAATTTTTTTGGGACAGGAAAAAAAAAATCCCATTATTTACAAGGTATTTTATTAAATATAATTTTATCAAATGAAAATTCTATAGCTATTTAAAATAACCAGAATTCGAGCAGTATACAGATAAGTGGTCAGCAGTAATTTGTTTGTTTCGTGGACCAGCAGGAAATTCTGTGGACCGACAGTTGTGAAATACTGCCTTAGAGGATCAGACTGTGGTCCAGGAGTGTATCCCTCATAATGTTATGAGTAAATTTGATAACGGATGTCTTCAATAAATATATTCCACAGTTTATTAAACGTCACGCACAAAGATCGAGTTACAAATGAGGAAATACGAGATAGAATTACAACAGCAATATAGCCTTTTGAAGACCTCTTGGCAACTGTCAAAAGAAAGAAACTAGCTTGGTACGGTCACATATCGAGATGAAATGGTCTTGCAAATACGATCCTGCATGGATAGATGCAAGGCAGACAACGAAGAGACCGTCCCAAAAAGAGGTGGGAGGACAACATAAAAGAATGAACCAATCTCCAACCATAAGTGGTACAGGCAGCGGCCGCTGACAGAGAAGGATGGCGTGCGGTTGTGAGGATGTCTTCATGTGTGTCCCAACGACCTCACCAGTTATGGGATGACCAGACCTGACCCTGACAATCTATTAGCATAACAAATAGAAACGCTGGAGATGATCAGATCAGTCAATTTGACATAGAAAAATGAAATTAGAGCACATGGTTTTGTCATGGTAAATAGTTTTCCTCAGATGTCGTCTACCTTGTGTGTATTTCCTCAGAAGCACAGGGGAATGGGATTTTACAAACTTGGGGGCCTGGATTCAAAGGGTTCACAATGAAGAAGTGATATTGAAATGAGAACTTAAAATATCAAGTAAATAGGGGATGGCGTGGAGTAGTGGTTAAGTGACACGGCTCACAACCGAAGGTGCTGGGTTCGATCCCCAATCACAGCACCAGCCGTTACTCCGGGGAAGCAAACCCTTAGAAAATGCAAGAGGAAGCAGACCTTTACATAAATGCATACTGAAGTCGGATGCACTGGGCCGACAGGCGCAAAATAAAAACCACAGTGCAATGCACACCACCTTGGGGAATATATAATTAAGGCGAACGCAAAAAAAAAGCAAGTAAATGAAAGTTACTACCCTAATGAGAAATATCTTTAAGCACAAATTAAGAAATAATAAATAATTCTGATGTGCAATTCTTATACTGCAGAACACCTCCAAACCCAGTCACTGTTGAAAGGCTTCAGAGCAAAAGGAAGGCAGAGAAAAAAAGAGACTATTTTATGGTATTACAGAAATACTACAGATACATGGATTGACAATAACAACCGTCACACAGAAGGCACATACACAAAAATTGCACCTCCCCACAACATGTAAAGGCGGAAGTGGACAAATGAGATGATGACAAAAAATAGAAAATTGTTCATGGAAATGACTGTTGCATCAGAATGCCTCCCAAATGTGCTACCACTTCATTGCCCCAGAGTGCCCCCATATGTGCTCCAACTTCATTGCCCCAGAGTGCCCCCATATGTGCTCTGACTTCATTGCCCCTGAGTGCCCTCTTATGTGCTACCACTTCATTGCCCCAGAGTGCCCCCATATGTGCTCCAACTTCATTGCCCCAGAGTGCCCCCATATGTGCTACCACTTCATTGCCCCTGAGTGCCCCCTTATGTGCTCCGACTTCATTGCCCCAGAGTGCCCCCATATGTGCTCCGACTTCATTGCCCCAGAGTGCCCCCATATGTGCTCTGACTTCATTGCCCCTGAGTGCCCCCATATGTGCTCTGACTTCATTGCCCCTGAGTGCCCCCATATGTGCTCCAACTTCATTGCCCCAGAGTGCCCCCATATGTGCTCTGACTTCATTGCCCCTGAGTGCCCCCTTATGTGCTCCGACTTCATTGCCCCAGAGTGCCCCCATATGTGCTCCGACTTCATTGCCCCAGAGTGCCCCCATATGTGCTCTGACTTCATTGCCCCTGAGTGCCCCATATGTGCTCTGACTTCATTGCCCCTGAGTGCCCCCTTATGTGCTCCAACTTCATTGCCCCCAAGTGCCCCCATTTGTGTTCTGACTTCATTGCCCCCGAGTGCCCTCTTATGTGGTCCGACTTCATTGACCCTGAGTGCCCCCTTATGTGCCACGACTTCATTGCCCCTGAGTGCCCTCTTATGTGGTCCGACTTCATTGCCCCTGAGTGCCCCCTTATGTGCTTCCACTTCATTATCCCTGAGTGCCCCCTTATGTGCTCTGACTTCATTGCCCCTGAGTGCCCCCTTATGTGCTCTGACTTCATTGCCCCTGAGTGCCCCCTTATGTGCTCTGACTTCATTGCCCCCGAGTGCCCCATATGTGCTCTGAATTCATTGTGTAGTCTCTTTCATTGCTGAAAGTGCCAACAACAAAACACAGACTCTGCAGCTCTTGCGGCGGCTCCAAAGTTTTCTCTAGACTTCATCATGTACCCATTTATAACTAGGTTAACTGGGAGATCAGTCACACCATGAAAAAACGTATGGTGTGCCTGGTCTGTGATTTGAACTTGGCACTTTGGGATTGCAAGCATAGCTCACAGCCACTATGCCGCACGCTTTCCAAGAGAAAAAATAGACGATGATTCTCTTACAAAAATAATACATTGGTGGAAATCTATCAGAAAAATTAATTTAGTTATGAACAAGCATGCAAGAAATTAATGATAAAGTTTGAGGTTAATAAGTTGTGGTATGACAGTGGTCAAAGGCTATTGATTCATTACTTACTCTGTCGAAGAGATTGTCTGTCTGGCAACCCACACGTCTGCTTCCACATCTCCTTCACCTTGAGCAGCTGTGTCTTTGTCCTAGTGTTTCAGAAAAAATGCATCAAATCAAAGCATCAATGGGTGGATAGGGCAAACGCTGTCACCTATCAGCTGTCTCCACTACTTCTTCTTCGTTCATCATCAGATCAAGGTCCTAGTTTCTCTTACAAAGAACACCATTGTTTGTAAGGCTGTTTTATCTACATACAGCTTTTGATTCACATCTAAGACCCTCAAAATACTACAGTGGAATGCGGAGGGAGTCATTAACAAAAAACTTTCCCTAACACACCACCTGCATGAAGGTAAGATTGACGTGGCATGCATCCAGGAAACGCACCTCAACAATAACCATAAATTCTCAATCAGAGGATACCAGACCTTCCGTCTAGATAGAGAAGGCCACAAAGGAGGGGTCCTGATACTGACCAGAAACTGCATACCGAGTAGCGCGGTATCTGTCAATCACACCGGACAAGCAGAAATTGTAGGAGTTGACATAATGGCTCAAGAGACGAAGCTCCGCATTTTCAATCTGTACGGACCACCAAATAGAGACCTATCGCTCTCGAGTATGAAGGTCAGAGACTCCAACTGCATAGTAGTTGGAGATTTCAACAGCCACTCGGAGAGATGGGGATACTCTGACACAGACAGCAGAGGTGACGAAGTGGAAGATTGGGAGATAGATGCAAATCTCTCCCTAATCAATAGGCCGGAGGATAGCCCTAGCTTCTATTCAAGAACATAGCATACCACCTCGACTCCAGATTTGGCCTTCTCCACACAGGACATACACCATAAAATAGACCGCCAGGTGCTAAACCAACTGGCAGGTAGCGACCACAGGCCGATCAGGCTAACCATTGACATGGAAGTAGGCCCACAGGAAACAAAACCACTCCCACGTTGGAATTACAAATGAGCCGACTGGGACAGATTTGCAATCCTGACAGATGGGCTGTGTGAAACCATCAACACACGACACTCAAAAATGAAGCCCATGGTAGAGAGCCTAAGCAAGACAATAATGCAAGCCGCCACTGAAACCATCCCAAGAGGAGCTAGGAAAAACTATAAGCCCTACTGGAATGATGAGTTGCAGAAAGTGGAAGATGCAGTAACAAATGCTAGGAAATTGGCAGAGCGAGAAAAATCCATGGAGGCAAACATCGCCCTCAAAGCCGCCGCGGCGAAGTACAAACACACTCTCAAGCAAACAGCAAGAGAAAGCTGGAAAAATAAAACGGAAAGTCTAAACCTGGACAAAGACGGGAACAAGCTATGGAAGCTAGTCAGAGCCATGAACGACGAAACCCTGTCAAATAAACAAATTACTATCAAGCAGGGCGAGAACTTGATCACAGGTAAGAAAGCCGCAAACGCCTTTGTCGATCACTATGCCAGAGCAAACCACATCGAGGTCCCTGCAGATAAGCATACAGACATTAGCGAAGAGCTAAAGGGACACGAAAACATGAATACGGCTCCTGAAGAGCACATGATGGCCAAACTAACAATGCGCGAAATGGAAGAGGCTATGAGAACACTAAAGAAAAGAAAATCTCCCGGAAAAGACGGGATAGCAAACGAAATGCTGATGGGGCTGGGCCAAACAGCGAAGAAGAAACTGCTATCGGTCCTGAACCAAAGCTGGAAAAGGGGAATTGTACCACAGGCATGGAAAGATGCAATACTGGTACCAGTACCAAAAACAGGAAAGGACAAAACAGATCCAAATGGATACAGGCCCATAAGCCTACTGAGCTGTGTCGGCAAGCTGATGGAACGGATGATAAACACCAGACTGATGTGGCATCTGGAAGAAAAACGAATACTAATTCCACAGCAAGCCGGCTTTAGACAGCACAGATCCACTGAGGACCAGGTCATCCTCATAGCCCAGGAGATAGAAGATGCCTACCAGGCACAGAAACACACAGTAGCTGTTTGGGTGGATCTGGAAAAGGCATTTGACAAAGTCTGGAAAGATGGACTTAGAGTCAAGCTAAGAAGAAGTGATGTCTGTGGGAAGATGTACAAGTGGATCAACCACTACCTCAAACAAAGAACGGCCAGAGTCCAAGTACAAGGGCAGATGAGCAAAAAGGTGACACTCGAGCAGGGAGTACCCCAAGGGGGAGTATTGTCACCCACACTCTTCCTGGTATATATAAACGATATTACAGAGAATATACCAAGAAGAGTCCATAGCTCAATGTTTGCAGACGATCTGGCTATGTGGACCTCTGAAAAGAATCTCACCATAGCAAGAAATCGGATGCAGATGGCCCTAACATCGCTGGAAGAGTGGGCGAACTCATGGCTGGTCAAAATAAATGAGGAGAAAACCACATGCACAATATTCTCGCTTTCATTAAAACCCCAAAGTACCAAACTAAGTCTAAATGGCAAAATCCTGCAGCCAAACGACAACCCAACCTATCTGGGAGTCACATTTGATCGGCGCATGACATGGAAAAGTCAGATTGAGAGAAACCGAATGAAAGCCAGAGAAAGAATGGCAATCATGAGGAAACTTGCTGGCACAAGCTGGGGAGCAGACGAAGGCATACTAAAGAAACTGTATACTGGAAGAGTGAGACCAGTTCTCGAGTATGGCATTGCGGCATGGACAACAGCATCGAAGGCGAACTTCGATAAAGTTAACAAACTTCAAAACCAAGCCATGAGAATTATAACAGGTGGCATGAAGTCAACGCCAATTGTAGAACTTGAAAAGATTACAAAACTGCAATCCATGACCGATAGAAGAGACTGCAGAGCCCAGCTGCAGTCAGAGAAACTCCGAAGACTGACGGACCATCCAATGCACCAGAGACTAAACAATTTGGGAAATGGGAAACTAAAGCGGAGAAACTTTGCAGAAATAGCCAAAGCAAAGATGCACGAAGATCCCATAAACGCACTAACAACACCAAAACCCATCACTGCTGTACGAAAACCTACCTGGAGGCAGGATATATTTCCAGAGGTAGTAGAAAATATACCAGGTATTGCAAACAAAAAACTGCCAGACTGAAAAAGAAAGGAGAGATACTACCCTAAGCTTCATAACGAAAAGCTACCCAAGCATGGACTGGACCCATGCATACACCGACAGTTCTGTAACAAACACTACACAGAACGGAGGGGCAGGAGCATTCCTGAACCTACCAAATGGCAGAAAAATAACACTGTCATTCGCTACTGGTAAGTACACAAGCAATTTCAGAGCGGAGGCAGAGGCACTGAGGGCGGCAGTGGAAGAAATGGTGACACACAGTGAAAATGAGAGCCATATAGTCCTGCTGACAGATGCTCTCGCCGTAGTCACAGCGCTAAAAAGCCAGAAAAACACTGAGCTTAATGACTTAAGAGCAGCACTCTGCAAACTGTGCCAGCAGTCCGCACCAAAAAGGGTAGTGGTACAGTGGGTTCCGTCACACTGCAACATCCAAGGCAACGAGGAGGCAGACAGACTGGCAAAAGAAGGTGCAAGACTACCACAAACAGATACCAGTATGACGTACGAAGAGTCAAAACGGCTTATCAAAGCCAGATACATGACCAAATGGGAAACCGAACATACTGGTTACACCAAAAACGATGCCTATTACCAGGTGAACCGAAGAGAGCAGGTCGTTGTCTTCAGACTTCGCACTGGCCACAACAGACTGAGGTACCACCTATTCAACAAATTGAAGATAGGGTGTACCGACGAATGCCCGTGCGGTACTGGTAAAATGACCGCTGAACATCTGCTGCAGAACTGCCCGACATACGAGGATCAGAGAGAGCAGATGTGGCCATTACCAGTGGAACTGCAAGACAAGCTCTATGGCAGTGGCGAGAGCCTCAGGATGACCGCCGCTTTTTTCGAAAAAATAATGGTTACTGTCTGACTGCGTACGCAGAAGAAGAAGAAGAAGAAGATTCACATCTGTCTCGTGAGACCAGTATTGTTCTCTCTTTTCCTGCGTGAGCATGCAACTTTGTAGGATGTGTTCCATGGTCATGGCATGCTCCCCATATGAACACCTGTCATCTATCCCAATCCTCATTTTGTAAAGATGACCCTTGAGTCTGTTATGTCCAGTTCTCAGTCTGAAGATGATGACTTGCTGTTCTCTAGTTAAGTTAAAGTAGTTGTCTTTCTTTCAGAAGTCGGGCTGTTGATCAGTCCATTTCCCCTGAAGTTGGTTTTAATTATGGTCTTGGCCTCATTATATGTGATGCTCAGGTTTGTTTGTGCCCCTGCTTCTGCACGGAAGTTATTGGAGTATGTTCCAGTTGATAATACTCAAGTTTTTTCTTCTCCATTCCTTAGTCTGTAATAGACCCCTCCACCTCCATTGGATGTGGCTTTGATGAACCATCATCTGTATATAAGTGTATCCATGTTTCTGGTTGGTATACTCTTCTAAGATATTCTTCTGTAATAAATTTCCTTTCTAAATCTGTCTGAGTTCCCTTTTTCCCTATTCCCTCTATGGTTTCTATCATCTCAGGGGACTTGGATATGGAATTTTTCCATAGTGGGGTTTGGGATGTTTATTTTATATCTCTAACCACTGCCTGGTTTATAATTTGGTCTGCTCTTGCAAGTTCTTTTATTTTTTATATGAAATGGTTTCTCTTTAATCTCCCTCTTCCCATAGGATTTGACCTGCCCTACATTGGGTGATCAGGTGCTCGTTTGAACTTCTCACCCTGCTGGAGTGTATTTGGTCTCTGCGTGTCTCCATGTTTTCAATTCGTGTGATTTTCTCCATTGCATTTATTGGTGTTGTTCTCAAAGCTCCAGTGATGATACGTATACCTTGGTTTTGGGTTGTATTTATTTTTTGGGAAGTTATTCCTTGTTGCTGTGGACCATGCTGCTATCCCATATTCTAGCACAGGTCTCACATAACGGTGTGTACAGTTTCTTTAGGGTGCCTGTGTCCGCTCTCCATATTGAGCCTGATATCTTCCTCATTATGGCCATTCTTAGCTTTGTTGGTGGCTTTTTTTTTATCTGGTTTTTCCATGTCAAGCTTGGGTTCAGTGTTATTCTCAGATAAGTTGGACTTATGTCAAGGGGGACAGTCTGGTCATTTACTTTTAGGATCACTTCTTGGGGCCTGGGAGAAAATTGTGTACGTGGTTTTGGTTTCGTTATAGCGATTTGCCATTATTTTCATCCCTGATACTATTTAATTTAGGGCCTCATGCATTTAATTTCTAGCTACAGGTGTAGACTCTTCGGATGTCCATAGTGCCAAGTCATCCGCATGTAGTGCACTGTGTACTCTTTTCAGGATTTCTGTGATTATATCATTGATTATATGAGGAACAGCATGAATGAGAGTATTCCACCGTGTGGAACTCCTTGTTCCATTTTCATCTTTTTGCTGATGGTGTCCTTGGCGTGGTACTCTTGCTGTCCTGTTATCTAGGTAGTCACTGATCGATATGTACATATTGTTGGTTACACCCATTTGCAGTAGTTTAGGTTTTAACCTGTGCTTTCATATTTTATCAAAGGCTTTTTCTAGGCCTTTCCAGACCGCCATTTTTCATTTTTTTTACAAAATGCATCTTCTATCTCCTGCGAGATATATGTCACCTGATCTTCAGTTGATCTGTTTCTACGTGCTTGCTGGGGAATTAGTGAATTTTTTTTATTCCATATGCCAGGTTATTCTAATGTTAAATAATCATTCCAATAGTTTCCCCATACAGCTCAGTAGACTAATAGGTCTGTAACTGCCTGGCTTCATGTTGTCCTTCCCATGTTTGAGAATGGGGATAGTCCTTGCCTCCTTCCACACTGTGGAGACAGTTACTTGTTTCCAGCTTGTGTTAAAGATGTGTAGCAGTTTGTTCTTTGCTACTTCTCCCATGTTAGAGAGCATTTCATTAGTGATGCCATCCTTTCCTGGGGCTTTTCTCTTCTTGAGCTTACTAATGGCTGACTCCAGTTATGTCTTGGTGTTATTTACTATTAGATGTTCCTCAGGTACTCACATTGAGTGCTCCATGTGGTTTATTTCTTTCTTAACATACCTTTTCATGTCTACTTGGATTTTATTTCTACTAGTTTCTGCATAATTTTGGATTAGAACATCCGCTGCTTTTTCCCCAGTTAGTACCTTTTCTTTATTTTCAATTGCAATTGTTGGCTTGTAGCTGTTTTCTTCACTCAAGGCCTTTGCTAGCTTCCAGAGCTTCTTGCTTTCTCTATCAAAGTTGAGGGTTTCTGTCTGCTCGTGCCAGCTTTTCCTATATCTTGCAGCAGCTGCCTTGAGTGCGATGTTGCTTTCTTGATTTTGGCCAGTTTTCGCTCTTTCTCTTGCCTCTTTTAGTTGAAGTTCTATCTGTTGCACTTCAGGTGATCAATATGGTTTGTAATTTCTTCTGGCGCCTCTTGGGAGGTTCTCCATTACTGCCTTTAGAAGACACTGATTGAATTTGTCCACCATCTTGCCTACTTTCTTGTGGTGGATGTTGATGTACTGGCAGTAAAGATTTGTACCTGTGGCAAACTTCTGCCAGTCTGCTCTCTTATAGTTCCACCTGGTCAATGACTTGTGGTTTTATGGAATGTTTCTCAGGCTTATTTAAGTTTGATGGGTCTGTGGCTGCGTTCTGCAAGAAGTGCGAGTACTGTTCTTTTGGATCGTTGGCTTAGGTCGCCAGTGGTAAACGCAAGGTCAGGGGATAATACTGATGTCTATCGCCTTGAATAGAGGGTGGTCCCGTCACGGAGGGGTAGTGACGAAAAATAACAATACGGGACTCTTTCGAGGCCCCGTAATTGGAATGAGTACACTTTAAACCCTTTAACGACGATCTATTGGAGGGCAAGTCTGGTGCCAGCAGCCGCGGTAATTCCAGCTCCAATAGCGTATATTAAAGTTGTTGCAGTTAAAAAGCTCGTAGTTGGATCTCAGGCGGGCGGTCCGGCTGGCGCCGGTTCACTGCCCGTTGTCTCCTGCCCTACCGTCTGCCGGCTCTCTCCCGCGGGTGCTCTTCGCTGAGCATCCCGGGTGGCCGGCGCATTTACTTTGAAAAGATTAGAGTGTTCAAAGCAGGCCTCGGCTGCCTGAATAATGGTGCATGGAATAATGGAATAGGACCTCGGTTCTATTTTGTTGGTTTTCGGAACTGGAGGTAATGATTAACAGGGACAAACGGGGGCATTCGTATTGCAGCGTTAAGAGGTGAAATTCTTGGATCGCCGCAAGACGAGCTACTGCGAAAGCATTTGTCAAGAATGTTTTCATTAATCAAGAACGAAAGTCAGAGGCGCGAAGACGATCAGATACCGTCGTAGTTCTGACCATAAACGATGCCGACTAGCGATCCGCAGGAGTTGCTTCGATGACTTTGCGGGCAGCTTCCAGGAAAAAAAAGTGTTTGGGTTCCGGGGGAAGTATGGTTGCAAAGCTGAAATTTGAAGGAATTGACGGAAGGACACCACCAGGAGTGGAACCTGCGGCTTAATTTGACTCAACACGGCCAAACACTGAAATGATGATTGACAGGCCGAGAGCACTTTCGCTGGGTCCAATATGGAACGGTTGCTGGAATTAGACCCTCGAAAATCTGGGGCTATGCTCTCGGTTGCTTGACTGTCTCGCATCCAGTGTTCGATAAAGGAATTGACGAAAGGGCACATCCAGGAGTGGAGCCTGCGGCTTAATTTGACTCAACACGCCAATACTGTAGAATGACTGACAAATCGAGGGCACTTTCGTTGGGTCTAATAGTGAACATGTGCTGGTATTAAACCCACGGAAGACAGGTCAGTTGTACCCTCCTAATGAAAGAGCGTCTGCTACGGTAACCCTGCTTAACCCTACAGAAATCGCAGGTTCTAGACACTTGGTCATTGACTGACTAAAAAGCACTCTATTGATTCGTTGGGTCTAATAGTGAACGGGTGCTGGTATTAGACCCTCGGAAGACAGGTCAGTTTTACCCTACTAAAGACAGGGCGTTGCTACGGTAGTCCTGCTCAACTTGAGAGGAATCGCAAATCGCAGATATTTGGTCCACGTGCTAGGCTGATAGGCTACCATAGGAGGGATTGCGGCCGAACGCCTCTAAGCCGGAATCCCGCCCTAAATCTCAGCACCACTGCGATGGGAGGCTACGATAGGGTTGGGACCTGGGGCTCGTGTCCCAGCCCGACCCGGTCGAGCCGCAGAAAGAGGTCTCTGCCGTCCGCCGATCAAAGCGGGCTGGAAGCTGCCCGATATTCACCCCATACGGCGATGAGGTGTGAAACCACTAGTAGGAGACTTAGTTCTCGGTCGGGGTGTCGTAAGCAGTAGAGCAGCCACCTCACTGCGAACTGTTGAGACGCAACCCCTTGATCATGAGATATGTCCGCACACCAGGCAAACAACATCTCCGTGCCATTACCAGGCTTGTCCCCTGGTTAATCACTCCTTCGAGAGGAATCGCAGGTCGCTGACATTTGGTCCACGTGCTTGGCTGATAAGCCAATGGAATGAAGCTACCACCTGAGGGACTACGGCCGAACGCCTCTAAGCCAGAATCCCGCCCTAAATCTCAGCACCGCTGTGATGGGAGGCCACGATATGGTTGGGACCTGGGGCTCGCGTCTCAGCTTGGCCCGGTCGAGCCGCAGAAATGCACCTGGCCAAATGCATTCCTGCCTCGCTCTTTACCTCTGTCTGCTATCAGCCATCCCAATGGACACAGAAGAGATGCAGTCCAGCGGACATTGCATCTCTGCCCTACTGTGACAAAGTCCCAGGTGGCGGGGAATGCTAAGCGTGCCATCACTGCAGATGAGCCGAGAAAATAAAGGGAGTAAAGAGATACCTCACTCACATGCATATGCTACGTTTCCGGCAGGACGTGACGATCCTGAGACACAGTCACACTGGACTGCCTCTCTTCCGGGATAGTACAAACTAGTACATAGTCCATCATATCATTGCCAAACCCTATAGACACGAGTGGGGAAGACTCGATAGTCCTGCAAGACAACTTCCGTAAGAGAGACAACTCTGACCAAAAACAACTGCTGCCTTGCAGATAGGCTGGGGACAGCCAAAGGCTAAGGAGGGCATCCCTACAGAAACGCCTGTTGAAATCGGATGCACTGAGCCACAGGCTTAACAAAATAAAACAGTGCAACGTAAATATCGCTGTAAACAGCGTACGAAGAAGAAGAAAGAAGAAGAATAGAGGGTGGGAGAGTCGTCTGGGAGGTTGGTCAGAAAGAGATTGTTGTCAACCTCCCATTCCTTTAGTTCGTATCCCCTTGCCTGAAGAGCACATGATGGCCAAATTAACAATGCGCGAAATGGAAGAGGCTATGAGAACATTAAAGAAAAGGAAATCTCCCGGAAAAGACGGGATAACAAACGAAATGCTGATGGGGCTGGGCCAAACAGCGAAGAGGAAACTGCTATCGGTCCTGAACCAAAGCTGGAAAAGGGGAATTGTACCCCAGGCATGGAAAGACGCAATACTGGTACCAGTACCAAAAACAGGAAAGGACAAAACAGATCCAAATGGATACAGGCCCATCAGCCTACTGAGTTGTGTCGGCAAGCTGATGGAACGGATGATAAACACCAGACTGATGTGGCATCTGGAAGAAAAACGAATACTAATTCCACAGCAAGCCGGCTTTAGACAGCACAGATGCACTGAGGACCAGGTCATCCTCATAGCCCAGGAGATAGAAGATGCCTACCAGGCACAGAAACACACAGTAGCTGTTTGGGTGGATCTGGAAAAGGCATTTGACAAAGTCTGGAAAGATGGACTTAGAGTCAAGCTAAGAAGAAGTGATGTTTGTGGGAAAATGTACAAGTGGATCAACCACTACCTCAAACAAAGAACGGCCAGATTCCATGTACAAGGGCAGATGAGCAAAAAGGTGACACTCGAGCAGGGAGTACCCCAAGGGGGAGTACTGTCACCCACACTCTTCCTGGTATATATAAACGATATTACAGAAAATATACCAAGAAGAGTCCATAGCTCAATGTTTGCAGACGATCTGGCTATGTGGACCTCTGAAAAGAATCTCACCATAGCAAGAAATCGGATGCAGACAGCCCTAACATCGCTGGAAGAGTGGGCGAACTCATGGCTGGTCAAAATAAACGAGGAGAAAACCACATGCACAATATTCTCGCTTTCATTAAAACCCCAAAATACCAAATTAAGTCTAAATGGCAAATTCCTGCAGCCAAACGACAACCCAACCTATCTGGGAGTCACATTTGATCGGCACATGACATGGAAAAGTCAGATTGAGAGAAACCGAATGAGAGCCAGGGAAAGAATGGCAATCATGAGGAAACTTGCTGGCACAAGCTGGGGAGCAGACGAAGGCATACTAAAGAAACTGTACACTGGAAGAGTGAGACCAGTTCTCGAGTATGGCATTGCGGCATGGACAACAGCAGCGAAGGCGAACTTCGATAAAGGTAGCAAACTTCAAAACCAAGCCATGAGAATTATAACAGGAGGAATGAAGTCAACGCCAATTGTAGAACTTGAAAAGATTACAAAACTGCAATCCATGACCGATAGAAGAGACTACAGAGCCCAGCTGCAGTCAGAGAAACTCCGAAGACTGACCGACCATCCAATGCACCAGAGACTAAACAATTTGGGAAATGGGAAACTAAAGCGGAGAAACTTTGCAGAAATAGCCAAAGTAAAGATGCACGAAGATCCCATAAACGCACTAACACCAAAACCCATCACTACTGTACGAAAACCTACCTGGAGGCAGGATATATTTCCAGAGGTGGTAGAAAATTTACCAGGTATTGGAAACAAAAAGGAGAGACACTACCCTAAGCTTCATATCGAAAAGCTACCCAAGCATGGACTGGACCCATGCATACACCGACGGTTCTGTAACAAACACTACACAAAATGGAGGGGCAGGAGCATTCCTGAACCTACCAAATGGCAGAAAAATAACACTATCATTCGCTACTGGTAAGTACACAAGCAATTTCAAAGCGGAGGCAGAGGCACTGAGGGCGGCAGTGGAAGAAATGGTGACACACAATGAAAATGAAAGCCATATAGTCCTGCTTACAGATGCTCTCGCCGTAGTCACAGCGCTAAAAAGCCAAGAAAAACACTGAGCTTAATGACTTAAGAGCAGCACTCTGCAAACTGAGCCAGCAGTCCGCACCAAAAAGGGTAGTGGTACAGTGGGTCCCATCACACTGCAACATCCAAGGTAACGAGGAGGTAGACAGACTGGCAAAATAAGGTGCAAGACTACCACAAACAGATACTAGTATGACGTACGAAGAGTCAAAACGGCTTATCAAAGCCAGATACATGACCAAATGGGAAACCGAACATACTGGTTACACCAAAAACGATGCCTATTACCAGGTGAACCGAAGAGAGCAGGTCGTTGTCTTTAGACTTCGCACTGGCCACAATAGACTGAGGTACCACCTATTCAACAAATTGAAGATAGGTGGTACCGACGAATGCCCGTGCGGTACTGGTAAAATGACTGCTGAACATCTGCTGCAGAACTGCCCGACATACGAGGATCAGAGAGAGCAGATGTGGCCATCACCAGTGGAACTGCAAGAAAAGCTCTACGGCAGTGGCGACAGCCTCAGGATGACCACCGCTTTTTTGAAAAAATAATGGTTACTGTCTGACTGCGTACGAAGAAGAAGAAGAAGAAGTATCCCCTTGCATTGGTCTGTGCATAACCCCACCTCTCAGACTAGCTGTTAAAGTTTTAACTTAACTTAACTTAACGTCTTTATACTGGTTTAGAAGACTGCAGAGTCTGTATACAGCCAGTTACATTTACATCACCTTGCTCTACAAGCTATTCGCATCCAATTTATTCTTAAATGCATTAACTGTCCCTGTCTCCACCACCTCCCTTGGCAAGGCATTCCAAGCATTCACAACTCTCTGGCTAAAAAAATACTTCCTTATATCTAATCTGGACCTCTCCTTAGTCAACTTGTAGCTGTGCCCTCTTGTTCTTGTGAGTGGCTGTATTTAAAAAAAAACTTGTTATAGTCTAATTTATCCATTCCTCTGATCATCTTATAAACCTGTATTAAGTCACCACAAATTCTTCTCCCTTCTAGACAATGTAAGCCGGTTTTTTTTAGTCTTTCCTTATAACTGTAATTCTGGAATCCCACTATCAGCTTTGTCGCTCTTTTTTGTATTCTTTCCAGCATGTTTATATCCCCTCTCTGATAAAGACTCCACACCTGTACACAGTACTCCAATCTAGGTCTAACTAATGCTTTATACAGTTTGACTATCACTTCCTTGCTTCTATGTTTAATATTTCTTTTTATCATACCTAACATTGCATTTGTCTTTTTTACTGCTACCTATGGTTGCCTGGTCCATAATATTCATGGCTTCTAGGGCCAGATGTTTTGTTGGCGAACAGTACGTATTATAAATTGTAACTGTCTGATTTGGTAAGGTTATGTCCACCCCAATTGTTTCGGCTTCTCCGTTTGTTTCCATCGAGATCATCTTTGATGGGATTGATATTTTGAAAAGGATAAGCACACCCCGTTTATGCCCATCCTTATCCAGTCTGTGGGTTTCATATCCTCTTATGAAAAATCTGTGGTTTGGATTAATGTGTATTTCTTCCTCAAATAGTCTTCTGGACAATGCTTCCTTTTTGTTGTATATACCTTCATCAATCCATTGCAACACCTGTAGGGTTTGAATGGCAGATTATCAGTGTGTCCATGGTGGGAGAAACATATCTGTCTGGGTACCTTGTGGTGTCTCTCTGTATAGTCCAGGTCCTTGATAATCCTTGGATGAGATACGCATTGTCTTAGTTTGCAGCAACGAGCTGTTTTATTCGCACCTTTCGGTCCAACACTTCCGTTTTCAGCAAGCATTTTCTTCCGGTTCGCATACCTAGCCTTTGGTTGTTCACAACCGGCCTGATGGCCAAACCCGCAAGGCAGCAGGTTATTTATTGATACCATGTTTATATATCTCTCAGCAGCCACGCAGTCCTTTAGCATGTTGATATACTGTGGACTTGAGGTAATTTTCCCTATTGACTGGGGCCATTTTTGGTCCGATATTAAGGTCTAGGAATGGCTTTCCCTTTGGAATTTTCCTTCTTTAGGCTCACTAGATGATATTTCTTGGTTGTCCTGCCCTCCTGGGTTATGAGCTCCATCTGCCCTCTTCTAGGTGGTCTGTTTTCCTGGACTCTTGAGCACCACCCGGCTGCTACCATTCTTAGTCTGGCCCCTCTTTAGTGACCTGTCTGGCATGGGTGGCCCTACAAGGAACATACGTTACCGCCGACATAGTTCACTGGGTAATTGAGGCCCGCAAGCTCCCCCCACCTCCCCACAATCTCAACAAGGTGATGGCATCCTGGGGATGTCTCCATTACTAAGACACCACAAGATTTCCCTCCAAGCAAAAAAGCAGATGATAAATAGTTTCTTCATCCTAACCCAGTCCTACCAGTGCCAGACAAGAGGATTGAATAAGGCCTAGGAATGAAACTTTGGACGAATTGGATGAATGTTGGAACAATTCCCTGCCTACAGTACACAAAGCAACAGAGATTGAATTGGTTTGGTCACATTGTTAGAATGCAACCAGACCAATTTGTTCATGCAACCTTCTACAGGAGAACAATCAGGAAGAAGAACGAGAGGTATACTAAGGAAAAGGTGGATAGACAGTGTAAACGAGACCTACCATTAAATGGGGAAAAATGTTATTGGAATGGAACTCATTGTCTATGTTCACAATCTCTTCTGCTGTATATGTTTACTTCATTCTCTGCTATATATGTTCTCGGAGTCAAATTATTGTACAAAATTCATTTTCAGTTTTCTTAAAATAAACTATGCTGCACAACTCTAAAGCTCATATTATAAAAAAGAAATAAAACAAATATGATCAACTCATGAGATGTAAAGTTTAAATGAATAATTTAATAAAGTATCAAACAGTCTTGCAAATATGATCCTGCATAGAGAAGTCCAAGGCGGACGACAAAGAGGTTGTCTCAAAAAGAGGTGAGAGAACAACATAAAAGAATGGACCGAACTCTGACCAGAGAAGGTACACGCAGCAGCAGCTGACAGAGTGAGGTGGCGTGAGCTGTGGGGGTGTCTTCATGGGTGCCCCAATAACCTCGCAGGTTTCCAGATGACCTAACCTGACCTTACACACACTTTAAGTCTAAAAGAACTTGCTAAATCCACAATGCCTACCTTTTCTTGTTCATCCTCTTTAGAAGGATTTCTGTCTATAAGGTGGAAAAATTTAAAACAGAAATCCTGCTCAGCAATACACACCCTCTCAAGTTCAGTGAGGACTTTTTCTAGAACCTACAAAAAAAAAAAAAAAAAGATTATTTTTACAGTTACAATTCCAAAATTGAGATTCAATGTATATCTACAAAATAATTTTCATGTTAAAATAGATTGTCATCATTCCTACATGTTGATACCATGCATAGCTCAGACAATCAATCAATAGCACACTTAGGCGAACAGGGCTCATCGCATCGAATGACCATGTCCATGACCACGTCTGATAGCCGTGCCCCAGACAACCTGCAGTTCTGTTGGGGAAGAGGCGATCTGTTTTGGCTAGATGTTGTGAGGGAGACCCCGAGGACATCTACAGGATGAGCATGACCTCTTCCTGTCCCTTGCCCCCACAGCATGCAGGAGCATCTTGTGGACTGGGACTTCCGGGAAAGGCAGACAATGTGACCAATGAGGAATAGCCGACGACGATTAATCGTCGAGACAATGCCTGCAAGAAGCTCATTCAAGAAGCATGAAAAGAAGCAACTACAACAACATTGACTACCAAATGGCAGATAATTCATACAATCATTTGTGACATACATTTTATGGATTTTATGTTTTTACAGTCCCATCTGATTGTGATCAGCAGCACAAAAGACTTCAGGACCAAAATGATTTTTGATTTGATTAGGCCAATGGCCTTGCATTTCGAATGCATATGAATATTCTTCTTCTTCTTCGTTCGTTCTCAATCTCCCACTACCAAACCCTGAAAGTAGCAGAATGTAGTCCAGAGAACTGAATGCGTTGTGTCGTAGTTTACAGCTTGGCTGCGATATTTGCACCTTTTGGTCCAACACATCCGACTTCAACAAGCATTTTTTGAGTACAGGGTTAGCATTCCCTCTTCGATCCCTTCTCCTTAGCCAGTCTGCTCTGCTGCAGCCTGTTATCCAGGATCACCGCAGTCAGCTATGGGTCGCTGACCACTGCAGCTCATGTGCTGCTCAGCATCTTGATCTCATATGAATATTCAATACATGTCTGATTTAGACTTTTACTGGGACACAGAAGAAAGTGAATGTGCTAATGCTACTTGTTCAGTTCAAGTGAAATCTCTACATCGAAGGTCGGCTGCAATGAATCTCCAGTGTATCTAGCTTTTCCCATAATTGGGCACTTTGACATATTTTTTTCCAGTCAATCTCTTGATGTTATCTGCCCACTTATAATGTTGTCTGCCTCTTGAACGACTTGCCTTCCACCCTACTCTCTAGTATGGTCTTCAACAAGGAGATATGTCTTGTTGTATAGCCAAAATAACGTAACTATCTATCTAGCCTTGATTTAGGTCATTAATTCTCTTTTCACACCCAATGTTTTTAATACCTTCCTATTTCTTTTCTTCTCTTTCCAAGAAATGCAACCCAATCTTCTAAATATCCACATATCAAAGGCTTCAATACTCTTTTCCAACCTATTATTCAGTGTCCATAAAGTAGTGACAAATATACATAACACCTGACAATTCTCATTTTCAAATTATGACTTACACAAAAAATGATGCCTATTACCAGTTGAACAGAAGAGAACAGGTCGTGGTCTTGAGACTACACACAGGCCACAACAGACTGAGGTACCACCTATTCAATAAACTGAAGATAGGTGGCACTGACGAATGCAACTGTGGTACAGGAAAAATGACTGCTGAACATCTGCTGCAAAATTGCCCGACATACAAGGACCAGAGAAAGTACATGTGGCCATCACCAGTGGCAACACTAGACAAGCTCTATGGCAGTGTCGACAGCCTCAGGATGACAGCTGCTTTCTTTGAACAAATACAAGTTGACGTCTGACAGCGTACGAAGAAGAAGAAGAAATTATGACTTATCTGTTTGGATGTCAATCTGTGTCGCATGTTGCTGAATACCATCTTGGCCATACCTATTCTCTTTCTGATTTCTTTTTCACAGCTGCCTTCTTCCATTATTATATGACCTAGATAGGAGAAACTCTGTACCTGTTCCAGTAGTTGATCTGTTATTTTTATCTTCATTCATGGTTTCTTGACACTTTTGACAAATACCATAATCTTTGTTTTTTAATGTTTATATCTAATCCAAACTTTTGGCTCATTTTGTTTATTGTTATCACAAGTTTCTTCACAAGGTTATTCATTGCCACTCTTCCAATGATAAGCCATGGCATCCTTGTTTGAATATTTCTTATGTGTAGATATTAAAAATACAATAGGATAATACACATCTTTGTCTCATTCCATTTTTTACATTTATACTTGGAGGGCACATCATTCCTGATTTTACTGTAGCAGTTTGTTCACAGTACAAATTACTGAGCAGTCATGTCGTCTTTATCTGCACGATAGCAAAAAAAAAAAGGGCAAAGGCCGCCATCCATCGTAGACGATGATGGCATAATTAATTTTGCTAGCGCTATTTTTAGTAAGGATTAACTGTGCTACTTTTTATCCTCACTCTCTCGTCTCGTGCCGCCCGACACCAGTGGCAAGTCAAGGACAAGACAACTAGGGGTGACTACGAGATGCAGGGGACACCGCATCAAGCACCCGTGAAAAAGACGGCGGAGTTCTGAGTCGAACCCACACCACCTGATCACAAGACAGACGGCTTAACCACTTCACCACAGAATTCCACGATAGCACACAGATACAAATACACACGGTGAGTAAAAACAATAAGAATTAGTGGTTTTTCCACCTCCGCATTAATGACATTTAATGCTTCCTACTAATATATGGGGGACCCAGTGGTGTTAGCCTTGGGTGCTGGAGGTCGCGGGTTCAAATCATGGTTAAGGCCTGCATTTTTGCACGTGGATCATCTGGTAAATATTTCTGAGTAGTGAGACCAGACACCTGTGTGCAGTGGTGCACACATTCAAAAATTCCTTGGCAGTTGGAAATTGAAAAAAGTAGTAAGCCTAGTGGCTGCTGCTTGAATAAAATTCAAGTTAAACATCTGTTCAAATTGTTCTAGTGATTCTCGCCCAGCAGAGAGAATATGTCAGGCTGCAGGTCTACGTTGCTCTAATTTATACTTCCACACAACCAGTCCCCAAAATAGGCGATCATATATTCCAGGGGCTACCAACCGTTAGGTTGGTAACAGATACTGGGATTGACCTGGCAGATCACCAGCAGATTTTCTCCTCCTAAAAAAATATGAAACAAAGGAGGTCACACCTCCCCACAACAATTTAATATATAATGCATTTTGGGTGGAAATTTCATTAATTTCTAGAATGTTACCAGGACAGCAGATAACAGCCAACTCCTATCAATTTTCAAATGCCAAAGGATTTTTCGTTGATCAGTGAAGAGGGATCGAAGCCAGAGGTAATTACAAGAATAGCACAAACAACAGCGGCGCTGACTCGGCTGAAACCTATATGGCAAGACAAGCGGCTCGCCCTCGGCATAAAAGTTAGACTAATGCGCTCTTTGGTGCTATCAATATTTCTGTATGCATGCGAGACCTGGACCATTACAGCAGATATCCAGGGCAGAATACATGCAATGGAAATGAGGTGCTATAGAAAAATCCTAAATGTTACATATAAAGATCGTGTCACGAACGTAGTAATACGTCAGAGAGTTGAAGACTCTATTGGCCCTTTTGAAGATCTGTTCACAGCTATCAAAAGACGAAAGATGACCTGGTGCGGGCATGTCGCGAGGTCCAATGGAATTACCAACTCGATATTCTTTGGTTCCATACAGGGACAGAGAGGGCGAGGACGTCCAAGGAAGAGATGGGTGGACAACATCACTGAGTGGTCAGGCCTTCATCCCGGTGAGATACATCAGGCGGTGACAGACAGAGAGGGATGGCGTGGGATTTTGGGAGTATCTTCATGTGTGCCCCAACGACCTGATGGGTTACGGGATGAACTGAACTGAAAGGATCTTTTACGTGTACAGCGCGTACACAGGATTTCTGTGTTTTTAATCAATCTCCAATATGACTAGAAGCTGGTCTCCCCCCCCCCCCCCCCCCCTCCCCGACCAGGAGATGCTGGAAACTCATGGGATTTGAAATCTCACTGTTTCACAGTTTTATGTCTTGAGAGGCAAGTACCTTTACCTCTCAGTTATAATGAACCTGTTTAGAGAACATTGTATTTCTGCCACATTGACAAGCAGAAGGGTCTACTGGACATGTCATGAACAAGCATAAAGAAAAAACACCCACAAACAAAAATAACAACATCAACAAACTATAATGCAGGGAACAAACCTTATCCTGCACGACGCCACATACTTTTTTACTAAAATTTGCGCAAATGTATATCTCGCTATAGTAGTCGACTTTCAAAATCTGTAACTTTTCTGTTTGTTTATCAATAAATATGATTTTCTTGTGTGTAGAAGAGACACAGTTGAATAAAGAACTTGTGGGCGTTATTGTTTTTGTTGTGTGTTTGTTAGTTTCTGAGATACAAAAAGATGAAGTTGACAAATTTATTGAAATCTAAAAAAAAATTTGGACTTGACCGCTAGGCCTAGTCGCTCTGATAGAAATCCATGGAAACCATAACAACGTATCGATACTGTGTTTACAATATCGACACAACTGTTAGTTTCCAATTCAAACGTAGTTCTTTCATCTAAACAAACAAAATAAATAGATCTACTCGATAAAAATCTTTTCCAACAACCTACTTTACCTTTCGCAAAAAGTCAGCATGCCCCAGTCGGCGTATTAGATGTTTTAGAAGAAAAATCGTTCAAAATCCATTTGTAATCTAACAAACGATACTTTTAACCGGCATAAAATCGTGTGTAGATGTTAGTGTATTTAGCATACAAAAAATTGGCTATGGGTAGGGTCGCCGTGCAAAATAATAAATTTTTTCCAGAATTCTGAATTTTGTCCAACCAGACTGGACCCTGGCATGAAGAAGGATAATTGTCAAACTTGGGACAAAAAAACATCAGACTAAACAGCTAAATAAATAAGCTAGAACCACGTTTCCCAACCGCCAGTTCGAAGATCCGGCACACGGCTCAAAACCTCAACATAGCCTTGAATGGCTAATTTAAAAACTCAAATGATGTCAGCTGCACAAGTATTCGTATGTTTCGGATACAAGAGCTTATCTATATTTTGCGTGTTTGTTTATCAAAATAATTGATGGTTTTTTTTTTGTAGATGACTAGGCATGCACAATATCACAAAAACGCAAATTAGGTCAATCAGAAATTATTAGACAAGTTTTGGAAATAAATTTTCTGCTAAAACTGTATTATGTCATTTCAGGTATTATTGGGATATAAAACTTGAATCCTAACAAAATGGAGATCGAAGGAGAAAACAAAAAAGAGAACAGCAAAAACCCTTATAATTTCTATTATTAGCAATGGTATTTGCTGCTAGATTTCTGGTTATTTTAAAAAAACTATAGTATTTTCCTTTTGTAATAATAAATTTAAAAGCTAATTCACAAAATATTATATATAAATATTGGTTTTTTATATCTGTCTATGGGGATGGTCGGGCTAGTGGTTAAGTAACATGGCTCACACCCCGAAATTGCAGGGTTCGATCCCTATCACAGCACCGGTCGTTACCCTGGGGAAGCATACCCTTAGAAAATGCAGGAGGAAGCAGACACTTACATAAAATGCATGCTAAAGTTGGATGCACTGGGCCGACATGCGCAAAATTCACAGTGCAACGCACACCGTTTTGAGAAATAGAGAAATATGGCGAACGCATAAAAAAAATATTTGTCTGAGCACGAAAATTCATATTTTCAGTGGGCACGAAAATTCATATTTTCAGTGGGCAAGAAAATGTTTCCATATTTTCACCAGTCTGCAAAAAAAAAATTTGTTGCCTATTTTCTCTGGCCTTCAGGTGTAAAAAGGTTGGGAAACACCGAGCTAGACCCTGCTCATGAACCTAACTGCCATAACGGCACCCATCCATGGGAAACAGTGCATCATATGCCGCTCATTTGTCCAGGAATAACAACAGAAAGAGAAAAGTTATTACCAGACATGTAAACAATCCATAACACTAGCTACAAAACACCAAACAAATGAATCAACTTGGCATTGACTGTGAAAGAGCGAACAGCTCGGCAGACTTAGTTAATCAACAACAGTCTCAATAAGTAGATTCATTGACCTACCTGATCAAAGACACTTCTCATGGCGATGTCAAGTTCCGAGCCATACTTAAGAGCAGAGGAGTCAACACTTTGGATGGATCCTGACCGCCCTCTATGATCCATCTTTGTGAGGCTCGTAGATGACCCAGTCAGGCGAGACAGGGTGGCAGTACCTGAGGAGCAAGAGTAAAATCAATTGCTGCATAGGAAAGGTCAAATATATATGTTCCAAATTCAGTAAAAGGAGTGGGGAAGGGTGGGGTCACTTTCAATCAATCAATCAATTAAAGCTCCTCTCGGTGCATAAGCCATTGATAACAACCCAGTGGGGCTACACAGTCCTGGACTGCTATTGCTGCCTCTATGCAGGTGCAATCTTCTTCTTCTTCTTCTTCGTACGCAGTCAGACAGTAACCATTATTTTTTTGAAAAAAGCGGCGGTCATCCTGAGGCTGTCGCCACTGCCATAGAGCTTTTCTTGCAGTTCCACTGGTGATGGCCACATCTGCTCTCTCTGATCCTCGTATGTCGGGCAGTTCTGCAGCAGATGTTCAGCGGTCATTTTACCAGTACCGCACGGGCATTCGTCGGTACCACCTATCTTCAATTTGTTGAATAGGTGGTACCCCAGTCTATTGTGGCCAGTGCAAAGTCTGAAGACAACGACCTGCTCTCTTCGGTTCAACTGGTAATAGGCATCGTTTTTGGTGCAGGTGCAATCATTTAAGCTTAGTTCCTTCTCACATTCTCTTCTCCATGTATATTTTTTGGTCTCCCTCTCTTTTGCTTCCCATGAGAATCCCATGTAAGGATCTGATTTGCTATGTTTAGACGGTGCTTTCTGCAAAATTACCACTGGGGTAGTGGAAGAGTGATTTGGTCTGGTCCCTAGAAGCAATTTTTGTCCAGCTGCGAACAAAAACCTTAGTTGGAATGGGCAAAATTGGTACTCTTTCTCATGCTCTGGATACCTATTAGCATGTTTTAGTGCTAGGACAACGTTTATGGCTTTGGTGTTAAAATTATTGAGGCATGGGGATGCTGGTTATAAAAGAACAAAAATTAAAATGGCTTTCCTCGCTTGTTTTCCAAACTTTGGCTATTAGTAGTAATTTTGTGGATGGTTGCCTTCTTTTATAAAACCTCGTAACAAATTTTAAACCTACAAATATTTTACAATAACATTGATTTTAAAACATGCAACATTGTTATGGATTGAAAAGGTCATTTCTTGTGGTGTTTTACAAACCTGGATTGGATTTTGGTTGATTTGTTGTTTTGTGGATTTGCTTTCAAACTGATCTTCTTCATCATTTGTTCTCAAACTTCTGCTACCAAACCCTAAAAAGGGCTTTGCATTTAGCAGGATGTTGTCCAGACAACCGAATGCGGTGTGTTGTAGTTTACAGCTTGACTGCGATATTTGCACGTTTTGGTCCAACACATTTGACTTCAGCAGGCATTGTTGGGTATCGGTTTAGCCTAACTCTTCAATCCCTTCTCCTTAGTCTATCTATTGCAGCCTGTTATTCAGGATCACCGTGTGGAGATGTAGAAGGATCTTGGCAGCTCTAGTTTGCTGGCCCTGACGCGCTGGCACTCAGCTTTGGGTCGCTAACTGCTGCAGCTCATGCACTGCCTAGCATATTGATCGCCTAACTCATCTAGATTTGCTGCTGGAACCGGCTTCTGACCCTATCTAAAAGCCGCTCCCAGCTGCGGGAGGTAGCTAATGAGTTAAAAACAAATTCTAGCTTACTTAGTTTTCCTCTGCCATCTTTTGTCGTCACCAACTTCTGTTTGGCACTCTCTATGAAATCAGAGACCTCTCTAGTGTAAAGCTTACATAAGCTGGACATATAAACCTGAGGACAAAAATGTCAAAATGTATTAATTAAAACAGTTACATTAGCATTGTGATCTAGGAGTCCCCAACTGGGGAAAAAATAAACAGCCTACTATCCATTCATCATAGGGAACTGAGAAGCTAGTCCGGCCAGGTACAACATACCGGCCGAGACGTCCAGTCAGGGTCAAGCACAATGTACTGACCAAGACCACTATCTCTAGACCTTGGTGTATCACTATCCATTGCTTGGTTTAATTAATGTAATTAGTGCAATTTTATAGTTGACACTGTTCACCTTCTGAAGTCTATTTATAGGTGGATGGATGTCGGAGTCAATTACTAAAGATGTTGGATCCCCAGGACATCTTTGTTTATGTAAATTTGTTGTCAAGTATTTTCTGTTTTTTTTGTCATTCATTCTCGATCTCCTGCTACAAAGTCCTGAACAGGGCTTTGCAAGAAGCAGGATGTAGTCCAGAGAACGTAATGAGTTGTGTCACTAGTTTACAGCTTGACTGCGATATTTGCCACCTTTCGGTCCGACACATCCGTCTTCGGCAGTTAGTATTTTCTAAACAATGCAGTATCTACGTCAGTGAAGGTGGTTTAACATCTGATTTCTGTGCTGTAAATTTGGACCTGTAGAGAGACTGCTAATGTCCTTTACTCCATTGCCCTTTGAGATACTCAACGTTTCTCTGCATCTACTTTTCGTAACCATGTCGTCAAAGGTGTGAGCTCTTGATTTGTTGTTTCCCATGTTGTTGTTGTTATGGATCCAGCAGCATCTAGGCTCTCACCCTTCAGCCCAATGTCAGGTGATGGTACCTGCACGTGTTTGTCAGTTGTTGTCTAGACCCATACAGACTGTTCTATTTACCTGGCCTCGGACAAAAATATATTTTCCTAACATTGTTGAGCACTCAAAGAGATGATGATCAACAGTTTCATATGTGGCACTCATAAGTATATTGTGGTTGGATTCTGTTCAGGTGCTTGTTTGGTGTCATATGTTGTGCTCTCAGCTGGAAAATGGTGCTGTGATCCTTTCTTGTAGTTGATTGATACTGTCATTTGGATTGGGGCTTGCCATATGCTTCTAGCCCTCCCTTCTCATGTTTCCATTGCCCATCTGTTTAGCCAAGTTTCTTTGTTTGCTTTTCTTATTGATTGTATGTAAAGTTGTTGCTGTGTGTGGCTGCTTTTGTCTTGATCTAATCTTTGCTAGTCTGTCTGCCTTGTCATTGCCAGATGTGTTTGAGTGCCCAGGGATCTACTGTACAACTATTTCGATGACATGGGAGGTGATAATATGGTCAATGTCTAGGAATATTTTAATAAGGCCAGGTATACAATGTCCAGCATCTTCTAATGCTTGAAGGACAGACACTGAGTTTGTGAAAGTAACAATGTTTTGAGCCTTAGAAGGAAAGGCATAAAAAATTATCCTCAGGTGGTACAAAATGGCTTTAATTAGTGATTTCAGCTTCATAGTTGGAGCAAATCTCCCTGCTAGCATTAGACAGTTCATCAGAGGATCTGTTCGGGTATTCTACATAAATGCCTGCTCTGATGGTGGCTTAAAATGCAGATCCATCATTATAAACATCGAGATAGGCATCAATACTTCTTTGAGCTGGTCGCATGAGAGTACTTGGATCTGAACTTTTGGTTGTACTATCTATTAATTTTGTCAATGTTTCTGGTGTTTAAAAAAATGTTTGTGGTGGTGTAACAATTCCAGTTGGAGCATGGGCGTTAAGGGCAGGGGTGATGGGGCCGGCGACTCTGGGAACAAAGGTTACCGGAATGTGTGCCAAGGTCAATCACTATCTCGACAAGTGACACTAAGTCGACAAAGGAAACGAGGGGAAGAATATGTCTAGTACAGGTGGGGGTTAGGAGCTGACCACTCTGCCATTCAGATTTAGGTAGTAGGGGATAGGTGGAAGTCAGAGGTCATCACGTTCTGCTGCTGCGACATTTAAAGTGACAGGGATTCTGAGTGATTTGTCCAATAACAACTAGTTGGTAGTAGATCCAAACTAGGGTGATGGCTAAGTCAGACAACCAACAGAAGTCCAATGGACAGCCATGAAGTTGCTTGAGACTATATAATACTCGACAATGAGGAACTTGGGAGACTGGCCGGGAGGAGAGAGAGAGAATGAGTTGCATGGACTAGCTAGCAGGCTTATGAGGAGTTTATGAGTGATAGAATGAGTTGCAGGGTGACTGAATCAGCATACGACTTCGAGTCTTGGCCAGTCGCTCTATAAGTGTGTGTGTTGGACATCCTGTGACTAGAAGAAATCTGAATATGTGTAGTGCGTGTAGGACACAGAGTGAACGATGTGTGTCTTGAAGTATGTGTATACACAGATAGACTGAGTGTGTGAAGACATGTGAGTAAGCGATTCCGACTATAGGTGAAGTGTTCTAGTTTTGGATGAACGCACAGATCAATTGAGTATACGTGAATAGATCGAATGTGGATGTATAGATCACCTGCCTGAAGGGATCTGAGTGTGGGGGAATGAACAGAACGACAGAGTACATAATACGATTTTGAAGGCGAGTTGTGAGAGTGTGTTGAGTGTGCAAATAAGGGGAGGGGAGTAAAGCGACAAGAATCTTGGGTGAAGTAGTTTGGAAGAGTTAACAAAAGCTAGTGCTTAAAACTTCCGCAGTAATTCTATATTAGGATTATTTAGTTCTGATGTATTTTGTTCTTTATGCAAATTCTATTGTGTATGTTGAATGTTGTTATTAAATTTGACACTGATTATTGGAGAGTGTTTGCTGAGTTATTTGCTGTGTATGGTCATGTCATGATGTGGATGCATGTTGTAACATTTCAGATAGTAACCCTCAGCAAAACCTGGCACAGTGGCAATGTTTTTAATACTCTCTACATTTTTTGTCTTCTTTCTGGGAGATGGTATCTGTCTTTGATTTCCATTAACTTGATGGAGTACAGATTTTTATTTAATTCTGCTTTTTGGCTGCCAGTTTTCCACAAGGCGTCTGTTGAGATGATCCAGTTTCATTCTGCTACTTTGCTCAACACTGAACATGGGAGCCCAATTCTCACTACTCAGAGATCAGGGGAGTTTTTAACTAGATGATTCACTTATAAAGATCCCGTCCTCCACCGTGATTCGAAACTGCGACCTCCGGCACTCGAGGCGGACACCTTACCTCGAGACAATATCATATATAGGAATTTGCAAATTCTCATAATAAAACAAAATGGAAAACATTTTTAAAAACTTACTGCGGAAAGTTTGTGAAACACAGGTTCATCCGTGTTCTTTAGCCACAACATCAAATCAGCATAGATGACAAGTTCTTTGTGGATTGAACTGTGCTGTGGCATCCGGATTTCCCCTGCATAGCGACTCAAGGTTTCACCGATCTCATTACCCTGAAATACAAATAATCAATAGTAACTAAAAAACTTTCAAACAGAGTTTTAAATAATAATAATAATTACAGACTCGGGACACAACCAAAGATCTCAATTTATCTATAAAAGCATACATTGATGTATCCACCAATATGCTTTACAGTTTTATATTAAATGATATTTATTTTGTAAGTAAGGTCAGAATCAAGTATTGATCAGTTATAAAAGTAGAAGTCAGTCCCATTGCAACAATTGCCTTTAGGGATGAAGATAACTCATCATGCACTAAGCAGCAGCCTATGTGCCTATGTGAGGTTGGGTGGCCATTTCCCTTCCTACTACTTTCACCTTCCCTAACTCATACGTTACGTACGCATTTACAGTTGCTTTGACTGGAGGAGTGTTCGTACCAGGCACGAACCACGTCCCGTATTCCAATCTGTCTGTCTCTGATTTTGAGCCCTGGCATGCTATAATTCCAGTCTTGCAAGCCAGCTCACTGTCGACTAGGCTACATGGTACACTTATACATGGCCACAAATAACAAACTCATGCTAGAAGGAGAGCTATTGGAATAAATGGATACCGTTACCTATTTGGGCAGCACAATTGACTCATCAGGAGGTTCAGAAGCTGATGAAAGGGCCAAAATTGGAAAGGCAAAAATGACATTTCTGACACTAAGCAACAAAATTGATACCAAAGTTTGAATATTTACCTCCAGTGTCAAGTCGGTGCTGCTGTCTGCAGCGAAAACATGGAGAACGACCAAGACCATACAACAAAGACTCCAGTGCTTCATGAACAGATGCCTATGAAGGATAATGGGCATAAAGTGGCAGGATATGGTGAGAAATTAAGACCTTTGAGAAAGGAGCCAGCAACAGCCACAGGAACAACAAATTAAGCGAAGAAAATGGGGCTGGATAGGACATATAGCCAGACAGGCTCTTACATGGAATCGTCAAGGATTTAATTGTTACACCTGGACCATGTAAGCTGGCGAGATGTTGCCAATGAGGGATCAAGGTGCTGAGCAGTGCATGAGCTGTAGTGGTCAGCAACTTATAGCTGACTGCTAGTGTCAAGGCTAGCAAACCAGAGCTGCCAAGACTCTTCTACTCCTTTATGCGGTGATCGTGGATAATGGGCTGCAATCGGGCAGAAAGGCAAAGAAGAAGGGGTTGAAGAGGGTAGGCTAACCCAGTACTCAAAAATGACTACTGAAGTCGGATGTGTCGGACCGAAAGGTGCAAATGTCGCAGTCAAGCTGTAAACTACGACACAATGCATTTCGTTCTCTAATCAACATCATGCTACTTGCAAAGCTCTTTTCAGGACTTGGTAGCGGGAGATTGAGAACGAACAAAAAAGAGGGAGGAGGAGGAAGAGTTACCAATTGCCTAAGTACCAAGTGGAGTGACAGGCTTTAATTGATTGATTGACAGATGACAAACGAATGAAGAGATTTTCATTGGGGCACAGACTATCTTAACTGAGCTAGCTCTCCTGAAATTTCTTTAGTTGCTGGTTACAGTGAACTGGTCTTCACGTGTAGACGTAAAAATGTTTTTTAAATGCGTTGAATGAGAAGATGAAGAAAGAAAGCCAGAAAGAAGCGAGTGATATAATTGACCCATACTTGTTTAAGCTATTTTTTAGATAAGTAAATAGTTTATGGATGGAGCAATCAAGGAAGAAGAGGAAGAGTGGAATGTAAAGATAAGGAAATAACAAATATAAAGATAAGGAAATAACAAATATAAAGATAAGGAAATAACAAATATAAAGATAAGGAAATAACAAATATAAAGATAAGCAAATAACAAATATAAAGATAAGGAAATAACAAATATAAAGATAAGGAAATAACAAATATAAAGATAAGGAAATAACAAATATAAAGATAAGCAAATAACAAATATAAAGATAAGGAAATAACAAATATAAAGATAAGGAAATAACAAATATAAAGATAAGGAAATAACAAATATAAAGATAAGCAAATAACAAATATAAAGATAAGCAAATAAATATAAAGATAAGGAAATAACAAATATAAAGATAAGGAAATAACAAATATAAAGATAAGGAAATAACAAATATAAAGATAAGGAAATAACAAATATAAAGATAAGGAAATAACAAATATAAAGATAAGCAAATAACAAATATAAAGATAAGGAAATAACAAATATAAAGATAAGGAAATAACAAATATAAAGATAAGGAAATAACAAATATAAAGATAAGCAAATAACAAATATAAAGATAAGCATATATACAAGAATACATCATCACCATCATCAAGTGCCCTGCAGGTTCGAGTTGGTGGACCTCCATTTCCTCTTCCTCCATTTCCTCTTATCGCGTGTGTCGGCTATCAGTTCTGCCGGTGATCGCCTCTCATGTCATGCCCTCAAGCTGTACAATATTTTCTCTCTATGCCTCCCTCTGTCTCTCTTCCTCCATTTCCTCTTATCGCGTGTGTCGGCTATCAGTTCTGCCGGTGATCGCCTCTCATGTCATGCCCTCAAGCTGTCCAATATTTTCTCTCTATAACTCCCTCTTCCTCCATTTCCTATTATCGCGTGTGTCGACTATCAGTTCTGCCGCTGATCGCCTCTCATGTCATGCCCTCAAGCTGTCCAATATTTTCCCTCTGTGCCTCCCTCTGTCCGTTGTTACTGTGTGTTTCAACCCGTCTCTATCATGGCATGTCAAAATAAAGGAAGACTACATTGTCCAGATTTTTGCCATAAGTTTTCGTTGTGCCTGTGCTTCATCAAGAACCACGTTATTGGATTTCTTTGCAAACCATGGAACTTTCAACAATCTTCTGTAAAACCACATTTCTGTTGCCTACAATGATCCATGTATGTGCCTGCTGATTGTCTCCATGACTTGCTGTCGTATGTCAGTACTGGTTCCATGTAGCAGCCAAAAACCGTCTTCCTTAAATCCAGTTTTTTTGTTATTTTAGTGTGTGTGTGCATTTGCCTTATTTCTTTATTCCCCCAAGGGAGTGTGCATTGCACTGTGTTTTCATTAAGCCCCTGTTGGCCCAGTGCATTCGACTTCGACATACATTTTATGTAAGAGTCCTCCTGCATTTTTTAAGGGTTTGCTTCCCTGGGGTAACAGCCAGCGCTGTGATTGGGGAACAAACCCAGCATTTTCAGATTGTGAGCTGTCCCCCATCTTAATTGCAATGATAGGCTTTTGTAGCACAAGATTTCCCTCATACCCTGGGGGGGGGGGGGGTGGGCTGATGTTGTCTTGGCCATTCTGTTCTGTATTTCATAAGTGTATTTATAAGTTCTGTATTTCATAAGTGTATTTATAAGTTCTGTATTTCATAAGTGTATTTATAAGTTCTGTATTTCATAAGTGTATTTATAAGTTCTGTATTTCATAAGTGTATTTATAAGTTCTGTATTTCATAAGTGTATTTATAAGTTCTGTATTTCATAAGTGTATTTATAAGTTCTGTATTTCATAAGTGTATTTATAAGTTCTGTATTTCATAAGTGTATTTATAAGTTCTGTATTTCATAAGTGTGTTTATAAGTTCTGTATTTCATAAGTGTATTTATAAGTTCTGTATTTCATAAGTGTATTTATAAGTTCTGTATTTCGTAATAGTATTTATAAGTACTGTATTTCATAAGTGTATTTATAAGTTCTGTATTTCATAAGTGTATTTATAAGTTCTGTATTTCATAAGTGTGTTTATAAGTTCTGTATTTCATAAGTGTATTTATAAGTTCTGTATTTCATAAGTGTATTTATAAGTTCTGTATTTCATAAGTGTATTTATAAGTTCTGTATTTCCTAAGTGTATTTATAAGTTCTGTATTTCGTAATAGTATTTATAAGTACTGTATTTCATAAGTGTGTTTATAAGTTCTGTATTTCGTAATAGTATTTATAAGTTCTGTATTTCATAAGTGTATTTATAAGTTCTGTATTTCATAAGTGTGTTTATAAGTTCTGTATTTCATAAGTGTATTTATAAGTTCTGTATTTCATAAGTGTGTTTATAAGTTCTGTATTTCGTAATAGTATTTATAAGTTCTGTATTTCATAAGTGTATTTATAAGTTCTGTATTTCATAAGTGTGTTTATAAGTTCTGTATTTCGTAATAGTATTTATAAGTACTGTATTTCATAAGTGTATTTATAAGTTCTGTATTTCATAAGTGTATTTATAAGTTCTGTATTTCATAAGTATATTTATAAGTTCTGTATTTCATAAGTGTATTTATAAGTTCTGTATTTCATAAGTGTATTTATAAGTTCTGTATTTCATAAGTGTATTTATAAGTTCTGTATTTCATAAGTGTATTTATAAGTTCTGTATTTCATAAGTGTATTTATAAGTTCTGTATTTCATCTCCCATTAGAACTGATGTGGGTGCCCAAGTATTGAAATGAGTGTACAAGAATACATGCACAAATAAATTCACACAAGAATCAGCATTCATATTTCCTTGAATTAATTACAAAAATATCAGATGCTCTCATATAAAAAGGAAGACAAAAATATTGAATTCCAAACTATTTTTGTGCTTGTAGTAAAAATGGTAGCTGTAAGAGACGCTGTGCAACATTTCCTTTTTGACTGAATACTGTGGATGATTATATATGATTACGTACATGCGCAGTGTGATGCAAGAGAAAACTATTTTAAAATCAGAAACAAATCATCCGTCACGCATCCCATCTGTCTATTTTGATTCCTATCACTTTAATGCAGTTCGCTTGGCAATTATATATATATATATATATATATATATATATTAAGTCGTCTGCTTCGTGATCAGGTGGTGTGGGTTTGACTCCGGACATCGCCATCTTTTTCGCGAGTGCTTGATATGGAGTCCCCTGCATTTCGTAGTCGCCCCCTAGTCGCCTTGTCCTTGACTTCCCACTGAGGAGGGACAGGCGGCTCGAGACGAGAGAGTGAGGATATATATATATATATATATAACACAATACTGTTAATGAGCTTGTGCTAAGTCAAGTGGACACTCACAATCATATCTCATATCTGTCCTAAACGTCAAACTGATAGACCCTTCTTATGATAATTCGTGGGGAGAATCATAAAAAAATGAACTAATTCAAACATTGATCTTCTCTGTATATTTATGTGTGAGTTAAATATGAAAAATAAATGTTGAATTCAAACAAAAATCCACAATGAAGAGGATACAATTCAGACAGATCCTTGGAATAACATACGATGATCACATTTCAAATGTCGACAAATGAAACTCAGTTAACATTTGTAAAATGGGACCATTTAGTGACTTAGTTAACATTTGTAAAATGGGACTATATAATGACTAAGTTAAAAATGGGACTATATAGTGACTTAGTTAACATTTGTAAAATGGAACTATATAGTGACTTAGTTAACATTTGTAAAATGGGACTATATAATGACTTAGTTAACATTTGTAAAATGGAACTATGTAATGACTTAGTTAAAATTTGTAAAATGGAACTATATAATGACTTAGTTAACATTTGTAAAATGGAACTATATACTGACTTAGTTAACATTTGTAAAATGGAACTATATAATGACTTAGTTAACATTTGTAAAATGGGACCATTTAGTGACTTAGTTAACATTTGTAAAATGGGACCATTTAGTGACTTAGTTAACATTTGTAAAATGGAACTATATAGTGACTTAGTTAACATTTGTAAAATGGAACTATATAATGACTTAGTTAACATTTGTAAAATGGAACTATATACTGACTTAGTTAACATTTGTAAAATGGAACTATATAATGACTTAGTTAACATTTGTAAAATGGGACCATTTAGTGACTTAGTTAACATTTGTAAAATGGGACCATTTAGTGACTTAGTTAACATTTGTAAAATGGAACTATATAGTGACTTAGTTAATATTTGTAAAATGAGACCTATAATGATGTTTGTATAATGTGACAGTATAATGACTTATTGATGTTTGTAAAATGTGACAGTATAATGTCTTATTGATGTTTGTAAAATGTGACAGTAAAATGACTTAATAATGTTTGTAAAATGTGACAGTATAATGACTTATTAATGTTTGTAAAATTAGATCATGTAATGACTTACAGATGATAACAAAATGGGACCATACAATGACATAGTCATAATGGTAAAAACAAGCAAACTCTCAATGGTATGTTCATAGCAAGATCAAATGACCTTCCAAATATTTTACTCAAGGGAATAGTCCTTGCAACTGAAAAGAAAAGAAGACCTAAGATTTACTGGAAAGATAAATATTCACAAATGAATGGGGGAAATCCTTGAAGCAGACAGAAACAATGTTGGCAGACAGACAGAAGTGGATAAAGACAATATATGAGGACGATTTAAAAGTTTTACCTCCAGCACCATAGCTATGACAACAGTGCCCAGAGCCATGTGACTCCTATGTGAAAATAATCTCTAATGAAGTGACTATAGTGGCATGTAGTGGTATGCACATGGGGTGTGGTACATGTGCACAGCAGACAGTAAAATGGCAGTCTACATGGAAATACGATTGTAGCAAGTTGCTGTGAAATGAATTCCTAACTGCGGAAGGTTGTGTGTCCATTGACGTGCATCGAAGATTGACTGTGGTATATGGTGACGTCTGTGTGGATGTCAGTACTGTCAGGAGGTAGGCACGGACTGTAAAGGGTGACAATCCAGAGACAACAAACCTGCATGACAAGGCTCTCAGTGGCCGACCGATCACAGCTGTGCATGCACAGCACCAAGCTCTAGTGGGCTAACTGATTCGTGCCAATCGCCGCGTCAAGCAGAAAGATATCATCGCAGCGCTTATGATTTCGATTGAGCAAGTCCATCACATTATTCATGCCCTGCTTGGGTATAGAAAAGTGTGTGCGAGATAGGTCCTTCGCATGCTGACACCGGATATGAAACAGCACTGACAGCAGGTGTGTCAGGAACTTCTGACGCAATATGAACAGGAAGGAGATGCCTATATCAGCCGAATTGTCACTGGCAATGAGTTATGGGCACATCATTATGACCCAGAAAACAAGAGCCAGTCTATAGAGTTCGCTTCAGCATACTGGGTTACAGGAGAAGACATCTGATTTTTTCCTTGACGGGATGCTACAGCTTGTCCGACGTTTGCGTTTATGCGTGGATCGGGATGGTGACTACGTGGAAAAATTAATGACGCATTACCTAAACCACATTCCAAGCTTTAAGAAAATGTATAGCTCATGTGTAACTTTCTTGCACATTAATGAAATTATTTCCTCAAAGGCAGTATTTTCTTCTTCTTCTTCTGCGTTCTTTCTCAATCTTCCGATACCAAGCCCAAGCAAGTAGCAGGATGTAGTCCAGAGAGTGGAATGCGTTGTGTCGCTAGTTTACAGCTTGACTGCGATATTTGCACTTTTCGGTCCGACATATCCGTCTTCAGCAGCAAAGACAGTATATTTTATTGGAAGTAATTAACATGGTCAAGGATGTGGAGAAAGATATCTTATTGTGAATATTAATGACAAGAGGCACTTTCATTGCATTGGGAAACTTATGAAAGTCCATTACGAAAAACTTAATATGAAACTCAAAATTCACGTGGAGCGCATCCAGTGTTTGAACAGCGATCAGTCTTGTGTGGCAGAGTGAAAATGAGGGCTTGGCACAAGCCGCGCCTCCCAGAAAATGAGCAAGATCACATTTTGTGTTATGCTTCTGTGATTATCAAAATTATCAAAATGCACATAACCAAATGTAAATAGTTTTAAAAAAATGATAACTTGAAATTTGTAAACAGTTGCAAAACAGAAATGTGTGTTGTGTTACTTACAAATATGTGTTGACACTTCTATAAAAGTACAAATTAATTTCATTTAAGTATCAAGCACTTGAGTTCGTCCAACAGAATCAGAATCATTATACAATAATTCACAGGCACACATTGCATAATCACTCTCACACAAATTGTACAATCACACACACACACAATGTACAATCACTCACACACACACACACACAATGTACAATCACTCACAAACAGATTGTACAATCACACACACACACAATGTACAATCACTCACACACACACACACAATGTACAATCTCTCACACACAAATTGTACAATCAGTCACACACACATTGTACAATCAATCACACACACACATTGTACAATCAATCACACACACATTGTACAATCACTCACACACAAATTGTACAATCAGTCACACACACAATGTACAATCACTCTCAAACACACATTGTACAATCATTAACAGATACACAATCAATCAATCAATATCTCTCTCTCTCACTCACTCACTCTCATTCTCTCATACACACACACATGTACACACACCCAACCCGTTCCACCCACCCACCTTTTTGTCAGATACAGTGACTATTCCCTCTCCTTGTTGCCTTGTCTTTCCTAACAGCAAGTTAGTGGAACAAATTGACAGTATTAAAGGCTGAAATGTGTCCCTGTCACTACTACAGGGACAATCTGGTAGCTTTGCTGTAAAAAATGAGTGCCCTGAGTGATAGAACAATAAGTGGTCTCGAGGTAAGGTGTCCAGAAGACACAGGAGACCAGGAGTTTTTTCCTGTGAATCTTCTGGTAAAAATTACCCTGATCTCTAGGTAGTGAGATCACATTCCCGCGTTCAGTGTTGGGCACATTAACAATCTCTAGGCAGTTAGAAATCTAAAAGAGTAGACTTAACGGGCCGCTGCCCAGATAAAATTCAAAAGTTCTAGTTCAAAATCTATCCAAATTATTTGTACCTTCCCCCAGGCTTAGTAAGCTGCAGTAGGTTTAAAATACCTACTATGGTTAGCTTTCGGCTACCTGGCAATAGACATTAACAACATGCAAGACCTGGTCGACCAATAATGTGTAACAGTTCCAGCTGGAGCATGGGCATTAAGGGAAGGGGTGATGGGGCTGGCGACTCTGAGAACAAAGGTTACTTGAATGTGTTTATAGATGCTTTAGTATATTTCTGAATGGTTTTGTATACTTTATAGATACTTAATAATGTGGGTTTTCTTCCCATCCTGGACAGTGACCAGCCATGTACTGGCTTTGTTCTGTGCAACTAGCCCCCTTAATAATGTTGGGTGAATCTGTAAGTTTTCTTCTTATACCATTCTTACTGTTTCATGGCAGCCTGGCTAACAAGGTGAGGATTAACGTGATCCTCGTAGTAGTGAGCAACACGAAGATGAGACCAAACATAGCACAACAGCCTGGAGGACCCCGGTTATCCTTCATCAGCACGCTCGAGATGTGAGGGAAGCTACTGCAACCCACCACTTAACGCTCTTTTTAGGACACACAAAGAAGTAAATGTACTCATCGTGGGAATTCAAGAACAACAACAACAACAGCAGCAACAACAACAGCAAAAGCAACAACAACAATAACCTGGATTAATTAAATGAACAATGGAAGAGGAAGGAATGGTGACTGTAGTCTCATGGCTGCCAAAGACGGATGTGTCGGACCGAAAGGTGCAAATATCACAGTCAAGCTGTAAACTAGCAACACAACGCATTCCGTTCTTCGGACTACATCCTGCTGCTTGCAAAGTCCTGTGGTCAGGGCTTAGCAGCGGGAGATTGAGAATGAACGCAGAAGAAGAAGAAGAGGAAGAAGAAATAGTCTCATGGTTGTAACCCAAGAAGATTGCCCAATTAGCGGACTGTGACAATTGCAGTCCCATGTAGCTACAGAACTCAACATGAAAAATAAATTAAAGTGAACCACAACCCTTACCTGATGTATAAATAGGTTGTTCAGGTGATGGACCAGTCTCTTAGAAAAGTTGGCAGACAGCTTCCTGAATCTCTTTTGCTGCTCTTCCACTGCTCCAGTCCGTAATAAAGCTGGAAAATATGTGGTTTTGGCACTTATGATGATGTCTTATAAAGTAAAGTAAAGTAACCTATAGCATTACTGCCTTAGGGGTGTGAGGTGTTAGCGATCTCACATTTAAAAGGCTCGGCTATATGAGGGCAGTAGCCATCTCTTCTCCCTCGCCGCTTTTACGTCCCGGACTGTACTGGTACCCATTTAAGGCTGGGTCGACCAGGGAGCCATTGCAGTTTGAAAAAACACTACCGCCTCAACTGGGGAATAAACCCAGGACCACTCAGATGCGAAGCCACCGTGCTAACCACCGCAATATCAGTGTAATATTATTTCATGGTAACTCAACACCTTTAACATGAGGTGCCTACAGGGAATTTGGTGGCAAGAGAGAGTGCCACATAATGTGGTCTTACAGTAAGCAAAAACTCACAGCATGTACTCGCTGTTGAGTCAACGACGTCTTCGATGATTGGGACATGTTTACTGCATGGACAATGAGAGGCTGCCAAAGGATATCCTCTATGGATAGCTGGCCATTGGAGCTAGAACAATCGGCCGTCCTACATTGAGATTCAAGGACGTATGCAAACGGGACATGAAATCCTGCGACATCCCATCCAGGGGCTGAGACAAAAATTGATCAGGATTGAGCTGTTGAGATCGATAAACACCCCAACAGGCCAGTTTGCTCAGCATGGTTGAACGATCTGTGTCACTCGCGGATCGGCCTTTACAGCAATAGCAGACAGTGTCGAAATACAGGACACAGAGCTGGACAAAACTCACAGGGCAACACGAACATGGTCTAAGAGACTGAGATGCCAATGATGATTTCACAGTAAAGTTAAATCCCATGGCAACAGTTGCCATCGCGGATGAAGATAACTCTTCATGTACTAAGCTGCAGCCTATGTGAGGTGACATCCGCTACTGCCCTCCCTGATCCCAACTCTCCCTTTCGACTTCATTCCCTACAACAAACTGTTTTAGGCCTATCTTTAGTCCCTTCCTTCGTAGGCCCCATTAGTTTAAATGTTTTACACAGTCATGGAATACACTCTTTAGCTACTGCTTGCTGTCCTATCTGACTCAGATGTAAGTCTTTCCTGTCCAGCATTTTTCTTATGTCTACTTTCTCACCAATACATTATATACACATTTCCAAACACATCACCTATAAACTGATGCTGATACCTATTTTATTGCTGTTTAAATATTCTGTCCCATTAGCTCTGTCTAAGATACCCATCATGCTTAGCTTCCTGTACTTTCTCTCTTTAAGTGCATTCATTAAACTTCTGCAGTTATTCCTAATTCTCGCTGTACCATCTTTTTCTTTTAGGTTATTTGTCCCTACGATTAACACTGTATGTCTATGCATCCTGTCCTCTATCAACTTTATTTTCTCCTTTCTGTCTTTGATCTTAGCTCTTCCAATATCTATTTTTTTCAAACACATGATGCTGTTCAGTCAGATGTTTCCCGACCCCTCTCACTGTATCAATGAGTCTCCTACTACCAATACTGTACCCTCTCTTTGAATTGGGGATTAAACGAGGCGTGGTGAGATATGAACACTATACGGGGATACAAAGACGTCTTGTTAACCAGCACCGAACCCACACTGTCAGTCATCACGTAGTGGCGAAGATACTAAGGATGAGATCTGAGTGCTTATGGACTTGTTCCGCGTGCAATGAAGATGATCTAATGACCAACTAACCAACAAAACTGTGCAAAACTCTCTCCCCTGCGTTTTGAGGTTTTCTCTTCAGAACATCTCTTATGATTATTTCCTGACGCTAGTATCTTCTCCGAACTTATCTTAATTGGAGTTTTACTGTCCCCTCTAGCTACTTTTGCTTCATCGCTACCCTTTTGTTGATCTGTTTTCCTACCATTTGACTAGGTTCTTCCTCATTTATTTGTAAGTTGACCCTTTGTATTTCCCTCCTCCGATATATAAGGTTTGTACCTCTCTCCTTCTCTGCTCCCCATCTATAGCTTTTTCAGATCTGCCTCAATTTTCTTTTGCACCTCTTCTATTTTATTCAACCTCTATTTTATCTCCCCCTCACTTTTCCTAATTGTACACTTCATTTGCTCCCTCTGACCAAATTAGGCATTGTAGGTCTTTGTGTTTTGGGCAGTTCTGCAGATGTGTTCAGTAATCTGGACTCCTGTTCCATATGGGCAGTCGCTTGTGATCCTCTCTTCTAACATTCTCTATTCTTGTCCTTCCTTTTAACTACTTTATGCCTGGTTTTAGCTTCCTTAGTGCTAGTCATGATTAAGCTATTCTCACTCTGACACACTCCCCAGCAAATAAGTTATGTTTAATACCAATATATATTTGATCTAGTTAACACAATAATATATAACTTGATCGTACTTTCATTAGCATTTACCCTAATACAATTCAACTAAATATTAGGCCTACAAATAGTTACTATTGCTCACTATTTCCTGTTATTTAATTGCTGTCAATTACACCAACATCGATGTCATTTCTGCATATCATATCATAACAGAACATATTATTACATAACATACGATAAGAAATAACACTACAATAAAGATTCAAAACAACAAAATATGATATCACATTTTATCCATTTAAGCCAACAATAATGGGCAAGATTAAAGTAATCGCTGGCATCGCATCACCAGAAATTAGGAGATGTGCTGCGTCAGAAGTCGAAAAGAGAAAGCAGTCCTGTGATCAGAGACACCCCCTTTTTTGATATAATCCAGACGAGGGATGACAGAAGTCAAAGACAATTTTTCTTCAAACTGCACAGTTTACAAACCAGAAAGCTGAGCAACACTGCACCAAATAATGGCGTCAAAGATATAGTAAGGAATGGATGGGGATCATAGAAGAACGTGCAACAGGGCATAATATGCCATACTTTGGCTCGAACTCCTGTCCCAGTGCTTCAAAATAAGCAGTCCAGTGGATACCAGCCCACTGCAACATTCCAGGCAACGAAAAGGCAGACAGACTCGCCAGAGAGGGAGGAATGCTGCAGCAGAGTGATACAGAAATCACATACAATGAGACAAAAGCATTCATCAGGGCAACGTACAGTGCAAAATGGAACGAAGATCACCCTGGCCACATAGAAAACGATGCCTACCATCAACTCTCCAGGCGAGACCAGGTGATAATTCTCCGACTACGCACAGGTCACAACAGACTTAGATGTCATCTGTACAACAAGTTCAAGATTGGCACTACAGACCTTTGTGCCTGCGGCACAGCCCTCATGAAGGCAGAACATATTTTCCAGTCCTGTCCACTGTATATTGACAAAAGAAATAGCATTTGGCAACAGCCAGTATCCTTCCACGAGAAGCTGTATGGAAGCGTACAGAGCCTTGAGTCGACTGCTGCCTTTGTTAGAGTCATTGAAGTTGAGGTCTGAAAATTAGCGAGGAAGAAGAATATGCCATACCCTGTGTAGAAAACCCTCAACAGAGTATGAACGGGAGTGTCCGAGTGTAGAACATAAAAAAATGGGGATATGCGGATGATGATGTCTGCAAATGCAAAGCCGTCCAAGACCCCGAACAACTGCATAACTGCCCAACAATGCAAGAACCATGTACTTTGGCAGATCTCATGGCAGGAAAGCCATCCAAGATCCTGAACAACTGCATAACTGCCCAACAATGCAATAACCATGTACTTTGGCAGATCTCATAGCAGCAAATAAAAGAGCTTCCAGGGCAGCTGATTTCTGGTCCAATACTTTGTGAGGTTGCCAGACACAAAATGTAATAAGTATATATTTTAAAAATGAAACAAACAAAAATGTATATCAGAAACAAGACATACACAGATGAATATCTGCATTCATGCAGCGATGTAGGGCTTGTGCTGCGGCCGTGCACTCTTGGATTCCAGCAGAGGTTGTAAGGTCACCATCCATCAAAGCCTGGATATGTTTCATGTCAAGGTCAAGATGATTCTGTATTACAGGAAAAAAATATTGCATTTCATGGAATAGCATTTCCAAGAAAATAAAACATTATTAAAAGGGGAAATGATTGGCGAAATCATGATTGTTTAGTAGAGGAGTTCTGATTTAATGACAGCTGGATTGCAAAAGGTTATGCTAAGCTATATTTTACAGAAATTGCATTACTGTGGTCCAGGGATACCCATAGGTGCAAAATTTCTTTGAGAATAGAGTTGTAGTATATAGGCACTGACGGTTACTGTAGTTTACTGAATGTACTCAGACACTCCCTCCTCCTTGTTTGCTCTGCCCAAATTTGACTTGAGATTTTTGTACATTGTGTCATCATCTAATAGGTAGTCTTTGAGTGATAATCTATCTTTCTTCTCTCACATTCTTGGTGGTCTGTCTCATAATCCTCTCATGGCCATACAGTTTATCCCTCAAATAACCACATCTACCTCTCTTCTCTCATAAACTGGTCTGTCTCAGAATCCTCTCATGGCCATACAGTTTCTCCCTCAAATAACCACATCTACCTCTCTCATAAACTGGTCTGTCTCATCATCCTCTCATGGTCATACAGTTTCTCCCTCAAATAACCACATCTACCTCTCTCATAAACTGCTCTGTCTCATCATCCTCTCATGGTCATACAGTTTATCCCTCAAATAACCACATCTACCTCTCTCATAAACTGGTCTGTCTCAGAATCCTCTCATGGTCATACAGTTTATCCCTCAAATAACCACATCTACCTCTCTCATAAACTGGTCTGTCTCAGAATCCTCTCATGGTCATACAGTTTCTCCCTCAAATAACCACATCTACCTCTCTTAACTTAACTTAACTTAACGTCTTTATACTGGTTTAGAAGACCCTGCAGAGTCTGTATACTTCTCTCATAAACTGGTCTGTCTCATAATCCTCTCATGGTCATACAGTTTATATCTCAAATAACCACATCTACCTCTCTCATAAACTGGTCTGTCTCATAAACCTCTCATGGTCATACAGTTTATCCCTCAAATAACCACATCTACCTCTCTTTTCTCATAAACTGGTCTGTCTCATAATCCTCTCATGGTCATACAGTTTCTCCCTCAAATAACCACATCTACCACTCTTCTCTCATAAACTGGTCTGTCTCATAATCCTCTCATGGTCATACAGTTTATATCTCAAATAACCACATCTACCTCTCTCATAAACTGGTCTGTCTCATAAACCTCTCATGGTCATACAGTTTATCCCTCAAATAACCACATCTACCTCTCTCATAAACTGGTCTGTCTCATAATCCTCTTATGGTCATACAGTTTCTCCCTCAAATAACCACATCTACCTCTCTTCTCTCATAAACTGGTCTGTCTCATAATCCTCTCATGGTCATACAGTTTCTCCCTCAAATAACCACATCTACCTCTCTCATAAACTGGAATCTTCTCATGCCATACATTTTATTGCTCAGATGGGTTGTGGAGGAAAAGAAAAATTGATGATGAAGCTGATAATATAATGATGCAGTAAACAGCTTAGAATCAATGGCCCACTGTCTCAAACTGACCACAAGATTCTGTAGCTCTTCCAGTAATCTCTGGTGGTTTCTGTTACGTAAGGACATCAGGGTATCTTTGTCTCTCATCACTTCCATCTGCTCTTTGACATTCTGAGGATATACACAAACAGGACTTCCTGAGAGAGATGGTGATAGGGGGTAGATGAAGGTAATGAGAAGGAGATGGAAGAACATAAAAGACTAAAAAAAGCATTCGGAGTGTGAGACAGGGTAGAAGAAGAATATGTGAAGAGAAGTAGGGAGGAAAAATAAAGAGAGGCGAAAACAAAGAGCGGAAACAGATGAAAGAGAGGAGAAATAACAAAGAGAAGAAGAAATGAGAGTGAGACAGATTAGGAGAATATGCAAGGAGAAGATGGAGGAGAAACAATTGAGAGAAGAAAGAACAAAGAGAGGAGAAAGAACAAAGAGAAGTGAAGCAATGAGAGTGTGAGACAGATTAGAAGAAGAATATATGAGGAGAAGGTTGAGGAAAAACAAAGAGAGGAGATAGAACAAAGAGAGAAGAAAATTAATATCAGTCAATGACAATGTGAGGTAGAAAAGAAGGAGAATATGTGAGAAGAATGAGGAAAAACAAATTGAAGAGATAGAACACAAAGAGTAGAAAGATAATGTGAGAAGCAATAAGAGTGTAAGAGATTAAAAGAAGAATATGTGAGAATAAGATGGAGAGAAAACAAAGAAAGATAATGAGAGTTTGAGACAAATTGAAAAAGAATACGTGAGAAGAAGATGGAGTAAAGAAAAAAGAGAAGAGAATGAACAAAGAGAGGAGAAATATAATAAGAGAAGCAATGGCAGTGTGAAAATGAGTAAAAGGAGAGTACGTGAAAAGGAGATGGAAGAAAAACAAAAGAGAGGAGAAAGATAATGTGAGAAGTTATGAGAAACTGAGACAGAGTACAAAGACAATCTGTAAGAATAAGTAGATTTATGAGATAGATTAGAAAATAAAGTGAGAAGATGGAATACCAAGAGAATAAAGAAGGAAAAGAAAGAGAAGTAAGAATATGAGATGGATTAGAAGATAAGGAGATGAACATAACAAAGAAAAGGAAAGGAGATGAGGAGTTGATAATTGGTTAGATGAAGAAAACGGGGCAGAAGATGTAGCAGGGAATAAGTCGACAGCAGCTATGAGTCGCTGTCTGCTTGTGTCAGGGTCAGCGAACCATAGCTAATTAATACCCTATTCTGCCTCCAAGTAGTGGCTCTGGAAACAGGCTGCACTAATGTAGTCCTCAGACACCATCATGTGCAATTGTGAAGCACCCAAGCAAACACCAGAACATATCCTGCAGGACTGCCCTACTTATACAGACCAAAGAGAGGCAGCCTGGTCCAGGGCAGCGACCATGCTCAAAAAGCTTCTTTGTGAACCTCACCAGGCTAGAAGCATAGCATCAGTTGATCAAAGAAGAAGAAGAAGTAATCTGGCTAAGAGAATATGAATTACAGACAGAAGGCAAACGATCCATAAAATGCTGTGCTGAAACTGGCTTTGCCATGCAGAAACGTGCAGATATCGCAGCCTCATTGTAAACTACAACACAATGTCCTTGACAAGATGAACACTGAAGAAGATGATAAAGAATAAAATAGGGAGAAAGAACAGAAGAAGGCAAAATTCTATAGCAACTGCTGGAGATCAACAGAATTCATACACAGAACACACAATGACAGTATCTGGCGTACATCATCTGCTTAGTTGCATATAAGGGGGGTGTCAAATGAAAACCTTAAAATTGGGATAGAAATTAGAAAAACAATGCGTGTATTGTGACTTGTTAATATGGTTACTAAGGATATCAAGAGTATCCTGTACGTGCCATCATGTTGCAGACGAACAACATGACATCATTTATTGCAGTTAAATAATGGCCGCTCCACTATTGATTTGCACCAAAGAGGAGCAGCGTTGTGTTATACGTTTTTTGAGCAGCGAAAGTGTGAATCTTATAAAAATTCATCGGCAAATGGAGGTCCATTACGGTGATGCATGCCTTTCACTCCAGCAAGTGTATGAGTAGAGTAGGAAGTTAAATAAAAAGCCGCGTGAGTCCTGTGACAGACTGTTCACCACTGGGTCAGTAGCGACCCAGGGTCGATTGCAGTTATTGACTGCCTTGTAAATAAAAATCGCAGATTGACTGTGAATAAAATTGCCGCACATCTGGACATCAGTCAAGGCTCAACATACCACATCATCCATGATGTGCTACAGTACCAGAAAATGTTTGCAAAGGTGGGTGCCACGGCAGCTTCCTCCAGAATTAAAACAACGATGTGTTGATGCCTGTCAGGAACTTTTGTGGACCTTTGAACCAGAATGTGATGGTTTCCTAAAAAGAATTGTTACTGGAGAGGAAACCTGGGTTAACTACCACAAGTCTGAAATGAAGAGAGCAAGCAGGGAATAGTGCCATCCCTCCTCACCAAAACTAAAGAAGTTTCGCACGCAGCAATCTGCAGAAAAGGTTATGCTGACTCTGTTTTGGGATTAACGAAGCATTACTTCAAAGCACTTACATGCCCAGGGGGAACGCTGTCACTAGTGCTACGTATACAGATCTTCTCAAGAATCATCTTCTACCCGCAATGAAATCCAAACAATATGGACTTCTGAGTACGTTTGCAACATGACAATGCTCGACCCATTACTGCCCATGTAATGGCTGCAATCATAGAGGGCCTTCACTTTTAGTGTCTACCACATCCGCTGTACTCACCAAACCTTCCCCCAAGTGATTTCTGTGTCTTTAGACAACTAAAAGAGGAATTGGGAGGAAAGACTTTCAGGTCCAATGAAGAGGTTCAGTAAGTGGTGCATGAGTGCTTGGTTACACACGCAACCAAGAGAATTTTTGTTTACAGGAATCCATGCACTAAAGTAGCCCAATTAGCGCTGGGGTACTTGTAACGAACGCAATGGTGATTATGTAAAAAAATAATGCAGTTGTGTTTCCCATTTTCAGAATAAACTGAGCAGCACGCAGATGAAGCCAAGCATAGCACAACAGCTTGGAGGACTCCAATCCACCTTCATCAGCACGCTCAGGATGTGAGGAAAGCTACTGCAACCCTCAACTTAATGCTCTTTTCAGGGTGCACAAAAGAATAAACCTACTCATTGTGGGCATTCGCAACAACAACAACAGCAACATCATACTGTATAAATCTCTCTAGTCTGCGCAGACACCCACTTATGAAAGTCAACTACACAATATACTCACTGCCAATATTTTATCATAAGAATCCAGCTTGTCCTCTATCTGTTCGGCCTCCTTGATGCCATTATCGAGCAGCCTCATCAGGTTCAAAACTTGGTCCTCTGATCCCATTATTGAATGGATGTTGGCCTTGAACATCACATAAAAGATGGTACAACTAAATGAACATATTAACCACAGTATTGAAAAAACATTGAAATACATTTTGGTTTTTGTTTTTTCTTCCCTTGGTGAGTGTGCACAGAAAACTGAGGTAAACTAAAATCTTTCACTGGATCGGAATATATTTTGGCAAATTTAACCAAACTGTCTTGGTGCTTACCAGAGTGGTAGAGAATAGAACCACTGTCATTTTCTTCATCTTTAACGTTCCTCATAAAAAGTTTATCGCGACAATGTGTTGTAGTTTACGGCACGGATGCGTCTTTTCGGACAAACACATTTGGTGTTAGCTGACATTTTTTAGCACCGGGCTTTGCTTTTGCACTACGATCCCTAATCTTTTAGCCAAACTACACTTGAAAAAAAAGTCTTCTCCGGATCGGCTGGAGGCACAGAAGAGGCTGTCCCCGAATAGTATAGTCCCAACAAATAGCAGGCTCCTCCTCTGCTCTGGATGAGACCTGGAGCCGTGCCGCAGCAATGGGTCATAGATGTGGCCGACCGATGCAACAGGCCCCAGATGCTTGAGCGAACATTATTATTATTATTAAACTACACTACTGAAGCCTGTTTCCAGGGCCACTGCTTGAAGGTAGAATAGGGTCTTGTTCAGCTCTGGTTCGCTGACGTTGATGAAAGCTACCAGCTATATGTTGCTGGCTGCTGTCAGCTCTTTCACTGTGTCGCATCTTCAGTCCCATTGTGTCAGCAATGCAGATTCCTTGGAGATTTCTCTTGACCATGTCATTTTTCCTCGTGACAGAGGACCTGATTCTGTCTTGGATGGTTGAGCTGAATTTGTCTTCTTAGCTGACTTGTCTATATTTCTTTTGTGGCTTAGGTATCCTGGCCCATGCACAACATGCCTTAGTCGTATGTTACAACATGCGCCAGGTTGGCAATGTTACTAATCTTTCTATCCAGCACTAACAACATTCAGGTGACTGTTATGTTATGCAGAATCAACATCCTTGCAGATCATTAGAAATTCAACTTATCTCTCATCACATGGGAATTTTTTTTACTTTATAAAAATCAATAATCTTGATCAAAAATTTATAAAGCAGATCAGTATGTGTGAATTATTGGAATTTTCAGTTCTTCCTAGATCTTAGATCCTTGGTCAATTGACTTATAATGTGATCAGTAACAATTGCACCTGATGGTAGGCTGTGTGAAGCTGACTTAATGTTTTCTTCTACATAAAGAAAAGAAAATGGGGAGAACGACTAACATCTGGTCAAGCACAACATACTGATCAGACATGTTAGTCAGGGTCAGGCAAAATATTCTGGTCAAGACCCTCACCTTGACTTACTCACAGTCCTCCCTGGAAACATGATATTTTCATGGTAGCCTGGCTAACAGGCTGAGGGAACGACGTAATCCCTGTAGTAGTGAGCGACAAAAATATAAAGCCAAGCATAGCACAACCATCTGGAGGACCTTGGTCCACCTTCATCAACATACTTGGGATGTGAGGAAAGCTACCACAACCGGCCACTTAACATCCTTTTCAGGACGCACAAAAGAGTAGACCTACTCATTGTAGGCATTCGAAACAACAACATAAAGAAAACAAGAAAGATGTGGACACAGCTGAAAATGATGGCCCAGGACAGTATCACTTGGCATGTGTTTGTTGAAGACCTGTGCTCCACAGGGGGCTGAAAGGTTATGATTGATAGCAAAGGCAAAGGCCGCCGTCCATCGTAGACGATGATAGCATAATTTATTTTGCTAGCGCTATTTTTAGTAAGGATTAACTGCGCTACTTTTTATCCTCACTCTCTCGTCTCGTGCCGCCCGACCCCAGTGGAAAGTCAAGGACAAGATGACTAGGGGGCGACTACAAGATGCAGGGGACTCTGCATCAAACACCCGTGATAAAGACGGAGGAGTCCGGAGTCGAACCCACACCACCAGATCACGAGGCCAACGTCTTAACCACTTCGCCACGGAATCCCCGATTGATTGATAACATAATAGCGATTAATGGATGGCTCAATAGGAAAAAAGAATGAATTTAACGCTAGTATTCTTCTTCTTCTGTGTTCGTTCTCAATCTCCTACTACCAAGCCCTGAATAGGGCTTTGCAAGTAGCGGGATGTAGTCCGGAGAACGGAATGCGTTGTGTCGCTAGTTTACAGCTTGACTGCGATATTTGCACCTTTCGGTCCAACACATCCGTCTTCGGCCAGGAATGCTAGTATTAAAAAACGTATCTTCTTTTTCTTCGTATGTTTTCAGACATCACCTTGAATTTATCTCAAGAAATCAGTGATTACCCTGCGGCTTTTTGTATCTCCATAGAGCTTGTCTAGGAATGGTATTGGATATGGCCGTAATTTCTTCCTGTGTTCCTCGTATGTTGGACTCCTTTGTAGCAGATACTCAGCAGGTCATTTTGTCAGTGCCACAGACACATTCATCTGTATTTCCTATTCTTAGTTTGTTGAACAGGTGGTGTCTCAGTCCGTTGTGGTCTGTGCGGAGTCTAAAGATTACTACCTGCTCACCTACTTTGAGCTGGTAATATGTGTCCTTTGGATGATGACCTGTGTATTCTGCTTCCAACTTGTTCCTGTATCTAAATTTGGTAAACCTCTTGGCCTCTTCCCACGTTATACCTATATCAGGTTGTAGTAGCTTTCCACCATCTAATGACGTCAGTCTCATCATTACCAAAAATATTGCAATGAGATGGAATCCACTTAACTTAACTTAACGTCTTTATACTGGTTTAGAAGACCCTGCAGAGTCTGTATACAACCAGTTACATTTACATCACCTTGCTCTAAAATCTATGCGCATCCAGTTTATTCTTAAACGCATTAACTGTCCCTGCCTCCACCACCTCCCCTGGCAATGCATTCCAAGCAGACACCACTCTCTGACTAAAAAAATATTTCCTAATATCTAACCTGGACCTCTCTTTAATCAGCTTGTAGCTATGCCCTCGTGTTATTGTAGGTGGCTGTATTTTAAAAAACTTGTTATAGTCTAATTTATCGATTCCTCTGATCATCTTATAAACCTGTATTAAGTCACCACGAATTCTTCTCTCTTCGAGACACTGTAGGCCCGTTTTTCTGAGTCGTTCCTCATAACTGTAATTCTGGAATCCAACTATCATCTTTGTCGCTCTTTTTTGTATTCTTTCTAGCATGTTTATGTCCCCTCTATGATAAGGACTCCACACCTGTACACAGTACTCCAATCTAGGTCTAACTAAAGCTTTATACAGTTTGACGATCACTTCCTTGCTCCTATGTTTAATATTTCTTTTTATCATACCTAACATTGCATTTGCCTTTTTCACTGCTACCTTAACTTGCTCACTCACCTTTCCTGTATGATCTATTATAACCCCTAGGTCCCTTTCCTTATCTATCTTTCTAATATTGTTTTCTCCCATTCTGTATTTATGTTCCATATTGGATCTACCCATGTGGTTGACTGTACATTTATCTACATTAAACTCCATTTGCCAGCTTACAGACCATTCTCGAATTTTATCTAGATCCGACATACTTTATATATCCACTTCCGCTTTAGATGAGACACTACTGCATAGTTTTGTGTCATCAGCAAATTTTGCAATCATGGATCTCATATCAATGTCCAAATCATTTATATATATCAAGAACAAAATTGGTCCCAAAACCGAGCCCTGTGGCACACCACTTTTCACTTCACTCCACTCAGAGTACTCCTTATTTATGCCCACCCTCTGCCTTCTTCCTGTATCCCAACTCTCTTGAACAGGCAATATACGGAAAGGGGGCGGTGGCGTTTAAGTAATGATTGAAAAGCTTCAGCGTAGAAAGATCTGTCAGTATGTCTGAACCGATGCAGGACATTCTGTTTCACTTTGTCTTCAGTGCTAAAATGCTGACCTCCCAGGAATTCTTTTAGGGGTCAAAACAAGTGCAAATCGCTTGGAGCGAGATACATTCTGTAAGGTGGATGTGGCAATACCTCCCAGCTGAGTTGCTGCAGGTGGCACATAATGTGATGAGCCGTATGAGTTCAAGCATTATCTTGCAGGAGCAGGATGCCTTTTGTGATGAGACCTAAACGTTTTTTTTTATAAACGGTTATGCATATCACTCAAAATATGCATGTAATGTTCACTGTTGATAATGGCACCACAGGATAGAAAACCAACATGAATGATGCCAAGTTTGCCCCAGAAAACACTCGCCATCATTTTACCTGCAGACGCAATTGTCCAAAATTTTTTGGGAGGTGGTGATTGCGTATGCTTCCACTGCTTGGATGCTCATTTCAATTCAGGAGTATAATGATGTGGCCAAGTTTTGTCACATGTAATGAAGCAATCCAAAAGTCATGTCCTTCCTTATCAAAACGTTCCTTCAATTTAGTGCAGGTGTGAACTCTTCTATAACGGTCAAAAGCGGAAAGTTGTCTTGGCACCCAACTTGCACTAACCTTAAGAAAATGCAAATGTTCATGAATAATAGTGTTCACTGTACCCAGAGGAAAAACTTTCCTCTAGTGCAATTCCAGAATAAGGTGTTCCACAATCTGGATATTCATAGGAATGACTGGTGGGTTCAGAGCCACCACGACTGGGATCATGACTCACGGATGTACGGCCTTCACTAAAACGTTTACACCATTCAAATGTCTTACTGCGGCTGAGTGTCTCATCACCGTATTGTGATTGCAGTCTTCTGTAAATTTCCGCTGGCTTCATGCCTTCTTTGACAAGAAACTTCATCCCAACACACTGTTCCATGCAAACACTAACAGTGCTGTCCGCCATTTTTATTTATCTGTCACATAACTGGCCCATGACAATAAGACACAAGTGTCCCTAACTAATGATAACATTTTCAGCAACCCATTAAGATAGAACTAGAATAAAAAGTCCTGGTTTGATTTGAATGCCCCTTGTAGTTTCATAATGTTTCATTTTCAATCTTATGTGTCAGCCTCGTCAATAATATTCTATAAAATACTCACACTATCAAGAACCGACAGCTTTTTCAAACAACCATTCTATAAAATACTCACACTATCAAGAACCGACAGCTTCTTCGAACAACTGTTCTATAAAATACTCACACTATCAAGAACCGACAGCTTCTTCGAACAACTGTTCTATAAAATACTTACACTATCAAGAACCGACAGCTTCTTCAAACAACTGTTCTATAAAATACTCACACTATCAAGAACCGACAGCTTCTTCGAACAACTGTTCTATAAAATACTCACACTATCAAGAACCGACAGCTTTTTCAAACAACCATTCTATAAAATACTCACACTATCAAGAACCGATAGCTTCTTCGAACAACTGTTCTATAAAATACTCACACCATCAAGAACCGACAGCTGCTTCGATAACTGTTCTGTAAAGACTTCAGCATTGCTGATAGCCACCTGACACTCGGACATCAGAAGTTCCAGATCGGATTCTTCTTTCGCAGACAAAGCCTGATAGTCTTCTCCTTCAATGGAGATGTCATCAACAGACTGAGACTTCTCCCGTAGAGTATTAGGGTCCTTGATATCTAGCAGACACAACATAAACAAATTATCGTTAATATTGTTTTGATAATGGAGGCAGTGCACAGTTTTAGCTATCTGGTCACAAGCGAAGGGTAATCAGGGTCAAGTGAAACATATTGATCAAGACCTTACCTCACGTTTGTGCTCTTGGAAGCAGACTCTGTAACAGTATTCTACAAGGTGGGGATTAACAATGAGATCCCCATAGTGATGAGCTTACTCAGGAGCCTTGAGAAGAGAAGACTAATGTCTGGTCAGACACCATGGGCAGTAGGGTCTTCTACCATACTTACTTAGTTGCTTCTCTTCTACAATGGGGTGTAGTGTCTTCTACAATGGGGTGTAGGGTATTTTTCCATGAGGTGTAGGGTCTTCTACCATGGGGTGTAGGGTCTTCTGCTATCGGGTGTTCTAACATGGGGTGTAGGGTATTTTTCCATGGGGTGTAGGGTCTTTTACCATGGGGTGTAGGGTCTTCTTCCATGGCGTGTAGGGTCTTCTTCCATGAGGTGTAGGGTCTTCTACCATGGAGTGTAGGGTCTTCTTCCATGAGGTGTAGGGTCTTCTACCATGGAGTGTAGGGTCTTCTTCCATGAGGTGTAGGGTCTTCTACCATGGAGTGTAGGGTCTTTTACCATGGGGTGTAGGGTCTTCTTCCATGGCGTGTAGGGTCTTCTTCCATGAGGTGTAGGGTCTTCTACCATGGAGTGTAGGGTCTTCTTCCATGAGGTGTAGGGTCTTCTACCATGGGGTGTAGGGTCTTGTACCATGGGATGTAGGGTCTTCTACCATGGGTTGTAGAGTCTTCCATGTTTAATTCTCTTTGATCCCCCCTTATACCATTCCTGGCAGGTTACAGTCTTACTATCTATCTTCCACTTTAGGATCAGTTAACACGCAACCGCCCTATATGCTAATGCTGTGACTAACAATGCCAGATTTACTTTCAGTTCCCTACTGTGAATATGCAAACTGGCAGCACTCTTGCAACGAAAATTAGATTTCGCTGTCCAAAACTAATGTTAAGGTGGTCCCTCTATACTGCTATGAGACAAGGCATGTGACTAAGGGTATCATATCCAGACTGGAAACTTTCACATAAAAATGTCTTCATGCATACTTTGTTTTTGGTGACCAGAGGTAATAACAAACACAGATTTGTGGCAAATCAGTGAATTCAATTGCCGTCTCCACAACGAAGGTTGGCTGCAATGCACCTCCAATATCTTTTGTCTCTTATCTTGATGGTACACTCTGCCAGACAGACATTAAAGGTAAAGGTTCCTTCCCTTGCTGTTTAATTTTTTTCCCCAACTCATACGAATGACATTAGAAGGCCAGTCCCATGGCAACAATTTCTGTCGGGGATGAAGACAACTTTTCATGGACTAAGCCACAGCCTATGTGAGGTAGGGTGGCCAGTTCCCTTCCTTGCTGTTTAATTTTTTTCCCCAACTCATACGAATGCCATTAGAAGGCCAGTCCCATGGCAACAATTACATGAAAAGAGATAAGTGGGAGACCAAAGAACACCTGGTGAAGAACAGTAGAAGATAATTTCAGTACAACTGGAGTCTCAAATGTCTAGCTCTAGAAGACGGCTCAGAATGGGAACTTATGGCAGATGGAGAGCATCTATTGCAGTGCTATTTTCCAAGGAAAGCCAAACTTCAAAATTTGACCAAAAACTGACTAAAGAGAACCAGCTTCTTACATAACTCAAAACACCTGTATCACCACCATGAAAACCTTCTCCCAAAGCAATGCACAGAAATGAAAATGGAATCTGACTTTCAAGAGCAAAAGTATTGTCATAAAAACATCTTAATAACCATGGCGATCCCAGGAATGAAATAAAAAAAAAGAAAATTGCCAGGCTATCAATCTAAAAATCCTAGCCCAGGAGATGATTGCCCAGGTCTGTCCAGCATACAGAGATCTACGATCCCAAACCTGGCCAAAGGGAGCCGAGGTGGCTCAGAGGCTGTGGGGCTCCCACTCGGACCTGGAGAGAACTGTGGACTTCGTCCTACTGACCTAACATGATCAAAAAGCCTGAATGTAGAAGAAGAAAAAGGATAATGAAGCTGTACATACCTTCCAGCAGCCTTTCTGGTATATTTTCAAACTCTGGCTTCTGCATGAGAAATCTGTGACTCAGCTGAAAATAGTTACATATCTTTTAGTGCTATTTTAACAAATGTAAATCCCAAAACTTATTAAATTCATGTACTGCGTATATCGAGGGTGCTTCAAATGAAGCATTTTTTCTTCTAAATTTATTAAGAAAAAGTAAAGTATCATTTAAAATATAAATGATTTAAGATATAAATAATTTATAGACAAATGCTTGGTAAAGGTTACCTTCAAGAATGCAAAAGACGGTGATGAAATTAATTACACTAGAAATACATCTTTTATTTCTTCCTCTTCAATGACATATATGACATTGGATTTTAGCACGCTATTTTTGGGCCGTGGCTTCCCTTCCCTCTTCGATCCCTAATCTCTAAGCCAGGCTGTATAGTTGCACAATCTAGTCTGCTTTCAGGGCCACCACTTGGAGACGGAATAAGGTCATGGTCAGTTGAGGGTCACTGACACTGATGTAAGCAGCCAGCTATGAGTTGCTGACTAATGTCAGCTCATTCACTGCTGCATCTTTGACCCAATCTTTTATTTCAATAAATCATTGGCTGAACTATTAATGAGTTTAGTAATTTCTCCTTAGGAGGTTGCATGGCCTTAGGGGTGAAACGTCGGTTTCCCAATCAAAATGCACTTGGTTCAAATCATGCTCGTGTCCAGTGTGGCAGACATGGGTTTTTTCGTTCCTCTGAGTACGAAAAGTAATGGCAACCTACCGTACTGCTCACTTGCCAAGAAACGTATAACAGCCAGAATAGGTCGACGGTTGTAAGACGCGACGTTCTGCAAAGGACATGCTATTTACTTAATTTCTCCTTACTCGTAGCATAAAAGGCCTATCTGGCACTACATTATATTATTAATCGTGTGTTTAAATTTTTCTCTTTATATTGTCAGTATTTCTGTCTTTATCTAAGTTTTTCCATCCATCTTTGAACATTATATGAAAACAACATCTGATGTTTTCTTCTTTTCCTCATTTTCTACGTGGTTACCTTGAATGTAATGAGGTCTGGGCTGGACAACCCTTTCGTTAAAGGAAAGTGAAGCGTCTGTTATAGCCTCTCCTTTCCAGGTGTAGAAGTCCCCGCTGGAGTCACTGTTCGGCTTGCCAGGCAGGAGTTTCCATGCCAATGGCTTCTCCTACATTATTGTGTCCCCAGCAGCACCTTCATGAGGGGCTCCGTGGTTCTTACAGAGGCGGAGTACCCAGCGGTATAACTGGACGTGCAGATTGGACTCATTATCCTTGGTTGGCAGCCAATCTAAGAGAAGGTAAACTCTGACTCTAAGCTCGGTAGACGAAGCTTGTTAGACTGTCCAGGCAGATCGCCTAGGAAAGGGCGAACTCTGATTTTAAATACATGTGCCAGGGAGTGCTGGCTAGTCCTGGGATGATGAGAGTATCATCGGATGTCTCGAGTAACTAGCATCTACTGGCAATGATTCCACTGCCTTGTGGAAACCTCGGGAGAGGGTCACGCTACAGGAGTAAGTCCAGACAGATCATCCAGCATGGTAGCAGCTAAGGCGGATAGTTTCAAAATTGCAAACTTATTCTAGCAGCTCCTGCAGCTGAGCTGGTGCCAAATTGTCATGTTTTGCACTCCTTTAGATTATGCCAGTGAGGCCGAGAGGGGGATCCTGCAGTTTGGGCAGCTCAGGGTCTCCATATTCCACGCCCAGGCTTGCGTCCTGGAGAGGCTACTCACAGGGCTTAACACGCATGGCCTACAGAGAGATGTCTGTGATGATGAGTGATTGACAGTCCATTCAATCTTGACCCATGATTGTGCAATTTAGGTTTGCATGATTTAACAATTATGAATAGGTCTTTACATGATCTTTACAGGTCCACCTTCATCAGCACGCTCAGGATGTGAGGAAAGCTACAACAAACTGCCACTAACTGTCCTTTTCAAGGTGCATAAAAAAATAAATCTACCCATCGTCGCCATTTCTTCAATAACAACAACTACGGGGATAACATTGATCCCCCACCCCATTAGCTAGACTGTCATAAAAACTGTCCATTTCCAGAGAGAACTATGTGGAAGTCAAATGGAGATCTTGGTCAGTATATTTTTCCTGACCCAGACTAACATGTCTGATCAGCATGTTTTGCCTGACCAGACGTTAGTCTTCTCTCCCCATATATAAATATATAAGTAAAGTAAAGTATCCCATAGCATTACTGCCGTAGGGGTGTGAGGTGTTATCGATCTCACATTTCAAAGGCTCGGCTATATGAGGGCAGTAGCCATCTCCTCTCCCTCGCCGCTTTTACTTCCCGGACTGAACTGGTACCCATTTAAGGCTGGGTCGACCTGGGAGCCATTGCGGTCTGAAAAAAACATTACCGCCTCAACTGGGGAATGAACCCAGGACCACTCAGATGCGAAGCCAGCGTGCTAACCACTGCGCTACGCGGCTCCCTATAAATATATTAGTTTCTGAAAAATGTTACAAGGTGTTGAAATCTGGGCAACCTTCCTCTGTTTGTATATTGAACAAAAGTTCCAGTTACCAAATATGAAGATTTGGTTCTTGTGCGTTAATTCACCCATTCTGAAATTTTATACCATTCAATGACCACACGGGTTTCCGTACAAAAATAATTATAAGTGTCCGCTACAGGAGGCCAACATTCTGTGATGTCCTGCAGAATATTGTCGAACGGGTCTAACTGACGGACTTTATTCCGATGTCGTCACAGAAACTCACACATGTAGGAATCTATCATGTGTGTGTGTGTTCCGTTTTGGTTAGGGTTAGGGTTAGGTGCTCTCTAACCATTTGCCAGAGCGAACAGGAATGTCCTGCTGACATGTGCGACATCGCTAACGATTTTGGCGAACTGTGAGAGACAAAGTCATAATATGATTTTCAACACAGTGTGACAGTGTGTATAATTCGTCTTTCCTACAAAAACTGCACACAATTTATTTTCTTGCGTGTCAAGTGTGACAACTGCAATAAATCCATCTTCCACGTACGATGTTAGATCTGAGAATGACATGGACATAGGTTTACCGCGCGAATTGAAAAGTATGGTGCTTCGTGTGGCTACATTCTACTAAATTTGACGTATTATAATCCGTGGGTGAATTAACGCACAAGTACCGAAGATTTTCCCACAATAAACAAGCAAGTTAATGATGCAGACTCCCTGCGGTTTTCTCAGCATTGCATCATTAACACTCTTGCAGGAAGGTACCTCCTTCTGTCTTGAATGGATGAGTTTTATTTTAATTTTATTTGCCCATATTTGTTGAAGTTTATGTGGCTTTAAGTTTCTAGATGATGAGGTTGCTGACCCTATGCCCCACAATCATTGTTGTTGTTGTTTGCGTATGCCCACAATGAGTAGGTTTACTCTTTTGGGCGCCCTGAAAAGGAAGTTAAGTCACAGGTTGTGGCAACTTTCCTCACACCCCAAGAATGAGGATGAAGGCGGACTGGGGTCCTCTAGGCGGTTGTGCTATGCTTAGCTTCATTTGCGTGTCACTCACTGCTATGGGGATAACGTCGATCTATCACGTTGATCTCTCACCTTGTTAGCCAGGCTGCCATGAAAACAGCCCATTTCCAGACAGGGCTACTAGGAAGCCGAGGTGAGGGTCTTGGCAAGTATATTTTGCCTGACCCGGACTAACATGTCTGATCAGTATATTTAGCCTGACCAGACGTTAGTCTTCCACCCCTCTCCACACTCATTAGACTCCTCTTGCAACATGCTAGGCAGGTCTACAGTGTTACTATTCTTTGCTCCCCTTTCAGACCCAAGCAACACCCAGGCATGTGGTTGGTTACAGTGTGTGTATTCTCTGGGATCCAGATTCTTTTTGATTTGAATTGTGCATACAAATAATAAAAATTAAACATCATCATCATTTTCTATCCACTTGTGTCATTAGATATCATGGGGAGGTGCAGTTTTCTGTCATGTGCCAGTTTTGTCGCTGATGCTGATGTTGTTGTCATTCCATGTTTCTTCAGTGTCTCACTGACACCATATTTCCATATTTTTCTTGGTTAGACTCTTGCTCTGCAACCTTGATGTCTGGTATTGTAGATACGAGCAGCTGGTGACTTTTTTTCATTCTTATCAGGTGTGCAAATTATTTTATTCTCTGGCTTTCCATGTATTCCATGTACTATGTTGCGCCCACCTTCTGTCATATTAATTCGTTTCGTACTCTGTCCAACCTCGTGACCCCGACATAATTTCTCAAACACCTCATTTAGAATACCATGATTTTTCTTTAGTGTGTTTTGGTGAGAGTCCCTGTCTGACACTAGAAGCAGAGAGTTGGTACAAAATACTATTTATCAGATGTCTCTTGGTCTTCATTGGAATGTGTTTGTGTTTTAATAATGGTGAGAGCTGATTGGAAACCGAATTTGTTTTTTGAGTTCTTAATTCCATCTCTCTATCTAGTTTTCCATCTTGTGTGAACGCGCTGCCTAAGTATTTGAATTCTCTGACCTGTTTACGATCAGTGCTCTTAATCTGAATATTTAGTGTTTTCTCTATTCTTCTAGTTTTTATTGTCTGTGTCTTTGCTGTACTAATCCTCATGTTATATCTTTTGCAGACAATGTAAAGGACATTCAGAAGTTCTCGGAGGTAATGTTCATGTGAAATTTAAAATTACAGGCAATGAACAAAATACTTACCCTCCATAATGAAGAAATAAATGTTTCCTTCTCCTCAATAGAAGATGCTGACCACTTATATGTCTTTTCAAAGTGAAGATCAAACTCTGGAGTAGGCTAGGGGATGGTCAAATAGATACAAGTAGTAGAGAACTAATACAAGAATAGCACATCTGTTTCCTTACAAGTTGTAAGATGTAACTGATTAAGTCTGTCCATGGGGTTTCCAAACCTAATGTATCACAACTGTTATGCTGGTAATAGCAGTGGCAAAAGAAAACTACACCCCCACAACATCTAACGACACAAGTGGATAGAAATAAGGAATGACAACAGCACTGCTGACACATCAGGCACACAAAAGAAAACTACACCCCCACAACATCTAACGACACAAGTGGATAGAAATAAGGAATGACAACAGCACTGCTGACACATCAGGCACACAAAAGAAAACTACACCCCCACAACATCTAACGACACAAGTGGATAGAAATAAGGAATGACAACAGCACTGCTGACACATCAGGCACACAAAAGAAAACTACACCCCCACAACATCTAACGACACAAGGATAGAAATAAAAGAATAGCAAGTAGGCAGTAAATCATTTCCCAGAGTATAGTACTCTATACCCATGACTCCAAACTTTTGAGGCTGTTCCATGAAAAATGTAAAGGGGTTTTGAACATAAAATGACAACACTTAATCTTGATTTTGACGACCCATTCCTCAGCGCAGCTGTGGGTCCCAACTTCGTCTCTAGCGGACCCTGCAATGGGCCAAGGAAGTTCAGTGTGGGGTAAGAACTCATCTTAGAGGTATTTCGGATGTTGCAATATACAGCAAGGGAGTCTGACCGACGCATTGGAGGTCTTCCCCGCAGTCTCTTCTTACCTCGTGGGTACCAGACTGCTGTCGCTGTGCTCCATCGACCATCGTTTCATCGCAATATGTGACCTGCCCATCTATGTTTTGCTTTGACTCAACACTACGATAATAAATTGACTTAACTTATCCACTCCTCTTCTACCATGACCAAGGGGTGTAGAGATCTTTCATTAATTTTCTTATAGCTCACGACTTCTACCCTGATTGTGCAGCCATCCCCATGCCCAACCTTCCTTGGTTGCCTCTTATAACATGACTGGTTGGTTACAGTTATGTGCTTCCCTTTCCAGCACTGCAAACCAATGAACGACTAAGAATAATCAAAGAATAACAACTTTTATACGTTTCATTTTAATGTAAAATATAAGTGATAAACTAAGATTTGGATTATTTAGTATAAGACTAATGAAAAATGAGCGAAAATTAGTATGGCGGTAGAGCACTCGCTTTTCATATTAAAGGTATGGGGTTCAACTTCCGCAACCTTCAAGCTCAAGTCAACCCAGATGTAAATAGGTGCCTGGCTTACAGTTATGAAAGATAAAGGCAGCAAGAAAGGAACTGAACACCCAACCTCACACATGCTGTGGATTAGCATACTGAAGTCTCGAGAACTTCATTCCTGACCATCGGTTAAATCGACTGAAGGACACCCTTTACCTTACCTTTGTAAGAGAATACTAAATTTAGATTGCTTAAATCCAATGTCAAATTGGTACTCCTGTACGGAGCAGAAACGACGAAAGCAATACAGAGAAAATCTCAGTTGTTCTTCAATACATGTATACAGAGAATAATGTGTATTGGCTGGCAAGGTATGGTGAGGAACAAAGATCAACGGAAAATGAGCCAATAACGCCCAGTCGAGCAACAAATCAAATATAGGAAGTGGAGTTAGATAGGCCACATGTAACGGAAAGCACCATTAAATGTGGCAAGTCTGGCTATGACATGGAATCAACAGGAGAAGAGAAAGAGAGGTAGACCTTGAGAAGATATTTAAAATGAACTTGGTCTCAGGACATCAACTGGAGAGATGCAGAAAGGGCAGTTCAAGTCCAAACTAGCTGGAGCAGGGCTGTCAATGGCATATGTACTAAAATGAGCGACAGGCATTAATGATAATAAGTCACATGGTAGGTTGAAGAAAAATAATTGAACATAAATAAATTATAGCAAATATTATTTTTTTTCCACTCATGCAAAAATGATAAAAACAGAATCTCACAAAATATGGCCAAACAATACAAAAAAACTTAACTTCATTATACTGGTTTAGAAGACTTCTCAGTCTGTATACAACCAGTTACTTTTACATTCACGTGATCTAAAAATACCTATGCGCATCCAATCTATTCTTGAATGAATTAATTGACGTTGACTCCACTATTTCCTGTGGCAATAAATTCCAAGCATTCACCACTCTCTGACTAACAAAATATTTTCTGGTATCTAATCTGAACCTTTCTTTAATTAATTTGTGGCTGTGTTCTCTTGGTCTTCTAGGTGGCTGTATTCTGAAAAACTTGCTATAGTCTAATTTATCCTTTCCATTGATTACCAGTAGGTTTGGCTGATTTCTTCGTAGTGTCAATGCTGTGTAGTAATTTGAAGTCTGCTTCATAAATTTCATTTAGTTTTCCTCTGATTGTATTTAGTTAGTTTTATTAGTGTGGATAATATACATGTGTAATGAAAAACAAACTGCAGATGCTATTTCAACATACCTTCTCCACAGACTTGCCATCAAATTTCCTCAAGTCCCGTAGGAGCCAACTCAACTTCTTCTTATAGCCATCGGCTTTGTCAGACTTTTTTATATGATATATGTAGACCTTCCCCGGGCTTTCCATAGTGTTTACTGTCATTTAGGAAAGAAATAGAAAAAAATGCGACAAAATGACATGACATTATCAACTTTTATAGGTCAACCATTTATCATATGCTTCTTTACTGTTCTCTTTATGAAGCAAAGAGAAACCACTGTAGAAGGTTCCTCACAGAAAGCCTGTGCTAAAGCACTTTGTGTGCTCTTGCTTTGGTGGTGTCTGCAACAATTTGTTTTACTATATGAAGTTTGTTGCTAGCCTTATGCACAAAACTCTTAGGAATCTTTTAATACTTGCACAGAAGTGTGGTGCACATGCTTTTTTCCACTGCAAAAAGCCTCACACAAGAATTGCATTAAAAAAAACTTGTTATAGTCTAATTTAACCTTTCCTGTGATTATCTTATAAACCTGTATTGTCACCTCAAATTCTTCTCTTTTCAAGGCACTGTAAGAAGGTTTTCTGAGTTTTTCCTTGTAACTGTAATCCCACTACCAGTTTTGTCGCTCTTCTTTGTATCCTTTCCATCATATTTATATCTTCTCTATGATAAGGACTCCACACCTGTACACAGTACTCCAATCTAGGTCTAACTAATGCTTTATACAGTTTGACTATCACTTCCTTGCTCCTATGTTTAATATTTCTTTTTATCATACCTAACATTGCATTTGCCTTATTCACTGCTACATGGACTTGCTTACTCACTTTACATGTATGCTCTATTATAACCCCTAGGTCCCTTTCCTTATCTATCATTCTATTATTGTTCCCGTCCATTCTGTAATTATGTTCCATATTGGATTTACCCATGTGGATGACTGTACATTTATCTATATTAAACTCCATTTGCCATCTCACAGACTAGTCTCGAATTTTAACTAAATCCGATCTCAATATATCTTCCTCTGCTATAGATGAGACACTCCTACATAGTTTTGTGTCGTCCTCAAATTTTTTAATCATGGATCCTATATCAGTGTCCAAATTATTTATTTATATCAAGAACAATATTGGTCCCAAAAACTGAGCCCTGTGGCACTCCACTTTCTACTTCACACCACTCAGAGTACTACTTATTTATGCCCACTCTCTGCCTTCTTCCTGTTAACCAATTTTCAATCCATTCGGCAATCTCCCCACCTATTCCATGTAATTTTAACTTTTTAAATAATCTTTGATGAGGTACTCTATCAAAAAACCTTTGCAAAATCTAGATAAATAACATCCACTGGTACCCCCTTATCTATAATTTTAGTAACCACCATGAATTCTAATAGATTTGTTTAGCACGATCTTTCTCTAGTAAAACCATGCTGACTATTTCTGATTAGAATAAACCTGTCTAGATGCATTACAATGTTTTCTTTGATTATTGATTCTAACATTTTACAGACTATCCTTGTTAAACTCACCGGTCTATAATTTCCTAGATCTGATTTCTTTTCCTTTTTGAATAAGGGGATCACTCCTGCATCTTTCCAATCTCTTGGAACAATCCCTTTTGCAAGTGATTGAGAACATAATATAGCCAATGGTTTTGCTAGTTGGTCTCTAATTTCAAATATCAATTTTGGATGGATACCAGCTAACAGCTTGACCTGGACCTTTATCCACTTTTAATCCCTCAAATTTTTGTTATAGCAAAGTGCGAGACTTGTGCCGTCATTAGGTGTAACTTTGGACTAGAGACCTGCATATGATATGCTGCATGCTCTTGCTGCAGGGTGATCATAACCACTTGATGTTTTAGGTGTCAGTGTAGGCACTAACTAGTTTTTTCCACAGTCCACACTATCTGCCTCAGTGTTAGTTGTGAATTTCAGTCACAGATTGTCTTTTCGGCTGTTCTTCTCAAATAGCGCATCTCACATATCTTACTCTTATGTGTTATAATTATATATTGTGTTTATTCTACTCGTATGTGTTATAATTATATTAGATCTAGAATATGTATAACTTACACATTGTGATAGATTTTTGTGTTTTATAATTCTACATTTAGTACAATAAGGACAAGAAGGTCAATACAATACAAAAATAACAGTTGAATATCATGATTTTCTGGGGATCATAAGAAGAAGAATCTGACGAATTACTTACAGACTGCACAAAGCCAACTGCCTCTCCTTTTTAGGTTTGTTTTGCGTTCCATTTTGGAGAGCGAAATCATAGTAATCAAACGTTCATCGTTGGGAAAGAACAACGTCTGCTGTATCTGTTGCCGCGACATTTTGTTACGATTCGTTTACCAAACTTGGAAGTAAAGACTGAGATTTATATGGTGAAATCCACTGGACTCTGTGACAAATATTTGATGCAAAAGCATGAACGATACAGGCGAAACCAAGTTCTACCTTAAATAAATCACATAAAAATATTCCGTGAGCTAAGTTATTTTGTTGATAAACACCCCTTTTGAACTTCCGTAGTGGAGTTGTCTACCCTTGTAAAGATCTGCATTTGTAAGTAATGGTGACCGTTATAGTTTTAGCAGTAAAAAAACATCTGGGGAAAAGAAATCAGAAAGAGAATAGGTAACGACCAAGTTGGTATTTGACAACATGCGACACATACTGTGACATCCAAACAGATACATCAGAATCTGAAAATGAGAGTTGTCAGGTGTTATGTATACTCGTCACTACTTAGAGTAGTTTTGTGCTCGCGAGTTTATGTTTACTTCTAGTTTTTACCACAGAGGAAAATATGATTGAAAACGTTACCGTTGGGGAACTGTTTGGCTCAAGTGACCATCAAATCATCCGTTGGGATCTTATTGCAGGGAAAGAAGTAAACATAAACACGCGAACATACGACTACTCTAAGACAGATGTTAAGAGGATGAAAGAGGCAGCGAACCACATAATCTGGAAAGATATTATTGTAGGAACTGATGTGTAACAGGAGTGGGAAAGTTTCAAAACAGTTCTAGAAACGCTAAAAGAGGAATGTGTTCCATGTAGGGAGGTAAACCCCAAGCGTAAAAAGTGGATAACTAGATTTGTAGTGAAATGTAGAAGAGCAAAAAATAAAGCATGGCAAAAATATATAGAGGCAGGTAAATCAAAAGAAACATATGTAAAATATTTGGACAAGCAGAACATATCTCAGAAAGCGAATAAAACAGCAAAAATAGACTTTGAAAAAAAACTTGCTCAGAGGATCAAGACTGACAGTAAAAGCTTCTTTTCTTATGTTAGAAATAAACAAAGAACGAAAGACAAAGTAGGCCCTCTCATAGACAGTACAGGGAAAATAATAAGTGAGAATAGGGAGGCTGCTAATCTGCTTAATCAGTACTTTGGCACAGTCTTCACAAAGGAGGACTGCTCCGAGATCCCAGAGCCTATATATATTTTTCAAAGAGACATGGATACAGCGGGATTAAGATCAATCTGTATTACAGAGGAAATGGTTTTTAAAAAATTGGAGGGGTTGAAAGTGAATAAATGTCCAGGTCAAGATGGTATTCACCCAAAATTGCTGTATGAAATTAGAAACCAACTAGCAAAACCATTGGCTATATTATGTTCTCAATCACTTACAAAAGGGATTGTTCCACGGGATTGGAAAGATGCAGGAGTGATCCCCTTATTCAAAAAAGGCAAAAAATCAGATCCGGCAAATTATAGACCGGTGAGTTTAAGAGTCAATAATCAAAGAAAACATTGTAATGCATTTAGAAAAATTTAATCTAATTAGAAATAGTCAGCATGGGTTTACTAGAGGGAGATCATGCTTAACAAATCTATTAGAATTCATGGAGGAGGTTACTAAAATCATAGATAAAGGGGAGCCAGTGGATGTTATTTATCTAGACTTTGCAAAGGCCTTTGATAGAGTACCTCATCAAAGATTATTTCGAAAGTTAAAATCACATGGAATAGGTGGCGAAGTTGCCAAATGGATTGAAAATTGGTTAACAGGAAGAAGGCAGAGGGAGGGCATAAATAAGGAGTACTCTGAGTGGAGTGAAGTGAAAAGTGGTGTGCCACAGGGCTCGGTTTTGGGACCAATTTTGTTCTTGTTATATATAAATGATTTGGACATTGATATGAGATCCATGATTGCAAAATTTGCTGATGACACAAAACTATGCAGTAGTGTCTCATCTAAAGCGGAAGTGGATATATTGATGTCGGATTTAGATAAAATTCGAGAATGGTCTGTAAGCTGGCAAATGGAGTTTAATGTAGATAAATGTACAGTCATCCACATGGGTAGATCCAATATGGAACATAAATACAGAATGGGAGAAAACAATATTAGAAAGATAGATAAGGAAAGGGACCTAGGGGTTATAATAGATCATACAGGAAAGGTGAGTGAGCAAGTTAAGGTAGCAGTGAAAAAGGCAAATGCAATGTTAGGTATGATAAAAAGAAATATTAAACATAGGAGCAAGGAAGTGATCGTCAAACTGTATAAAGCTTTAGTTAGACCTAGATTGGAGTACTGTGTACAGGTGTGGAGTCCTTATCATAGAGGGGACATAAACATGCTAGAAAGAATACAAAAAAGAGCGACAAAGATGATAGTTGGATTCCAGAATTACAGTTATGAGGAACGACTCAGAAAAACAGGCCTACAGTGTCTCTAAGAGAGAAGAATTCGTGGTGACTTAATACAGGTTTATAAGATGATCAGAGGAATCGATAAATTAAACTATAACAAGTTTTTTAAAATACAGCCACCTACAATAACACGAGGGCATAGGTACAAGCTGATTAAAGAGAGGTCCAGGTTAGATATTAGGAAATATTTTTTTAGTCAGAGAGTGGTGTCTGCTTGGAATGCATTGCCAGGGGAGGTGGTGGAGGCAGGGACAGTTAATGCGTTTAAGAATAAACTGGATGCGCATAGATTTTAGAGCAAGGTGATATAAATGTAACTGGTTGTATACAGACTCTGCAGGGTCTTCTAAACCAGTATAAAGACGTTAAGTTAAGTTCTCTCCTCGCAATAATTAACTATCCCAATGACCAATCAATGTCGATGTATCATATGATCTGATGATGATCGCATGAGCTAAACAGTTCCCCAACTATAACGTTTTTCAATTATATTTGTCTCTGTAGATTCAAACAATCGATTTAGATAAAATTCGAGACTGGTCTGTTAGATGGCAAATGGAGTTGAGTATAGATAAATATACAGTCATCCACATGGGCAGATCCAATTAACAATATATTATGGGACATGTAATTACAGAATGGGCGAAAGCAACATTTATTATACCAGAATGAATTAAAGATAAGGAAAGGGACCTAGGGGTTATAATAGATCATACAGTTAAAGGGAGTGAACAAGTTCAGGTAGCAGTGAATACAGCAATTGCAATGTTAGGTATTTTGTTTTGTTTTTGCGTTCGTCTTATTTCTCTAATCCCCAAGGCGGTGTGCGTTGCACTATTGTTTTATTTTGCGCCTGTTGGCCCTGTGCATCCGACTTCAGCATGCACTTTATGTAAGAGCCGTGCCACTTAACCAATAGGCGACGCCATCCCCCAATGTTAGGTATGATAAAAAGAAATATTAAACATAGGAGTAAGGAAGTGATTGTCAAACTATAAGTTAGACCTAGATTAGAGTCAGTACTGTGTACAGGTGTGGCGTCCTGATCGGAGAGGAGATAAAAACATGCTGGAAAGAATACAAAGAAGAGCGACACAACAGTTAGGAGGAAAGACTCAGAAAAACCGACCTACATTGTCTAGAAAAGAGAAGGTGACTTAATACAGGTTTATACGATAATCACAGGAAAAGTTACATTAGACTATAACAAATTTTTCAAAATACAACCACCAACAAGAACAAAAGGGCACAGCTACAAATGAACTAAACAAAAGTTCACATTAGATATTAGGAAATAGTTTTTAGTCAGAGAGGGGTGAATGCTTGGAATGCATTGCCCCAGGAGGTAGTGGAGGCAGGGACAGTTAATGCATTTAAAAATAGATTGGATGCGCATAGCTTTTAGAGCAGGGTAATGCAAATGTAACTGGTTGTACACAGACTCTAATTAGTCTTCGACACCAGTATAAAGACGTTAAGTTACTTTATGGCGCAGAAACATGGACACTAACAAGCTGTAAAAGAGCATTGAAGTCTTCGAAATGTGGGTATATAGACGATTTGGTCACATTTCTTGGAAAGAGAAGAAAACAAATTTGGAGGTATTGAAAAAGTTGGAGGTGAAAAGAGAATTAAATGTCCGAAATCAGGGTTAGGTAGTTACATTATTTTGGTCATATAACAAGACATACCTATTTGTTGAAGACCATACTAGAGGGTAGAGTGGAAGGCAGTTGTTCAAGAGGCAGACAACGCTTGAAGTGGGTGGACAACATCAAATGTACTGGAAAAAGCCTCTCAGTTGCACAGCAAGAGATAGAGTACACTGGAGATCCATTGCAGCCGAACTTCGATGCAGAGATGGCACTTAAACTTGAATATCCTCGTGTTAAGATGCTGACACCAAGCTTCAATGTCCTGCACTCTATCTAAATAATATCATCTCAGCAGACCAGAATCTAGCCTTACTGGCGTATATGGCATATTAGTGACCACATCTCAACAGACCAACATTGAGCTTTAATTTCCAGTATATTTTCTTAATATCTACAAGCCAATAGAACTACATTGAGATGTACCCACGTAGTATCTTAGTGTCCATGAACAACACCGAGCTGTCATACAAAGTATCTTACTATTTTATGTCCTAAGTAGCATTTTACTATCACTATGTTAACAGACTGACACTAATTTTTACTGTCCTAAACAGTATCTTGCAATCCACATGTTAATAGGAAGATACCACAAGCTTTGCCGTCGTATAAAGTATTCTACTGTCCCCATTTTAACAGACTGACAGCAAACTTTAATGTTGTACATAGTATATTAATATCCATATGTTAACAAACTGAACCTGAGTATTATGTCCTAGATCAGTGTTTACCAACTTTTTCACACTCGTGGACTAGTGAAAATAGGAGAAATTGTTCTCAGGCCGGTGAAAATAGGAACAATTTTTTGTGGACCGCTCATACATAAAAATACAATCCCATTATTGATATAGTATTTTGTGTATCTAATATTAAAAAATAAAATTACATAGATGTTAAAAATAACCAGAATTCATGCAGTCAATAGATAAGAGGTTCAGCAGTGGTTTCTTTTTTTCAAAGGCCGGCAGGAATTTTCCGCAGACCAACAGCGGTCCTTGGACCGGCGCTTGAGGAACACTGTCCTAGATACTAACATGCTATCTCTATGTTAACAAACCAATTCTGAGATGCAATGGCCTATAAAGTATCTTACTATTCACATGATAACAGATTTACACAGACGCCAAAACATTTTTGTCCTGCAATGTATTGCAAAATTTTCATGTCAGCAGATGGTCATTGTGCATTAATGTCTTATGAAGTATTTTACTATCCACAAGTTAACAAACTGATCCGAGTATTAATGTCAGAAAGAAACATGCTATCTACATGTTAATAAATCAATTCTGAGATGTAATGTCCTACATAGTATCTTACTATATGATAACAGATTGATACTGACAGCAAGCTTTACAGTTCTATATAATATCTTACTGTGTACTGTAAAGATGTTAAAGACCAAAACCAGAACATTAATGTCCTACATATTATTTTACTGATTGCATGTTAACAAATCAACACCAAGTTTTGATGTCCTACAAAGTATCTTACTATCCACATGTCAACAGATACAAAACTAACACAGTGTTTTAGTATCCTAATAGTATATTGAAATCCAGATGCTAATAGACAGACATCGTGCTTTACTGTCATAAATAGTATCTTACTTTCCACATGTTAACAGACTGAAAGCGAGCTTTACTTTCCAACATTGCATTGTGCTATCCACTTGGTAACACACCAACAGCTAGCTTTTATGTCCTACATATTTTCTTAAAATCCGCATGACCGCAGACTGACACTCAGCTGGAATATCTTACATAGTAGTACCTTACTATCCAGATATCAGCAGACTGACACTGAGCTGGAATATCCTACATAGTAGTATCTTACTATCCACATGTCAGCAGACTGACACTGAGCTGAAATATCCTACATAGTATCTTACTATCCACATGTCAGCAGACTGACACTGAGCTGGAATATCCTACATAGTAGTATCTTACTATCCATATGTTAACAGATAGAAGCCAAGTAGTAGTGTCTTACAAAGTATTTTATTATTCACATATTAACACATCAACAACAGGCTTTACTTTCCTACTTAACATCTTACTGTCTCCATGTTAACAGACTGACTTCGTTAATTAAGGTCCTTCATGTTATATTACTGTCCCCATGTTGACAGAAGGACACATAATTTTGATGTACGAGGTGTATTCAAATGAAACCGGACCTAAGGGCACCAAGTGAACATACGTACGATGCACATGATGCCACTTCTGGTGTAAACAGCACATACCAACCGTCAAGCTTGCAAAATGTTATTATCCTCCGACTAATAGTTTGCTCAGCAGACTGTTGAAAACATGGCTGGTGTGATACAGAATCCGTCCAGAGTTGTTCAGCGAGAAGTGATTCAGTTTCTAACAGCTGAAGGATGTCGACCAGTTGATATTCATCGCAGAATACAGGCAGTATATGGTGACAAACGTGTGTAGAAGACAACAGCGAAGAACTGGACAACCATGTTTAAAGAAGGATGTGAGTTAACGAAAGATCTTCAGAGACCAGGTCAGGGGTATATTGTTGCGCCAGAAGATGCCATCGCCATAATTAATGCAGCAATTCGGGTGGACCGTCGTCTGAGCTTATGTTTGCTAGAAGAAGAATTCGCTGTGTTGCTAGGGACAGTTCATATGGTGGTTAGCAAGAATCTGAAGTATCGGAATGTGTGTTCACAATCAGTTCCTCGGTTGCTGACCAACCACCTTAAGGAAGAACGCATGGGATGGAGTTTGAACCATTTGCTGTGATGCGAGGGGATGATTAATTTCTTTTGTGTATAGTGTTCTTGATTTTTCTATGTAAATATTAAGACACTATGTAACACATGTAACACTTCCAACATGCAATCGAAACATCTCGGATCACCAAAACCAAAAAAATTAAAGTCACACATTTCCGCTGGTAACGTTATGCTGACCGCGTTCTTTTTCCGTGAGGAACTTTTGTTGGAAGACTTTAAACAGCCTGTTGTGAACATCAATGCCATCCGCTACAAGAACACACTATACAAGTTGCATACAGCAATCAAGAATAAACAACTCGGCATGCTTATGCGTGGTGGGATTCTATTGCGCGACAATGAGCGTCAACATGTCGTGAACATTGTTCAGAAAGCGCTAGCACAAAAAAGGTGGGAAGTACTGCCACATCCATCCTTTAGCCCCGATATGTCCCCTTGTGACTTTAATTTGTTTGGACGCTTAAACAAATTTCTGAAGAGACAAAGTTGACTTCGATGCAGACGTCATGGCATTGGTGACAAAGTGGTTCAAAGAGCAGACAAAGTAATTTTTTTTCAGACGGCATCCGCCGTCTACACAGTGAGATGCGTGTCTGAATGCCTATGGCGACTTTTTCTAACTAACCCTGTGGCATGTTTGCTTCATAACAATTGCTATATGTAGTTCTGTCACACCACATGATGTAACTTTCATATGTTTGTAATAAAGCCACTGGGTCTGGTTTCATTTGAACATGCCTCATACTTTATTCTATCTTACTAACCACATGTTAAGAGACTGGCACTGTGCTCTATTGTCCTACTTAAATATTCTACTATTTACATGTTAACAGACTGACTTCTTTCATTAATGTCCTACATAGTATTTTACTACCCACATGGCAATAGACTGATAATAAGCTTTAATATCTTACAAATTATTTTATTGTCACTATGTCAACAGAATGACACCAAGCTTTCATGTCCTTGATATTGTCTTAATATCAACTTGTTAGTAAATCAACTATGAGATTTAATGTCCTACATAATATCTTACTATCCACTTTGCAACAGATGTAGGCTGACATCAAGCTTTAGAGTCGTACATAGTATCATGCTATCCATATTTCAATAGATCAACACTAACCTTTAATATCCTACATTTTATTTTACTATCCAAATGCTAACATACTGATGCCAAGATTTAATGTCTCACATAGCATTTTACTGTCTGCATGCTAATCAACTGACGCTAATCATTGTTGTCCTGCAAAGTATCTTGCAATCCATATGTTAACAGGCGACACTGAGTACCAATGCCCTACATAGTATCTTGCAATCCATATGTTAACAGGCGACACTGAGTACCAATGCCCTACATAGTATATTACTATCCACATGTTAACAGATGGACAACAAGCTTTAATGTGTTACATAGTGTCTTAATATTTACATAGAAAAATCAAGAACATCATCATAAATCAGTATATAATCCAATGGAGAGAAGACATGAACACAAGCAGTAGACCAGACCCAATTCACCAAATTAACAGAACAAACTACCTTATTTCTTCTTAAAACTGGTCACAGCAGATTACTAGAACATCTAAACCGACCAAAGATCTCACACACAGATAAGTGCTCATGTGGAACATGGGACCAGAATCTTGAACATATTCTACAGGAATGCCCACTTTATAGTGAAATGATATGCCAAACCTGAACAGAGTGTGCAGAGCTGAGACAAAAGCTGAGCTGTGGGGCAGCTGCTCTGACCTGGTGAACACTAGAGACTTCATCCAGATGACTTGCCTGCAGATATAGTAGGACCTAAGGACCCTGAATGCAAAGAAGAAAAAGACTTCAAATTCACAAACTAATAGATGCAAACTAACACAGAGCTTTACTGTCCTATTTAGTATTTTACTATCCACATGTAGCAGACAAACACTGAGTTTTAATGTTTCACACAGTATCATTTAGTCAACATGTTAACCATAATAGCATTGAAGACTCTTGAACTCTAGAACAATAGAACCAAATAAAGCAGTTCTGTAAACAATTCTATAGCTTTATTCTAAAAGTAAGTAGGAACAGTATGTAAGATGCATCACCAAGTGTTGGAAATCCATCTATACTGTAGGATTTTACACAGTCATACGCACATACATATGCAGAAAGAAATGTGTGTGTGCAAAAATGTATGTTTAGTATAATAAGAAAAGTAGGAGTTACTACTAGGGCTCTTCATCTTGTGTATGTTAATAGTGTAAAGTAAAGTAAAGTAACCCATAGCATTACTGCCGTAGGTGTGTGAGGTGTTAGCGATCTCACATTTCAAAGGCTCAGCTATATGACCGCGGTAGCCATCTCCTCTCCCTTGCCGCTTTTACTTCCAGGACTGAATCAGTACCTATTTAAGACTGCGTCGACCCGGGAGCTATTGCGGTCTGAAAAAACATTTCCACCTCAACTGGGGAATGAGCACAAGACCACTCAGATGCGAAGTTAATAGTGACAATAGTGTAATTACTAGAATATACCATATGTGTGGAACATGACAGCAACATGTAATTTTATCAATACCTGGAATGTAGAAATGTGTACTTTATCAGGTGTTTATTTACATTCATGAATATGACAACATAGGCATGTTTTGAAATAAATAAATACACAAGAAGCAACCACACACTGGAATAAGGGTAACTTTAATTCTGAAAATAGTATAAGAAAGACTACATACCTTTGCTTACATGGAATTATATCCAAGGCTGGAATAATCGATATAGAAACACACAAGCATTCTATATAAGCACTTTTAGATTAACCATAAACAAGTCTCAGTACAGGATCTTGGAATAGGTAAATAATAATTTCACGGCAACTGTTTTCATGTGGCCGACATTTACCTTGTCACAAAGGCATAATGTATCATTTATAACAAAGGGAAGTAATAAATATTGCAATGAAATACATTATTTAATATTTTAAAATTAAAATAAAGCAACTATTTTTAACAGTTAAGGGTGTGTTATCATCCAACATACCAGGCAAACTCACCCTGGGGGCAACTCTTCCCCTTCTCTCTCTTCTCTTACCTCACTCTGTTTCACTTGACTCTGTCATACAGTCATACTTCTGCACAACTTTCACACGCACCCTCAGGGTGAGGCCCTTCCATTGCACTTTGGTTGAGCTAGCTTCTGTGGGCGCACAAACCTAGCATAGGTACATACATACGGACACATTCATCCAAGCACTGGTTTATGCGTCCTGGAAAATGGCGCGCCTCCGCCAGTAGAAACTAGTGAGGCAAACATCTAAGCCATCTAAAACATCTTCTGCCAGTTACTTGCCTAGTCCGCTCCATGACTTCGACGCCTTACTGTCAAGGTCCAAGGTTCAGCTCTTGTGATAAGTACGGCTTTGCTGTCACAATCGTCGCCCTGGGTCGCGAGCGGTTCCTCCCCATATGTCTTGTACAAGGACGAAAGCAAGCGTGAGAAATTTGGTCGGGTGGATAATTAGCACCTATCGCCTTCAGTGTACAGATGCCAATGTACACGTCCATGGGGTTCTGGTGAAGGGCCATAGCTCACTCGTTCTAGGTTTGTAAACTGGATAAAGAGGGAAGACACCCAAGTAAGAACTTCTCACGCAAATGTTTTATAATGAAATAACTCTTATTTTCTTTTTTTTGTAGAAAAATTTAATTGGTTGCGTCCCCTGCTACGTATTTAAAAACAAAACAAATTTAGAATAAATAAATGGTTTTGTGTCAGCAACTAATTCCATAGACTTAAAAACAAAACAATTTAAGAAATATTTGAACATACTGTCATAAAGGAATAATTATTCTATGATATAAGCTGAAGAAAAGGTGTGAATCCCATGGAGAAATGTTAAGGGAAGCATTATAAGACCATTGTACATATAGAGCTTAGGGTGTGACCTTGTTAGAGTAGCTGCTTCTCTCGCTAAGATACACGGTTTGCTCTACGGTTACATGTTCCAGCCAACCCAGCTGTAAATGAGTACCCGGCTTACTGTTAGGAAAAATATGGCAGAGGGACAGGAACTGGTTCTCACCAAAGCTGAAGTTTTTGGTTTGATTCAAGGTTTGCCTTTCTGGATTCTAGTGGAGAAGGGACGCCTCTTCCTACCCCAAACCGTAGTCCTTTTGGCGATATCATGACGTTTTGGATTTGTGTGTATCCGAACAATTAAGTCTCTAGTACCTCATCCCTGACAGTAGTGACTGATATAGAACTAAATTTACCTATCTGTGATATTAAGACAGCGAGGAAAGAAACTGGCTAAACATTTCTCACAAAAGCTTAGACCTCTTTTGGTGAAGTTTCTACCACATCATCCCTGACTGTAGTGTTTGTATTATTTGATACATCCATCAACATGAACAGCGAGTTGGCAATGTTTGTATTCTTACATTCTTATCTTTACATAACCAATAGTTTGTTGGGCGGGTAGCCGTTACGGTTGGCAGGTTTTCAAGGCATGTTATTGTTCGTGAGCTTTACTCCCGTGTGTATTTTGTGTTGCCCCTTAACTAGCAGTGGGCGGTGAACTTTGAAATGTTTTATATGACCACATCAATTCATATTTGTCACGCATTATCTGGTAGTCTGCATTGATTGTTGAGAGTACAGAGAAACAAGAAGATTAACATAGAGAAATATATATATATATATAGAGAGAGAGAGAGATGTATATTGTTGATGACTGTTAATATGTGCAGGTATTACAAAAAGATGTACGGTAAATTATTGTGTCCAGAAAAGCCAAAGGTAATCCAGTAGCACTCACTGATGTCGTGGATGGACTTCACTGTACTAGGTCTCAGCATCTTATGAGGTGGGTTGGTCAACTCCCGTACTCGCCACATTTTCTTCACTGACACTCAGCGAGGTGCCGGTACATTTATTCATGAGGATATCATTTGAGAGTTGATAGTCAGTGCGCAAGATCAGATTGGTGACGACGCCCATACGGCCATCATTGTGAACATAACATTACATGGCTTAGAAGCAGTCTATGATTTGTTCCATGCCGAGATTGCATTCCTTATAATCATTGCTCCTGTATAGTTTATAGCAATAAAAAAGCCGACATCCTGACTTCAAAAGTCACAACAGCTGTGAGCTGGTAGCTCATGGTAACCCAAAGCCTCCTGGTCAAAAGTCTTCCTTGCTTGGAGTTCGTATAAAGTCTGTTGTCTTAGAAGCATCATGATATCGAAGAGGGAGGTATGGACACATTTCTCGAGTGTCTCTGAAGGGTCCAGTGTGTCGGTGTCTCCAGGATCGTTACATACTGCCAGTGACGTAGTTAACACATCTGAGTCGGCCATCTCATCACTCCTCGGTCTGTCATGCCAGGCGTCTACAGTTACGCCATGTTCTGCATTTCCCAACGCATGTGATATCGTCGCAAAAGGACAGAGGCTGGCCTGCATCTCATCATCACCCATGAGCATAGGGGGAAAAGCAATAAAGAACCAGACAATAATGCATTTCATCTTTGTGTGGAAGAATTTGTGCAGCCCAGAGCATGTACCACTTGGCACTATGGTCTGCTGCTACACATATATGACTCTACCTGCTCTAACTACCTTAGTCTGCTACTCTTCTATACCTGTCCAGTTTGGTTAATTAATAATTGGGCCGTCGTAGCTCCTGAGATCATTAGGGCGCACAATCTCTCCAGCCTCTGCAAATTAGACATAGATGTAAAGAGCTCTGTGCAATATAGACAAGAATAATATCCCTACCACACTGCTTACTTTTCGTATCCAGCAGCTTGACAAAGTTTTGAGCCAGAAATCAACCACCAAGAGATCCGGCAAAGGGAGCTGAGATTCAAGTGCATGAACTGACAGCAGCCAGCGTCGTATAGCTGGCTCCTTGCATCGGGGTCAGCAAACCATAGCTGACCAAGACCCTATTTTGTCTCCATGGAAACAGGCTGCACTAATCACGGGTGTAGTCTGGCCAATAGATATGGATCTCAGTAGGAAGGCAATTCCGGTAATAAAGAAAAAGCCAGCTGAAATCGGATGTGTCAAAACGGAAGGTGCAGATATCGAAGCCTGGCTGTAAACTGCAATACAGCATCACACCGTCGTTTTTAGGGCGAACGTCGAAGAAGAATATTCACCAAAGAACATGGTTCTTGCACACTTATAAAATTGTTTGACGTCTTGAATGACTCCGCACTGGCAGATTTCACCGTCCGCATATCACCTGCTTTTATTCTGCTAACGGCTCTCCACACAGGATATAGAATATTATGCCCTGTCGCAAGTTCTTCTTTGATCTCCAACCATTCCTCGTAATTTCTTTGATGTAATTTTTTCTATACGAATTTGCTCAGCTGTCTAGTCTGTAAACTGAAAAATCAATCAATCAACCAAAGCCCGGCAGCATACACGATCTTGTGAAGCTCTTTGTGCCTCTCTCCAGGTATAATAATTTAATCTTAGCTCGATTTCACATTCTCTTATCCGAGTATTTTAGGCTCTACCTCTCTCTGCCTCTTCCCTTGAGGATTGCATGTATGACGATGTCTGGCTATGTTGTAATGTACCTTTCGCAGCGTATGTCCTATCCTTTCCCATTTTCTTCGCTTAATTTGATGTTCCAGTGGATGTTGTTGGCTTCTATCCAACAGGTACTCATTCCTCAGCGTGTCTTTTGCGCTGCCCAAATAGGTCAAGGTATCCACTTCCTCCAGCTGCTCTCACACCACCATGATTGGTTATTTGCTGATAGTGTTGAGTTTAAGGAGCTTGGTTTTCTTCATGTTGAAATGTAATACTAAATTGATTGATTGTTTTTTACCCTTTCAAGTTTCTCCTGCATTTTAGTATGACTGTGACAAATGTGCCAGATCATCTGTGTTGCACATGTCCCTCCAACTGTGACAATAGTATTCACTGAATACCAGATCTTTTGCCTTCCGTTGATGTCTTCATTATCCATAGCCAACAAGAACAGGAAAGGTTAGAGCAGGCATCCATGTCTCACCCCTATTTGCACGCCGAAGCTGTCAGTCATGTGCCACTCTGCTAACTGTGTCTTTGAACATATTCTGGATGAGGGTTGTGTACTTCTCTGGTATCCCATAGTGTCTCAACAGTTGCCATAGAGTACTTCGATACCCACTGTCAATCGCCTTTTCATAGTCTATACAATTTGCGTATAGGGATGATTTTCATTCAACGTTTTGTTATATGGTGCGTAGCGTAGCTATATGATATGTGCATGATCTCCCCTGTCGAAATCCTGCCTGTTCCTCTCTGCGCTTTTTGTCTACTTCAGTTGTTATTCTGTCCAAGATGATTCTGTTGAATATCTTGCCTGGCATTTACAGCAATGTAATCCCCCTATAATTGCTGCAATCTGCCAGTTCCCTTTTCTTAGGCAGTTTAATCAGATGTCCTACTTTCCATTCTGTTGGCACTCTCTCCTCTTCCCAAATCTTCTGGAATAATCCTTGCAATGTATCAGTTGCTTTATCTACATCTGCCATTATGGCTTCTGTTGCTATTCCATCTGGTCCTGCCACTTTCCATTTCGTGAGTTTGGATATGGCCCTCTGGATTTCTATCTTACTTGGTGGGTTGCAGTCCAAGTTCATTGTCTCCTCTGTTTGTAGGATGTTTGGTGCTTCTTGGAGTGTATGTCCGTTTAGACTTTCTTTGAAATACTCAATCCATTGTTTCTGTTGTTCCTCCGATGATGTCAACATCCTGCCTTCTTTATTTTCAATTGGTTTGCCTGTCGGTATTCCAATTTGCCATTTTATTTGTTAATGAGTAGAGATCTCTTCTATCTCCCCTATCTACTGCCTCTTCTGCCTCCTTGTGCCGAGTTCTCAACATATTTCCTTTGATTTTTTCTTATACATGTCTTGACTTTTTTGTATGTAACATAATAATTTCTCTGCGCTTCTGCTTTGGTAGTTCGGCAATTGTTGAGTATAACTTTCTTATTTTTCCTTTCTTCTATTTTATGTAATGTCTCTGTTTTGGTTATTTCTTTGTGTTGGGTTCTCTTGAATTTCTTCATATGTCGTCTTCTACATCTCCTTAGCCTGGTCCCAGATACTATTAATGGCCATCTCTTCGTTCTCAAATAGCCCTTGGTGTCTGTTATTAAGTTTTATGCTAAATTCTGTGTTCTTTTCCTGGTCTTGTAAGATGTGTACTTTATATCTTGTTCTCCTTGCGACCTGTACTGGATACTTTTTTTTAAAATTTGAGCTGGAAAATCCCCAGCAACATGTGGTGGTCTGACGTTACATTTGCTCCTCGCTTTACTCTTACATCTTGTAATGTACTTCTAGACGCGTGACTGACACATATGTGATTAATCTGAATTTCTGCCATGTGGTCTAGTGATCTCCATGTGTCCCTTATGTACCATCTTGTAATGTACTTCTAGACGCCTGACTGACACAGATGTGATCAATCTGATGTTCTGGCACGTGGTCCAGTGATCTCCATGTACAATCTTGTAATGTACTTCTAGACGCGTGACTGGCACAGATGTGATCAATCTGATGTTCTGTCACATGGTCTAGTGATCTCCATGTACCATCTTGTAATGTACTTCTAGACGCGTGGCTGGTACAGATATGATCAATCTGATGTTCTGTCACGTGGTCTAGTGATCTCCATGGACCAACTTGTAATGTACTTCTAGACGCGTGACTCACACAGATGTGATCAATCTGATGTTCTGTCACGTGGTCTAGTGATCTCCATGTGTCCCTTATGTACCATCTTGTAATGTACTTCTAGATGCGTGACTGACACAGATGTGATCAATCTGATGTTCTGTCACGTGGTCTAGTGATCTCCATGTACCATCTTGTAATCTACTTCTAGACGCGTGACTCACACATATGTGATCAATCTGATGTTCTGTCACGTGGCCTAGTGATCTCCATGTACCATCTTGTAATATACTTCTAGACGCGTGACTGGTACAGATGTGATCAATCTGATGTTCTGTCACGTGGTCTAGTGATCTTCATGTACCATCTTGTAATGTACTTCTAGACTCGTGACTGACACAGATGTGATCAATCTGATATTCTGTCACGTGGTCTAGTGATCTCCATGTGTCCCTTATGTACCATCTTGTAATGTACTTCTAGATGCGTGACTGACACAGATGTGATCAATCTGATGTTCTGTCACGTGGTCTAGTGATCTCCATGTACCATCTTGTAATGTACTTCTAGACGCGTGGCTGGTACAGATGTGATCAATCTGATGTTCTGTCACGTGGTCTAGTGATCTCCATGGAGCATCTTGTAATGTACATTTTTCAGAGGTCCACTTAACCAGATCGTCTGCAAACATGGAGCTGTGGACTCTTTTTGGTATATTCTCTGTGATGTTGTTTATATACACCTTGCTCCAGTGTCACCTTTTTGCTCATCTGCCTTTGTACTTGAACTCTGGCTGTTCTGTTTTCGAGATAGTGGCTGATCCATCTGTACATTTTCCCACATACTTCACTTCTTTGTAACTTGACTTTAAGTCCCTCTTTCCACACCTTGTCAAATGCCTTCTCTAGATCCACCAAAACCGCTACTGTATGCTTTTTCTCTTGGTAAGCATCCTCTATTTCTTGTGCAATGAGAGTGATCTGGTCCTCAGTGGATCTGTGTTGTCTAAATCCTGCTTGCTGTGGAATTAGTATGTGTTTTGCTTCCAGGTGCCACATCAGTCTGGTGTTTATCATACGCTCCATCAGTTTGCCTACACAGCTCACTAGACTGTTAGGCCTGTATTCATTTGGATCTGTTCTATCTTTTTGTTTCTTTGGTACTGGTATAAGTACAGCATCTTTCCATGCCTGCGGTACAATTCCCCTTTTCCCGCTTTGGTTCAGGACTGATAGTAACTTCCTCTTTGCTGTTTGGCCCAACCCCATCAGCATTTCGTTTGTTACCCCATCTTTTACGGACGATTTCTTTTTCTTTAAAGTTCTCATCCATTTCATTCATTGTTAGTTTTGCCATCATGTGCTCCTCTGGTGCCATCTTGATGTTGTCGTGGCTCTTTTTGTTCTTCACTAATGTCTGTATGCCTGTCTGTAGGGACATCAATGTGGTTTGTTCTAGCATAATGTTCTATAAAACGGACTTAAAAAACACATACCTGGTCTGCAGACATTATTTGCTGTGATGAAAGCCTGGACGCTACCATTCCTGTACCCAGAATTTCTAATTATATTTGTGGGTTTTCAATCCAGCACATGTCTGGATTATCGCTGGGTTATCAGAATGCTTACTGAGAGCATACATTAAAAAAATATTCACTTGTAAAAATGTAAGTCTCTATTAATTGATAGACAAGAACAACGCTATCAGTCCGATACAAATTAAAACATAAACCTCCCCTCCTAAAAATGTAAGTCTGTGTTGCTGTCTGGTACACCACTTGGTAGACAAGACTCTGAGCATGGCAGCAAACATTAAGCTGAACAGTGTTAGGGCTAGTACACAGCCCTGCTTGACACAGGAAAGGCATTTGACGTTTCCCCATCACTCAGCACATGGATATTCATACCTTCGTGGAATTGTTTGACGATCTTGGTGAATCTGCTTGGGCAGTCGAATTTCCCCATGACTTTCCAAAGTCCGTCTCTGTTGACGGTGTCAAAATCCTTGGTCACGTCCACGAAAGCCCACGTACAGCCCACGTTGCTGCTCTTGGCCTTTCTGCTGAGCCGCGAATACCACAGTTCCGCTCTTCAATCTCAGGTGACTACAAGCTCACACTAAAGTAAAGGACACAACCTTCTCAAACTTGCTTTTTGTTGATCACGGTGCCCTCGCTGCCAACACCGAAAGAGACATGCAGACATATGTTGACACGTTCTCAACACCCTGCGACATGTTCGGTTTTAGAATTAATTTATTTTGTGTTGGGGACAGTTCATTTGTATTAGTAAACAACAGTACATTTGTATTAGCATTCTACAGTGCATTTATATTAGCATACGACAGTGCATTTATATTAGCATACAAAAGTATGTAAATGGAACTGGTTGTATACAGACTTTGCAAAGTCTTCTAAACCAGTATAAAGACGTTAAGTTAAGTTAACAGTGCATTTATATTAGCATACGACAGTGCATTTATTTTAGCAATACGACAGTGCGTTTGTACATCAATGTTTTTTTTTTTTTTAAATCGTTTAGTGTCACTTGTGAAAAGCCAGATGGAATCAGTGAGTATATCAAGGTTACTATGCTCGTTATGTGGGACAGAGTGTACGTTTTTCGGAGGTTGTATCATTTGTGTGTGTAAGGGAGAGAGAGAAAGAGAGAGAGAGAGAGAGAGAGAGAGAGAGAGAGAGAGAGAGAGAATAGTATATGTGTCTGTTGTTGCTGTTACTGTGGGTGTGCGAAAAAAAGAAATAATATGTTAAAGAAAAAAGTTGTCACAAAATATCCAGTTTAAGTGAGAATTTAAACCGATCTAATGAATATTAATCCTCCAGTTTGGATAAAAGAGCAGAAACATATTTAGTTAATATTAATCCTCCAGTTTGTGTGAGAGCAGAAACAGATTTACTGAATATTAATCCCCCAGTTTGTGTAAGAGCAGAAACAGATTTACTGAGTATTAATCCCACAGTTTGTGTAAGAGCAGAAACATATTTACTCAGTATTAATCCCCCAGTTTGTGTAAGAGCAGAAACAGATTTACTGAGTATTAATCCTCCAGTTTGTGTAAGAGCAGAAACAGATTTACTGAGTATTAATCCCCCAGTTTGTGTAAGAGCAGAAACAGATTTACTGAATATTAATCCTCCAGTTTGTGTAAGAGCAGAAACATATTTACTCAGTATTAATCCCCCAGTTTGTGTAAGAGCAGAAACAGATTTACTGAATATTAATCCTCCAGTTTGTGTAAGAGCAGAAACAGATTTACTGAATATTAATCCTCCAGTGTGTGTAAGAGCAGAAACAGATTTACTGAGTATTAATCCCCCAGTTTGTGTAAGAGCAGAAACGGATTTACTGAGTATTAATCCCCCAGTTTGCGTAAGAGCAGAAACAGATTTACTGAATATTAATCCTCCAGTTAGTGTAAGAGCAGAAACAGATTTACTGAGTATTAATCCCCCAGTTTGTGTAAGAGCAGAAACAGATTTAGTGGGCGTGTGTTTGTGTGTGTGTGTGTGTTTGGGTGTGAGTGTGTGTTGTTATTTTCAGAAACTATGTGCTATGAAATGTATAGTGAAACTTTTATTTTTGCTTTTTTTAAGTATCCTAATGAAAGGCATATTTTACAAATGAATTAGTTGTAGGTAAAGGTGTTTAAATAGTATTTTTGTGATTTAAGTTTGTGTATTTTGCCTTTCCAAATTAGTTAAGTATAATTACCCTATATATGTATTTATACGCGAGGTTAACTCTGTAATGGCCACTACAAGCCCGGATGGCAATGGATGAGAGTTTTTGCCTATCTGTGTATTATTCTGACCGACATGTAATATAATGTTACTTTGTCTACATAAAAATGCATTTTTCACGTAAACAAAATCGCTATGCAAGATCATATTGTGAAAGAAGCCTTACATTCTCAAAATATGTTAGGTCCCTTGGAGCATGGCCTTCAACAAATACACGCGAAGTCCTCCCTTCCTTTGGTCAATCCTTCTAGTTCTATGGAAGTATTCCGTTTCTCTTTAAGTTTGTTCCGGGCGATCTCTTCCCGCTTGTATGTTTTTATTTAACTTAATTTAGCGTCTTTATACTGATTTAGAAGACTCGACAGAGTCTATAAACAACCAGTTTCTTGGATGATGGTTTAACCAATGTGCGAGTCCATTTTAATAGACACAAACACTAGAGCTAAGTAGAATCGCAGCCAATTAGGCGCCATCTATTACTGATCTTAACAAAAACCACCTATAAATAATTGGGTAGATTTTTAACTTGAATTTTGTTCGGACAGCGGCCGTTAAGCCTACTCTTTTCGATTTCCAACTGCCAAGGAATTTTTAATGTGGTCGATACTGCACACAGGAGTCCGATCTCACTACCCAAAGATAAGGAGCATTTTTGATTAATCTGTACCTTTTGCGTTTGAGATTTTAGAACAGAGACTGCCATGTAGTGGTATCATCTGGTTTACTTACTGTCTTTTCTATCCAACGCAAGCGTCGTCTTCTCATCTTATGCTAATCTGATATCGGTCTGGTTCTTTCCAATAGTTATATTTAGTGATTTTAACTTCTGCCAAAGACGAATGTGTTGCATCGAAATGTGCAAATATCTAAGTCAATATGTAAACTAGCGACACAACGCATTCCGTTCTCCCGACTACATCCGGCTACTTGCAAAGCCCTGTTTAGGGCTTGGTAGCGGGAGATTGTGAGAGAACGCAGAAGAAGAAACAGAAGAAGTGATTTTAAAAGTCCATTTTAATCCTTTATTTTGCACAGACATCTATTTATGACAGTATGTACCTTTAACCTTGTTTGTGTTGTTCTCATGGTTTAGAGCCATACAGTTTCACGTATTTTATATTGGAGTTCACGACTTTTATTTTTGAGTTGGATGTCATTTCTTTTTAATGTTCATATTTTCACCAATGCAATGTTGTTGGTTTTTTTGTTTTTGCGTACACCTTATTTTTCTATTCCCCATGTGGTGTGCATTGAACTGTGGTTTTTATTTTGCGTCTGTCGGCCCAGTGCATCCGACTTCAGCATGCATTTTATGTAAGCGTCTGCTTCCTCCTGCATTTTTTAAGGGTTTGCTTCCCCGGGGTAACGGCCGGTGCTGTGATTGGGGATCGAACCCAGCCCCTTTGGGTTGTGAGCCTTGTCCCTTAACCACTAGCCCACGCTGTCCCCACCAATGCAATGAAAGCTCCTCTCGTATTTGATATTCTTATTTTGACATCTCTATCTATCTCTACCTTGCTCTTCGTATATAATGCAATAAGACACTCTATTCTGTTCAGCTAAAAATATTAATATACTAGTTCTCCTGTTACCACCATTTGTTCTGTCATTTATCTTAATATGTTTTGTTGTCTCTACTCTCTCTGTGCAGTAATTATTTCTATTGAATTGCTCGGCTTGGTTTTTCTTCTTTCTTCAAAATTCCAAAATAAAAACACATCCAACTTTTGAAAACAATCCAAATATTAGTCTATTTCTACACATTCATCTCTACAACGAATTGTCTTCTTATTGTGTAATTTCGCACACTTTTAGTGCTGCCTTGTAATACTGTTATAGACAAGTTTCTCTTGTTACACACCATTTATACAATACATACAAGACCTCTTACTTTAAATAGTTCAAGATGGCCGCGCCTGAATGGTTGCGCTCTCGACTCGCTCCAGTGTTTGTGTAGTTTTCTGATTTTTGCTGGTTCCTTTTCGGATTGTAAATCACAACTCCTTTATCAGGTGATATCAAGGCATTTATTTAGTAGAATTGATGTGCTTTCGATCCGTTATCCAGTTTTTTATGCTGCATTTCATGCCTGGCTCAAACCACGGAAAACCAGTCAAAGATGGCGTTCATGTTCCGTTCAGCTGCAACAAGAATTCAGTCCAGGTTATCACGGCTAAAGGACCTCCCTGCTCGGACTGAAGCCACCTTCCTTCTGCACACCCCCCCCCCTTTTATCGGAGGTTTTATGATACCGCTCCCAACCTTGTATTCTGAGCACAACAAGGTTCAATCTGAGGTGGACACAATCCAGAGGTCTCGGGGGCAGAACACGGAAAAAAGAGTCAGACACGGACAGACACAGAATGCCTGACACAAACATTGATCTAACAGATACTCCTCGCGGCCCTCATCCCGGGGCAGAGGAGTACTCGGCTCCACCTGGGAAGTATGTAGAGATTTCAGCCGACACGCTACGCATGAACATAGCATCAGCAGTTTGACATGGTAGTGGTCGTTCGATACAACGGGTCTTTGACGCCTAAGCAAACATTATTATTATAATTCTGCCCTGACTAGATAATATTTTATTGCCATTATAAGTCATTCTACTGTCCTCGGTGTGACTTACGAAAATGTTTCGGATGAATGGCCTTGTGCAATAGCCTACAGACTCTCCGCACAGTCTCATTCCAGCATATACTTCTTCTGGAAACCAATCTGCGCCCATATGGATCTTTTGTCATTCTAATACTCTTGAAGGACTCTGAGACCTGGACGATCTTACAGTGAGATCGGAAATGGCTGAAGATATCCACATGCGTAATCGACGTGTTATCCTTGGAGTTTACAAACAAGACCTAGTCACTATCATTGAGGTCTCCCGATAGACATAACTTGAGAGAATTTCCTCAACACTGAATCGACGCCGCTTCTCTTTCTTTGACAACGTTTCCTGTCTCTCTCAAGATGCACCGGCTGGTAATCAGGGACGATGTTGAGATGGCACCTGAATTGAACTGAATTAGCATTCACTTAAAAGGCAAACAATCAGATATTCAAAATAAAGAAATTACACGATTATGTAAAAAAATGAACAAAACGTATTTGGACTAGAAAAAAAATTGCGTTTATTTAATAAGAGAAGAGTTACAGGTCGCTAGGTTTCTGGTTAAAGCCAGGTTCTGGAGTCGTGTTTGATAAATTTCCATTGATATGTGCTAATGCTAACTGGCACTCTCTGCTTTCAGGGTCGTCGGCACAGAGGATGTGCACTACAGCGCTGAAAAATAGAATATGTTTACCGTCTGAGATTAGGTCAAGGTCAAAGTAGTCCCACCACAGACACTGCCGTCGAGGATTAAGTGTTTGAGACTTCATTGTGATCATCGTGTAAAACAGGGGATATTTAAACAACCACTGCAGATGCTCGAATTCAGGCTTCCTGTAAACGGATCATCTGTAGTGGCGAGCCTATACGTCATTTGGAGCAAAACCGTTCAATGCCATAGGGAGAATAGGTTATCAACAGATAATGACCAAGCCTTCCCATCGGGCGCCATCTCTGCCTACTTCTTTTCGCTACGTTTTCAAATATGTCTTGGCCTCCCTTCTCAATGAGCGTTTAGATCTATCACTATTTCCTTGTCCTGATGACTACAGAACAGTGACTGTTTTGTTATGATATCAGCGGTTTCTCGTAATGCTTATTCTTTCCAACGAAAGTACCTTCTCTACATATCTATATACATTTATATATTCTTAGTCGACCTGTGCTTCTACAGGGGAAGATGGCCCTGTGCAAGTCCCAGCTCTGGTATAAGCTGGATGTAGCCGCGAGAAAGGTTTCCTACTTAGCGGGATAGGCTCGAGCAGCTGAAAATTCCGATGCGTTGCGACAACCGCTTACGTAAGGGGGGGGGGGAGGAAGGAAGAGGAAGGGGGGTAACCGATGTGCGAGTTGATCTTAATAGACTCACAAACTTGACACGCAATCTGTTGGGCGACATCTATGCTGATCTGTCACACAGTTAATCACCTCTTACGACATTCCCTCTGTCAGGCAGTCTTCTGTCTTCATACGACATTGTTCCCATTGCTGGGGTAGTCGAGGGGTTTTAAAGGCTGAGAACTACAGGCCGCTTCGCCACTGCTGTCGCCACGTCGTGTGCTGGCTATGTTTGTTTATTTTACCTCCACCAGAAAAACAACATATACCATACCGGGGATTCGAATCGTTGCCCTCCTTGCCGGTAGGCAGGCCTCAAAACCATTCGGCATTGAAGGCCGCAGCTGGGTGTGTAATCCTTCTTCTTCTTCTTCTTCTTCTTCTTCTTCTTCTTCTTCTTCTTCCTCGTCCATCTTCAGACCTCAACTTCAATAACGAAGGCAGCAGTCGACTCAAGGCTATGTATGCTTCCGTACAGCTTCTCGTGGAAAGGCACTGGCTGTTGCCAAATGCTACTTCTTTTGTCAGTATACAGTGAACAGGACTGCAAAATATGTTCTGCCTCCATGAGGGCTGTGCCAATCTTGAACTTGTTGTACAGATGGCATCTAGGTCTGTTGTGATCTGTGCACAGTCGGAGAATTATCACCTGGTCTCGCCTGGAGAGTTGATGGTAGGCATCGTCTTCTATGTGGTCAGGATGGTCTTTTTTCCATTTTGCACTGTACGTTGCCCTGATGAATGCTTTTGTCTCATTGTATGTGATTTCTGTATCACTCTGCTGCAGCATTACTCCCTCTCTGGCGAGTCTGTCTGCCTCCTCGTTGCCTGGAATGTCGCAGTGGGCTGGTATCCCCTGGACTTTGCTTTCTTTGAAGCACTGGGACAGGGGTTCGAGCGAGTCTGCCAGAGCATCAAGTTCATTTTTGTGCTGGCTCTTGAGCGCCATTAACACTGCGAGGGCGTCTGGGAAAATGACCACTTGCTTTTCTGCCTGCTCCTTATGGTCTAAAAGGGTTTCAGCTGCTTGTCTCATGGCACTGGCTTCGGCACTGAAGTTCCTGCAGCGTCTCCCAGTGGTAAATACTGCTGAGTATGCTTTGCTTTTTAGTTTTATAGTGATGCCTCCTCCCCCATTTCCGATGGCATCTTTGGCTGAGCCATCCGTATAGGCGTGTGTCCAGGCTGTTGGTGGGAATTTTTGGTTGATGTAATTTGTAACTATGTGTTGTTTCTGTTACTCTGTTTGTGTCTTTTTGTCTTCGATGTTGGGGATATTGCATAAAATATCAGGGAAGGGTCTTCCTTTCCAGAGGCAGCGGATGGAGCATGCTGTTATTGCCTTTATTTTTTCGTTTAAAAGTGCAGTATTGTTTTTAATCTTTTCTTTTGCGTGGACTATAAAACTATTCCTTTTTAGCCTGCCGCGTCCCAGCCCATTTAGTCTTTGATGCATCGTGTGGTCCATGATTCTTTTGAATTTTCCCATTTACTGTAGGATTCTGCAGTCTCGGCGGTCTTCCGCTGTAGCTCAGTCATAGCTTAGATGACTTTTATTTGGGTGGACTTCAGGGCTCCTGTTATGATGCGGGCTGCTTGGTTCTGATTACGCCCTATTTTGTCAGAATTTGATTTATATGCCGTGGACCAAGCTTGTAATCCAAGATAAAGATATCCACCAAGAAAACATAGTATTCCTGACTCCTGACTGATGCCACGTCAGTATTAGCAGCGCTAAAACAACACAAAGATGAAGATCTATTGCAATGTAAGTTCTCCCTGACACAGCTCTCAGCAGAACACCAAAGGTTGGTCATACAGTGGATCCCATCCCACTGCAATATTGAAGGCAATGAAACTGCAGACAAACTAGCAGAGAGTGGAGGAGCATCCCCACAAACAGACCTGAGTATCACATATAATGAGACCAAGACCATAATTAAAGCCAACTTCAGGGTAAAATGGGCCGATCAACACACCCCGACTTCCGAAAAGAAGACAGCTATTATAACTCAACTAGAGTAGAGCAAGTCATCATCTTCAGACTGAGAACTGGGCATAACAGACTCAAGGGTAATCTGTACAACAAAATGAGGATTGGGACAGATGACAAGCACCCATGTGGGGAGCATATCATGACCGCGGAGCACGTCCTGCAAAGCTGCATGCTCACGCAGGAAAAGAGAGAACAATACTGGCTTCGTGAGACAGATATGAGACAAGAGCTGTATGGAGATGAAACAGCCTTACAAACAACGGTGTCATTTGTAAGAGAAACCGGAAACTTGATCTGAGGATGAACGAAGAAGAAGAAGAAACCATTCGGCCACGCACTCCTCAGTGAGCCAGTGGTGCTATTCTTGTCCTTATCATACACAAAGACCCCGGCAGACCACTTGGTGTTCATTTATATATATATATAACAGTACATATCAGACATGGCTGTTTATAGTATTATACGACTTTGGAGTGTTTTCTAGTGGTAGCTCTCTACTGCGTTTTTAGTTTTGTATTTCCCTGCAGTTTTTGGCTTTTCTTTTCTTCATGTTAAAAAGAGCTTCTCTTCACCTAGTCTGAGATAATTCTTTAGAGTACATCTCCCCTCAGATGAGTACAAATTTATCTTACAAGGATGTCAGATCACGTTCATGCCTTCATGTTTCGCTTACACACATCTTTGAACATCAGCTATGGTCGACAGACTTATTTCGCCATAAGCTAGCTGTCACTTGAGAATATCTTGGAGATGCGACCGTTTTCAATTCGACGAACATGACCAAGCCATAGTAGTCATCGCTGTCCGAGGATTGGTAGATCGATGCGAAAACGAGCGATTGCGCTTGCGCTTGTCACGCCGTTTCCTCCAACAGTGAAATACAAAAAATGGACTGCACGCGTCGTAGATGGAATGTGTTAACTTTGTTTTCTTGTTTGGCGTATGTTTCCCAAGTCTCGCCACCAGAAATGATTGCGCTGTGGATACATGCATCGTAAGCCATGGCATTTGACTTTAAATACTCACACACATTCATTCACACACCACGCTCATGAACGTACGCACGTACATACACGCGAACACATACATGCACATGCACACACACACACACACACGCACGCACGCGCACACACACACACACACACACACACACACACACACACACACACACACACACATATATATATATATATATATATATATATATATATATATGCAATAGTGGTGTATTCACGTACAAGGTGTGTCCTAAGGCAGGTGGCCAAAACTTGTCTAAACTCATCTTTGTCTTTTGCCTTGAAGTATCAAGCCGGGCCAACTTTTCGCCGCATACTATCCCTCCATCTTGATGTACGTCAGGATCGACGATTAACTGCGTTGGCGACGTCACATTACGTGTCGATCTTTGTCAGACATGCGCATTACACGACCTTTCTTAGCAGCGTTGAATCTACCAAGCTATTGAAGCACGTTTGGCTCCTGATTCCGTATTTGCGGGTGTGCTCCCGTAGTATTTACATACTTACTAACCTACTTTCCGTGTCCTTGACACCACGTCAGACATCATGTTTCCAATATTCAACCTCACGAATGGGCTTATAATTTCCCCTCAACGTATCATCTATATTACAAATTTCCCGAAAAATGTTAGTAGATCATCAGGTGGGCTGAGTGTTGTGTTGCACCATAGTTGCATGTCTCATCATCCATGTATCCTTATATCTCTAAGTTCTTTCTGCGCCATGATCCACCCATTCAGAGTCTATTTAGTGACATCCAAGCTGTGTAAAGCGTATGATGTCTTCTAGCAGTTTAATCCAGGGAGCCTGTGTCATTTCATTCCATTTTTTAATTCCATTTTTCCAGAGACTAGTCTGTGGGGGTTGTGTTAACTGTAAGAAACTTTGTGTAGATTTCATTCTTGTTCGCTGTACCTGGTGTCCACTCATTGGGTGCAGTATGCCGTTTACCTGGTGTCCACTCATTGGGTGCAGTATGCCGTTTACCTGGTGTCCACTCATTGGGTGCAGTATGCCGTTTACCTGGTGTCCACTCATTGGGTACATTAGGCCGTTTACCTGGTGTCCAAATATTAAGTGAATTAAGCCGTTTACATGGTGTCCAAACATTGAGTGCATTATGCCGTTTATCTAGTGTCCAAACATTGAGTGTATTAAGCCGTTTGCCCATTTCTCTCTTTCAGTGTCTGGTGCAACATTTCTTCGTGTCTCAGGCCACACCGATTATGGGGTACATTTTTTCTATTGGACCAGGTTTTAGGTATCCTGTAACTATTCTGCCAGTCTAATTTATTGCTGTATCAAACAATTTCTTCTTATTATTATTAATTTTCTTCTTCTTCTTCTTTTTCGTTCGTTCTGGGGAACTGCGAAGCTAGTCCTGTCAGGCAGAACATAATGACTATGACGTCACGTCAAGGTCAGGCACAATATACTGACCAAGACCACTATCTCTCTTTCATGTACCGTTCCCTGGTAACAGGCTGTTTTCAAGGCAGTCTGGATGATAAGATGTGGATCGACTTGATCCCCGTAGCAGTCAGTGTCACGCAGATGAAGCCAAGCATAACCTATCGTCTGGAGGACCGCGGTGCACCTTCATCAGAGCACTCGGGATGTGAGGAAAGCTACTGCAATCCGCCACTTAACGTCTTTTTCAAGGCGCACACAAGAGTGAACCTACTCATTGTGGGCATTTGCAAACAACAACGTTCGTTCTAAAACTGTAAAGGATGTTCTCCGGAGAACGAAATGCGTTGGGTTACAGCTTGACTGCGACATGTGCACTGCTCGGTCTGACACATCCGACGTCATCGGTGCAGTCTGTTATCTACGACCACCCCTTCGAGATGGAGAAGAGTCTTAGCAACTCTTGGTCACTAGCCATAATACTTGCAGCCCGCTTTGGGTCACTGGCCATAATACTTGCAGCCCGCTTTGGGTCGCTGGCCCTAATACTTGCAGCCCGCTTTGGGTCGTTGGCCCTAATACCTGCAGCCCGCTTTGGGTCGCTGGCCCTAATACTTGCAGCCCGCTTTGGGTCGCTGGCCCTAATACTTGCAGCCCGCTTTGGGTCGCTGGCCCTAATACTTGCAGCCCGCTTTGGGTCGCTGGCCCTAATACTTGCAGCCCGCTTTGGGTCGCTGACCGTTACAGCTCACTGCTCAGCATCTTGATCCCTATAAATCATTTGGACATGTCCAGAGTTTTTCAAAACTGGTTTGGCGCAATCAGCTAAGGAGAAACACAGAACGAGCGAGTACTGATGTTCGGAACACATATAGCAGTGCTTCTCGTGTTGTTCCAGTCCTGTAGTCAGATTGACAATGTTCTGCGCTCCATTGCTGCGCAAATAAAAATTATTTATCGAATAAAGGCAATCAACTTGTAGAAATAAATGTCTTTGTTGACTTACTCTGGGTCATCGACGCAGGTGAAAGTCAGTCCTCTAGCTGTGACATCATCTCTTAGTGTGGCAAGTGACTTTTCTCCGCACACTTCGCTATTTAAATAAGCAAAGAAAAGTAAGCAAGTTTACAAAGCTACTGTTTAGGTTATCACATACAGAAAGGTCGTTCGTGTCATGGCCAGGTGCAAGATATTGATCAAAACTGCACTGAACTTATTCACTCCAAAATATTTTGGTCTTCTTTTTACATTGATTTTTAAAATGTAAAACTCATGGAATGAAGTAAAGGTCTGAGCCTTAGTCGACCATACTTCTATAGGTGATGACGCCCATGTGCAGGTCCCACCTCTGGCGTGAGATGGGTGCATATGGCAGGATGATTTCCTGCTTAACGGGCTAGGCTCGAGCAGCTTATTACTCTGCTGTGTTGGGATAAGGGCTGTGGATGGCGATTAACCGATGTGCAAGCCAATCATAATATACTCAAACACTAGAGCAAAGTAAGCTTGTTAGGCGCAGGCTTTGCTGGTCTTAACAAAGCACCTAACCATGGCCGGTATTATGTCATGTCACACAGTTCGTCGCCTCTTACGACATGCTCTCTGTGGGACAGTGGTGCTATTCTTGTCCTTGTCATACACAAAGACCCCGGCGGACCACTCGGAAATATAGGTACATTTATAAATTAGGGTAAGGTTGTTAATGAGAAACCTTAAAATATATATGTAGCATTTTTAGAACTCTGACGAGCCAATATCTGCGGAGTGAATCAGTTAAAGCCCGCACCTGGAAACAGGCTGTGTGTACAGCAGCCTGGCCAACGAGGTGAGAGATCGTAACTGTGATAACCGTAATGGTGAACCTGCTGAAACCAATTTAACTTGATTTGTACTCCCTACATTTATGTTTGTTCTCCGATTGTTACATGTAACTGCTCGGCTTATTGTGTCCCATGTACATCTATTTTTGTTCCATGAGTGTTAAATACGACTATTTGACATTTTTTCGTCCTATGTACATTTATTTGTGGTCCAGGACATTGTACACGACATGACGTATTATGTCAGCCGTTTGCGTAATTTTTTTTTCTGTAGTTGTTGTCATGTATTTCTGATAGAATTGTTTGAGTTTTATTTCCCTTCCAGCAGTGTTATACCCACCTCAATTTGGGCATATTTTCGGGTGCTTGTGTTTTCTGTTTGCAAACAGAAATAGTCAAACTATCTTTATCGCAAATTAACTGAACTGTCCTTTCTTTTCCTACTGAGTTTCCTAGTTTTTTTTTCTCGATGTTTTTCGTCAGTTATTCTTTATATTCTTACTCTTCTCTTTTCCTGTGGAATTCATTTCAGAGCAAGTTTGGCATCATCATCATGTAGCATGTCCTTTGTAGAACGTCGCTCTCATAACAGGCTGTCTGTGTGAAACTCTATCTTTCGCCAGTCTTCCGGCCTGCCCCAAGGTCAGATCTAGCCAAGGTCAGATCTAGCGTCTCATTGATGACCTGAGTCCATCGTCTTCTCGGTAGCCCTTGCTTCTCTTTTCAGTGACCATGCCTTCCATAACCACTCTCCCCAGTCCGTTGTGTCGTTTGAGGTGTCCAAAAAATCTAAGTTTTCGAGTCATTACATCATATATGAGCCAAATCTACATTCATGTCTTGCCGGATGGATTTGTTTGTTTCTTTCTTTGTCCACGGGATTTTCATGACTCTTCTGTAGCACCGATCTTTGCTCTTATTGCTTTTGTTATCGTCCATGTTCCACATCCATAGGTTGCCATAGGAAAAATGCATGTTTCTAAGATCTTTAGTTTTAGTTCTTTGTTTATATGCCATAGGTTCTGCATACACCTTACCTTCTGCATTGTCATAGTCGTCTTCTTACTTCCTCGTGTGGTTGTGGTATATCCATCCATAACTTCTGTCCTTAATCTCTAGATGTAATGATTGTCGTTTTGTTATCTTCGAATAAGTTGCCTGGGATATCTGTTCGTGAAGTCTGCATGTTGAATGTACAGAAACAGCGAAAAAGGACATTACAGAAATCAAGAAACAGCTTTCTTACATTTTGGGCTTGTCTAGCGCGTGACATACGATGGCGTTGACTGACGTAACCTTTGTGGTATCCAGATTTGGCAGCTCGTACTTCCCAAAGAAGCTATATCAGGATCCGCAGAATTAGAAACCTTGTTTGAGACACATTTTTGATAACAGCATATTTCCACAACTGATATAAGATTTTGAAATCATTATTATTATTCAAATGAAATGAGTGATTTATGAATTCACTAGCAACACCCACGCAGAAGATCTGAAAGTTTACACGAATTAGAAGTGTTTTAATACAAGTTTATACGATAATCAAGGGAAATGATAAATTAGACTGTAACATGTTTTTCAAAATTCAGTCGTCTAGAAGAACAAGACGGCACAACCACAAATTATTTAAAGAAATATCCAGATTATATATCAGGAAAATAAATGTTAGTCCGAGAGTGGTGAATGCTTGGAATGCATTGCCACATGAAATAGTTGGGCCGGGGGTAAATGAATGCATTCAAGAATAGATTGAATGCACATAAGTATTTTTTTTTAGATCAAGTGAATGTAAAAGAAACTAGTTGTATACAGACTCTGTAGAGTCTTCTAAACCAGTATAAAGACTTTAAGTTAGCTAAGTGCAAGTTTGGTTTGCAACCCCAACATACCAGGTTAGATTTCACTTAGTATTCAGTTTGACTGGACATGTCGTAAATTTTTTTTCTGAATGACCACTTCTTCACACACAGAAAAGATTGGCTAAACTACTATACTGCAAAACTACCATAGTGGAGTACATTATAAACAGATACATATATCTCATCATCATTATCAGGTGCCCTGCCGGTTGGCGATCATTGACCTCCATCCGATTCTATCACGCTTATCGTTTACCAGCTCTGTTGTTGAATGTCGCTCTTGACAGTCTCTGACTCTGTCCAACATCTTTCTCTCTGCCTTCCCCTGTCTCTCTTGCCTGTTATATTTCCCCCGAGAGACAGCCTCTTCTCATACTTCCATAATAATAAGTCCAATTTTGTTTTGACAATACAGTCAATCACTTACATTGAAGATGCAGAAACAAAACAACTTATATTTTGATTTCAATGTTTCATGGTCAACGATCCCAATAAAGAAATTCTAATTGCATTTTGAAGTACCAAAAACGCTGGGTTTGCTAAGTATTAAAGGCCCAATGAAATCAACTGAGCCTATTGCACGGACGTCCCAAATGTCGTACTGATTACACGCAACTAAGTGACATCAATACTACTCAGTGTTGACAATTCGAGAATATTAGTTGTGAGAGTAATCCATAACAAATTATAACATTTTTGGCACTTGTCGGTCAACAAAGACATATAAGGAAGCAAACCTAGAGATATATTTAAATGAATCATGTAGCTGGTTCTTAGCGGAACATCTCTCTCATCACATCCGCCCTTAGCGACTCTTGATCGTCGGTCAGTCCGTTCTCCCACCTTCATCCCTCATCTTCAGAACATCTTTATTATTGTGTGCCAATATTCTCATCGGCCTGCTTGTCATCGGCCTGCTTCTCATCGGCCTGCTTGTCCCTCGTTTTCCAGGGACATACCTTCTAGTATAGTTTGTTTCTAAACATTTGCGGCGTATGATGCGACCAAAGTATTTTCGTTTTCTTGAAGTAACGCTGGTTACATGGCAATTTTAACTTAACCTGACGCCTTTATAGTGCAGAGTCTGTATACAACCAGTTTATGTCTTGTCTTTTCCGTAACTGAAAGATTCCGTAGGAACATCTCTCAGTCTTTGAATGACGGGGCCAAATCATTTTTGTTCTGTGTCTAGTTAAAGGGGCAGCGTGACATGTAGACGTAGAACTCGCTCGGTTTCGACAATCCAAATACCACCTGGTTCGAATTCCGCCATGTCCAGTTTGGCAAACACGTGTTCTTTTTTCTTTTCACTATCGCTACCCAACGTACGGAAAGTAATCACAACCTACTGTACTGCACACCTGCTAAGAAACGTATAACAGCCAAACAGGTTGGCAACTGTATAAGCGACGTTCTGCAAAGAATTTTGCTTCTGACTTCTTCGTTTTTCTAGTTTCTTCATGAAGATCTATGGTTTTCTTGTCCGCCATCAATGGTTTTCTTGTTCGCCATCAATGGTTTTCTTGTTCGCCATCAATGGTTTTTTTGTTCGCCATCAATGGCTTTCTTGTTCGCCATCAATGGTTTTATTGTTTGCCATCAATGGTTTTCTTGTTCACCATCAATGGTTTTATTGTTTGCCATCAATGGTTTTCTTGTTCGCCATCAATGGTTTTCTTGTTCTCCATCAATGGTTTTCTTGTTCGCCATCAATGGTTTTCTTGTTCGCCATCAATGGTATTCTGAGAACTTTCCTGTAATATTTTAACTCAACGGATGCAATTTTTCATCTTTATTGTTTGTGAGATGTCCCATGTTTCGCGGGGAAAATGCATGTCCTCTGGATGTTCCGTTGTACATACTCTTTCAAGCACTTTATAATAACATTGATGCTACTTAATAACTGTCCTTCGTATGTGTGTGTGTGTGTGTGTGTGTGTGTGTGTGTATAATAACGAAAGGGTGAATGAATAGGTGAATGATAGATGATTGGATGGATATATAGATGAAAATATGGATGCATGGACAAATACCTGCTTTGTCTGTAGGCTGGTTTGGCGGGATCCGAACCGTCAACCATGAGTGTGACATCTCCTTTAGCTTGAAGAGCGAACTATAAACAAAACCGAAGATGTAAGAGTACATCGACCAACTAGGGAATACATTTACTATTCTGCTGGCGATATAGAAACAATTGATGTGTAAACACAAACATCGCATAGATTAATTAGTGTCAAAGACTACTACTTATTCTTTATCGTCGATCGTTCTCAATCTCTCGATACCAAGTCCCGAAAAGAGCTTTGCAAGTAGCAGGATATAGCCCGGAGAACGGAAAGAGTTGTGTCGTAGTTTACAGTTTGACTGCGATATGTGCACCTTTCGGTCCAACACATCTAACTTTAACATGTGTGTACGTAAAACTTTAAATGGTCTCACATCCTTATCCAATTCAGCGTCACTAGTAGTGCAAATCCGTTCTACTACCTGTTTTCCTACCCCCCCCTCCCTCCCGTCGCCCGAGCCTATATTTATTCAGAAACACAAGTAGTTGAGGTTTATAACAAAGATGCAATAGCTTTCTCATTATTTTAATGTATTTTTAACGTTTAAAGTTACCTCAGAGAAATGACTAAAGTCACTTTTTCAAAATCTCTGCTTAATTTTAAGCAACAATTGAGATTGCCAAATAAAAAAAAAAATTAGGAGAAGAACAGACTTGAACTACAGTTCTTAGTTCTCAGCTCGACCCGTTCTTAGTTCCTAGTTCTTAGTTCTTAGTTCGACCCGTTCTTCGTCAAGGGGTGGTCACCCTTGAGAGGGTCCCAACTCAGGAACAAGTCGTTTCCGTCGCGGGCGCGTGTCGTCCAGTGTGATAGTAGTCTGTCTGTTGTGTGGTCGTGAATGTTGTATTTTTTTTAGTGAATCTCGCCAGCGAATTGGGGGCCGTCCGCTAGGTCTCTTTTTGTCGTGCGGGTACCACATGGTGGTTATGGTACTCCATCTTTCATCTTGTCTTCTGGATATATGACCAGCCCAGCGGTGTTTCGAATGGTTGACGTACTGTAGGACATCCTTGATGTGTGACATTCTCCGGATGTCGCTATTGAGTAGTTCGCTCTGCGCTGTTGTCTGAGAGTTATGCCCACGAGGCGTTTTTCAAGTGATGCGTGTGCTGTTCTCAGAAGGTTCTCTGCTGCTTTTGTTAGAGAACAAGTTTCGCTACCATAGCAGAGCGCTGGCAGGACTACCGAGTCCGCACGTAGTCTGGTGTCCTTTGTGGCGTCTTTTAGTGTCATGATGGAGTTGAAGGCTGCCCATTTCTGTCTGGCGATCTCAGGTTTTATGTTGTTCTCCAAGTTGAGGAGCCTTCTCAGATAAACATATTCGTCAGCGTCCTCTATGGACGTTCCACTCAAGGGTATTGGGTTGGGCTCTGCGAAACTACAGAGGTTAACTAAATACTAACATTAACAAAATGACAATAGAGATCATGGGGACTTGTATATTCCTAGTGGCAAAGTACAAGTAATGATATTTAGATATAACGGATTCAAGGCCAAAGGCAGACCACGAAAAAAATGGCGAACGTAAACATCTGAAGCGGTGAATGATACTATCTACATAAGGCACACAGACGGACTCGTTCTAGAGATCTCATCATAACCTGACGCTGAAAGACAAAACAGGATAAGCAAAAAAGAAAGAAAAAGAAAGGCGTACAGACGAGTGATGTGCACGGCGAGACAAACACTGAGAGGGGAGACAGATATCTACGAGATTAAATGGTACTGGAATGGGTTAAAAGTATCCATGGATAACTAGAAGGAAAAAACAGAAATCTTTAAAGAGCTGGATATGGAACACATTTTGGCAGCAAACAATACTAAGTCAAGGAAACTAAAATACTTTTGTCATATCAAACCCCATTAGGGGACTGCAGGGGGTAGTGGTTAAGTAACACGGCTCATAATCGGAAGGTGCTGGGTTCGCTGCCCATCACAGCACCAGCCGTTACCTCGGGGAAGCAAACCCTTAAAAAATGCAGAAGGAAGCAGACCTTTACATAAAATGTATACCAAAGTCGGATGCACTGGGCCGACAGGCACAAAATAAAAACATACTGCAACGCACACCGCCTTGGGGAATAGAGACATAATGTGAACGCAAAAAAAAAAAACAACAACATAAAAATAACCAACAAAAACACCCAACCCACTATTGTATGTATAAAAAAAAAAAACGTACCGGAAGGCTTGGTATCTGGGGCAGGCGAGGTAGACCGATGAGAAGATGGACACATGACATTCAAGAGATTCTGAGGATGACAGTGATACAGACAGGAAAGTTTGATAAAGATCGTTTATTGTAGATCGACAAACTACAAAGGACATACTACATGATGCCATGAATAATACGGCTTGAATAATGCTATCACTACTTGGTCAATAGGTTACAGCAGTGAATGTGTGTTTGGACTTAGAAGCACCCAACTTTATTTTCATATTAGTCTCAATCACATGTATTGTAATTGGACGAAAGATAAAAACAGGCCGATGAAATTTCAAACGTTGTTATTCAAGGGACAGTTATTAAGTCACATCAATTCTATTAATTAATAACATTTTTACAAGAATGCAGACCAGAAATTTGTGTTTATTTTTTCACAGTGTCCCTGTGACTGGCAACACAATTTGTCCATCTGTCCTCTGGCTTGTGGATTTTCCCTAGACAAAAAGCATTAATGTGACTTTTTACCAATTTTGCACCGCTTCGATTATCTCGTTGTCAGAGGCATTGAGACCCATACTGCTACACACTTTTCTGTAAATGAGGTCATCATGGACAATTATGCCATGACTCATGTTGAAATCTTCGGCTATTTCATCAATAGTGCCTGGTCTGTTGCCACGTACTATCTGGTCGATCTGTTGTTTCACTGTGTTAGTTGACAAGCTTGCTGATCTTCGTGGTTCATCAAATGACCTTTTGTCTTTCATTTTGAAATCTTTCTACGCATTCCTTCACTCTCCTCTGGGGACGGCGTGGGCTAGGGGTTAAGTGACATGGCTCACAACCCGAAGTTGCTGGGTTCGATCACCATCACAGCACAAACCGTTACCCCAGGGAAGCAAACCCTTAGAAAATGCAGGAAGAAGCAGGCCCTTACATAAAATGCATGCTGGTCGGATGAACTGGGTCGACAGGCGCAAAATAAAAACCACAGTGCCACGCCCACCGTCTTGGGGAATGGAAAAATAAGGCGAACGCAAAATAAAAAAAAATATAAAAAAAAATAAAAAATTAATGCCCTCTCCTTTTACTCAAGCAACTACCTCCATACTGAGCATTCTTCTGTAGATTTCAGAAGGTTTCACACGATTTGACTAAAAAAAACAAACAAAAAAACAAAAAACAAATAGCGTCTCGTCGTTATTCCACGGTGAAAGTCAACAGTGGGGCGGCCATGCTGCTCGCTAAAATATTGCGCATGCGCCTTTTGCTCGATCGCCACAATCCCTACATGATGTATTGCTAAAGAGCCATTTTGTGTCTTGAAATAAGCTTTTCCGTTGTACCTACTCTTCCATGCGGTGCAGTGAGGCTAACGTGTGGTCAGGCACGACACACTGATCAGAGAATGTTAGCCAGGGTCAGGAGAAATATACTGGTCAAAACCCTCACCTGACCTCCTCGTTGGTCGTCCTGGAAACAGGCTATTGTTGAGGACAACAGTCTGTGGCTAACAAGTTGAGCTTCAACGTGATCTCCGTAGTAGTGAGCGACACGTAGATGAGGCCAAGAATTGCACAACCAACTGGATATCCCGGTCCACCTTCATCAGCACGCTCGGAATGTGAGGAAAGCTACTGCAATCCTTCACTTAACGCCCTTTTAGGGGCGCATATAAGAGTAACCTACTCATTGTGGGAATTCAAAACAACAACAACTCTTCCATGCACTTTATAATAAAATTGCCGTTACTAAATGACTGTCCCTGGTAAGTTAAACCAGACGAAACATCAAATGGACGAAAGTCAAGCTCACAAAAGTCAAACCATTGCTGTATACACTTACTATTGTTGAAGCGCCGGCCCAGAAGCTTTCGCTGGCTTCCTGTGGACAATCAGACCAATCAGGGCAGCGAGAATAGTTGATGCCAGGGTCAGCTTCCTGCCCACACCACGTGAGCGAGTTGGCGAGGTATCCAATCAGAGTGTCTTCCAGAGTGATGTACCTGACTCCGCTCTCAGAATATTTGTGTGCCAGACTGTAAACTCCTGACCAGAACATCACCTATAACAGAAGGAGAGTAAAAGAGATGGTCGAATTAGAAATAGGATTTGGAACAAACTTAGGAATGTTAGTTTGAGATGTATTGTTTCCATTTCATTTATCATATCATCAATACATCAAGTCATCTATTTATCGTGTTGTCGTCGTTGGTGAATGTCCACAATGAACAAGATTGATCTTTTGTGGGCCCCGAAAACGGGGTTAATGGGCTGGTTGAAGTAGCTTTCCTCACATCCAGAGGGCGCTGATGATAGTGTGAACAGATCTCCTTCAGGCTGTTGGGCTAGGCTTGGCTTCGTCTGCATGTCGATCACTACTACGGGGATCATCAGTCCGTCCACTCGTTCATCCATCCTTCCATATATTCATCAAACCATCGGCCCATCACCCTATCTATCCAAATGTCCGTCTGCATGTCTACATAAGCTACATTGATCTATACGGTAGTCTCACTATCCCTCCCTTCTTCCATCTGTCTGATTACTGTCCTATCAATTATATCAGTGTCTGGGGTCAATATAGCTGAAAAGTAAGGCACTTGTCTTAAAGAAACAACAGACAAAAAAAATGAAACGGCGGAGTATCGAATTCTTCAAATTTCAAGCCAACTCTGATCTGAAGGAAGGGGAAACTAACCTACAGTCATATCGGAGATGGAAGATAAACACGTGTACACCCTTTGCACGTAAAAATAGTCTTCATAGTTTCACATCGATACGAGTATGCTGCTAGCCGCTGTGTGAGGCTGCTTGAAGCCCACAAGGAGAAGCCCCTGCATCACGCTAAGACACTACAAGGCAATTTCATGTTTGTCCACACACATTATTGCAAGGACCACTAGACCCTTATATTCTCATGTTAGAAGAGGAGTGAGTAAGTCAAGTAAGCAATTTTACACTGTGTTTATACATATCTAACTACCTTAATTCTATCTTTCTCTATATTATCAGATATCTCTGTGTGTATTTATGTCTGTCTCTTGCATGTTCATTTTGTCTATGTCAGTTTATATATATATATATATGGGGATTCCGTGAAAAAGGGGTTAAGCCATCGGCCTCGTGATCAGGTGGTGTGGGTTCGACTCCGGACTTCACCGTCTTTTTCACGGGTGCTTGATGCTTGGTGCTTGAGTTCCCTGTACCTCGTAGTTGCCCCCTAGTCGTCTTGTCCTTGACTTGCCACTGGGATCGGGCAGCAGGAGACGAAAGAGTGAGGATAAAAAGTAGAGCAGTTAATTCTTACTAAAAATAGCGCTAGCAAAATAAATTATGCTATCATCGTCTACGATGGACGGTGGCCTTTGCCTTATATGTATATATATATATAAGCCCTTTCTAGTCATATCCTATACCTTGGGCCAAAACCAAAAGTTCAGAATCTCATTTCAGAAACAGCACCACGTGGAGGGCTTCGAAGGATTCACCTATCTAGACAGCATCATCTAATATTATGGGCGCAGCTGTCCCGATATGTCAAGACGGTTTGGACTAGATCCAATTGCTATGCACGACCTCCGGTGTGTATGGAGTGACGGCAAGATTTCCCTTAAAACAAAAATCATCATCTCCCAGTCTTGCATGTTCCCAGACCTACTTTCCAACTCCGAAACTTGAACATTGCTCAAACATGACCTATTGAGACTGGAGGTTTTCCATATGCGCAACCAGCGGCGTATCCTGGATATTTAATGGCATGACTACATCCGCAACGTGGATAACTTTGTTAACACAGACGTCCGCTCACTCTCGAAACAATGGACCACCGCTGTTTCTTCTTTGTTCGGCCATGTCGTACGGCTGGACCAGAAAACTCCAACAATGGTCCGCCGCTGTTTCTTCTTTGTTCGGCCATGTCGTACGGCTGGATCAGGAAACTCCGTCTCAGAAGATACTTCACAGGTTGTTCATCAGCATCAAACGAATCTCGCTGACCGGCTGGAGGTGCAGAAGTGGCCGTCCCTGCACAGAATGGCTTTAGCAGATATCATTCTTCCACCACCCCCCTCCCCTATTCCGCTCTGAACGAGGCCTGAAGCAGTGCAACAGGAGTGGGTCAAAGATGTGACCCGTCGACGCAGCGGACCTCAGACACCAAAGCGAATTTATATTTATATAAGAACTGGGTAACGATGTCTAAAGAAGGATGTGAGATAACGCAGCAATATGCGCCTGAACTGGTCTCGGAAGATCTTTGATAACTCACGTCGTTCTTTAAACATCGTTGTCCAGTTCTTCTGTGATGTTTTCGACACACGTTTGTCATCATACACTGCCAGAATTCTGCGATGAATGTCAACTGGTCGACATGCTTCAGTTGCTAGAAACAGAATCACCGCTCGCTGATCAATTCTGAAAGAATTGCATATCCCACCCGCCATGTTTTCAACGGTCTGCTGAGGATAATGAAATTGTGCAACTTGACCTTTGGTATGAGCTGTTTACACCAGAAGTGACGTCATCATGTGCATAGTACGTATGTTCACTTCTTGCAATTTATTCCGGTTTCATTTGAACACGCCGCGTATATATATATATATATATATATATATATATATATATATATATATATATATATATATATATATATATATATACTGTTAGAAATAGTAATCGTAATAGTAGTAATATATATGCACAGACACACACAGAGACACACACACATAGACACATATACATAACACTTAATTTAACTTAACGTTTTTATACTGGTTTAGAAGACTCATCAGAATCTGTATACAACCAATAACATTTGCATTGCCCTGCTCTAATAGCTATGCGCAATCAATCTATTCGTAAGTGCATTAACTGGCCCTGCCTACACTATCTTCTGGGGGAATGCATTCCAAGCATTCAGCACTCTCTGACTAAAAAAATATTTCCTAATTTCTAATCTGGACCTTCCTTTAGCTAATTTGTATCTATCTATCTATCTATCTATCTATCTATCTATCTATCTATCTATCTATCTATCTATCTATCTATCTATCTATCTATCTATCTATCTATCTATCTATCTATCTATCTATCTATCTATCTATCTATCTATCTATCTATCTATCTATCTATCTATCTATCTATCTATCTATCTATCTATCTATCTAACTATATATCTATCTATCTATCTATCTATCTACCTGGCTGTCTGTCTGTCTGTCTGACTGCCTGTTGGTCTGTCTGTCTGTCTATCTATCTATTCTTATACTTCTTCACTCCAACCGGAGTACACGGTCGCCACTACAGGTGGCCTCCTTCAGGAAGCCTGCACCCAAACACGTTGCTTGTTTATGCAGTTGTGGTTTCTGTAGCAAATTCCTTTTACACGATGAGATTGCTAGCCTCATGTATACCTTGCTGTGGTAGCCATCTGCAGTGGTCCTGTCCACTTCTACATAGTATGGGATCCCGGGATACACTGGGGGATCCATCTGTGTATATGATTAAATCACACGACACGTTAGACACCGCCACAAACCTTGTCCGTAGGTAAACTTTGCTTGGCTGCCTCCAGGAAAGACTCGTATTGTCTCTGAGCAATGTCACAAGCCGACTTGAAGGTGAAGGCCTCGGCAAAAGCCTTCCAAAGCTCATCACAATCTGCATCCACCCTGCCAACAGAAACACATATTTTCTTATTTCGTATCTATTAAATTGTACTGGGAGAGGCGACTAAGCTGCGGTCAGGCAAACCATACTGATCACACTACGTCAGGGTCAGGTGAAACATACTTGTCACACTACGGCAGGTTCAGGTGAAACATACTGGTCACACTACGTCAGGGTCAGGTGAAACATACTGGTCACACTACGTCAGGGTCAGGTGAAATATACTGTTCACACTACGTCAGGGTCAGATGAAATATAATAATAGCTGCCCATCGTTGTCGATGAGGACCGCCGACATCATCCTTGTCACAAATTTCCATGTTGAGTGTGGGTGCGCATGTGGCTGAACAGGCCAATGAGGGCACGAAAACATCTGCTACATATCGGGCATACGAGGTTTGTAGAAGATGATGCAGTTTCCGCTGTTCGTGATTTCCGGGTCTCTCGTCTTCTCTGGGCTTTCACAACACGGTTGTCTTCGCTGGTAGCTACACTCGATTTGACTGAGCTTCTCCAGTCAGATCTGTTTTGCGCAAGACATTCCCGGGTGTCAATGTCTATCTGGCAACTTTTTAGTGAGTCCTTCAGACTGTCTTTAAATCGTTTCTTTGGGCGCCCTCTCTCGCGCCATCCCCCTCTCAGCTCGCCGTAGAGAAGCTTCTTTTGGAGCCGCTCGTCTGACATACGGACGAGGTGTCCGGCCCATCCTAGTCTTGCTTTTTCTAGCAGTGCATGGATGCTAGGCATGTTAGCCCTCGAGAGAACCTCGATGTCAGTGACACGATCTTGCCATCGGATGTGGAATATTCGCCTCAGGCAACCTGTGTGGAAGTGATTTGACCGCCTTGCATATCCAAAACATACAGTCCAGCTTTCGCAAGCGTATAGTAGGGTTGGAATGATGGTTGCACGGTAGACTTTGAATTTGGTCTTGACGCTGATGCCACGACGTGCCCAGACCATTGAGCGCATTCTACCAAAGGCTGTGCTGGCCTTTGCTATTCTACTTGCCACCTCATCGTCTAGGCTGACAGATCTCGACAGCATGCTGCCCAGATATGTGAATTTGTCTACGACATTTAGCGTCTGCCGGCTGACTGTAGTCTCTGGTTTTGTGTACGGTATACCTGGTGCTGGTTGGTACATGACCTCTGTTTTTTTTAGCTTTTATGGTCAGGCCAAAATTGTCGCATGCGGCAGAGAACCGGTCCATTCCAACCTGCATGTTCAGTTCTGAGCTGCTCATTAGAGTGTAGTCGTCAGCAAATAGAAGTTTCCTGATTATGTCGCCAGCCACTTTGGTTTTGGCCTTCATTCTTCTGGGATTGAGTAACTTGCCATCTGTGCGGTACTTTATGGGTATTCCAAGCTCCAGTGATCCGAAGGCGTCTGTCATTGTGGCCGCGAACATCGTGCTGAACAAGGTCGGGGTGAGTACACATCCTTGTTTTACTCCGTTTGATACTAGAAACGTTTTAGAGAATGCACCGCTGTCCAGTACACGAGCATACATGCCTTCGTGTAGCTGTTTCACCGTGGTTATGAACTTGTTGGGGTAGCCAAACTTGGACATTATCATCCACAGCCCTCCTCTGTTTACTGTATCAAATGCCTTTGTCAAATCAATAAATGTGGTGTACAAGGCCTGATTTTGTTCCCGACACTTCTCTTGTACTTAGCGAGCGGTAAAAATCATGTCCACTGTTCCTCTTCCGGCTCTGAACCCACATTGGCTTTCTGGGAGGTGGTGGCTTTGTTCAAGGTGTTTGTTGAGCCTGTTTAGCAGTAAGCGAGCTAGGATCTTGCCTGCTACGGAGAGTAGCGATATTCCACGATGATTGTCGCATTCCTGACGGTTGCCTTTTCTTTTGTACATGTGAACGATTGAGGTGTCCATTAGCTTCTGCTGAATTTTTCCTTCAGCCCACATGTGACAGAAGGAAACAAAAGATAAGTTTTATGAGGACCTTGAGGCGCTCATCGCTGCAGTCCCCAAATCTGACAAATTGGTCATCCTCGGTGATTTTAACGCTAGGGTTGGCACAAACAATACAGCCTGAGAGGAGGCCATTGGCAGACATGGTATCGGAAAATGCAATAGTAACGGACTGCTCCATCTGAGGACATGTGCTGCAAATGAACTACTCAATACAAACACAGCTTTCCGACTTCCGGTCCGAAATAGAACCACATGGATGCACCCAAGGTCCCGCCACTGGCACCTCATTGACTACATTATCATCATATTGGGATCGAGCGTATGCTATGGTAACGAAGAGCATGTGTGGTGCAGAATGTTGGACCGACCATCGACTTGTCATTGCCAAACTAAACTTCAAGATCCAGCCGAAATGCGCCCCCAGGGAAAGAAGCCACAGAGGAGGCTAAATGTCTCTCAGCTGAAATACGAACCCACGACAGTAGGCTTCCAGGAAGAGCTTGACGGCAGACTATCTGAGCTTCGTTTTGAAAAGAACGACATCGAAGAGAACTGGGCATCATTGAGAAACACACTCTACGATACAGCTGTTAAACACATTGGCCCACTCACGCGCAAGCATAAGGACTGGTTTGACGATAACGATCTGGAAATACAGGGCCTTCTCGATGCAAAACATGAAGCGCACAGGGAATACCAGAGGGACACACCATCTCCGGCAGCAAAAGCTGCCTTCAATACTGCTCGCAAAGCTGTCCAGACCAGGCTTAGAGAGATGCAAGACTCCTGGCTCAGCAAAAGAGCTGACGAAATTGAGATGTTCGCCGAGCGTCATGACACCAAACGGCTTTACGAGACACTAAAAACTCTCTACGGCCTGCAGCCCTCTAGTAATACTCCAGTTCGCAGTGCGGATGGAGCACTGCTAACAGATAAGGTTCAGAATCTAGACAGATGGGCAGACCACTTCTGCAAAATACTAAACCACCCATCGTCCATAAATGAGGAGGCCATCCGGCGAATGCCGCAGGTGGAACTGAACCTGGCGTTGGACGAAGTCATCACTGAGGAGGAAGTCGACAGGGCAATCAGTTCACTATCTATAGGAAAAGCTCCAGGAGCGGATGCAATACCAGCAGAGCTATACAAGACAACTGTCCCATCCCTCACTAGAAGGTGAAATATACTGATTAGACTATTATAATCAGAGCCAAATGAAACATACTGATCATACTATTATAATCAGAGCCAAATGAAACATACTGATCATTTTATTATAGTCAGGGTCATGTGAAACATACTGATCAGACTATTATAGTCAGTGCCAAATGAAACATACTGGTCAAATTATGTTAGAGTCATGTGAAATAAACTGATCAGACTAATATAGTCAGGGTGAAGTGAAACATATTTATCAGACTATGTACGTTAGGTGAAATATACTGATCAGACTATGTTAGTCTCGGTTAGGTGAAATATACTGATCAGACTATGTTAGTCAGGGACAGGTGAAACATACTGATCAGACTATTTTAGTCAGGGTTATGTGAAATATACTGATCAGACTATGTTAGTCAGGGACAGGTGAAATATACTGATCAGACTATGTTAGTCAGGGACAGGTGAAACATACTGATCAGACTATTTTAGTCAGGGTTATGTGGAATATACTGATTAGACAATGTTAGTCAGGGTTAGGTGAAATATACTGATTAGACTATGTTATTCAGGGTTATGCAAAATATACTGATCAGACTATGTTAGGGTTAGGTGAAATATTCTGATCAGATTAAGTTGGAGTTATGTAAAATATACTGATCAGACTATGTTAGTCAGGGTCAAATGAAACATACTGATCAAGACACCCCTTCCCCCCATGATCACTTTCTAACAAGCTGTTACGTGGAAGTCTGGCTTATAAGGCTCAGATCGACACTGTGACCCCTTTAGTGTGAGTTTACACATCTTCTTTGCATTACACTACAGCCAGGAGGACCCCGGTCCATTTTCTCTAAGTGCGTCCCAGTATGTGAAAAGAGTCATTGTAACTTGCCACCGTAGAGAATTGTCCTAACTTAAGCCTGGAGCGTGAATGACTAGCATCTTCATGTTTATGAGTAGAGAAAACAAAGACATTTTGTAGTTCAGGATTCTTTATTTGGTGCAAGCTGTGTGAGCGCACATATGAACACACACAAACGCACACACACACACACACACACACACACACACACACACACACGTGCGCACGCTAGCCTACACAATAAGGTCAAACACTTACGCCAAAACGTTACCTGGGCAACAAATTGTTATATTTGGTGACATCGTAATCCCAACATCGCCCCTCGAAAACATCCTTAATGTTCTCTGTTGTTCCTTTATTTGCCCCGGGATCTCCTTGTGGGGCCACAATTTGTATAGCCACCGCCGCAAGAAGACACAACATCACGTTTGTCATCATGAAGTTGTTGAAGTATCTGCCGGTTCAAAAGAGTCACAAAACTGTAGACAGCAGATTACTCTCAACACAACATGAATGGCAATGAAGAGGTTCACGGCATGTCAAAATTGAGGATAGCTACCTTAAATTGTTGATGGGATCAAGTTGCTGAGCAGCGCATGAGCTGCAGTGGTCAGCGACCCATAGCTGACTGCTAGCGTCAGGGCCAGCGAACCAGAGCTGCCAAGACCCTTCTACCCCTCCACGTGGTGAACCTGGATAACAGGCTGCATCAGGGCAGACTGGCTAAGGAGAAGGGATCGAAGAGGTAATACTTATCCGGTACTAAAAAAAGGCTTGCTCAAGTCGGATGTGTTGGACCGAAAGGTGCAAATATCGCATTCAAGCTGTAAACTACGACACAACGCATTCCGTTCTCTGGACAACATTCTGCTACTTAAGCCCTTTCAGGGTTTGGTAGCAGGAGATTGAGAACGAACGAAGCCAAGCCAAATATCTCTTCCAATAAAGGATGCTTATCAAGGGAAACGTGAACTCATTTGATCAATGGAGGGGCATCCGGTTTTGCGTTGATAGTGAGAACTATTGAGATAAATAATTGATTGACAAGTACTGGACATGTTAAGCCGTGTAAACCATTTAAACGGGACGTTGGCCTACTGACATGTACTCGAGTTTCGTCTTGTTTCTGTCCTGATGGGATGTGGACAGTTCTGGAAAAGCAGGGACTTGAAGCTTGCTACAAAGATACGTTGAAAAGTTGCTATGATATTTTCACCACCGTCATTCGTTCATTCACACGACCGATAACTATCGCCACTAAAAGAGATGTGCGACATGGCGATCCCATCTCGAGCAACCTTTTCTCTGCATGCCTGGAGACGATGAGACATTGTGACTAGTGTGAGTACGGCGTCGTCATAAATGTGTGATTAATCGATCACTTACGATCTGCCGAAGATATCATATTCAACACAGAGGCACCCACTGAAGCCACACATGTACTTATATCGCTTGGAGTGGAAGACGGGGAAGCAGGTCTCGTTATAATTACAAGAAAAACGAAAGCTTTGCGCAACCGAGTTGCAGAGACCAGCCCAGTGCTCATAAAGGAAACCCCATTCAAGGATGGCGACGAATGCATCTACTTCTGCCGTGTCATCTACTTCTGCCGTCTCATCTACTTCTGCCGTTTCATCTACCTCGGCCGTCTCATCTACCTAGGCCGTCTCATCTACCTAAGCCGTCTCATCTCCCTAGGCCGTCTCATCTACATAAGACGTCTCATCTACCTAGGCCGTCTCATCTACCTAAGACGTCTCATCTACCTAGGCCGTCTCATTTACCTCGGCCGTCTCATCTACCAAGGCCCTCTAATCTGCCTAGGCCGTCTCATCTACCTAGGCCGTCTCATCTACCTAGGCCGTCTCATCTATCTAGGCCGTCTCATCTACCTCTGCCGTCTTATCTACCTATACCGTCTCATCTACCTAGGCCGTCTCATCTACCTAGATCGTCTCATCTATATAGACCGTCTCATCTACCTAGGCCGTCTCATCTACCTAGGCCGTCTCATCTACCTCGACCGTCTCATCTACTTCTGCCGTCTCATCTACCTAGGCCGTCTAATCTACCAAGGTGTCTCATCTACCTAGGCCGTCTCATCTACCTCGGCCGTCTCATCTACATAGGCCGTCTCATCTACCTAGGCCGTCTCATCTACCTAAGCCTTCTCATCTACCTAGGCCGTCTCATCTACCTAGGCCGTCTCATTTACCTCGGCCGTCTCATCTACCTAGGCCGTCTCAACTACATAGGCCGTCTCATCTATCTCGACCGTCTCATCTACCTCGGCCATCTCGTCTACCTAGGCCGTCTCATCTACCTAAGACGTCTCTTCTACCTAGGCCGTCTCATTTACCTCGGCCGTCTCATCTACCTAGGCCCTCTAATCTGCCTAGGCCGTCTCATCTACCTAGGCCGTCTCATCTACCTAGACCGTTTCATCTATCTAGGCCATCTCATCTACCTCTGCCGTCTCATCTACCTATACCGTCTCATCTACCTAGGCCGTCTCATCTACCTAGATCGTCTCATCTACCTAGGCCGTCTCATCTACCTAGGCCATCTCATCTACCTAGGCCGTCTCATCTATATAGACCGTCTCATCTACATAGGCCGTCTCATCTACCTAGGCCGTCTCATCTACCTCGACCGTCTCATCTACTTCTGCCGTCTCATCTACCTAGGCCGTCTAATCTACCAAGGTGTCTCATCTACCTAGGCCGTCTCATCTACCTCGGCCGTCTCATCTACATAGGCCGTCTCATCTACCTAGGCCGTCTCATCTACCTAAGCCTTCTCATCTACCTAGGCCGTCTATCTACTTAGGCCGTCTGATCTACCTAAGCCTTTTCATCTACCTAGGCCGTCTCATCTACCTAGGCCGTCTCATCTACCTAAGCCTTCTCATCTACCTAGGCCGTCTCATCTACCTAGGCCGTCTCATTTACCTCGGCCGTCTCATCTACCTAGGCCGTCTCAACTACATAGGCCGTCTCATCTATCTCGACCGTCTCATCTACCTCGGCCGTCTCGTCTACCTAGGCCGTCTCATCTACCTAAGACGTCTCTTCTACCTAGGCCGTCTCATTTACCTCGGCCGTCTCATCTACCTAGGCCCTCTAATCTGCCTAGGCCGTCTCATCTACCTAGGCCGTCTCATCTACCTAGGCCGTTTCATCTATCTAGGCCATCTCATCTACCTCTGCCGTCTCATCTACCTATACCGCCTCATCTACCTAGGCCGTCTCATCTACCTAGATCGTCTCATCTACCTAGGCCGTCTCATCTACCTAGGCCATCTCATCTACCTAGGCCGTCTCATCTATATAGACCGTCTCATCTACATAGGCCGTCTCATCTACCTAGGCCGTCTCATCTACCTCGACCGTCTCATCTACTTCTGCCGTCTCATCTACCTAGGCCGTCTAATCTACCAAGGTGTCTCATCTACCTAGGCCGTCTCATCTACCTCGGCCGTCTCATCTACATAGGCCGTCTCATCTACCTAGGCCGTCTCATCTACCTAAGCCTTCTCATCTACCTAGGCCGTCTATCTACTTAGGCCGTCTCATTTACCTCGGCCGTCTCATCTACCTCGTCCGTCTTAACTACATAGGCCGTCTCATCTACCTCGGCCGTCTCATCTACCTAGGCCTACTCATCTACCTCGGCCGTCTCATCTACCTAGGCCGTCTCATCTACCTAGGCTGTCTCATCTACCTCGGCCGTCTCATCTACCTAGGCCGTCTCATCTACCTAGGCTGTCTCATCTACCTCGGCCGTCTCATCTACCCAGGCCGTCTCATCTACCTAGGCCGTTTCATCTACTTCTGCCGTCTCATCTACCTAGACCGTTTCATCTACTTCTGCCGTCTCATCACCAAGGAAGATAGAATGAAGCACGAAATTGCCAGTCGCCGACGAGCGGGCTGTGCGGCCTTTAACTCGATAAAAACGGCAAGAGACGCCAGGGAAGACACCAGACTGCGAGCAGACATATTCGACTCAGTGGTCCTACCAGCGCAATTCTCTGGATATGAAATCTGGTCTCTGACAAAAGCCTCGCTTAAGCGCCGTCACGTGGGCCTATCACTTAGACAATATCGCCAGATGGGCCTACACAACAGTGACATGTGACATTATCACACGTCAATTATATGATACAGTACGCCAACAACTCAAAGAACCGCTGAACTGGCCATGTAGTCAGATTTGGCTTGGCCTGACTTCGTTAGTTTTCAATCTCCCGATACCAAACCATGAAATGGCATAAGTAGCAGAATGTAGTCAAGAGAACGGAATTCGTTGTGTCGTAGTTTACAGCTTCACTGCGGCGATATTTGCACCTTTCGGTCCAACACATCTGACTTGAGCAAACATTTTTTGAGTAACGGGTTAGCATTCCCTCTTCGATCCCTTCTCCTTAACCAGTCTGCCCTGCTGCAGCCTGTTATCCAGGGTCACAGCGTGGGATCACAGCTCATGCACTGCTCAGCATCTTGATCCCGTAGTCAGATTTAAAGATGAATGCTGGAGCACAGCAACCACTTTGTGGTATCCACACGGCAACAAATAAAGACCACCTGGAGGGCTCCTCCACTAGATGGCAAAATCGTTCGACCCGTCAACGCTCGCGATTCTAGAACAAACAAGTTAGCCTTCCACTGGGCAACCCGTACTCGAGACAGAACCGACTGGAAACTGAACATGGGACTCGCACAAATCGAGAGAAAAAACACAAAGAACTGCCCGTGCCGCAGAGAGATGCACCAACATGCTACCACCAAGTCACATGAGAGTTGGGATCTGCACCACGTCTATCGCCCTGGTAGATGTGCAGGTCGACTAAAATTAAGACCAAGAGGTCACTGACCCATTATATATATGTGAAGTGTCTACGGTCCTTGACAAAGGTGTCAAATGTTATACCATCTTGGACATTCTGTTTGCTGGCACTTGTGCCCTGAGCACTAGCGCAAGACATGACACGCAGTTCACTATGGTCGAGTTTTCAAATACATGCTCTTGTTTTGGTCTCACAATAAATACAAATAAGACTCATATGCTGTTCCAGGGAATCCCTAGCACGAACCGATTATCATACTGCATACCCTGCGTCGATGGGTGATAGAGGAATTTAAATGCTAAGGCAGCGTCTAACCTGAGATGAGTGCATAGACTTAGAAATCAAAAATAAGATTGCTGTGTTCAGCTCTGCATTTGAACGCCTGCGCGAAAGTGTTTGGAATTGACAAGGCATTATTTCAAAAACGAAGGTCCAAGTATGCTATGTCATCGTTCTGCCACCATCATCTACGCTTGTGAGACCTGGCCAGTGTCCAGTAGTCATGCCAAATGACTCAAACACTTCCACGTGGGCTGTCTGTGCCAGCTGCAAGATCAACTGGCAGGTCATGGTATAAAACAACGAAATCCTCCAAAGAGAAAAGTTCCAAGCATCTACACTCTGTTTGAGAGCGCCCAGTTTCAGTAAGCTGGGCATGTTGTTCGAATGTCAGACCGCAAAATGCCAAAGCAGTATGATACACTCGAGACTGGCAAGAATTAATCAGGAGGAAAGAAGAAAAGATACAAGGATTCTCTAAAGACTTCCATTTAGATGTTGCATTTTTGGAGTCGCATGCATCGCACCGCTCAGCATAGCGCTCTGCAATCACGCACATTTTTCGAATGGCTGAGCAGAAAATCCAGAATGCAGCGAAGACGAAGCATTCGAAAGGTCCTCGCGCAGGACACTACGGTTATCACCGCCGCCCAAGTATCGTATGGTGGACGGTGTGCAGATCCAGACATGACTGCATCGTAACACCTAGACCATGACCTACTTTAGATAGCTGCTCACACAAACCTGGTGTTGTCGCTATCTTTATTCGCAAGCGATAACTACAACAACAACTACTACTACTGCTATTACTGTTTACGAGTGCACCTTTTCATTTGTGTCCGTTTTACATGTAATCATATTGAACATTTATTGATGGGTCTACTCTTTTTTATAACTGACTTACCGTGACACACACGGTCTTTGATCACTTCCTGATAATTTATACCAACTCAAACCGTATTGTATCGTTGTCAAACACCATGTCTTACTTTTTGTTTTGATTTGTAAGTTGTTCTCATTTCATATTTGTCACTGATGAAGAATTCGTGGCCGTAACGTTGGTTTCTTCTTATTGTTGACTTGGTACGGCCACTAAACCCTATCTTATATATGTTTTTATTGATTATGGTTATGATTACTTATCTAGTAAGTAGCAGATAAGTTTCCACATCAGTAACATTGATATCAATCAAGTACGGGAGTTCAAATACTGAGGTAGTATGTTCACTGATGACGGCAAAGTGGACATAGAGATTGTACATAGAATTCAGAAGGTGAACAATGTTCACAATCAAATGGCACTGCTTTTGAAACACCCTAGAGTGCTTCTTTCAACTAAGAGGAGGCTGATAGATGCACTGTTTATTCATGCACTGCGTTACCAATGTCAATCTTGGTCCTTACTAGTAACACATAAGAGTAAGATCCAGACCTGTAAGATGGGCTGTGTGAGAAGTACAGGGGAAAAGACAACCCGTAACCAAATACGCAACACCACGCTGAGGCAGACAGTGTGAACAAACCCAGTTAGTAACCACATTGAAGCACAATAAATCAGGTGTTTTTGTCCTTTAGTCAGAATGCATTATGACCAGCATGCAGCAAGAGCATAGCAAATGCAGGTTTAGGGTCCTGCAAGAGGCAGACGTCGACTTTGATTGATCGAGGATGTCTCTGATACTCTCAGGAAGTTAACCTAACAACAGCAAAAGCCTCCCACTTGGCAATAACAAGAAATCTACGCATCCCACCTCTTTGTGACTCAGTTTGGCAAGAGCAGTAGAACAGAAGAAGAAGTAAGTAGCATGCATTTTGCAGAACGTCGCTTCTTACAACGGCCAACCTATTTGACTGTTATACATTTCTTGGCAAGTGTCCAGTACAGTAGGATACCATTACTTCCCGTACGTGTCTATCATATTGGACACAGGCGTGATTCAAACTGGATGCGTTGGTATTGTGCAACGGGCACTTCACAACTAGGCCACGCTGCGTGGACTATGTATGCGGTCTAATAAGGATGAACTCTCAACACCAACTAAATACTCCCATGGCGTGCGTCTCATATAGCCTCTGACAACAAAGTCCATCTCCTGGCCTTCGCGCAGCAGAATTGTTTTGACTAACAGGAGAAGGTGCGGAAGACGAGTCACTGGCGCCTTAAAACCAGTCGTTTCGGATGGAGTCCAAAGCCTAGGAAGGCAGCTCATCTAAGGAGAAGGAAAACTCTGATTTCAAACCATCTGAAGCCTTGCAGGTAATACTGGCGTATCTTGTCGGGTTTTGTCAGATATGGCTGGGCAACCTATGTTCCAATAGCTCTGAAAGTTGGTCAGCGTCTATCAAACTTGACAACCGACGATGTGCGGAGGAGCACACACAAGATGATACAATGCCTTATCCTAGAGCGAGGAAATACAACATCATCTGAGTGTTGTGGGAGGGCAGACCAGGCCCTTAGCCTTGGTTGGCGACTGGTCTAGGAGTGAAGCCTCGACAGGCGAACAGATAGAACATTGCTCTGCTGACCCGGAAGCTTCTGTAGCTTGCCTTGTTCCAAATGTATTGGTATCACCTGTCCCTTGGAGCAAACAAGGCAGACCGAGAGAGGGACCATACTGCATGGGCAACCATGGTCTCTATATTTCTGCCCAAACTTTGTGCTAATTAGCATATTTGCTGTCGTCTGACAAGACGAAAGGAGCCAATGAATTATTTCAATTTTTAAAAACTTACAAAACAACAGCAACAAACATTTATCAAATTAATGTAAATCTTTTAAATCCTACATACATGCTAGAGACACTACCTCACCTGACTGGACGTGATTGACTGACTGCCACAACGTTACAGTGTATCATGAATATCGTATATATAGTGCACACATTTGCTTGGCTCTAGGTCAAGTTTCGATTCCATGTGAATAGTTATTTCTTCGATACTTCATCAATTACATAAACGGATTTCATAACAGAGCTTAAATATCAGGCCTCGATTCGAAAAGTTGACGCCGATACCGGCCAGTTACACCCGATACGTGAATGTTACTTGAAAACAAAGTCAAGCCCCGTGGAAGACAATTATTGTTAAGATAGCGTTATCTGCTCCTTTCTTGAACTCGATAAGTAAACAATAGATATCATTACGAAATAGACGTGTTGTATGTTTAGTATTAGAGTCTCAAACACGCAGCCCTCGAACCACTTGCTTCTCGCTAATCTGTATATTGCGGCCCGCTACAACGTTTGTGTCCTAAATTAGGATAATAGATAATGAGGGAGATACTTGAACATACGTCCTTTGTTATCTGTAAGACTGGTATAAAAGTAAAGCGGGTCTCACAGCAAATACTAGTTCTTCTTGTTCTTCTTCTGCACTATTTCTCAATCTTTCGCTATCAAGCCATGAACAGGGCTTTGCAAATAGGAGGATGTAGTCCGGGTAACGGAATGCGCTGTGTCGCTAGTTTACAGCTAGGCTGTGATTTTGCACTTTTCGATCCGACACATCCGTTTCGGCAGCAAATACTGTCGGGGAAGACGTATTAGAGCCTCCATTGTGCTAAATCACTGCTTTGTGAGGTGGGGTGGCCTTTTCCCTTTCTCACTGCCTTTTTTCTTCCCGAGTCGTCAGCCAGGTCTCCATTTACAGCTGGTTCGACTAGAGCTGTCGGTAGCAAGAGTTGAACCACGTACCTTTGCCATGAAAAACGAGTTCTCTTCCACTACGCCATTCAGCCGCTCCTGGTATAGCAAGTGGTTGACGCCAGGTGACCAAAGTTTGTTAATAATCATTTCCGTCTCTGTTTGGAGTACCATCTTGAACCAGGGGCTGTACTCTGACCATCGCTTCATCTCATTGATGTACGTACGCGTGAGATTCTCACAGCTAAAGTCCATCAGGACGTCAATTTTCGCGCCCATTTATCATCAGTCACGCATATAACATGGCTGGCCCATCTGCATTTTCTTAGCACTATTTACGACGTCAGAGAAAGAGATTTTACGCCTAATTACGATGTTGTGAATTAGTTTATATAGTCTTTTAAGCGACTGGATTTTTCTCTGAATCTGTTTTTCCTAATTTGCATACCTGTCTTCTATTTACTTAAAGCTTCGATTTTTTTTTCCCAACTATTTAATCAATGTCCATGTTTATCTGCCATACTGTAGTGACGAGTATACTTAACACATGACAATTCTCATTTTCAATTCATGTTTGATCTGTTTGGATGTCAGTACATGTCGCAATAATATGGTTGGGGAATATCAATTACGCCATACCTAGACTGTTTCTGATTTCTTATTCAAAACTGTCTTCTTCCGTTGTTATTTAACCCAGAAAGGAGAAAGTATGTACTTGTTCCAGAAGTTGATTTTAAATTTTTATCTGCATTCATGGTTTCTTGTCACTCTTACCAAGTACCACAATCTATGTCCTTTATGTTTATGTCTAATTCAAACTCTTAACTTATTTGGTATGTTGTTCTTACATGCTCCACCAATTCTTGCTCACTTGTTGCCATTAGCAGTGTATCATGTATGTGAAACTTTAGGAAAGAACCAGACAGCCCAGTGGAACATAAGGGAAGGATAAGGCATTGATGTTGGGCAGGGCACACATTAAGGGATCCATTTGATAATATTACAAAACAGTCACTTTTCTGGAATGCCCAACGCAAGAGAAGTATAGTAAAAAGTAAAGTTAAGTAACCCATAGCATTACTGCCGGAGGGGTGTGAGGTTTTAGCGATCTCACATTTCAAAGGCTCGGCTATATGAGGGTGGTAGCCATCTCCTCTCCCTCGCCGCTTTTACTTCCCGGATTGAACCGGTACTCATTTAAGGCTGGGTCGACACGGGAGCCATTGCGGTCTGAAAAACATTACCGCCTCAACTGGGAAATGAATACAGGACCACTAAGATGCGAAGCCAGCGCGCTAACCACTGCGCTACGCGGCTTCCTAGAAGTATAGAGGCAGACCTAAATCGAGACGTAGAAAAGAAATCGAGAACAGACATAAAGCAAAGAGAGACGATGTGGACAGAGCTGGACAGGATGTATTTCTTGAAGACATATGCTCCACCTTGTGATTAAAGGTGATTGATTGATTGATTGTTTGGGGGATTGAAAGGATGACTAATATGGTATATTCATGAACCTGAAAACCAGAACACAAATTTTGTAAAACAAATACACAAATTGCAAATGAGTTTTCTGATGTGAACTTTCAATTATTATTTTATTTAATGACAACATCATATTTTAAAACTGGTTCAATAATTACATCCAATCCAACATTTGTTATCTATTAAAATAACACCGCTTTAATCATCTTCCTCCTTCCATTTCTTCGTTCTTTCTTCTTTATTCGTGTTCTTATTGCTTATCTTCTTCTTTTTTCTTATGTTCCTGCTTCTTCATTTTCTTCTTCTTCTTCCTCTTCTTATTTTTTTTCTTCCTCTTCTTCTTCTTCTATTTCTAGTTTTTCTGCTTCCTATTCTTCTTTTACTCCGCATCATCTTCTTCTTCTTTATTTTCTTCTTCTTCCTCTTCATCTTCTTACTTTTCTTCTTCTTCTCATTCGTCTTCTTCTTCTTTTTTTCCCCTATTAGCGGGAAAACAAATTATTCAATTAGTTGTTAATGTACCGCATATAGCGCATTATTTCTAGGTATTTCAAAATAATTATGTTAACACAATAATGTGTAATTTTGCAGACACCTCGTATGAAGAAAGCAGAATTTCAGTATAATGAAGTTCTTTGTTACGTACCCTTTCTGAAATAGGTATTTCGTTATTCAGAAACGTTCGTTGTATGTGAGTTCATAAGATGCAGGCTGTTCTCTTTTCTCTCTCTCTCTCTCTCTCTCTCTCTCTCTCTCTCTCTCTCTCTCTCTGTCTCTCTCTCTCTCTCTCTCTCTCCCTCCATATATATATATATATATATATATATATATATATATATTCATATTTATATAAAGCCACCTGTGAGTGTATAGGTGCTGATGTGAGGACAGTAGTATTGGATCAAGGGAAATGTAAGCCAGAATGAGTTTGACAATCCGCACATGTTTGAAACTTCTCACGGCAAGAAGCGATCGATTTAGATACACACAAATTGAGAGCGTATGTTTTGCCGACGTCTTTCTATCCTAGAGCAAACAAAATCCTGGTCACATCAAGTGTATCTATATGTAAATAGCTGTACCTGAAACTTAGCACATATTCGTGATGGATCATCGTCAACACCATCATTATCATGGTCATCCTCACCATCATCATCTTCGTCATCATCATCATCATCATCATCATCACCACCCCCACCATCACCATCACCATAATCATCACGTAGCATGCCCTTTGCAGAACGTCACTCTCACAACCGCCGATCGTTAAGATTCTCAAACTCTAGTCAGAACTCCCGACTCTGTTGTTGTCATCGTCATGACCTCCTTGATGTCTTGAGTCCATCTTCTCCTTGGTCTGCCTCTACTCCGCTTTCCAGGCGCCATACCTTGCAGTATTGTTCTCTCTATGTCATTATGGCGTTTGATGTGGCCAACATATTTTAGCTTTCTGGACAAGATATTTTTTATTAACCAATTTGCCTCCGTATCCAGTTCTTTTATGGATATCTGCATTTTCCCTTTTCGTTTTCCATGGTATTTTGAGTGCCCTTCTGTAGCATTTTAGTTCAGAGTATTCAATCCTTTTCTGAAATGTTTGTGTGGTGGTCCACGTTTTGCATTGGTAAGTTGTCACCGGGAAGATGCAAGATCGTAGGATTTTTATGTTCATTTTATTATATTTCTGACACAAGTTTCTCATTTTATTCAACCTCTGCATTGTCATAGCTATTGTGCGACTGACTTTCTTCAGGCAATCTCCATCGTTGCTCATAATTGAGCAATTATTATATAATACAATCTCCATTGTTGCTCATAATTGAGCAATTATTATATAATACAATCTCCATTGTTGCTTATAATTGAGCAATTATTATATAATACAATCTGCATCGTTGCCTATAATTTAATTGAGCAATTATTATATAATACAATCTCCATTGTTGCTCATAATTGAGAAATTATTATTATTCTCATGGATCACATTAGTAAAATGTTTCATCCTTACTATCATCCTGTTCCAGGTCTTCTGTCGTTGATGAAAAATGTCCTACATGTAAGGTGTTTATCACTGCATCCTTCTTATCTTGGAATCCTAAGCCTTACTACTCTGCCGCCTTCGGCATTATCATCCCTCACCCCTCCCCACTCCTTCACTTCTTTTTCGCCAATAACAAGGTTTTCTTCACGCTCCCCGTCGAGCATGTGTTCAATAAATTATGTCTATCGGCGATTCATTATTGGAAGGAATGATTTTTTCTAACTTTACCCGAGTGGACCACCTGGGTCTTTGTGTGTGAGAAAGACAAGAATAGTACAACTGCCTCACAGAGAGCATGTCATAAGAGTCGACTAACTGTGGAACTTAGCATAAGACCGGCCATGGTTAGATAGTTTGTTTAGAGAAGCATAGATGGCGCCTAACAGGCTGCGGGTTTACATCGCTATAGTGTTTGAGTCTATTAAGATGGCACACCAGTTAATCACCCTCCGTAAGTGCTTGTCCCAACGCTGCAGAGTATTAAGCTGCTCGAGCCTAGCCTGCTAAGAAGGAAATCTTTCTCCCGGCTACATCCAGCTCAAACCAGAGCTGTGATCTGCATAGGTGCGTCTGCCCTTGTAGAAGTACAGGTCAACTAAGAACTAAGAACTCAGAACTTTGGCTCAGCACGAGGACCAGTCAGTAAATATTTAACAAAAAGGTATTAAAGAGGAAAGAAACTAAATGAGATTTCACTTACATTGTCCATTTATTAATTAGCTGGTTAGTTAGTTTCCATTCCACTTATACCTTTGAGCGACGTTGGGAGCTTCAGTCGTCTGTCCGGCGCCAAATGCGTTGTGTCGTTCTACGTGAGCCCGTGTCGTTACAGATACACTGTAACGTCATCTATCCTTCTGACGCTCGGTCGCCCCCTTAGCCTGTAGCCAGATCTGCCAACGTTGTACGCCATCAGTAGAAGTTGCTGTCCCTTATTTATCAATGTAATTTCCACTTAGAGTCCTAAACTTATCGCATCGTTTTATAAGTGCAGCACCACTTACATCATAGAAGTCTTTGATCTGCTGTCTTAGTCCTACCTTGCACTTCACGTTCAACCTTTACGTCATTCAAAACGTCTACTACCAAGGTAAAATTATGCATTATGATGCAGGATAAACCACGTATACACCATAATGCTGTTGCTACATTTCCTATCTTTGATCGTCTATCAGCTCGAATAATATCACTTACCCGCCGCACAGATGGTTCTGCTGCAATGTGAACAGGACAGGACGACCAGGTCGTACTTCATTAGCAATTCGTGAACGTCCTTGAACAAATGTTTTTGTAATGCACCTCTTTACGCATCAAACACATCTCGTCGTGAACAGGAAGCATTTCTTTATGAACTTCATTTTCTGAAAGTCCTTTGCCATCATCATCATGTAGCATGTCCCTTATAGAACGTCGCTCCCCTCACACTGTCTGAAAGAAACTCTTTCCCTTGTCAAAACTCCAGCCTCAACCACAGTCATAGTTAGGCATTCCTGGATATCTTGGTGCCATCGTCTTCTTGGTCTACCCCTTCCTCTTTTGCCTGGCACAATACCTTCCATCACTGTTCTCTCAAGACCGTTGTGTCTCTTGATGTGACCAACGTATTTGCATTTTCTGGCCAAAATGGAATTGATAAACCAGTTCTCCTCTATGCTCAACTCTTACCGAATATCTACATTTGTTTTTTTCTCTGTCCAGGGTATTTTGAGTATCTTTCTGTAACATTTTGACTGGAAGGATTCGATTCTTTGTCTGGAAGTTTTGGTAATCGTCCATGATTCGCCGCCATAAACTGCCACAGGAAAAACACAGGCTCTCAAGACTTTTACTTTTATCATTTTGTTGGTACTCTGCCATAATTTCTTCAGGCTCGTCAGTCTATGCATTGTCATTGATAGTCTTCTTCAGATTTCTTTCGAGCAGTCGCCATTTTTGTCAATTCTGGAGCCCAGATATTCAGAATGTGTGACCTGATCTATTTCCTCACCACCCACTGTAAATTTATGCTGACATTGTGTTTTATCGGTGGTCATTATCTTTGTTTTATTAATGTTTATAAACAGGTTTTGATCTTTACTGTGTCCATTAACGGCTGAAATTAGCCACAAAAAGAAAAGCACAAAAAAAACGCACAACAGCAGACTGGTCTTTGACTGTACACTCTGTGAGCATGGACGCCATTCTGTATCTTTGCTGCGTACGTGCAAGCCACCTACAATAAACACAAAACTGGATGCTGCTGCAACTTGGTAACACACATAGAAATTACCAACTATTTTTTCCGCTATCCCAAATCAGTTTGTGACCTAATTACTGACTTGCATGGTACAATTCCACTCTTGGATGTATGCCCATGGTATATGTAGAAATATAAACGACAACCACTCTGTTGCTGCTTTATGCGATTTATTTGTTTATTCACTCATTGTTCAACGCTTATGTTGGCGTAGTGGTAGAGTACTAGCTGTTCACGGCAAAAATGCAAGATTCAAATTCCGTGAACGGTACGCTTCAGTCGACCCAACTGCAAACGGCTACATGACTAACTGTTAAGAAAGAAAAGACAGAGCAGAATGGAACCGGCCAGCTGATGCGCCGAACAATGTAGTCTCTAACACTTCCTCTTCGACAGCAGTGTCTGCTTTACCATTACTTTTACCAACATTCACATCCATACAGTAGCTAATTTAATATTGTATTTTCCTTTTTTCAATTAAGTTATTTAAAAAAATGTTAGCCTGCTTAGGCACACACTTAGAGCAGCCTAGATGGCGCATAACAGGCTGCAGGTCTACTGTACTCTAGTGTTTAGTCTATTAAAATGGACTCGCACATCGGTTACCCCCCTCCCCCCCCCCCCCGCCCCCTCTGTAAATGCTTCTCGAAACTCAACAGTTTTAAGCTGCTCGAGCCTAGCCCGCTAAGCAGGAAATCCTTCTCCCGGCGACATCCAGCTCACACAGGAGATGTGTTTTGTAGAAGTACAGGTCGACTAAGAACTAAGAAATAAGGTATATACTTTGGAAACGATAAAGGTACAATGGGATACCTCTAAAGCTCACCAGGAAAATAAAATAGATGTATGAGAACATGCAGCTATGAGAACATGCTACTATGAGAACATACAGCTATGAAAACATGCAGCTATGAGAACATGCAACTATGAGAACATGTTACACAAAGGCAACTCGCAGAATCATTTAACAATTACTTTGCTGTTCGTCAAGTAATATCTTTAACCACCTTTTTTGTTCCTGCTGGTTGTTGATTGAGTTACGAAATACATGACAGCATATGACAGAAATGGAATCCAATAGACCTTATTTGAACAGACAGAAGACCTAGACTATGTAGACGATGTAGCCTTACTATCTCACAGTCAATTCCAAAATGCAGAAGATGACCGACTGAAGCACTCATCTGAATCTCTCTGCAAGTAGGTCTAAGGATACGTGCAAAAAAGAAAAATAAGTTCATATTAAATGCGTCTAATAACGCAGTAAACTAAAGAAGAACGCCAATGGATGAGATGTAGAGCTCAGCATGCATAAAGAGCATTATAGACAAAACAGATTTGGCAGACAAGGATGTAAAAGTACATACAAAAAACAAAAAGCGGCCTTTGTCGTGTTGAAAACCAAAAATAATAATGTTTGCTTAGGCGTCAAAGGCCTGTTGTGACGATCGACCACTATCATATCCAACTGCTGAGAATTGTTCCTGTGTAGTGTGTTGACAGAAATCCCTACAGACTCCCCAGGGTGAGCTCAGTACTCCGCAGCCTCGGGATGATGGCCGCCAGGGGTGTGTGTTGAACCAATCTTTTGTTTCGGCTTTCCTTGTCTGTTCGTGTCTGACTCAATGTTTCGTCACCTTCCGCTCCGGAGTTCTGTGTCCACCTTCGGGTCAGATGGACACTTGCCGTGCTGAGAATACGAGGTTTGGAGAGGTATGTAACCTCCGATTGAAGAGGACAGGAGGTAGGCGGCTTCAGTCCAAAATTGAAGACTCTTGAGTAACTTAACTTAACGTCTTTATACTGGTTTAGAAGACCCTTGAGTAACTTAACTTAACGTCTTTATACTGGTTTAGAAGACCCTTGAGTAACTTAACTTAACGTCTTTATACTGGTTTAGAAGACCCTTGAGTAACTTAACTTAACGTCTTTATACTGGTTAAGAAGACCATTGAGTAACTTAACTTAACGTCTTTATACTGGTTTAGAAGACCCTGCAGAGTCTGTATACAACCAGTTACATTTACATTACCTTGCTCAAAAAGCTATGCGCATCCAGTTTATTCTTAAATGCATTAACTGTCCCTGCCTCCACTACCTCCCCTGGCAATGCATTCCAAGCAGACACCACTATCTGACTAAAAAAATATTCCCTAATATCTAATCTGGACCTCTCTTTAATCAGCTTGTAGCTATGCCCTCGTGTTATTGTTGGTGGCTGTATTTTAAAAAAACTTGTTATAGTCTAATTTATCCATTCCTCTGATCATCTTATAAACCTGTATTAAGTCACCACGAATTCTTCTCTCTTCGAGACAATGTAGGCCGGTTTTTCTTAGTCGTTCCTCATAACTGTAATTCTGGAATCCCACTATCATCTTTGTCGCTCTTTTTTGTATTCTTCCAGCATGTTTATATCCCCTCTATGATAAGGACTCCACACCTGTACACAGTACTCCAATCTAGGTCTAACTAAAGCGTTATACAGTTTGACGATCACTTCCTTGCTCCTATGTTTAATATTTCTTTTTATCATACCTAACATTGCATTTCCATTTTTCACTGCTACCTTAACTTGCTCACTCACCTTTCCTGTATGATCTATTATAACCCCTAGGTCCTTTTCCTTATCTATCTTTCTAATATTGTTTTCTCCCATTCTGTAATTATGTTCCATATTGGATCTACCCATGTGGATGACTGTACATTTATCTACATTAAACTCCATTTGCCAGATTACAGACCATTCTCGAATTTTATCTAAATCCGACATCAATATATCCACTTTCGCTTTAGATGAGACACTACTGCATAGTTTTGTGTCATCAGCAAATTTTGCAATCATGGATCCCATATCAATGTCCAAATCATTTATATACATCAAGAACAAAATTGGTCCCAAAACCGAGCCCTGTGGCACACCACTTTTCACTTCACACCACTCAGAGTACTCCTTAATTATGCACACCCTCTACAATTTTCAATCCATTTGACAACTTCCCCAGCTATTCCTTGTGATTTTAACTTTCGAAATAATCTATGATGAGGTACTCTATCAAAGGCCTTTGCAAAGTCTAGATAAATAACGTCCACTGGCTCCCCTTTATCTATGATTTTAGTAACCGCCTCCATGAATTCTAATAGATTTGTTAAGCATGATCTCCCTCTAGTAAACCCATGCTGACTATTTCTAATTAGATTAAATTTGTCTAAATGCATTACAATGTTTTCTTTGATTATTGACTCTAACAATGTACATACTATGCTCGTTAAACTCACCGGTCTATAATTTGCTGGATCTGATTTTTTGCCTTTTTTGAATAAGGGGATCACTCCTGCATCTTTCCAATCCCGTGGAACAATCCCCTTTGTAAGTGATTGAGAACATAATATAGCCAATGGTATTGCTAGTTGGTCTCTAATTTCATACAGCAATTTTGGATGAATACCATCTTGACCTGGACATTTATTCACTTTCAGCCCCTCCAACTTTTTAAAAAACCATTTCCTCTGTAATACAGATTGATCTTAATCCCACTGTATCCATGTCTCTTTGAAAAATATCTATAGGCTCTGGGATCTTGGAGCAGTCCTCTTTTGTGTAGACTGTGCCAAAGTACTGATTGAGCAGATTAGCTGCCTCCCTATTCTCACTTATTATTTTCCCTGTACTGTCTATGAGAGGGCCTACTTTGTCTTTCGTTCTTTGTTTATTTCTAACATAAGAGAAGAAGCTTTTACTGACAGTCTTGATCCTCTGAGCAAGTTTTTTTTCGAAGTCTATTTTTGCTGTTTTATTCTCTTTCTGAGATATATTCTGCTTGTCCAAATAATTTACATATGTATCTTTTGATTTACCTGCCTCTATATATTTTTTTCCATGCTTTATTTTTCGCTCTTCTACATTTCACTACAAATCTAGTTATCCACTTTTTACGCTTGGGGGTTTACCTCCCTACATGGAACACATTCCTCTTTTGGCGTTTCTAGAACTGTTTTAAAACTCTCCCACTCCTGTTCAACATCTGTTCCTACGACAATATCTTTCCAGATTATGTGGTTCGCTGCCTCTTTCATCCTCTTAACATCTGCCTTAGAGTAGTCGTATGTTCGCGTGTTTATGTTTACTTCTTTCCCTACAATAAGATCCCAACGGATGATTTGATGGTCACTTGGGCCAAACAGTTCCCCAACGGTAACGTTTTTAATCATATTTTCCTCCGTAGTAAAAACTAGGTCGAGTGTGTTTTTGCCTCTGGTGGTTGCTTCTACATGTTGAATTAAAAAATTGTCAGTTATGCACTTAACAAAAGGTTTTGACTCTACAAGTGCTTCTGCCATATCCCATTTTATTTCTGGAAAGTTTAAATCTCCCATTAATAATAATTTCCCTTCACTTGCCTTTGCTATGCTACTAATCAGCTCCTCATCTTCCTCTTTTCGACTTGATGGACATCTATAGCACACTCCAATCACTGTTTTTTCACCCCCACTTTCTATTTCTCCCCATACACTTTCATTTTTGTTACCACATGATAATTAATATTTGATCGTTATATTAACAGAATTTATACAGTATAATAAAACGCCACCTCACTAAGTCTTGTCTCCAACTATCCTATCTTTCCTTAACATTGTATATACCTCTATTTCAAGTTCACTATCTGCAATCTCCTCATATGTCCATGATTCTGTTAACCCTATTATATCTGGTTTTTCTTCTTCTACATACAGTTCCAATTCTTCTCTTTTATTTACTATGCTTCTCACATTTGCATAAAAACATTTTAGCTTGTAATGTTGGTTTTCCTCTTTTTGATTCTGCTTTATCATTTTAGTGTTTGCTTTTCCACTATTTATTTCACACTTCCCTGACACCAACTCTCCCATTTGACTACATCCTTTATAGCCCCCTATTGTAGGCCTATATTTAGTCTCATACTTCATAGGCCTTACTAGTTTAAATTTCTAACACAATGATTAAACATATACTTTGCTACAACATGCTGCCCTATCTCATTTAGATGTAAACCTCCCCTATCTAACATTTTACTTTTGTCTACCTTAACATCAATAAATTCCATTCCCATGTCCGCACACATCACCTGTAACCTAAGGTTGATACCTATTATTTTGCTATCTAGATAGTCTGACCCATCTGCTCTATCTAAAATGCCCATCATTGTGACCTTTCTACATTTTATTTCCTTAAGTGTTCCCATAAGACTTTTATATTTATCCATAATTATTTCTGTACCATCTTTCTTTACATTATTTGTTCCTACCAATACTACAACATGACTGTTTCCTTTGTCATCTATCCTCTTTATTCTGTTTAGTGAAAACATAGGCTGAATTATGTTGTGTAATCAAGCGGAATGTTCAACGCCATATTGGATTGTTTTCTCACGGTTTAAGTCAGGCACAGCCGCAGAAAGATGCAGCATAACAAACAGGATAACCGAAAGAAAGCACATCAATTCCAGAGAATAAAGTCAAATTGAACTCTAAAATTATCAGAAACGCATACCAATCTCCATTGTGAAGTTGGTCCTTTTATGTGAAGCGGAAACATGACGGATGACCAAAGTCGATAATAAGAGATTGCAGAGTTTCATCAACAATCTATGAGAAAGATGGTGGGCCTGTAAGCGGTCCATAAAGGTTACACATTAAAGTTTGTGAGAAAAAGATGGATAGACCATACAAGCTTGAAAACCCCAAGCCAGTGTCACTAGGCAACCTCTGTCATGGAACACACAAGGAAAAAGAGGCAAGTGCAAGTAAAAAAAAACACACGGAGAAGAGACCTAGAGACTGAAGCAAGGAAAACAAAAATAAACTGGAGAGAACTTGAACAGATTGCGCAGAATCGACTGCATGGAGAGGATTGTGTTAATGACCTATACTTCTCACGGTGATAAGGGCGAAGTGAGAGGGTTGGTTCATGACCTATGTGCCCCAAGATGATAAGGCACGAAGTGAGAGAGTTGGTTAATGACCAATGCGCCCCAAGGTGATAAGGCACGAAGTGAGAGAGTTGGTTAATGACCAATGCGCCCTAAGGTGATAAGGCACGAAGTGAGAGAGTTGGTTAATGACCAATGCGCCCCAAGGTGATAAGGGCGAAGTGAGAGAGTTGGTTAATGACCAATGCGCCCCAAGGTGATAAGGGCGAAGTGAGAGGGTTGGTTGATGACCTATGTGCCCAAAGGTGATAAGGGCGAAGTGAGAGGGTTGGTTGATGACCTATGTGCCCCAAGGTGATAAGACGCGAAGTGAGAGGGTTGGTTGATGACCTATGTGCCCAAAGGTGATAAGGGCGAAGTGAGAGGGTTGGTTGATGACCTATGTGCCCCAAGGTGATAAGGGCGAAGTGAGAGGGTTGGTTGATGACCTATGCACCCCAAGGTGATAAGGGCGAAGTGAGAGGGTTGGTTGATGACCTATGCACCCCAAGGTGATAATGGCGAAGTGAGAGGGTTGGTTAGTGACCTATATGGTGATACGGGCGAAGTGAGAGGGTTGGTTGATGCCCTTTGTACCCCAAGGTGATAAGGGCGAAGTGAGAGGGTTGGTTGATGACCTATGTGCCCCAAGGTGATAAGGGCGAAGTGAGAGGGTTGGTTATGACTTATGTGCCCCAAGGTGATAAGGCACGAAGTGAGAGAGTTGGTTAATGACCAATGCGCTCCAAGGTGATAAGGCACGAAGTGAGCGAGTTGGTTAATGACCAATGCGCCCCAAGGTGATAAGGCACGAAGTGAGAGAGTTGGTTAATGACCAATGCGCCCCAAGGTAATAAGGGCGAAGTGAGAGGGTTGGTTGATGGCTTATGTGTCCCAAGGTGATAAGGGCGAGGTGAGAGGGTTGGTTGATGACCTATGTGCCCCAAGGTGATAAGGGCGAAGTGAGAGGGTTGGTTGATGACCTATGTGCCCAAAGGTGATAAGGGCGAAGTGAGAGGGTTGGTTGATGACCTATGTGCCCCAAGGTGATAAGACGCGAAGTGAGAGGGTTGGTTGATGACTTATGTGCCCAAAGGTGATAAGGGCGAAATGAGAGGATTGGTTGATGACCTATGTACCCCAAGGTGATAGGGGCAAAGAAGCAAAGCTTTAGCATGATTCTAACCTTTATTAATGTTATACACCCCCATTTTCTGCAGCGATGATTTCTAGATCTGTGAATTGTGCTTTTTCTTTGATTCGCTTCTTCTACCCCAATTGAAGCTGCTGTTTTTCATTATACGACCACTGTGTCCATTGTGAAGAAACGGGGAATGAACAGTTAGAATACTGGTCTTCTGGTCATAAGGACATACCTTGGAACCTAGGTATGGACATATGTGTTAGTTTTCGATCGGTGAAATAAAACTTGAGCCATCTCACATTGCGACGACTGCACAGGAAAGTGGGTTATACTCGACAGTCCTTTAGATCTCCACGGCAGATTCTAGCTATGGGTAAATGCTGTAATAGTAATTCTGTTTTGGATGTGTTAAGAATTAGTAATTTTTCATCACTAGTACATTTGCCAACCATGTTCATACACATTTGTACCACGTAATTAAATTGTCATTTTTTATACACTCGTTACATAAATACTCAGCTTATTTAAAAAGGCCACCTGCACATGAAATAATTCTTTGGCTTTGTCTACGTGTATGTCACGTTTATCTGCCTGCTTTCATGTGTGTCTGCCTGTTTGTCAAGTGTGTCTGCCTGTTTGTCAAGTGTGTCTGCCTGCTTCCATGTGCGTCGGCCTGTTGTTACGTGTGTCTGCCTGTTTGTTACGTGTGTCTGCATGTTTGTCAAGTGTGTCTGCCTGCTTCCATGTGTGTCGGTCTGTTTGTTACTTGTGTCTGCCTGCTTGTTACGTGTGTCTGCCTGTTTGTCACGTGTGTCTGCCTGTTTGTCACGTATGTCTGCCTGCTTCCATGTGTGTCTGTCTGTTTGTCACGTATGTCTGCCTGCTTCCATATGTATCGGTCTGTTTGTTACGTGTGTCTGTCTGTTTGTTACGTGTGTCTGTCTGTTTGTTACGTGTGTCTGCCTGTTTGTTACGTGTGCCTGTCTGTTTGTTACGTGTGTCTGCCTGTTTGTTACGTGTGTCTGCCTGCTTGTCACGCATGTCTCCCTGTTTGTCACGTGTGTCTGCCTGTCTCTCACGTGTGTCTGCCTGTTTGTTACGTGTGTCTGTCTGTTTGCCACGTGTGTCTGTCTGTTTGCCACGTGTGTCTGCCTGTCTCTCGCGTGTGTCTGCCTGTTTGTCACGTTTGTCTGAAATTACAAGTTTGAGCACCACTGTATTGGGCAGCACTAAAGACGTCTTAAGAAGAAGTCGAGGACCTGGTGCGTTTGATTTATGGGAATGTTGTTGTTGAATACCACAATGAGTAGGATTACTTTTTTGTGTGCCGCAAAAAGGACGTTAAGTGGCGGGTTGTCGTCGTTTTCCTCACATCCCGAACGTGCTGATGAAAGTTGGCGGGGATTTTCCAGACGGTTGTGTTATGTTTGGCTTCATCTATGTGTCTCTCACTACTACGGGGATTACGTCGATCCCTCACTTTGTTAGGCTGCCATGAAAACAGCCCGTGTCTGTAGTCAAGAGGTTGAAGAACTGGATTCTAACAGTGATGAACGGAAACGGTGGGAGTTCGAATCCCGCAGAGTGCGTAAGACCAGAGTACCTGCATCTTGAGTTGACTCCAGTTGTCTAGACCAATAGTCTTGCCCCTGATCCAAGGTAACTCGAGGCAAGAGAGTGAGGTTGATGACCAGCGCATTCACTTCCTCACTATAATCTAAATACAGCGCACATCACATTATTAAGACAAAACCGTTTGATGATATGGTCATCATGGATTGCGATGGGTAATAATAATAATTATTATTATACATCTAAAGCAGAAGGGTCACGCTTTCAGTGTGTGGCCTTATACTGATAATTGTGTGCCTTTCTTTGTAATTACAGAGCATAAATTGAAGCATAAATGGTTTTCGACCATAATTATGGTGTTGTTGGAATTCGCAAGTGAGTAAATGTGCTGGGAGAGGAACGAAAAATGCTAAACTATTTAAAAGAATTATCAGCGATGGCTGCGGGAAGGGCGAGATTGTTAAACTGATATTGACCCTTTCATATTGTACAGTTTCTCAGTTTATTGTAACAGTAGACTTTGTTTATTCTACATCAAGTTATTTCATTCTTAGGGACGGCGTGGGCTAGTGGATAAGTGACACGCTCACATCCGAAGGTGCTGAGTTCGATTCCCATCACAGCACCGGCCGTTACCCCGGGGAAGCAAAACCCTTAGAAAATGCAGGAGGAAGCAGACCCTTACATAAAATGCATGCTGAAGTCGGATGCATTGGGCCGACAGGCGCAAAATAAAAACCACAGTGCAACGCACACCGCCTTGGGGAATAGAGAAATAAGGCAAACGCCAACAAAAAACAAAAAAAAAAAAAAAAAAATTCATTCTTGACTGCAGGGTTTTGACATTTTGTCTAAGTCAATTTACAAAAAAACAAAGTATGGTTTATTGATATACTCCTCCATTTTATGTTGCAATCATGTGTTACGCCAATTGAACTGACGAAAACGATCATGGATTTCCAACTCTTCGTGTCAAGAATGATGTTTATCAATTCTACCCCTGCACGTCGTCCTGTCTATGATATTAAGAAGTCTAACACTTATCACATTATTTGTCACATTATTTGCCACATTATTTGTCACATTATTTGTCACATTATCTTATCTGGTCTCATGTTTCGGTAAGCATATATGACTTTGCTATATGGACAACCACAGAACATGCAACGATAGCCTGATACTTGCTCCAAAAAACAGCAGAGAAGGCGGAGAACTGGACAAAAAAGTGGGGACTGAAAATAAACCACACCAAAACATCCACCAATCTCTTTTCAATCTCCCCCATAAAGGAAACAATGAAAATAAAAATAGGAAACTAACAAATGCCCCAGTTGGACACACCTACATTCGTTGGAGTCACATTTGACTCGAGACTTACCTGGAAGTCAAATATAGAGAAAATCCAGACAAGGGCCGTAAAATGACTCTTAGTGATGAAAAAACTGGCTGGTACATCGTGTGGGAGGGGGGGGGGGGCGGAGGGGGCAATCAAAAAATCCTCAAGCATGTGTTACACTGGTGCAATCAGACCAATCATGGAATATGCCTTTAGCACTTGGTCAACAGCGGCCAAAACAAACACAGGAAAACTAGACCGAGTGGAAAATATGGGTCGCAGAATTACCCTTGGGGTACTGAAAAGCACTCCAATAACAGAGCTGGGAAAAACAGCAAATATTGAGCCACTTGAATTAAGGAGAAAATATAAATCCGTTACTCGGTTTGAAAAACTAAAGCGATTACCAGATCATCCTCTGCACCAGAAGTTCTAAGAGAGAACAAAAAACAGACTAGTAAGGACAAGCCCAAACCCTCTGGCCAGAGAAATACACAAAAAACACGCAGACATTCTTGAAGCTAAAACCAAAAAGTGCGAAGCACTCATTCCAGAACCCTGGACACTGATCCAGGACCGGTCCAAATTAATCTTAAACGTTAGCGAAGAAAAGTGAACAGTCGGCAACAGAACAAAAAATCCACGTTCTAAAGGAGCTCAAGAGACAGTTCCCTAGCAACTCTTGGACACACGTGTACACAGATGGATCTGCCTCGGTGAGCAACTATTGGACACACGTGTACACAGATGGATCTGCCTCGGTGAGCAACTCTTGGACACACGTGTACACAGATGGATCTGCCTCGGTGAGCAACTATTAGACACACGTGTACACAGATGGATCTGCCTCGGTGAGCAACTCTTGGACACATGTGTACACATATGGATCTGTCTCGGTGAGCAACTATTGGACACACGTGTACACAGATGGATCTGCCTCGGTGAGCAACTATTGGACACACATGTACACAGATGGATCTGCCTCGGTGAGCAACTATTGGACACACGTGTACACAGAGGGATCTGCCTCGGTGAGCAACTATTGGACACACGTGTACACAGATGGATCCGCCTCGGTGAGTAACTCTTGGACACACGTGTACACAGATGGATCTGCCTCGGTGAGCAACTCTTGGACACACGTGCACACAGATGGATCTGCCTCGGTGAGCAACTATTGGACACACGTGTACACAGATGGATCCGCCTCGGTGAGTAACTCTTGGACACACGTGTACACAGATGGATCTGCCTCGGTGAGCAATAAAAGGGGAGTCAGTGGAATCTACATTGAACACTCCAATGGCGACATAGAAAATCACCCCATACCAGCAGAAGAGACTTGTACCAATTTCAGAGCTGAAGCAAGAGCTGTTCATGCAATAACTCAGATTCTGATCAGCCAAAACATAAATACAAGGAAAACGGTCATTCTAACAGACTCCAGGAGTGTACTCCAGGACATCTCAAGCCATAAACAAGATAGACTCTCACATGAAATGACATACAATATAGAATTGCTGTCTCAACAAAAAGAAAACCAGATAAAGTCCTACAATGGATCCTGGCCCACTGTGGGATCCCTGTTAACGAGAAAGGAGATGAGCTCGCAATAGCCGGAAGTGGAGGCACGCATACTCCCTATCCACTGATCTATAAAGAAGCAAAGACATTCATCAAACGATCCACGAGGACAGAATGGAGAGAACAGCAAAGAGAATGCAAGCCAGAAAATGACAGCATAGACAAACTTGGCAGAGATGGGCAGAAAAAGATCTTCAGACTCAGAACGGGACACTATAGACTCAAGGCCCACCTCCACAGAATGGGTCTCAGAGACACTGCCACGTGCGATTGTGGAGCACCCAAGCAAACACCAGAACCATATTCTGCAAGAATGCTTCTTACACTATCCTGAGGTTTATTATTGACTTGGTCTGTTTAAGTTCTTACACTAACCGGAGGTTTATTATTGACTTGGTCTGTTTAAGTTCTTACACTAACCGGAGGTTTATTATTGACTTGATCTGTTTAAGTTCTTACACTAACCTGAGGTTTATTATTGACTTGATCTGTTTAAGTTCTTACACTAACCGGAGGTTTATTATTGACTTGGTATGTTTAAGTTCTTATACTAACCCAAGGTTTATTATTGACGATCTGTTTAACTTCATACGATAACCCGATGATTAATATGTACTAGACCTGTTTAATATCTTATGCTAGCTAGTTGTTTCGGGGTCTATTTATCCCAGAATAAATTATTTCCTCTTTTGCACACGCACACTAACAGTAATAATAATGAACAACAACAACAACAACAACAACAACAACAACTTCAACAAGAACAATAACAAACACACACACAAACATACATACTTTCTTTTCGTCTGCCTCACACACACAAACACAGACACACTCACATACAGCCTCCCACAAATGTACAATCAGACACATATTATGAACATATTCTTTGATCGCATCTCAGGTGTACACTTTTAACACGTATGAACTTATTCTTTGATCCCATCTCACGTGTACACTTTTGACACGTGGCACTAAAAGGTTTACAACAGGTAAACATTGCAACACAAAGGTGTTGGCATATGTTACTAAAAATGGATTGTCGCGTGACACAAAATACAAACAAGCAAAGTGAAAAATATACGAAGCAAATTTAGCTATGCCTCCAACATGCACAGCAATGTTTCTTTTACAAAACTCAGTTATTAACTGCCGAACATCACACACAACATTACAAAAGTCGCCATGGCAACAAAATTGACACCTATTCTTCCTGGAGGTTTGATTAGTCCAGCAGCACCTGACGACGGATCATCACAACTCGATAACCCAACGCATTCAGGGCTGTCCGGTGAGTCCAGGCATAATAAGAAACTCACCTCTCTGAAAAAGATCATTAAGTACGTTATATCGGTACATTAAGGCGGAAAGATTTCATAGCAGCTACCAACCAAACAATTCGACAATACTTCTCATGGCTTTTAAGCGTAATTAATCAAAGCTTTGTGCTCCTCTCGGAGCCAACTCTATTGACCCCATCTCCGAATCATACATGGTCTTGTGCTACACTTTCTGTTTCTCTCCAGATGTAACCATAATTTAATCGCTGTAACCTTCTGTTACTCTTCTTTCGTGTGTTTCTCTTCCTTTGAGGACTTCATGTCAGAACCTGCCTGGATATGCTGAATAGGATTTATTTGTTATATCGATCCCCATTTTTTAAATCTCTAAATGTGTTGTTCCAGAGGATGTTGCTGGCTACTTTTCAAAATTTCTTCATTCTTGACCATGACCTGCCACTTTATGCCCGTTATCCTTCTAAGGCATCTGTTAGCGAAGAGCTTGAGTCTTTGTTGTATTGTCTTGGTCGTTCTCCATGTCAAAATACAGCAGTCTTCTTATGTCTTGTCATTTATCCTGGTATGTCTGTCTCTAGAACGAGCCCATTTGTGTGCCTTACAGCGTTAGGTTATGAAGAGATCTCTAGAACGATCCGGCCTGTTATGCCTTTCAGCGTTAGGTTATGAAGAGATCTCTAGAACGAGCCCATCTGTGTGCCTTTCAGCGTTAGGTTATGAAGAGATCTCTAGAACGATCCGGCCTGTTATGCCTTTCAGCGTTAGGTTATGAAAAGATCTCTAGAACGAGCCAGTCTGTGTGCCTTTCAGCGTTAGGTTATGAATAGATCTCTAGAACGATCCGGCCTGTTATGCCTTTCAGCGTTAGGTTATGAAGAGATCGCTAGAACGAGCCGGCCTGTTATGCCTTTTAGCGTTAGGTTATGAAGAGATCTCAAGAACGAGCCAGTCTGTTATGCCTTTAAGCGTTAGGTTATGAAGAGATCTCTAGAATGATCCGGCCTGTTATGCCTTTCAGCGTTAGGTTATAAAGAGATCTATAGAACGAGCCGGTCTGTTATGCCTTTAAGCGTTATGTTATGAAGAGATCTCTAGAATGATCCGGCCTGTTATGCCTTTCAGCGTTAGGTTATAAAGAGATTTCTAGAACGAGCCGGTCTGTTTTGCCTTTCAGCTTCAGGTTATTAAGAGATCACTAGAACAACCCCGTCTGTGTGCCTCATGCCCGGTAGCATTAACTGATTCAGATATTTATGTAAGCGACCTGTTTCGTGGTCTGCTGTTGGCATTGAATCCGTTGTATCTAATTAGCATTGCCTGTTTGGGGGTTCTGTGTTGTGATAGTCTTGTTACGTGGCCAAACCATTTTAGTTGCTGTCTTTTAGTGTAGTCTAATACTGGTGTTGTTCCCACTAGTCTTCTCATGTCATCGTTTCTGATCATGTCTCTTCTTGTTACGCCCAATATTTTTTGCAGGGAATTCTATTTCTGTTGTTACGATGTAGCGTTTTTCATTTGATGAAAGCTCTAGAAACAATACCAAATATATTATACAGTAGTCAAAGAGTCAAAGAAAGCTCAAGAAACAATACCAAATATATTATACAGTAGTCAAAGAGTCAAAGAAAGCTCTAGAAACAATACCAAATATATGATACAGTAGTCAGAGTCAAATAAAGCTCTAGAAACAATACCAAATATATGATACAGTAGTCAAAGAGTCAAAGAAAGCTCTAGAAACAATACCAAATATATGATACAGTATTCAAAGAGTCAAAGAAAGCTCTAGAAAAGAATGGACCATCGGGACGGCTTAAGTCTTATGGACGGAGATAAGACATGGACCAGCACAGCTTAAGTCTTATGGACGGAGATAAAATATGGACCAGCACAGCTTAAGTCTTATGGACGGAGATAAGACATGGACCAGGATAGCTTAAGTCTTATGGACGGAGATAAGACATGGACAAGCCCAGCTAAAGTCTTATGGACGGAGATACGACATGGACAAGCACAGCTTAAGTCTTATGGACGGAGATAAGACATGGACCAGGACAGCTTAAGTCTTATGGACGGAGATAAGACATGGACCAGCACAGCTTAAGTCTTATGGACGGAGATAAGACATGGGCCAGGACAGCTTAAGTCTTATGGACGGAGATAAGACATGGACCAGCACAGCTTAAGTCTTATGGGCGGAGATAAGACATGGACCAGCACAGCTTAAGTCCTATGGACGGAGATAAGACATGGACCAGCACAGCTTAAGTCTTATGGACGGAAATAAGACATGGACCAGGACAGCTTAAGTCTTATGGACGGAGATAAGACATGGACCAGCACAGTTAAAGTCTTATGGACGGAAATAAGACATGGACCAGGACAGCTTAAGTCTTATGGACGGAGATAAGACATGGACCAGCACAGCTTAAGTCTTATGGACGGAGATAAAATATGGACCAGCACAGCTTAAGTCTTATGGACGGAAATAAGACATGGACAAGCACAGCTTAAGTCTTATGGACGGAGATAAGACATGGACAAGCACAGCTTAAGTCTTATGGACGGAGATAAGACATGGACCAGGACAGCTTAAGTCTTATGGACGGAGATAAGACATGGACAAGCACAGCTTAAGTCTTATGGACGGAGATAAGACATGGACCAGGACAGCTTAAGTCTTATGGACGGAGATAAGACATGGACCAGGACAGCTTAAGTCTTATGGACGGAGATAAGACATGGACCAGCACAGTTAAAGTCTTATGGACGGAGATAAGACATGGACCAGCACAGCTTAAGTCTTATGGACGGAGATAAGACATGGACCAGCACAGCTTAAGTCTTATGGACGGAGATAAGACATGGACCAGGACAGGTGGAGTCTTATGGACGAGATGAAGACTATGGAAGCGGACAGCTGGAGTTCCATGGCCGAAGATCAAATGCAAATCAAATTATCTGGCGTCTCATGTACGGACCTCAAGAAATCGACATGAATTCGTCGCACGTAATCGTTGCAGCCCGAAATCAAAAAAAAGAAAGAAAACGATTTTATATTTTTTTAAAAAGAAAGAAAAAAAAAAGAAAAAAAAAAGATACACATATCATCCTCAGATCACAAGGTCCTGGTTTCTCTTACAAGGGACACCGTTGTTTGTAAGGCTGTCTTATCTCCCAAAAAACTTTTGCCTCATCTGTCTCAAGAGGTCAGTTTTGTTCTCTCTTTTCCTGCGTGAGCTTGCAGCTTTGCAGGATGTGTTCTACGGTCATGATATGGTCCCCACATGGACACTTGTCATCTGTCCCAATCCTCATTCTGTTGTAATGATGATCCTAACTCTGTTATGTCCAGTTCTCAGTTTGAAGATGATGACTAGCTCGTTTCTAGTTGAATTAAAGTAGCTGTCTTCTTTTCGGAAGTCGGGGTGTTGATCAGCCCATTTTACCCTAAAGTTGACTTTAATTATGGTCTTGTTCTCATTATATGTGATACTCAGGTCTGTTTGTGGGGATGTTCCTCCACACTTTGCTAATTTGTCTGCAGCTTCATTGCCTTCAATATTGCAGGGGGATGGGATCCACTGTATGACTAACCTTGTGTGTTCTGCTGAGAGCTGTGTCAGGGAGACCATACATGGCTCGAGATCTTCATCGTTGTGCTCTTTTAGCGCTTCTAATACTAACGCGGCATCAGTCAGGAATACTATGCTTTCTTGGTGGATATCCTTAATTTGGATTACAAGCTCAGCTGCGACCTTCAGTACCTGTGCTTCTACGCGGAAGTTATTTTAGTATATTCCCATTGTTAATACTCGAATTTTTCTTCTTAATTCCTTAGTCTGTAGTAGACCCATCCACTTCCATTGGATGTGGCTTTGTTAGATGAGCCATCTGTAAATACGTGTCCATGTTTCTGGATGGTATACTCTCCTAAGATATTCTTCTGTGATAGATGTACTTCCCTAAATATGTCTGAGTTCCCTTTTTCCATATTCCCTCTATGGTGTCTACCATCTCAGGGGACTTGACTTTTTTCCAGAGTTCGATTTGGGATGTTTCATGCACAGTGTCTTGCTCATGGTCATCTGTAATAATCTAGAGTATGTCATGGTCTGCTGATCATCTTGCCCATTCTTATTCTAAAAATAATGACATACTTACGGTGGATTCTCCACGCAAGCGAAGTCGATATTTTTTGCTCTAACATCTGATTCCAGTGCAGCAACTGATAGTGTCCCACATGATTCTCTGGAAAGAAATATCGTTAACATGGGTATTGTGAAAGGTTTATATCTTAAATGAATCATGGGTATGGTGCAAGGTTTATATCGTAAAGGAATCATGGGTATGGTGCAAGGTTTATATCTTAAAGGAATCATGGGTATGGTGCAAGGTTTATATCTTAAAGGAATCATGGGTATTGTGCAAGGTTTATATCTTAAAGGAATCATGGGTATTGTGCAAGGTTTATATCTTAAAGGAATCATGGGTATGGTGCAAGGTTTATATCGTAAAGGAATCATGGGTATGGTGCAAGGTTTATATCTTAAAGGAATCATGGGTATGGTGCAAGGTTTATATCGTAAAGGAATCATGGGTATGGTGCAAGGTTTATATCTTAAAGGAATCATGGGTATGGTGCAAGGTTTATATCTTAAAGGAATCATGGGTATTGTGCAAGGTTTATATCTTAAAGGAATCATGGGTATGGTGCAAGGTTTATATCTTAAAGGAATCATGGGTATGGTGCAAGGTTTATATCTTAAAGGAATCATGGGTATGGTGCAAGGTTTATATCTTAAAGGAATCATGGGTATGGTGCAAGGTTTATATCTTAAAGCAATCATGGGTATGGTGCAAGGTTTATATCTTAAAGCAATCATGCGTATGGTGCAAGGTTTATATCTTAAGGCAATCATGGGTATGATGCAAGGTTTATATCTTAAAGCAATCATGGGTATGATGCAAGACGTATATCTTAAAGCAATCATGGATACGATGCAAGATATATATCTTAAAACAATCATGGATATGATGCAACGTTTATATCTTAAAGCAATCATGGATATGATGTAAGATTAGATATCCTATGGAATTCACGATTGTCATTCCAAATTTAATTTCTTCAAGAAATCATGGGTATGATGCAAGGTTTATATCTTAAAGCAATCATGGGTATGATGCAAGATGTATATCTTAAAGCAATCATGGATATGATGCAACGTTTATATCTTAAAGCAATCATGGATATGATGTAAGATTAGATATCCTATGTAATTCAGGATTGTGATTCCAAATTTAATTTCTTCAAGAAATCATGGGTATGATACAAAGTTTCCTATCTTAGGGTAATTAGGGATATGATACAAAGTTTCCTATCTTAGGGTAATTAGGGATATGATACAAAGTTTCATAGCTTCAGGCAATCATGGATGTGATAGACAATTTCCTATCTTAGAGCAATCATGGATATGATGCACAATTTCATGTCTTGGATCAATCATGGATACGATAAGAAAGATTAATACCTTTGAGCAATGGTCTCAAAAGTAGACCATCTGAAGGGCATTATACAAAGTCAGGTGTATAGTTTACAGTCGAGTGCACACACATGATCCCACCTTTGGAGTGTACATCAGTAACAAATTTCATGTGTGATTGAAAAGGCACTTCTTCTTCTTCTTTTCTTCTACTTTTTATTTTTCTTCTTTTTCTTTTTCTACTACTACTACTACTACTACTACTACTACTACTACTACTACTACTATTACTACACTACTACTACTACTACTACTACTACTACTACTACTATCACTACTTCTTCTTTATTACTGGTCTTGTCTTGCAGCCTCGCAGACTGGAGGTATGCGTAGACTTCTGTTAAGCGCTACGCGTGAGGCTCGCGCTGTCGACAAGTTGAACTCTTTTTCTGTGCCTCCCCAAATGTTGGATCTACATGCCAGCGTCGTAACCCTGCATCACCTGACTAACCACTTAGGTAATATCAACCAGCTATGACCAATAGTGCCCACATAAACAACAAATACAGAAACTAGGAACAAATATCTACTCACACTTTAGGTTTGCCAAGGTCATGGACCAATATAGTTGTTACCTTGGTAACCACGCCACTCCTCATTGCTGCAAGCTCTATCGATGCAAAAATACTGCAAAAATAATTGTTAATAAAATACTCAACTTTTAGATGTTTATGTATAATACTTATTAACATGCGTGATTATATCGTATATCAATAAATAATGCATTTATACGTTTGTAAACCACAAATGAAGCATAGGATCACTAATACAACTGACACTTATACAGGAGGGCCTGTCACCGAGTATATTGATTGGCGGCTTAAACGGCAATGTTGCATGATGAGATTGCTAGTTCAATTCTTCTTCTACTTCTCATTTTGTCTTCGGTCTTCTTCTTCTTCTTCTTTTTCTTCTTCTTTTTCTTTTTCTTCTTCTTTTTCTTTTTTTCTTTTTCTTCTTCTTCTTCTTCTTCTTCTTCTTCTTCTTCTTCTTCTTCTTCTTCTTCTTCTTCTTCTTTTCTTTTTCTTCTCATTTCGTCTTCTTCTTTTTCGTCTTCTTCTTCTTCTTCTTCTTTTTCTTTTTCTTCTTATTTCGTCGTCTTCTTTTTCTTCTTCTTCTTCTTCTTCTTCTTCTGATTTTGTCTTTGAACACTTCTTCGATTTCTCCTTTTTCTAATTCTTCTTCTTTCATCTTCGGTGTTCTTCTTCTTCTTCTTCTTCTACTTCTTTTTCATCAACTTCTTTCGTCTTCAAACCTTCTTCATCCTTATTTTATTATTCTACTTCTTCTTTCGTCTAGAACACTTCTTTTTCTTCCGTCTAATGAACACTTCTTCTTCTTCTTCTTCGACTTCCTCTTCTTCTCATACTTCTTCTTTCGTCTTCGGTTTTCTTGTTATTGTTCTTCTTCTTCTTATTATTTCGTCGTCTTTTTCTTCTTCTTCTGATTTTGTTTTCGAACACTTCATCTTCGTTTTCTTCTTCTTCTCGTTCTTCTTCTTTCATCTTCGGTGTTCTTGTTCTTCTACTTATTCTTCACCTACTTCTTTCGCCTTTGAACCTTCTTCTTCATCATCTTCTTCTTTCGTCTTCGAACACTTCTTCTTCTTCGTCATCTTCTTCTTTCGTCTTCGGTCTTCTTGTTCTTGTTTTTATTCTTGTTCATCTTTCTTTTGTCTTCGAACTTTCTTTTTCATTTTCTTCTTCTTCTTCTTTTATATTCGTACCGTGTCTTCTTTTTCTTCTTTTTCCAACCCTTCTTTCTTCTTCGGACATCTTGTTCTCGTTGTTGTTGTTTTTCATCGTCTTCTTCTTCCTTTTAATTTTCGTTCGTTTGTTCGTTTCTTGACTTCGATTTCAATGACTCTAACAAAGGCAGCAGTCAACTCAAGACTCCGTACAGTTTGTCATTAAAGGACATTGATTGTTGCCACGTACTTGATGGGCAGGACATAACTGCAATAAGTGTTCCGCCGCTGTCATTGGGGCTGTGTCGCAGGCATGTACTGCCAATTTTGAATTTATTATACAGATTAGGAGAAAAACAATGGATAGGCATAGTTTAGATCCCTAGCTGGAAAATAAAAATAAAAGAAGGAATCTGGCGTTACGACCAAAGGTTTAAGGTTCAACGTTAAAGACCACAGTATGTCGCCTGCCAAGAGCCTCACATAAAGTACAAACTCCGTAGCTTTAGCGATGAACCCGAGGATCTCCGGAATACCCGAGGATCTCCAGAATAAAATAACATGAGATCGGATTTGAACCCCGACCGTCTGAACACGAGGCAACGGCTTGACCACTTCGCCACGGAGACATCCAACAACAGACAATATACATAAAAACGGCTAGCATATTATAACGCATTGAGCTGCATCTGCCAGTGACCCATAGCTGACTGCTAGTGTCAGCGCCAGCGATCCAGAGCTGCAAAGACCCTTCTACACCTCCACGCAGTTATCCTCAATAACAGGCTGTAACAAGACAGATTGGCTAAGGGGAAGGGATCGAAGAGGGTAGACTAACCCATTACTAAAAATGCTTGCTGAATTCGGATGTGTCGGACCGAAAAATGCAAATATCGCAGTCAAGCTGTAAACTACAACACAACGCATTCCGTTCTCCGGACAACATCCTGCTACTTTCAAAGCACTTTTTATGGCTTGGAAGCGAGAGTTTGAGAACGTTCAGGGCTTGGTAGCGGGAGTGATAGAGCGTTCAGGACTTGATAGCGGGATTGAGAGAACGTTCAGGGCTTGGTAGCAGGAGTAAGAGAACGTTCAGGGCTTGGTAGTAGGAGTGAGAGAACGTTCAGGGCTTGGAAGCGGGAGTTTGAGAACGAAAGACAAAGAATAAGAACGTATTGGTTTTATAAAAAGACAGGAACAGAAATCTCTACCAACTTATATTTGATTGCTTGCCACGATAAAATGAACAGGTGTACATAGAAACAGCTTATCTACATTGTGTATACAGTCAGCGGACAGACGCAGAATGTCGTTGATAAATTTACGTACCTGGGCAGCACGCTGTCAAGATCTGTCAGCGTCGATGATGAGGTGGCACGCAGAATAGCAATGGCCAGCACAGTTTTTAGTAGAATGCGCTCGATTGTGTGGGCACGTCTGTGAACGTCTTCGTTCATCATCAGATACAATTGAATATGAAGGAAAAGTACTAACCAGGAAAAACGCAGCGGATGGCCTAATCCAAAATTGGGCAGAAACAAGCAGAAACATAATCTTCGCAGACTAGAAAAGGTACATTAGGAAAGAAATAAACAATACGGAGCACTCAATACGAGTAACTGAAGAGCATCTGATAGTAAATATCACCAAGAAAGAACTGGAGTCAGCCATTAGTAAACTCAAGAAGAGAAAAGCCGCAAGGAAAGGATGGCATCACTAATGAAATGCTCTCTAGCATGGGAGAAGTAGCAAAGAAGATTGCAGTATGAGGATAGCTCAATTGGAAATAGATATAGCGGGAGCAGAGTGTAGATACTGCGAGGTGATAGACACCAAGTCTAGGGGAGAAGAATCGTTTCAAGTCTAGGGGAGAAGAATCATTTCAAGTCTAGGGGAGAAGAATCATTTCAAGTCTAGGGGAGAAGAATCGTTTCAAGTCTAGGGGAGAAGAATCATTTCAAGTCTAGGGGAGAAGAATCGTTTCAAGTCTAGGGGAGAAGAATCATTTCAAGTCTAGGGGAGAAGAATCGTTTCAAGTCTAGGGGAGAAGAATCATTTCAAGTCTAGGGGAGAAGAATCGTTTCAAGTCTAGGGGAGAAGAATCGTTTCAAGTCTAGGGGAGAAGAATCGTTTCAAGTCTAGGGGAGAAGAATCGTTTCAAGTCTAGGGGAGAAGAATCGTTTAGACAGCAACATTTTGAGATGGTAAGGTCCAAAGAGATACATTAAGATGACGATGCTGATTCTGAGGCTGGATGATAGTGATTGTGATATTGAAGATGGCTATGATGATAGGGATGATTGTGATGGTGGTCAGGGGGCTGATGGTGGGGATGATGGTGGTGATGATTGGTGATCATGATGGGATGTGATGATCGTGGGGATGATGGTGGTGATGGTTGGTGATCATGATGGGATGTGATGATCGTGAGGATGATGGTGGTGATGGTTGGTGATCATGAGGGGATGTGATGATCGTGGGGATGATGGTGATGATGGTTGGTGATCATGATGGGATGGTGATGATGGTGGGGATGATGGTGATGATGGTGACTGAAGAGGGAATGATTGGGATGGTGGTCAGGGGATGATGGTGGGGATGTTGGTGGTGATGGGTGGTGATGATGGGATGGTGATGATGGTGGGGATGATGGTGATGATGGTGACTGAAGAGGGAATGATTGGGATGGTGGTCAGGGGATGATGGTGGGGATGTTGGTGGTGATGGGTGGTGATGATGGGATGGTGATGATGGTGGAATGGTGATGCTGGTGGGATGGTAATGGTGGGATGGTGAAGGTGGGATGGTGAGGTGGTGAAGATGGTTTGATGGTGAGGGGGTGAAGATGGTGGTGATGTTGGGATGGTGCTGAGGGTGAAAATGGTTGGATGGTGAGGTGTGAACATCGTGGTGATGGTGGGATGGTGATGCTGGTGGGATGGTAATGGAGGGATGGTGAAGGTGGGATGGTGAGGTGGTGAAGATGGTTTGATGGTGATGGTTTTGATGATATTGATGTGAGGATAGTGATGAGATGGTGATGGTGGTGAAAATGGTGTGATGGTGAGGGGGTGAAGATGGTGGTGATGTTGGGATGGTGCTGAGGGTGAAAATGGTGGGATGGTGAGGTGTGAACATCGTGGTGATGGTGGGATGGTGATGTTGGTGATGGTGATGATAATGGTGCGAGGGTAAAGATGGTGGGTTGGTGATGGTGGTGATGATGAGAATGTTGATAACGATGATGATTATAGATATAAAATATCAGAAGAGGTTTCTTACCTGTCATTCGTGTAAGCTTTTCGGTTAGGATTGGATCCATTCAGCACGACTTGAACTTCCCCTGACGACGCAAGAGCGAACTGCAAAACGTTCAACAATGTCAGACTCAGAAAAGGTTGAGGGTTGTATTCCTCTACATGTGTCTACTGGGAGTGACTGGCCGTTGTGCATCGTGAGCAGTGACCACCCCAATAGAAAGTCATCTTCAAACCTCAGATATGATGGAATATGGATGATAGATAGTTCAAGTAATAATTGGTCCCGATAGATGAGAGATAAGCGAATTAGCGACGTCAGAAATTGGGATTAGTCGTTACTTCAAGAACCAGTCTCAGTACTGATCAACAGAGAATAGGGTCAAATGAATAGACATACTCAGACAACCATACAACCAGTTTTAGGTCTGATAAACCAGACGATAGGGTCAAATGAAGAAACATACTCAGACAACCTTACAACCAGTCTCAGTACTGATCAACCAGAGGATAGGGTCAAATGAATAGACATACTCAGACAACCATACAACCAGTTTTAGGACTGATAAACCAGACGATAGGGTCAAATGTAGAGACATACCTAAAGAACCTTACAAACAGTTTTGGGACTGATCAATCAAAGGAGAGGGTCAAATGAAGAGACATACTCAAACAACCTTACAACCAGTTTTAAGACTGATCAACCAGATGATGATGAACTTTATATCGTATTCATAAAAAATATAATCCTTGGAAACGCTCCCTAAATTAGTGAAACTAATTTACAGAATAGCAAAACTCACCCATTTGGAAGCCCATATCCAAAAGCTGTATACTGCTTCCGCAGGACATGCTCTGTAAGCGGGACAGCTGGTGTAATTTATCCCTGGCGCACTTCTGGTGCCACACCAGCCTAGACCGTCTGCAATGAAACCGACAAGTGTGTCCTCAAGCGTGACGAAACGCCTGCCACTGCCGGAGAGCTTGTGGGCGAAATCCTTGACGCCAGACCAGAACAGTGACTGTTAGAAGAAAGAGGTCAACACGTACAGAGTGTCGCAGTCGCTATCGGTCCGTGGTTTTCCTTATAACATCTAAACATGATGATGACGACGATGATATAATCCCTTCAGCTGTGAGCAGGCAGCTCTTGACAGCCCAGTACCTCCCTGACAAGAGCACACGCCCTCCATCATTGTTGAGGCGACATACATTCTCGTATAAAGTCTGTTGTCTTAAAGACATCATTAATGCAAAAGGGGCGGAGGGGGGAGGGATAAGGGGTTATAGATGCACAATGGAGACAGTCCAATGTGTCTGTGTCTCAGGATCGTCACGTCCTTCCAGGGACATATCATATTCATCTGGGTCGGCTATCTCATTCTTCAGTCAGTTTTGCCAGCCCATCTGTAGTGATGGTATGTGTGGCATTCCCCGCCACCTGGAAGATCGTCACAAACGGGCAGAGGTGCAATGTCCGCTGGTCTCCATCTCTTCGCCATCAATGGGGATAAATGATAGAGGACAAAAAGTTAAGAACGAGACAAGAATGCATTTCACCCAGGAAATAGGGAGGTATTGGTGCAGCCCAGAGCATGTACAACTTGCCCGTGGGTTCTACAGCTGCACCTACAGGGCTCCACTTGCTCCTCAACCCTTCTGTCTGGCCTCTCTCCAAAAACCTGTCCGGCTTAGGTGACCCTGCCGAGAGTAAAACTCCCACCGGCATAGCTCCTTGAATAATTGGGCTGCGAAAGCTCTACAGCCTCGACAAGGTAGGCTTAGGTATGTAGAGAGAATTGGACATGGACATACCTTGGTGTGTGAGAATATAATCAGCTCAAATTAAATGTTGCAAGTGGAAACATGCTCCGCCATTAGCATCAAGGCATACCTTTACACGCCTCTGTGTTACGGAAGATATTCACCAAAGCACCAGAAGTTACAGACTCAGTTTCCCGCCAAATATTCTCATGTAGTTCCATGAGATTCCATGTGATACATGTGATACACTTTCCCTTTGTCACATGGGAAGAAATCAGGTAGGGTAAGGAAGGCGACCGTGGTGGCCAAAGTCCATTAGAAAGGACACTATCTTCAAAGAAGGAGGCAATTTCAGTCATGTTGACATCTAAGGTGTGACATGTAGCTTCATCCTGCTGGAAATAGCCAGTACATAATTTATCGTCGTGCAACTCGTTCACAGTATGTCCATGACCTACTCTAAACTACAGATGACCATGGTATGTCCATGACCTACTCTAAACTACAGATGACCATGGTATGTCCATGACCTACTCTAAACTACAGATGGCCATGGTATGTCCATTACCTACTCTAAACTACAGATGGTTATGGTATGTCCGTGACCTACTCTAAACTACAGATGACCATGGTATGTCCATGACCTACTGTAAACTACAGATGACCATGGTATGTCCATGACCTACTCTAAACTACAGATGGCCATGGTATGTCCATGACCTACTCTAAACTACAAATGGCCATGGTATGTCCATGACCTACTCTAAACTACAGATGACCATGGTATGTCCATGACCTACTCTAAACTACAGATGGCCATGGTATGTCCATGTCAAATTATTTAGAATTTCACTCATTGGTTTAAAAGTTGTCATGGAAAATCAGGGGTCGGCAGCTAGTGGGACACAGTATATAAACATACACACACGCGCGGGTTCCCGCACATACACACACGCGAGGGTTCCCGCACATACACACACGCGCGGGTTCCCGCACACACACACACATTCTGTATACACTTATAATGTTTGTCACACACCAAGTTATGTCCGTGTCAAATTATACTGAATAATGTTCATTGGTTCACGTGATGTAAGAGAAAGCCAGGGGCCGGTAGCGAGTATGACACCCTTTATCAGTCTAGGTCCGCTTGGTCCCCTTGCTTGCTTGAGACTTGCTTTGTCTGTTTTGCTCGGCCTAGTTCGATGATGTTTATGGCAAAGTCTAGAAAGGAACTAAATACATTCAGCATAGCAGCATCTCGAAATAATGACTAAACTGTGTCGTCCTCTCTCTTAGAGTTTCAAAACAATTCATCAACACCCCAATTTTCGAACGTAGAGAACTTCCATTATTTAACTTGAGTAGAGCAAGTTATCATCTTTAGATTGAAAACTGGGCATAAGTTACTCAAGTATCATCTTTATAGGAAAATGAGGATTGCTACAGTGCCCATGTAGGGAGCATTACATGCCAGTGGAACACATCCTACAAAGCTGTATGACCAATCAGGAAGAGAGAAATTAATACAGGTGTAGCGAAACAGTTTTGAGACAAAAGCTGTACGGATAAAAAACAGCGTTACAAACAGAAGTGTTCTTTGTTTAAGAAACCGAGAACTAAGCATGATGACGAAGAAGAAGAAGATGAAAAAGTAGAAGAAGTAGAAGAGGCAGAAGAAGATGAAAAAGAAGAAGATGCCGAAGAAGAAGAAGAAAAAGAAGAAGAAGAAGTAGAAGATGCAGAAAAAGAAGAAGATGGAAAAGAAGAAGAAGTGGAAGATGCACAAGAAGAAGAAGATGAAAAAGAAGAAGAAGAAGTAGAAGATGCAGAAGAAGAAAAAGAGGAAAAATAGGTGCAGAAGAAGAATAACAAATAGAAGACACTTATTTGACGGGGAAGGCTCTGACGATCCGATTACCCCCATTCTTTGCATTGAGTTTTGGATCAATTTTGTTACATCTTTGAAGAGAACAAAGAGTAATCTAGCGTGTAACTTTGATCAGGACCTTACTATGTCCCCCGTTATTGCTCCTTGTTATGTGGTGTTATAGCAGTCATTAGGAGGTGGGATTCGACACTGCAATCCCCACACTGGTCATCTTTCTCAGTAGCATTACATTGCACTTCAGCCAGTAGGATCCTGACATACCTTCTCGAGGACGTCTCGGGATGTGAGAAGAGCCACTGTAACCCGCTACCAAGAAACGCAATTAAGAGTACATTCAACCCAGCATGAGTAGCTTCTAACAGCTTGTTTCAATATCCAATGTAAGAGTCAGTTCTACTACGCCACCCAGGAACGTGACTCATACAGTCTCTGCAGAAGACAACAAGCAGATATTTCCGTCGCTCTCGCGTGTTGGATGGTTAGATGTAACGACGAAGACAGATCTGTCGTAAAGAACATGACAAAGACAGATCTGTTGTAAAGAACACGTTAACGGCAGATATGTCGCAAAAGAACATAATAAAGACAGATCTTTCATAAAGAACACGATGAAGATAGATATGTCTTAAAGAACACGATGAAGATAGATCTGTCGTAAAGAACACAATAAATACAGATCTGTTGTAAAGAACACGATAAAGACAGATCTGTTTTAAAGAGCACCACAAAAACAAATGCAGATAGAAATGAGAGAGAAAGAGAGAGAGTGAGAGAGAGAGAGAGAGAGAGAGAGAGAGAGAGAGAGAGAGAGAGAGAACTGCAATAGACAGTATAGAATCGTAGAAGGAGGATACAACTAACCAAACACATTCTAGATTGGTAGTCACAAAGAAAGAAAATAGTGCGGATGTCAAACAACAACAGGTAACTAACGGGGGAAGATAAAACAAGAGACAGCTGAAAGACAGAAAGAGAATATAAATATATATATATAGGTTAGGAGTATTTGTTGGCACAATATGCTCAAATTCAACCTTAGTGATCAACCCATTTGACATACAATCTCAAATGAAATGACAGACTGCAGAGACGAGAATTATCTCTCAATTTTTTTCTGAATGCTAGCAGTTTAACAGATGAAGGGACGAGACACCATAAAACAATAACGTTTATAAGCCGTCATAACCACAATCGTCATCATAACTTGAAAGGTCATTGGGGAACCAATACCGCAGATTGTTGGGCCAGTTCCCACCACTGCACTCGGTTTTGTGCCAGGATATTTGTCCTAGCTATGGACCTTCTTGTCCACTCTCTGATATTGTCTTCCCATCTCTTTTTCTGCTTCCCTCTCTTTTTCCTTTCTGCTTCCAAGGTACAATTCCCTGCAGGATCGTCTGGGTCAACGCAGACGATCTTAAAACGTACCATTACCATGTAAACCTTCGTACTTTTACCACATGCATCATGTATTTATTCCCCGGGTAGACAAAGCTCTTTAGCCTGTTCAGTCAGTTCGCTTTTGAGAGGAAGAACTTTTATTTTAAATCCACAAGTCCCAGAGAGCTAGTCTTGGGACGATGAGAGTATCACCTGATGTTTCGATTAACTAGCATCTGCGGGCAACTACTCCACTGCCTCGTGGAAAACTCGGGAGAGGGTAGGGCTACGGGAGTAAGCCCAGACAGGAAATCCGGAGTGGTAGCATCTAAGGCGGATAGTTACGAACTCATTCCGGCAGCTCCTGCAGCTTAGATGGTTCCTAGTTGTCATGCTTTGTTTTCCTTTGGATTACACCAGCGAGGCAGAGAGGGGGATGCTGCAGTTTGGGCAGCCCAGAGTCTCCATATTAAGCGCCCAGACGCGCCCTGAGAGGCTACACATGGTCTGCAAATAATGAGACGCCTATGAATGAATGAATGAATGAATGAGTGTTCTTTGTGCAATCAACATCAACAATATTCATAATATTTGGTTTAACCCAAACCAACAAACCTTATCTTTCGGCAAAGTTTGACGATAAAAATTGAAAACATTATCATAGTTCCCACTGCCTTGTTCACATGGTGCCTTGTTTTCAAATGCGCTGGAAAAGTTAGACCAGAGATCGTCGCAGTTCACATCAGAGCTAAGGATGAGATAATAAATAAAATAACCGATGAGTGGTAGTAGGACTAATGGATAGAGGAATAGGTAAGGAGTTTTATTTGTTTTCTTTTTGTCCTTGTGTTCTTTTGGTCCACTGTCGGGCATAAGGCAGCACCAGCCGCTGGCTCTTGACACGAAGCCTGCATTTACGCAATTACGGTCAGTCTCGCTGGTCTGTCGGTTGGTTAGTTGGTACAATTAGCGGAGTCGTTGAGGGTTCGCTTTTCATGGCAAAAGTATTGGGAAACGAATCCCTCTATTGAGAGTCAAAACGGCTTATTAGAGCTAGATACATGACCAAATGGGAAACCGAACATACTGGTTACACCAAAAACGATGCCTATTACCAGTTGAACAGAAGAGAGCAGGTCGTTGTCTTCAGACTTCGCACTGGCCCCAATAGACTGAGGTACCACCTATTCAACAAATTGAAGATAGGTGGTACCGACGAATGCCCGTGCGGTACCGGTAAAATGACCGCTGAACATCTGCTGCAGAACTGCCCGACATATGAGGATCAGAGAGAGCAGATGTGGCCATAACCAGTGGAACTGCAAGACAAAGCTCTATGGCAGTGTCGACAGCCTCAGGATGACCGCCGCTTTTTTTGAAAAAATAATGGTTACTGTCTGACTGCGTACGAAGAAGAAGAAGAAGAAGAATCCCTCTATTGGCATGCTCCAGTCTACCCAGCTGTGAATGTGTCCCTAGCATGCAACTGAGGAAATATTATGACTACTATGGGGCAAACCTTTATTTACTTAAGTTCGTTAGTTCCGTTAGTTACGTAAGTTCTTTCAATAGTTCAAGTTAGTCAGTAAGTCAGGCAGACAGTTAGTCAGTGACTCAGACAGTTAGTTAGTCAGTCAGTTAGTTAGTTAGTTATTTTAGTATAGGAAATTTTTTGCCAAAATTTTGGCGAAAGCAATCCCTTTGGGATCTGATGTTCAATAGCTCGAGATATATGAGATTTAAATTTCATAGTTGCCTCCCTTACGTGTAAGTATAGAAATAATAGGTGTCCTTTGCAAGCAAAGATGGCGACAGCATCATACTTGAAATGTGAAACGTGTTCTCATTTAAAGGTTAATACTGACACGGCCTGACAAAGGCGGATGTGTCGGACCGAGAGGTGCAAATATCGCAGACAAACTGTAAATTCGACATAACGTGTACCGTTCTGCAGACTACATCCTGCTACTTGCAAAGCCCTATTTAGAGCTTGGTAGCGGGAGATTGAGAACGAACGAAGAAGAAGAATAAGCACTGGCAGGGCAAAATTTGTCACACAAGATACTCGCATGAGATCGTTTGTGGAGTCGTGCGTTTTGCTCTTTCGGGCGACACTCTTGTTCTGAGCTTACGCTACGGAGTATTGCTCTGCGAACTGAGCACGTTCAAGGATACTAGCGTGCCAGGGAGACGGTTCTGTGCAAGCTACTCTCAGAAGGTGACTTCAACGTTAGAGTTTTTTAGAGACCCTTCAAGAATCAGCGTTTCTTCCTAATAGGCCTGTTTTGAACTTAACGTATAACAGCTCCCTGGGGATGCGGTCATCAGGCATGCAAACAACATGTCCTGCCATCTTTTTTTGTTGTTGTCTTTCTGCAAAATCGTATGGATGCTTAATATGTTAGTCTTGCTAAGAAGTTCAGAGTTAGGCACTTTGTCCTGTCACCCAATCCTGGACAGCCTACGCGGACAGCTCAAGTGGAAACGATTTAGCTTGTCTCGTGTGTCTGCTATAAACTGTCACCATGTACAATGTTGATCAAACCATGCAGCGATGGAAGCAGTGCCTAGTAGCACTCGAAGCAATGCTCATTTCTGCTTTTCATCCTACACCAGATGTTGTGCCAGGAAACAAAGCGCAAGATACACGAAAGAAATAATATCATCCGAAAACTGACCTGCACAACATCAGCCCTTCGGACATATGCACTTCCGTAGCTGAATACGTTGCGCCAGTCTGTAAAAACTCTGCTCATGCAAAACTAGTTTCTCCAGCAATAAATGAGGCGGTTCGGATGGTACCAGGGTGCTTAAAACCCACCCTCATTAATAAAATGTAGCCATAATTGGCGTAGCACCGCCCGAGATCTGAAGACGCGCAGCAGAAGAAATCAAACAAGAAAGACAGGAGCACGACCCATGACACCCAAATGTTTCGACACCAGGTACAGAGCTTCGTTGTTGTTTCAAATGCACACAATGAGTAAGTTTACTATTGTGTGCACCCTGAAAAGGATGTTGAGTGGCAGGTTACAGTAGCTTTCCTCACATCCCGAGATTGCTGATGAAGGTGTACTGGAGTACACCAGGCGGTTATGCTATGGTTGGCTTCATCTGCGTGTTATTCACAACTACGTCGATCCCCCACCTCGTTAGCCAGGCTGCCACAAAAATAGCCTGTTTCCAGGAAAGACCACAAGGGAGTCGAGGAAGAGGTCTTGGCCAGTACACTCTGCTTGATCCTGATTAACATGTTTGGTCAGTATGTTGTGCCTGACCAGAGGTTACGCTACCTCTTTAAAACACACACACGCACGCACATACACACACATACATACACACACACACATGTATTATCATCATCATCGTAGGCGTCTCAGACTCTGTAGACCATGCGCGTGGCGCTCTGTAAATAGCCCCTCCATGGCGTCTCAGACTCTGTAGACCATGCGCGTGGCGCTCTGTAAATAGCCCCTCCATGGCGCTGAAGACTCTGAAGAACCCAAACTGCAGGGTCCCTCTCTCTGCCTCACTGGTGTAATCCAAAGCAATGCAAAACATGACAATTTGGCACCAGCTCAGTTGCAGGAGCTGCTGGAATGAGTTCGCAATTTTGAAACCATCCGCCATAGGTGCTACCACTCGAGATTTTCTGTAGATGACAGACAGCTGGAGATCAATGAAAGCAAAAAGAAATATCAAACTGGTGAGACTGCTATCCACACAGAACATTTAACACATTTTTAGCGGGAATATTACAATGTTGCCAGGCCGCCACGTTTTGTTCCTGTGTAGTCAAAACAACGACCTTTAAAGATGCTGACAAGATTTGGGGTGGTTCCTTGTGACAGCACTGCATGACAGCCAAGCAACACAATAAGACCTGAAGTGAACATTCGCTCCATCTTCAAGCTGCGGAAAGAATAAAAACGGAAATTACCGATTCTATTGTGACAGTAAACAATCAATGTCTAAAAATAGCAAAAGTTATATGAGAACATGAAGCGGACTCACACATTGGTTAGAGGTTAAGAGCGGGGTAAGGCAGGAGCGCGAACTATCACCACTTTTGCTCATTGTATATATGGACAGAATAATAACTGAATCAAAACCAGAAACCAACACAGAAAACAAGATCCGTTTTGTAAACGATCATTCTTTCATTCAGATGAACATAACTTCCAAGAGCAATATATATATATATGCATATTTAGCAGAAAATCCATGTGAAAAAATTGTTATATTTATATTTAACTGCAACATTTCATAGCTAGTAAATACGAGTAGAATGAGATGATCGTGCCTTCTCAGTGTAACATAGTTACAAGGGACCAAAGAGCCAACGCCAGGGAAGCCCTGAAATTACCGTTCGTGGTACCCAAACATAACTTGAGAACTTTGCCCGAGAGGTTCAGTTCATGGAACGGGGCATTGTCCTCAACTCTCAAACAATGCAGTTTGGGACTGTCCAGCCAAAATGGTTCTCGTTCCCACGGTTTGAACTGGAAATTCCGTGACCCAGAGGTCATTCAGTAGTTTGAAAAACAAGGCAGCCTTTCTCTGGGACACGCGAGTTCAAATAAAGTTTCTGGGAAATAAACTCAAGAAAGGGGAAGTCATTGACCAAAGCAGGAAGCTTAGCATATAAGCATGTGGGAGACAGATCAGGGCACAGATCAGAAGCAGCAGACAAGGGTGTCCTATCGGGCAGTTTAGTAGGTAGCATATTAGACAAGTTGATAGATAAAACTACAGAACTTAGCTAGGGAGTGACCAAAATAGAGTCATAGAATTTGAAGCCACTGAAGCAGACCAACACTGACAGGTAACGAGAGACCAACACTGACAGGCAATGAGAGACCAACACTGACAGGCAACGAGAGACCAACACTGACAGGCAACGAGAGACCAACACTGACAGGCAACGAGAGACCAACACTGACAGGCAACGAGAGACTAACACTGACAGGCAACGAGAGACCAACACTGACAGGCAACGAGAGACCAACACTGACAGGCAACGAGAGACCAACACTGACAGGCAACGAGAGACCACACACATGTAAGAATCTGTCTGTGTGTGATGTGCTGTTCAAGTCGTCGTCGCTATCACGTTGCTCGAGTGACCTGACTTCATTCTCGTCATACGGAGACGTGTTGCTTCAACACGAAGTTATCGTCATGGACCACACGTCGTGACATGTGGGTTTCCTCGTTCTGACAACCACAGTAACACAACCACTGTCGTCTGACATAGACACGAGCACAGCTGCCGTCGGAGCACAGATGCAGTCTCCGACTTCATGATGTTGAGACGAGACAAGAGGCCCAGTAGACATCTGCTTTACGTTGAGACGAGACAAGAGGCCCAGTAGACACCTGCTTTACGTTGAGACGAGACAAGAGGCCCAGTAGACACCTGCTTTACGTTGAGACGAGACAAGAGGCCCAGTAGACACCTGCTTTACGTTGAGACGAGACAAGAGGCCCAGTAGACACCTGCTTTACGTTGAGACGAGACAAGAGGCCCAGTAGACATCTGCTTTACGTTGAGACGAGACAAGAGGCCCAGTAGACATCTGCTTTACGTTGAGACGAGACAAGAGGCCCAGTAGACACCTGCTTTACGTTGAGACGAGACAAGAGGCCCAGTAGACACCTGCTTTACGTTGAGACGAGACAAGAGGCCCAGTAGACACCTGCTTTACGTTGAGACGAGACAAGAGGCCCAGTAGACACCTGCTTTACGTTGAGACGAGACAAGAGGCCCAGTAGACACCTGCTTTACGTTGAGACGAGACAAGAGGCCCAGTAGACATCTGCTTTACGTTGAGACGAGACAAGAGGCCCAGTAGACACCTGCTTTACGTTGAGACGAGACAAGAGGCCCAGTAGACATCTGCTTTACGTTGAGACGAGACAAGAGGCCCAGTAGACACCTGCTTTACGTTGAGACGAGACAAGAGGCCCAGTAGACACCTGCTTTACGTTGAGACGAGACAAGAGGCCCAGTAGACACCTGCTTTACGTTGAGACGAGACAAGAGGCCCAGCAGACACCTGCTTTACGTTGAGACGAGACAAGAGGCCCAGTAGACATCTGCTTTACGTTGAGACGAGACAAGAGGCCCAGTAGACATCTGGCTTACGTTGAGACGAGACAAAAGGCCCAGTAGACATGTCTCGGTAGACATCCCCGTTGTGTAAGCTGAGTGATGACCAACAGACGAGCGAGGACAGAGAGATGAGAACTGAGAATTTAAAGATAGACATCCTTTATATCAACGCACAAAGATAGACGGCGAATAGAACAATTGTTAGATTCCGACCACGTGATTAGAACCCTGGGTAAAGTTTAGTACTAGAGGAAGACCTGTGCTATTTGCACGAACCTTTAGAAGTAATCATAGTTAGCTAGAGAAGTGATGATAACAAACGTCTTGAGATATTAGAGTTAATTAATAATTGATGAACAATATAATATGATCTATGAGCCTAGTGTTTTGATTTGATGTGTATGATGTTGGTGAAACAAACATTCTTTGTTTTACTGAGTTAAAAGAATTGTTAGTAGTTAAATTAAGAGTGAGTTAAGGAGTGATAATGGTAAGGAAGATAAGATAGAAATAACGTTAGACCTGTCACATAATAAATTAAATAGCACCGTGACCTAAGAAAAAGAATACGTTAACACTGCTACATCAGTTTTTTTTCACTCTTCCTGTGTTGTTCCTTACATATATATGTACTTGGAATCCTGGTATTCAAACAGGCCTGTTAATGTCTATTGTCGGGTTGCCGACTGCTTCGGCTATATGTAGTAGGTATTGAACACCTTTCCACGGACTACTAGGCCTGGGGGAAGATACAAATAATTTGTGTAGAATTTTAACTATAACTTTTGTCCTGGCAGCGGTTAAGCTGTTAAGCCTACTCTTTTCAAATTCTAACTGCCAAGATGTTTTTAACGTGCTCGACAGTGAGCACGGGAGATCAGGGGCATTTTTAGCAGAAAATCCATGTGAAAAAGTCACGGTCTCCACCGTGATTAGAATCCATGACCTCCAGCACCCCCGAGGCGGACGTTGAAAATACCTTAGCAGTAAAGAGAAATCAAAAAGAGAAGACTTAACAGCCGCTGCGAGGAAACAAATTCTACATAAAAATCTACCTAAATTATTTGCATAGTAAGCCTCAGGAAGTTGTAAAATACCTGCTTCATATAGCCAAAGCATTCGGCTACCTGGCAACAGACATTAACATGCCCGTTTAAATACCAGGATTCCATGTATTTCAAGTATATATATATATATATATATATATAAGCAACAACGCAAGAATAAAGAAAGAAACCTGAGAAGGCACGATCATCTCATTCTACCTTTATTTCTTGGATACGAAATGTAGCGGTCAAAATCTCGATTAAATACAAATTTATTTAAAGTATCAGATTTTAAAAAAATGTTAGTCGGTTGTCGTTAGCTTCACCTTCAAAGACAGTACCCTCACTAGAAAGGCGAATATGGATTATGCGGTCAATAACAAACTTCTAAGACAAGCTCTTCGTTTGGGGGTCTCCAAGCAGACGTTTAGAACCGACAAGGCATCAATGTCGCCACCAAGGTAAAGGTGTATCGTGCTGTAGTTTTATTCATTCTGCTGCATGCCTGTGAGGCATGCCAGACAGCTCAATCGTTTTAACTTGAGCTGTATGCGTAGGCTGCTCAGGGTCAGGTGACAAGACGAAGTGGCTAGGCTGGTCAGGGTCAGGTGATAAGACAAAATGCCTAGGTTGGTCAGGATCAGGTGACAGGACAGAGTGTCTAGGTGGATCAGGTGACAGGACAAAGTGCCTAGGTTGGTCAGGATCAGGTGACAGGACAGAGTGTCTAGGTTGGTCAGGATCAGGTGACAGGACAGAGTGCCTAGGTTGGTCAGGATCAGGTGACAGAACAGAGTGTCTAGGTTGGTCAGGATCAGGTGACAGGACATAGTGTGTAGGTTGGTCAGGATCAGGTGACAGGACAGAGTGCCTAGGTTGGTCAGGATCAGGTGACAGGACAAAGTGCCTAGGTTGGTCAGGATCAGGTGACAGGACAGAGTATCTAGGTTGGTCAGGATCAGGTGACAGGACAAAGTGCCTAGGTTGGTCAGGATCAGGTGATAGGACAGAATGTCTAGGTTGGTCAGGATCAGGTGCCAGGACAAAGTGCATAGGTTGGTCAGGATCAGGTGGCAGGATAAAGTGCCTAGGCTGGTCAGGATCAGGTGACAGGACTAAGTGCCTAACTCTGAAATTCTTAGCAATATTAACATGTTGAGCATCCATACACTTCTGGAAGCAATTTCACAGTAGCACAACGACTCCAGCTCCAAGATCAATCCGAACAAGGGCTGAATGATGTGGTGCTCTTTGAATAATTCCAAAGTAAAGGCTGAGCTCTCGAGCATCACTTTTGATGGTTGCACCATTGACAGGTGTGACAGGTTGAAATACCTCGGAGTGACATTTGATCGCAGTCTTTCCTATAATTGCCATGTTGACCACATCGTACAAAGATATAAGCGAAGGTTAGGAGCATTCAAGACCATGGCTGGTGCCAACTTTGAACAACGCCTTCTGTTCATCCTATTTCGTCAGGTCGTTTTGTTTGTTATCGATTACGGACTAGGCATCCTCATACTATCAAGAACACAGTGTGACAGGTAGGAACGCATCCATAATGAAGGTATGCGTCTGCTTCTGGGTTGCACTAGAGATACCCCTGATTGTGATGATGCGGTACATGTTGAGACTGTTATCGGTGACATCCAGACATAAACTGGCACAAGTCGAAGCCTATATGCGTGTCAACATAGAAAAGCGACCCCCTCTGTACAACAGCATCTCATACATTAAGGGATCATAATCAAGAGAGGGGCGTCATGGATGACACAGCCAGAGACAACAATTGGACACGTCACCCTGGCTGAGACGTTAGCCAAGGGGGAAGAATGGGTCCACACTGGTGATAGAATAATAGAGTACCAGAGAGTCATCATAACCTTAGGCAAGGAATGCAGATAATGGAACAATGGGAGAGGAGAGCACGGAGTGGATCAACTGATAACTGAGAACACCCAGGAGAGTGATACCATCATATACACTGACGGGTCAGTGCTACTCTCGGCTATCGTTAGAGGACAAGTCGTTGCTGAGAGCAGTAGGGCATACATGTCAACAACCTCAAGTTTGATAATGGAGACGGAAGCAGTGACCTCAGCACTGAAATACATATCTTAGACTTCAATAAAAAGGGCAGTCATCGTGACAGACGCGCAATCCGTACTTCAGAAGGTATAGAAGAGATGGCTTATGGCTTACGTACGAGTGGATAACAGCTGTTGAGGTCTCAAACCTCCTGGATTGACATAGATCTACTGTCCTGCTCATGATGGGGTTCAGGCCAATGAAAGAGCTGACATCATGGCTTCACAAGCTCACATCATGGGCACATTAGTGATGGATATAAGTGACATTTTGAAATCAATCAATGACCGCCTGTTAGATGAGGAAACCGTAATAGATGAAACAGCAATACACAGGCTGCAAAGTTTCGAGTAGAGCGCATGAGAGGACAGTGCAGGAGAGTGTACAACCAGCGAGCTACAGGGACCATCAGCATCCATACCCTAAGACATTTGCTGAGAGAGAATGAGTACCTATGGGTATGCCCGGAATGCAGTGACTTCGACTATTATAAACATAACAGAAACAGATCAGAACACTTCTGAAATTGGCTCAGCTAAGATGGACGACACATGTTGTTCACATGCCAGATAAACTCATCCCCCAAGCATCTGTTATGTGGAGAACTCACAAGTCAGAAGAAACACTACAGAAACTCATTGAAAGTGTCTCTGAAGAGCTTCAATATGGATGTCAGGTCCTGGCAGATGCTTTACAAGAACGTACCTTCTGGCAAGCTAGTATCACTGCAGGTGCTCAGATCGCGGAGAGTGCAGTCATCCCGGATGCTCAGTGAAAGCGTGCTGCCCTCTTTAACAATACTCACAACAATTCCACTGCCGCCTCCCATGTGTGCCTTGAATGTGGCAGGAGATGCCGTTCCAGGATTGGTCTTTACAGCCATCAGAGAACACATTTCCCAGCAATAGTATGAGGCTGTCGCCGTCGACGCTTGTGATGGGCAACTATTATTGTTATTATTATTGTTATTTTTATTACTATTATAATATTAGTATCATTAGTTAGTTAATTACTTTTCTTTCCACTTATGGCGTTGAGAGTCGTATATAGATTAAGTCATATGTCCTACTCCATTACACTGCTCACTGTGAGCCAATGTCGTTGCACATTCTTTGTAATGTCATCTATACACCTGCCTAGCGACTGCTTTTTTGCCATGTAGCCAGATCTACCAACGTTGTAAGCCATCAGTGGAAGTTAATGTGCATGTGTTCATTTCAAGTAAATAACCGTCCTTCGCCAATGAAGACTGCGAAGGCGTGGTCATGTTCTTCATATGGAATACGATCGCATCCCCAAAGATATTCTCTATGGACAGCTGGCGTGTGGTAAAAGAACAGCTGGCCGACCACAGCTGCATTTCAAAGACGCATGTAAGTGGGATATGAAGGCTCTGGATATGGATCTGACATCTTGGGAAGATGTAGCTGCAGACTGATCCAAATGGAGATGTAACCTGAAGAGCCACATCAGGCTGGACGAAAATAAGCTTATGCAACAAAGGGAAGTAAAGAGACAACGCCGAAAGGAAAACCAAAAACTCAGTAGCGAGTTGTTACTCCAAGGTCACATCAACCTATAGTCAGACATGACTGAAATCGGGCTACTACTACTAATGCAGCCATGTTTCACTGCTGTTTCTACGTGACACCATTCAGTATTGCCATCAGCGATCTGAACAAATTCATGTCAACAATCATTTAAAGCTTGTAAGATATTGATATATTTGGGCGGGAAGCCATACATGTTGAGAATTTTTCCAAGTGTTGGACGATGCAGACGATAAAATGCTTTTTGAAAGTCAATGTTGTTTGTTGTTGTTGTTGTTGTTGGTGGTGGTGGTGGTGGTGGTGTTGTTGTAACGGATCCAGCAGCATCCAGAGTCTCGCGCTACGGACAAATGCCATGTAATGGTATCTGCACGTAATTATCAGCTGTTGTCTAGTGCCACGCAAAATGTTTCTTGTATCTGGCCGCGGAGGAATAAATATTTTCATAAAATCGTTGAGCTCTAAACACTCAAAGAGATGATGATCAAGGGTTTCATATTGGTGTGTACACAGGAGTATGTTGGGGTTGGATTCTGTTTAGCATGTATTTGGTTTTCAGTCGGTAAAGGGTGCTCTGACCCTTGCTTGTGAGTTGATTTACATTGTAATTTGGACTGGGGCTTGCCATATGTCTGTAGACCTCCCTCGCCGTGTTTCCCATGGTTCAGCCAAGATTTTTCTCTAAAAGCGAAAGTGTGGCCAGTACATAAGTTCTTTGGTCTAAAACCAGCTTTTTCTTGATCTTTTCCTCTATCATTCTCTTATGATTTTTTTTTCAGCATCATGCTACATAGCACTTCTGAGGGAACCGACAGAACTGCTACGCTACGTTTGTTGTTGCAATCTGTTAAGAATATCATTTTTATTTAAAAGTTGTGTTTTTTTTCTCAACTGTAATACCGGATCTCGGTATTCGAGCAGAAATGATAGCCTTAACAGTGCGTCAGCCTTCCTGTAATGTAGACTACTTCCCCAGAAATCCACGGTAACTGTATATGAACATGCATTATTTGGGTTAAGCTATCTGCAAGACCATCAGCCAGTGTTGGTTTCGTGTTACAAGTTGAGCACACACACAAAGAAAGTTTGGATAAAATATCATTTGTTTACTTACACAAAATGTTCAATAGCGTACCAAGCTAGAGGGAGTGCTGGGGGTAAGGTATGTATACAACCAGTTACATTTACATCACCTTGCTCTAAAAGCTATGCGCATCCAGTTTATTTTTAAATGCATTAACTGTCCCTTCCTCTACTACCTCGTCTGGCAATGCATTCCAAGCAGACACCACTCTCTGACTAAAAAAATATTTCCTAATATCTAATCTGGACCTCTCTTTAGTCAGCTTGTAGCTATGCCCTCTTGTTATTGTGGGTGGCTGTATTTAAAAAAAACTTGTTATAGTCTAATTTATCCATTCCTCTGATAATCTTACAAACCTGTATTAAGTCCCCACAAATTCTTCTCTCTTCTAGACAATGTAGGCCGGTTTTACTGAGTCTTTCCTCATAACTGTAATTCTGGAATCCCACTATCATCTGTGTCGCTCTTTTTTGTATTGTTTCCAGCATGTTTATATCCCCTCTATGATAAGGACTCTACATCTGTACACAGTACTTCAATCTAGGTCTAACTAATGCTTTATACAGTTTGACTATCACTTCGTTGCTCCTGTGTTTAATATTTCTTTTTATCATCCCAAACATTGCATCTGCCTTTTTCACTGCTACCTTAACTTGCTCACTCACCTTTCCTGTATGATCTATTATAACCTATTATTTTCTTATCTATCTTTCTAATATTGTTCTCTCCCATTCTGTAATTATGTTCCAAATTGGATCTACCCTTGTGGATGACTGTACATTTATCTACATTAAACTCCATTTGCCAGCTTACAGACCATTCTCGAATTTTATCTAAATCCGACCTCAATATATCCACTTCTGCTTTAGATGAGACACTACTGCATAGTTTTGTGTCATCAGCAAATTTTGCAATGATGGATCCCATATCAATGTCCAAATCATTTATATATATCAAGAACAAAATTGGTCCCCAAATCGAGCCCTGTGGCACACCACATTTCACTTCACACCACTCAGAGTACTCCTTATTTATGCCCACCCTCTGTCTTCTTCCCGTTCACCAATTTTCACTCCATTTGGCAACTTTCGAAATAATCTTTGATGATGCATATTAAAGGCCTTTGCAAAATCTAGATAAATAAGGTCCACTGGCTCCCCTTTATCTATGATTTTAGTAACCTCCTCCATGAATTCTAATAGATTTGTTAAGCATGATCTCCCTCTAGTAAACCCATGCTGACTATTTCTAATTATATTAAATTTGTCTAAATGCATTACAATGTTTTCTTTGATTATTGATTCTAACAATTTACAGAATGTGCTCGTTAAACTCACTAGTCTATAATTCGCTGGATCTGATTGTTTGCCTTTTTTGAATAAGAGGATCACTCCTGCATCTTTCCGATTCCGTGGAACAATCCCTTTTGTAAGTTATTGAGAACATAATATAGCCAATGGTTTTGCTAGTTGGTCTCTAAATTCATACAGCAATTTTGGATGAATACCATCTTGACCTGGACATTTATCCACTTTCAACCCCTCCAATTTTTTAAAAACCATTTCCTCTGTAATACAGATTGATCTTAATCCCGCTGTATCCATGTCTCTTTGAAAAAATATCTATAGGCTCTGGGATCTTGGAGCAGTCTTCTTTTGTGTGGACTGTGCCAAAGTACTGATTGAGTAGATAAGCTGCCTCCCTATTCTCACTTATTTTTTCCCCTGTATTGTCGATGAGAAGGCCTGTTCAACATCTGTTCCTACGACAATATCTTTTCAGATTATGTGGTTCGCTGCCTCTTTCATCCTCTTAACATCTGCTTTAGAGTAGTCGTATGTTCGAGTGTTTATGTTTTCTTCTTTCCCTGCAATAAGATCCCATCGGATGATTTGATGGTCACTTGAGCCAAACAGTTCCCCAACGGTCACGTTTTCAATCATATTTTCCTCTGTAGTAAAAACTAGGTCGAGTGTGTTTTTTGCCTCTGGTGGCTGCTTCTACATGTTGAATTAAAAAATGTTCAGTTATGCACTTAACAAAAGGTTTTGACTCTACAAGTGCTTCTGCCATATCCCATTTTATTTCTGGAAAGTTTAAATCCCCCATTAATAATAATTTCCCTTAACTTGCCTTTGCTATGCTACTAATTAGCTCCTCATCTTCCTCTTTTTGACTTGATGGACATCTATAGCACACTCCAATCACTGTTTTTACACCCCCACTTTCTATTTCTCCCCATACACTTTTATTTTTGTTACTACATGATAAATCATCTTTGATCGTTATATTAACAGAATTTATACAGTATAATAAAACGCCACTTCCCTTAGTCTTGTCTCCAACTATCCTATCTTTTCTTAACATTGTATATCCCTCTATTTCAAGTTCACTATCTGCAATGTCCTCACATGTCCATGAATTGGGCCTGCTGATTGGTTGGTAACCCTGGTGGATAAAGGTCGTGTGCAACAGCAGGATAGTTTTTAAACAAGGCGTTTTCTCTATTTCAACATTAACAGTAAAAACGGCATTTCTAATTTGCTGTTTACAGCTCCGTGTCTTGATGACGTAACTTCCGCTGTGTTTGGAACATAGTGAAGAAGACGCTGCGCTGGTCATCAACCTCACTCTCTTGTCTCAAGCTTTCTTGGGCCAGTGACATAACATAAATCAAGATGACTCGATGTAATTCAGGATGTTGTCAGTGGCCTTTGCACCGAGAGGAGCCACTGTCTTTGAGAATGATTGTCACAACGTGCTCACCAATAAATGCTCACACAGGAAGCACACCTACTACTACAGGCTCAATGCCGTGTGCTCACTATTAACACACAGGAAGCACACCTACTACAGGCCCAAGGCCGTGTGCTCACTATTAACACACAGGAAGCACACCTACTACAGGCCCAAGGCCATGTGCTCACTATTAACACACAGGAAGCACACCTTCTACAGGCCCAAGGCCGTGTGCTCACTATTAACACACAGGAAGCACACCTACTACAGGCCCAAGGCCATGTGCTCACTATTAACACACAGGAAGCACACCTACTACAGGCCCAAGGCCATGTGCTCACTATTAACACACAGGAAGCACACCTACTACCGGCCCAAAGGACGTGTGCTCACTATTAACACACAGGAAGCACACCTTCTACAGGCCCAAGGCCGTGTGCTCACTATTAACACAGGAAGCACACCTACTACCGGCCCAAGGCCGTGTGCTCACTATTAACACACAGGAAGCACACCTACTACCGGCCCAAGGACGTGTGCTCACTATTAACACACAGGAAGCACACCTTCTACAGGCCCAAGGCCGTGTGCTCACTATTAACACACAGGAAGCACACCTACTACAGACCCAAGGACGTGTGCTCACTATTAACACACAGGAAGCACACCTACTACTACAGGCCCAAGGCCATGTGCTCACTATTAACACACAGGAAGCACACCTACTACCGGCCCAAGGACGTGTGCTCACTATTAACACACAGGAAGCACACCTACTACAGGCCCAAGGCCATGTGCTCACTATTAACACACAGGAAGCACACCTTCTACAGGCCCAAGGCCGTGTGCTCACTATTAACACACAGCAAGCAAACCTACTACCGGCCCAAGGACGTGTGCTCACTATTAACACACAGGAAGCACACCTTCTACAGGCCCAAGGCCGTGTGCTCACTATTAACACACAGGAAGCACACCTACTACCGGCCCAAGGCCGTGTGCTCACTATTAACACACAGGAAGCACACCTACTACTACAGGCCCAAGGCCGTGTGCTCACTATTAACACACAGGAAGCACACCTACTACAGGCCCAAGGCCATGTGCTCACTATTAACACACAGGAAGCACACCTTCTACAGGCCCAAGGCCGTGTGCTCACTATTAACACACAGGAAGTACACCGACTACCGGCCCAAGGACGTGTGCTCACTATTAACACACAGGATACACACCTTCTACAGGCCCAAGGCCGTGTGCTCACTATTAACACACAGGAAGCACACCTACTACCGGCCCAAGGCCGTGTGCTCACTATTAACACACAGGAAGCACACCTACTACCGGCCCAAGGACGTGTGCGCACTATTAACACACAGGAAGCACACCTACTACAGGCCCAAGGCCATGTGCTCACTATTAACACACGGGAAGCACACCTACTACAGGCTCAAGGCCATGTGCTCACTATTAACACACAGGAAGCACACCTACTACAGGCCCAAGGCCATGTGCTCACTATTAACACTCAGGAAGCACACCTACTACAGGCCCAAGGACGTGTGCTCACTATTAACACACAGAAAGCACACCTACTACAGGCCCAAGGATGTGTGCTCACTATTAACACACAGGAAGCACACCTACTACAGGCCCAAGGCCATGTGCTCACTATTAACACACAGGAAGCACACCTACTACCGGCCCAAGGACGTGTGCTCACAATTAACACACAGGAAGCACACCTACTACAGGCCCAAGGACGTGTGCTCACTATTAACACACAGGAAGCACACCTACTACAGGCCCAAGGACGTGTGCTCACTATTAACACACAGGAAGCACACCTACTACAGGCCCAAGGACGTGTGCTCACTATTAACACACAGGAAGCACACCTACTACAGGCCCAAGGACGTGTGCTCACTATTAACACACAGGAAGCACACCTACTACAGACCCAAGGACGTGTGCTCACTATTAACACACAGGAAGCACACCTACTACAGGCCCAAGGACGTGTGCTCACTATTAACACACAGGAAGCACACCTACTACAGGCCCAAGGACGTGTGCTAACTATTAACACACAGGAAGCACACCTACTACAGGCCCAAGGACGTGTGCTCACTATTAACACACAGGAAGCACACCTACTACAGACCCAAGGACGTGTGCTCACTATTAACACACAGGAAGCACACCTACTACAGGCCCAAGGACGTGTGCTCACTATTAACACACAGGAAGCACACCTACTACAGGCCCAAGGACGTGTGCTCACTATTAACACACAGGAAGCACACCTACTACAGACCCAAGGACGTGTGCTCACTATTAACACACAGGAAGCACACCTACTACAGGCCCAAGGACGTGTGCTCACTATTAACACACATGAAGCACACCTACTACAGGCCCAAGGACGTGTGCTCACTATTAACACACAGGAAGCACACCTACTACAGGCCCAAGGATGTGTGCTCACTATTAACACACAGGAAGCACACCTACTACAAGCCCAAGGCCATGTGCTCACTATTAACACATTGAAAGAACACCTGTTGCACGCTCAGGATCAAAAGAAAATATATGACACCAGATTTAAGCATGGTTTTAAAAAAAAGACAGGATATCATAGAATTTAGTGATCACTACGCCTGAGGTTGGCACGCTCAAAGCGATCCAATTGTAAACGAGTACCTGACATTCAATTCAGGAAGGACGGACACTGAGGAACGAACCTGGCTACCCTTCCACAGAAACAAGCTGAGGCCTCCTACAAGGAAGTCCTAAACTTCATCCCAAACGGCAGTGTATGCTCTGTAAACGTCCTTTACCCTGACACAGAAAATAAATCGAATGTATTCTTCTTCTTCATTGATATCTAAGATTAATATATGCCGATATTAAAATTACGAACCACTACTGGGACGCCATTATACTGATCCTGATTGCTTCAGACCGCACCAAATGGATGAAATTTGAAAACGAATCTGAAAAAACACACCTGATTATCGTTGGTGGTGTCATTGACCAAGAAGTCAAGAAATAGCAGAAGAAAAAGGCAATGCTACACTGGTACCAAATCTAATTGTCAGCGAAGAAAGAATGTCCCGTAAGTATAAAATATTCCAGGTACGCCTATGTCAGAAGATGCAGAAGCACTTTTAAAACTAAATAGTTTACCAAGAAAGGCATATTTCACAACTGAAACTTCTCTATTCTAAGATAGTTTTCGTTTTGCCGATTACCCGCTACATTCGAGCCACAACGCATACGCCCATTACTGCAGATGGCCCCTAATATAGTGCACTTAACAATGTTGTATCCTCTTGCTGTTGTGAATTATGTAGTAATTAACCTTACATTATGAGGCTGTTAACCAATTGCACTGCCCTTTTAGTCATCTTCTAATTCATGCTTTAATTTGTTTTATCGTCTTCTCCATCGTCGCTCTGGTTCGTCCTGACGAGACGTTGTTTACGTACTGTCAAATTTTACAGCGTTTATACGGCTTTCGGCAAGACACATCCGGTGTCAGCTCAGCCAATTGTTGGACCTGGCTTGTCTTCCCTTTTCGATCACTATCTCTCAGAGGGAGACTCAGCTGTTCCACCCCGGTGCTGGAGGACGCGGGTTCAGATTCGGAGACCGGAATTTGTTCAACTGAGTTATCCGGTAAAAATTTCGTTTGATCTGAGTAGTGAGATCAGACACCTGTGTGCAGTGACGCGCACCGTAAAAATCTCTTGGCAGTTGGAAATCGAAAAGTAATGGCTAAACGGCCGCTGCTCAGACAAAATTCAAGTTAAAAATCAACTCAAATTATTCCAAGGATTCTCCACCTCCCCCCCCCCCCCCCCCCCCCCCCCCCACAAAAAAAAGGAAAAAAGAATATGTCGCAAAATGGGGACTGCGTGGCTATAACATCCGGTCTTGGTTAAGTAGCTAGCGGAGCGGCATAGATGGCGTCTGACAAGCTTCGGGTCTACCTTGCTCTAATTGATGATTCCAATAACATCAGTCCCCAAAATAGGCGATCGTATATTCCAGGAGCTACCAGCTAACAAATACTGGGATTGATCTTGCAAATCACCAGCAGATTTTCGGCTGTCAAAAAGTATACAGCCTTTTACCAGAGACGCCACTTGGAGCAGGGTAAGGTCTTTGACAGCTGTGGTTCGCTGACCCTGACTAATGCAATCAGCTATGAGTCACTGACTGCTATCATTTCGATCACTGCGTCTTCAAATCCTGTTATTGTATGACACGTTATACATAGTGGGTATCTCTGCACTTCAGCAGACACAGAGGTTCCCATTCTATTACCGCAAATGGGGGCGGTACGGCTACAGATTGTTCCTAAAACTCGACAATTGTAGGTAATATTGTTAATCGCCTCTCTGACGACACTTCATCGACTCCTAAAACTCGACAGTAGTCGGAAATATTGTTAATGTCCTCTCTGACGAATCTTCATCGACTCCTTCTTCTTCTTCTTCAGCATTCATTCTCAATCTCCCGCTACCAAGTCTGAACAGGGCTTTTCAAGTAGCGGGATGTAGTCCAGAGAACGGATTTGCGTAGTGTCGCTAGTTTACAGTGTTACTGCGTTGTGTCGCTAGTTTACAGTTTTACTGCACATTTCGGTCCGACACATCCGTCTTCGGCAGGCATCGACTCCTAAAACTCGACAGTTGTAGTTAATATTGTTAATGTCCTCTCTGACGACCCTTTATCGACTTCTAAAACTCGACAGTTGTAGGTAATATTGTTAATGTCCTCTCTGACGACCCTTCATCGACTTCTAAAACTCGACAGTTGTAGGTAATATTGCTTATGTAATTTCTGATGACCCTTCATCGACTCCTAAAACTCGACAGTTGTAGGTAATATTGTTAATGTCTTCTCTGACGACCCTTCATCGACTCCTAAAAAGACATTCTTTGTAGTTTGCGTGGGCTTGCTCTTGGCTTCTTTCGATCGACGCAGGTGTTTGTTGTTGTTGCTCCATAGTTGCTGCCCTTGACAGCTCAACGCCATTCGTATTTAAATGTCTTCTTCAATATTTCCGCTGCTCTATAAAGTGTTTCAGTAATTGTTGGTGGTGCTTGTAAGAACCTTTTCCTCGTGTCCGCTAGCGTTTTTCTCTCAATGAGGTGTCTAACTGTTTCATCCGGGTGAGAGCAATGTCTGCACACGGATATGGGCTACGGAATGGTGTGGTTTATCTGGCAATTGCAGAGTCCTGCAGAGTCTGTCCAATTGTTGTTTGAGGCTCCTATTTTGGCTAGTCTATCAGCCATTTTGTTTCGTCGAAGCCCACTATGTCCAAGGATCGATTGTCAGGTGGTCATAATCACGTGGGATGTCATAATGTTACTGATTATGACAAACCAAAAACATCTCCCTTGTGTTGTATGGGGTTTTCTTCAACGCCTCCAGAATCAACTTTAAGTCACTAAAAATCACAATGTCTGTCGGCACCAATTTATCTAGGCCAGGGGTTCTCAAACCTTTAAAGACTGCGAACACCATTCACGTGTACAATATAATCATGCCACTCAGAAGTTCAGTGAGGTCCAGGGAGAAGTCACTTGTAGCTCCACGTAAACAGTCTTCCAAATGTGAATAGGTTAATCGGAATCTTGCTGTGTTCTTGAAGTATTTCATAAATGAGATGGCTTTCTTCACATAGGTAGGTCGTCCCAAACATAACCAGACATTCGATAGAAACACTCCGCAGTATTTGGAACCTTTCTATATGTTCTGCTTCATAAAAGGTTATTAATTTCTCCTTTTCAAACAAATATTTCAGAACTAAACAGCTCTAAACAAACCACCTAACCATGGCCGGTGTTATGTTATAACTTAACTTAACGTCTTTATACTGGTTTAGAAGACCCTGCAGAGTCTGTATACAACCAGTCACATTTACATCACCTTGCTCTAAAAGCCATGCGCATCCAGTGTATTCTTAAATGCATTAACTGTCTATGCCTCCACTACCTCCCCTGGCAATGCATTCCAAGCAGACACCACTCTCTGACTAAAAAAATATTTCCTAATATATAATCTGGACCTCTCTTTAGTCAGCTTGTAGCTATGCCCTTGCGTGTTATTGTAGGTGGCTGTATTTTAAAAAACTTGTTATAGTCTAAATTATCGATTCCTCTGATCATCTTATAAACCTGTATTAAGTCACCACGTATTCTTCTCTCTTCGAGACACTGTAGGCCGGTTTTTCTGAGTCGTTCCTCATAACTGTAATTCTGGAATCCCACTATCATCTTTGTCGCTCTTTTTTGTATTCTTTCTAGCATGTTTATGTCCCCTCTATGATAAGGACTCCACACCTGTACACAGTACTCCAATCTAGGTCTAACTAAAGCTTTATACAGTTTGACAATCACTTCCTTGCGCCTATGTTTAATATTTTTTTTTATCATACCTAACATTGCATTTGCCTTTTTCACTGCTACCTTAACTTGCTCACTCACCTTTCCTGTATGATCTATTATAACCCCTAGGTCCCTTTCCTTATCTATCTTCCTAATATTGTTTTCTCCCATTCTGTAATTATGTTCCATATTGTATCTACCCATGTGGATGACTGTACATTTATCTACATTAAACTCCCTTTGCCAGCTTACAGACCATTCTCGAATTTTATCTAAATCCGAAATCAATATATCCACTTCCGCTTTAGATGAGACACTACTGCATAGTTTTGTGTCATCAGCAAATTTTGCAATCATGGATCTCATATCAATGTCCAAATCATTTATATATATCAAGAACAAAATTGGTCCCAAAACCGAGCCCTGTGGCACACCACTTTTCACTTCACTCCACTAAGAGTACTCCTTATTTATGCCCACCCTCTGCCTTCTTCACGTTAACCAATTTTCAATCCATTTGGCAACTTCCCCACCTATTCCATGTGATTTTAACTTTCGAAATAATCTTTGATGAGGTACTCTATCAAAGGCCTTTGCAAAGTCTAGATAAATAACATCCACTGGCTCCCCTTATCTATGATTTTAGAAACCTCCTGCATGAATTCTAATAGATTTGTTAAGCATGATCTCCCTCTAGTAAACCCATGCTGACTATTTCTAATTAGATTACATTTTTCTAAATGCATTACAATGTTTTCTTTGATTATTGACTCTAACAATTTACAGACTATGCTCGTTAAACTAACCGGTCTATAATTTGCCGGATCTGATTTTTTGCCTTTTTTGAATAAGGGGATCACTCCTGCATCTTTCCAATCCCGTGGAACAATCCCCTTTGTAAGTGATTGAGAACATAATATAGCCAATGGTTTTGCTAGTTGGTCTCTAATTTCATACACCAATTTTGGGTGAATACCATCTTACCTGGACATTTATTCACTTTCAACCCCTCCAATTTTTTAAAAACCATTTCTTCTGTAATACAGATTGATCTTAATCCCGCTGTATCCATGTCTCTTTGAAAAATATCTACAGGCTCTGGGATCTCGGAGCAGTCCTCCTTTGTGAAGACTGTGCCAAAGTACTGATTGAGCAGATTAGCAGCCTCCCTATTCTCACTTATTATTTTCCCTGTACTGTCTATGAGAGGGCCTACTTTGTCTTTCGTTCTTTGTTTATTTCTAACATAAGAAAAGAAGCTCTTACTGTCAGTCTGGATCCTCTGAGCAAGTTTTTTTTCAAAGTCTATTTTTGCTGTTTTATTCGCTTTCTGAGATATGTTCTGCTTGTCCAAATATTTTACATATGTTTCTTTTGATTTACCTGGCTCTATATATTGTTGCCATGCTTTATTTTTTGCTCTTCTACATTTCACTACAAATCTAGTTATCCACTTTTTACGCTTGGGGTTTATCTCCCTACATGGAACACATTCCTCTTTTAGCGTTTCTAGAACTGTTTTAAAACTTACCCACTCCTGTTCAACATCTGTTCCCACAACAATATCTTTCCAGATTATGTGATTCGCTGCCTCTTTCATCCTCTTAACATCTGCCTTAGAGTAGTCGTATGTTCGCGTGTTTATGTTTACTTCTTTCCCTGCAATAAGATCGCAACGGATGATTTGATGGTCACTTGAGCCAAACAGTTCCCCAACGGTAACGTTTTCAATCATATTTTCCTCTGTGGTAAAAACTAGGTCGAGTATTTTTTTGCCTCTGGTGGCTGCTTCTACATGTTGAATTAAAAAATTGTCAGTTATGCACTTAACAAAAGGTTTTGACTCTACAAGTGCTTCTGCCATATTCCATTTTATTTCTGGATAGTTGAAATCTCCCATTAATAATAATTTCCCTTAACTTGCCTTTGCTATGCTACTAATCAGCTCCTCATCTTCCTCTTTTCGACTTGATGGACATCTATAGCACACTCCAATCACTGTTTTTTCACCCCCACTTTCTATTTCTCCCCATACACTTTTATTTTTGTTACCACATGATAAATAATCTTTGATCGTTATATTAACAGAATTTATACAGTATAATAAAACGCCACCTCCCTTAGTCTTGTCTCCAATTATCCTATCTTTCCTTAACATTGTATATCCCTCAATTTCAAGTTCACTATCTGCAATCTCCTCATATGTCCATGATTCTGTTAACCCTATTATATCTGGTTATGCGACACAGTCACCTTTTACAACAATCTCTATGTGGGGCAGTGGTGCTATTCTTGTCCTTCTCATTCACAAAGACCCCGGCGGACTACTCGGGACAGATCTGAATATGGCGCCGATAAATCGGGCAAGTAGACTTTCAGCAGACGTCTGTTAAGGAGATTTGCAACAAGAAAGTTGATCAACTTAACAATCACTTTGAAGTGTTTTGAAATTAAAGACGCGGGTTTCCAATGGCAAGCTATGTTCTCAATTTGAATGAAGCAATCATAGTAAATGAAAGGATATCCAATGGCAAGCTATGTTCTCAATTTGAATGAAGCAATGATAGTAAATGAAAAGCGGAAGGCGTTATCATTTCTCAGAAGACAGACAAATCCTTTGTTTTTTGCCCACCATTGATGGTGCACCATCTATAAACATGCAGACGAGCTTTGATATATCATTGGCATTGGATTCAAGGAAGTTGGTGACACCATTGTAAATGTCTTGACCCGTAGTAATACCTGACAGCGGTAACATTGTGATACATAGATGATATACGGTTCCGATATCGTTAACGCAACGCGCAAAACGCATCAATTGTGGGACAGACCCAATTTCCGATGATTCTTCAACAGCACGGGAAAAATAACAACATTCTTGTTCTTCCTCGTTCGTCTACATACCGGACTTCAATGACTCTAACGAAGGCAGCAGTCGACTCAAGGCTCCGTGCACTTCCATACAGCTTCTCGTGAAAGGACACTAGCTGTTGTCACATGCTACTTCTATTTCCGATATACAGTGGGTAGGACTGCAAAATATGTTCTGCTGTCATGGGGGCTATACCACAGTCACAGAGGTCCTTAGTTCCAATTTTGAACTTGTTGTACAGATGACAACAGACTATCAAAATGCCTTGCCAAGCTGAAAAAGTTTATGAGACACTGATATAAATCCTTTGTCTGACAGCTTGTTAACGGTGTTGCTAGATAAGAGAAAATGTCTGTTGATGCTTGAGTTGCACTTTCAGCTCGTCTATTTGACAAACTCTTGCATTTGACCATGTGGCGTGCTCCTCACCATACACATTATGGTGTCTTTGACAATTTGCTTTTCTGAACCCGATTAAAAAACATTGCACAAAAGACAAACCACTTCTGTATTGCAGTCATTATTTACCACAAGAAATTTATTTTCCTTTTCCCAGTTATCTTGAAAAGTGTATTGTTCCTTTCTTCTGTGTTTACTGCATAACGATATGCTGGATCCGTCTTTCTAATTATTCAAATCTTCACATCTGTGGGAAGATTGCGTTTATGCACTATAAATTGACCATCCTGAATAATTGAAGTTTTTAACTAATGCTAATAACAAACTCTGACCACACTATTCACATTAGATAAAAAAAATTTTTTTAAATCTAACAACAAACGCGTCAGCCCTTTTCAAATTTGTCAGAAAGGAAGAAAGCAGATTATACCCATGATTCAACACAACGCTGACTCTGACCGGCATTGGGGAAACCCCCGAGTCAAATCAGCAGTGCGAAATATTTAAGAACATAGAGCGGTAAATACGTTTACTGGCAGCAAACGTGCAACTTAATAACTTAATAACTTTCATGTTACCTAAAATATGATGGATAGCAGCATTATTTGTTTATCCGATTTCAACAGGCGTTTCTTTAGGGATGCTCTCCTTAGCCTTTGGCTGCCCCCAGCCTATCTGCAAGGCAGCAGTTGTTTGTGATCAGAGTTGTCTCTTTTAGGGAAGTTGACTTGCAGGACTATCGAGTCTTCACCACTCGTGTCTATAGAGTGTGGTGATGATATGATATGATGGACTATGTACTAGTTTGTACTATCCCGGAAGAGAGGCAGTCCAGTGTGTCGTTGTCTCAGGATCGTCACGTCCTGCCAGAAACGTAGCATATGCATGTGAGTGGGGTATCTCTTTGCTCCATTTATTTTCTCGCTTCTCTGCAGTGATGGTACGCCTGGCATTCCGCGCCACCTGGGAGGTTGTCACAATAGGGCAGAGGTGCAATTTCCGCTGGCCTGCATCTCCTCTGCGTCCATTAGGATGACTGATAGCAGACAGAGGTAAAGAGCGAGGCAGGAGTGCATTTAACCAGGGGACAAGCCTGGTCATGGCACGGAGATGTTCGCCTGGTGTGCGGACATATCTTATGATCAAGGGTTGAGTCTCAACAGTTCGCAGTGAGGTGGCTGCTCTACTGCTTACGACACCTCGACCGAGAACTAAGTCTTCTACTAGTGGTTTCACACCTCAACGCCGTATGGGGTGAATATCGAGCAGCTCCCCGCCCGCTTTGATCGGCGGAAATCAGAGACCTCTTTCTGCGGCTCGACCAGGTCCCAACCATATCGTTGCAAGCTGTTGTCTCTTAGTTTCCCAGGACAGTTTAGCCCAGATTTTATCAGAGGTAAACCATCTTCACTGTTTGAGCATTTTTAAAATTCTTTTTACGGCGGGTTTCAGTTTCCTGTGTTTTCTTGGCATCTGCCAGTGTTTTTGTCTGTAACTGAGACATCTACCTACTTCTTCTTCTACTTCTGCATTCGTTCTCAATCTCCCACTACCAAGCCCTGAACAGCAGGATGTAATCAGGAGAACCGATTGCGTTGTGTCGCTAGTTTACAGCTTGAATACGATATTTGCACCTATCTGTCCAACACATCCGACCGACTTTAGCATGGCATTCTTGGGTACCGGATTCACCTCTTCACTTCAATCCCTTCTCCTCAGCCAGTCTGCTCTGTTGCAGCCTGTTATCCAGGATCACAGAGAGATGGCGAAGAAGCTCTGGGTCGCTAGCTCTGACACTAGCAGTCATCTTTTGGTCGCTGATCGCTACAGCTCATGCACTGCTCAGCATCTTGATCCCGCATCTGTTATATTATATATATATACTCGTATGGAACTGCGTGACCGTTTCCGCCAACACCTCAATTATATCCGCAACCGCACTGGTACCCCAATTACCAGCCACTTCAATGTTCCTGAGCACCGGGGTAAGGCTGACGTTACTGTCACTGGTCTAGTTTCTTGCTTCTCTGACGATCGTCATCGGTTCGCCCTTGAGAATAGCCTTATCTCTAGTATGGGTTGTCTCCAACTGCATGGCATTAATATCTTCTATACCTTTTCTTAAAACCTCATACTTTCCCCCATCTATTTGTCTTACTTTGGCCCCCCTCCCCCTTCTTCTATCAGTCCCCTCCCCCTCCCCTCCTCCTATATTAATCTCACCCCTCCCGGCTTATATCACCCTATTTTTGTTCTCCCACCTGGATCACTATTTGGCCGTTTTCATATTTGGCCATCATTGGCCTATCCGGCGCATTCCCCTTCACTTCTTACACTCTCCTGGCCACCTTATTTGACCGCTCCCCTTCATTTTCAGTCAAGCATCTGGCCCAACCGGTTGCTTAGACAGACTGGATCTACTATCAGATAAGTTGACCATTTTTTCCTTATGTGTTGATTTGTTAGTCCAGTATTGTTGTTCCCGATGAAGGCCTATTGGTCGTAACGTAGGTTTTGTTTGTGTTCTCATCTCGGTGCGGTATCTAACCATACAAATTTTTAAATTTTGATTAAACTCAACCTTAATTAACTTTTGCAATTTGTTTTCATGTTTTTTCCCCATTAATATTCATAATGGATCCTGAGAAAGGTGATACCCAACCCAATTTCAAATGTAAGTGCAAGTCAAGTCAATGCTACAAAATTCAATAGCCAGTTACAGTGAAAAGAAGAGAGACAAATCTGAATACAGTAAACTACATTACATTCCTTTGTTCAAGAAGCATTCTCCACAATAAGCCGAGTTAGTGCACTGGCTTCCTAGCCAAGCGGTTAGGGGTTAGTCGCCAGTTAGTGCAGGATTTTTCCTATAGAAAATCAGTACCTGAGGTCGACCCAGCCTAAGAAAATTGGATACCAGAATAATCTGGAAAAGTAAAGGCGCGAGGCGTGATGTTGATGACATCACCCCTAGTGTGCTGTTGTCAAGAAAAATATGGGCCTAACACCTTTTCCTAATGTACCATACTGGCATGTTAACAGAATCTTTAATCTCCACATCCATCGCCAGTCACTCCTCTAACCCTTGAGGTCAAGAACCATTGAGATCACCATGAAATTCACATTCACCAAACAGACAAAAACGGACATTCACTAAATTTTCCTCTGAGGTTGAGATTGAACTTAAGGCGTCGAGCATTAGAAGTTGCTGGTCATTGTAGACCTGGCCTTATCCAAATCTCTAGACATTGCCCACATTATAACTTCCCATGTTGTCAAAATAGTTCTGCAGTGGATCTCTGGACACTCAAACACACCTGGCAAAGCAGACAGACTAGCAAAGACAACAGCCACACGCTGCAACTCTACAAAAAGCTCAAAACGAAGAAATTTGGCTGAACAGAAGGGTGATGGGGAAACATCGGATGAGAGGTCTGCAGACACTTGGCATGTCTTGATCGTAATGACAGCATCAACCAACTCACAAAGAAGGATCAGGGCACCATTTTCTAAACATACCCCACTTACGTTTCAGCAGGGGAGGAAGACTAACGTCTGGGCAGGTAAAATATACTGATCGGATATGTTAGTCAGGGTCAGGCAAAATATACTGTCCAAGACTCTCCCTGTAAATATGCTGTTTTAGTAGCAGCATGTCTAACGAGGTGAGGGATCGACGTGATCCCCGTAGTAATGAGCGACAAACATTTGAAGCCAAACATAGCACAAACGCCTGCAGGACCCCGGTCCACTGTCATCAGCACACGCGGGATATAAGGAAAGCTACTGCAGCCCGCCACTTAATGTCCTTTTCAGGGCGCACAAAAGATTAACCTAGTCATTGTGGGCATTTGAAACAACACCTCAGCAAAATCTAACCACAACACACTACAGTCTACTCACTATATACCCATTCAAAACTTTTGATTCCTATCAATTTGAATGCCAGCTGCTCAACAGTGTTAGAAAAATCCTCCAAGACTAGATAAACGAAACACACTTTATTTAATAAATCCAACGAACAAAGACATGCAGATACCATTACATGGCATGTGGTTGAAAGATGATAGCCTGAATGCTACTGGTTGTATAACAGCAACAATAGTGTACTCTCTACAATGGAAGACTGGAATACGCAGAAAAAGATTGCACTCTTCACACACTAACACATTCACTTTATATATAGCCAACAAGCGGGACTGAACATTCGTTTCAACAAGCCACAAATAATGACACTATAAGTAAAAAATAGCACTCCAATTAAAATAAGGAATGTAGAACTTAACAAAGCACAGCATAGAAATGTGAACAAAGTCAAATAAGGTTGACATTTCTTTTCTATTATTTTCAGTCTTGCTCGGCATTAGGACACCAAAATGTAGACGGAACATCTTTCCATTATTTATGGCAAACAGAAAGATAGATCAAGGTGAGCAATGACTATTACAAAATTACTAGTATCTCATCCTCTCGTTGATCAGTCCTAAGACTGGTTGTCTAAGCATGTCTCTCCATTGTACACTACCTTCTTGTAAGGTTGTCTGAGCATGTCGAACACATTTGACCCTATAGTCTTGTTGATCAGTCCTATGTCTGGTTGTAAGGTTGTTTAAGCATGTCTCTCCATTTGACCCTATCCTCTGGTTGATCAGTCCTATGTCTGGTTGTAAGGTTGTCTGAGCATGTCGAACACATTTGACCCTATCCTCTGGTTGATCAATCCTATGTCTGGTTGTAAGGTTGTCTGAGCATGTCTCTCCATTTGACCCTATCCTCTGGTTGATCAATCCTATGTCTGGTTGTAAGGTTGTTTAAGCATGTCTCTCCATTTGACCCTACCCTCTGGTTGATCAATCCTATGTCTGGTTGTAAGGTTGTTTAAGCATGTCTCTCCATTTGACCCTGTCCTCTGGTTGATCAGTCCTATGTCTGGTTGTAAGGTTGTTTAATCATGTCTCTCCATTTGACCCTACCCTCTGGTTGATCAATCCTATGTCTGGTTGTAAGGTTGTTTAATCATGTCTCTCCATTTGACCCTGTCCTCTTGTTGATCAGTTCTATGTCTGGTTGTAAGGTTGTTTAAGCATGTCTCTCCATTTGACCCTGTCCTCTGGTTGATCAATCCTATGTCTGGTTGTAAGGTTGTTTAAGCATGTCTCTCCATTTGACCCTATCCTCTGGTTGATCAATCCTATGTCTGGTTGTAAGGTTGTTTAAGCATGTCTCTCCATTTTGACCCTATCCTCTGGTTGATCAATTCTATGTCTGGTTGTAAGGTTGTTTAAGCATGTCTCTCCATTTGACCCTATCCTCTGGTTGATCAATCCTATGTCTGGTTGTAAGGTTGTTTAAGCATGTCTCTCCATTTTGACCCTATCCTCTGGTTGATCAATTCTATGTCTGGTTGTAAGGTTGTTTAAGCATGTCTCTCCATTTGACCCTACGATCTGGTTGATCAATCCTATGTCTGGTTGTAAGGTTGTTTAAGCATGTCTCTCCATTTGACCCTGTCCTCTGGTTGATCAGTCCTATGTCTGGTTGTAAGGTTGTTTAATCATGTCTCTCCATTTGACCCTACCCTCTGGTTGATCAATCCTATGTCTGGTTGTAAGGTTGTTTAATCATGTCTCTCCATTTGACCCTGTCCTCTTGTTGATCAGTTCTATGTCTGGTTGTAAGGTTGTTTAATCATGTCTCTCCATTTGACCCTGTCCTCTGGTTGATCAATCCTATGTCTGGTTGTAAGGTTGTTTAAGCATGTCTCTCCATTTGACCCTATCCTCTGGTTGATCAATCCTATGTCTGGTTGTAAGGTTGTTTAAGCATGTCTCTCCATTTTGACCCTATCCTCTGGTTGATCAATTCTATGTCTGGTTGTAAGGTTGTTTAAGCATGTCTCTCCATTTGACCCTACCCACTGCAGCTCTCTTCCTTTCAGAATTGGTTCATACTTTGTCTCTGCATACCTGAGATGTAAAGGTGAGTCTTAGTCACCCCCCCCCCTTCCCCTTTGCTCCTGGATCTTGCCCTCTATTATCTTCTGTAGACTTTCATGTCACATATGTCCCAGCCAACTCAATCTTCATTTTTGTATTTATTTGTCTTTGATCCTACCTCAGTGAGGAAATTATCATTTGATCTTCTTTCTGTTCAACTCAACTTGCTCCATTCTACAGAAGCACATTTCAAATTCGTGAAACCTTTAATCGTCTTTCTTTGCCTAGGTATGGGCCCCAGAGGGAAGGCAAAAGAAAATCTGACCTAAGACAACTTGGTGAAGAACTGTAGAGACTGAAATGCAAATCAGAGTTGGGGGCACTGTACGATAATCAGAGTTTGGGCACTGTACAATAATCAGATTTTGGGCACTGTACAAAGGATGACTACAGACCAGGTAAGGGGAAAGAGTTTTGTTGGTGCCCTTAAAGATGTCATCAAGAATGACTGCCACTGACCGCTTTGTCAATGAACTGCGAAGAAGCCTCTGAATACATAGTACTTGTAAGAGACATGCATGTAGCTTGCATCTCAGTACTGGATTGAAGATTTCAGACCAATCAGCACAGAAGTGTTTTTAGAATTAAAGTAATTGTGTTCCAGTGGTTTCGTGTGCTGGAGGTTGCAGGTTCAAATCACGGTGGAGATCAGAATTTTTTTGCATGGATCATCCGGTAAAAATTTCTCATGATGTCTGAGTAGTGAGATCAGACACTCGTGGGCAGTGGCGCACACATTAAATATCCCTTTGGCAGTTGGAAATCGAAAAGAGTAGGTTAAACGGCAAAATTCAAGTTAAAAATCTCAAACGAACACTGGATGCGAGTCGATCGAGCCACCGAGAGACTAGCCCCAGATTTCCGAGAGTCTAATTCCAGCACACGTTCCCTATTAGTCCCAACCGCCTGTCAATCATTTCAGTGTTGGCCGTGTTTAGTCAAATTAAGCCGCAGACTCCACTCCTGGTTGTGCCCTTCCGTCAATTCCTTTAAGTTTCAGCTTTGCAACCATACTTCCCCCGGAACCCAAACACTTTGGTTTCCCGGAAGCTGCCCGCAGAGTCATCGAAGCAACTCCTGCGGATCGCTAGTCGGCATCGTTTATGGTCAGAACTTCGACAGTATCTGATCGTCTTCGCGACTCAGACTTTCGTTCTTGATTAATGAAAACATTTTTGACAAATGCTTTCGCAGTAGCTCGTCTTGCGGCGAACCAAGAATTTCACCTCTAACGCCACAATACGAACGCCCCCGTTTGTCCCTGTTAATCATTACCTCCAGTTCCGAAAACCAACAAAATAGAACCAAGGTATTCCATTATTCCATGCACCATTATTCAGGCAGCCGAGGCCTGCTTTAAACACTCTAATTTTTTCAAAGTAAACGAGCCGGCCACCCGGGACGCTCAGCGAAGAACACCCGCGGGAGAGAGCCGGCAGACGGGAGGGCAGGAGACAACGGGCAGTGAACCGGCGCGAGCCGGACCGCCCGCCTGCGCCTGACATCCAACTACGAGCTTTTTAACTGCAACGACTTTAATATACGCTATTGGAGCTGGAATTACTGCGGCTGCTGGCACCAGACTTGCCCTCCAATAGATCCTCGTTAAAGGGTTTAAAGTGTACTCATTCCAATTACGGGGCCTCGAAATAGTCCCGTATTGTTATTTTTCGTCACTACCTCCCCGTGCCGGGAGTGGGTAAGTTGCGCGCCTGCTGCATTCCTTGGATGTGGTAGCCGTTTCTCATGCTCTCTCTCCGGAATCGAACCCTGACTCCCCGTTACCCGTTACAAACATGGTAGGCATGTCACGTACAATCGACATTTGATAGGGCAGACATTTGAAAGATGCGTCGCCGGCACATGAGGCCATGCGATCAGCACAAAGTTATCCAGAGTCACCAGTGGAGACGCCGAAACCATGCGAGGGGAAACGACGATTGATTTTGAACTAATAAAAGCGCTCTTTCCGCGAGGGTCGGAGCTTGGTAAGCATGTATTAGCTCTAGAATTGCCACAGTTATCCAAGTAGGACCGTGTCATCTAAGGAACCTCGACTGATTTAATGTGGCATTCGCGGTTTCACCGTGAGACCGTGTGAACTTAGACATGCATGGCTTAATCTTTGAGGCAAGCATATGACTACTGGCAGGATCAACCAGATATCTGTCGGAGACGGAAGAACCACACATACCGGTCGGCGAAGGATGGATGTGTAAAAAGCCTCTCCAGGACGGCCGCAGGGACCGACTGACGGACGGACGGTTGTTCCGTCCCTCAATCCGTCGACCTAGGACCGCCTGCCAGGGGCCCGTACACACACCAACCGACCGACCGGGCTCGCTCGGGGAGGGATGGCAGCGCTCTGTGGAGAACGGATCCCAACGGCCCTGGCGATGATTTTCACTCGGCCTGGAGACGGTTTTTGCCTGCCGGCTTGCCCGTCTCCGACCGGTTGGTCGGGCGAGGACATGGCCTTTAGGCACGATTCTTGCTTTCCCTTTGCCGATCAAAAACTCATTGCGAGAGAAGGACCACAAGCGAGACGAACTGTCGAGATTGGCTATACGCGCTAGCCTTCGACGAACCACACGGACTGACAAAGCTTCTCGATACGGACTACAGTAACGCACCGTTACCAGCGGTACGACTCCACCAAATTGGTCCTGCTACAGTGCCGGGCAAGCCCGTGCTCTCACTCTGCCTGACGGGACTGAGATCGCTGTACGAACACTGGATGCGAGTCAATCGAGCCACCGAGAGACCAGCATTGAACAACAAAGTTATTACCCATCGCGAGCGATGATGGCCACAACATCAGACGGTTTTGTCTTAATCATGTGATGTGAGCTATATTTAGATTATAGTGAGGAATATATGCGCGGGTCATCAATCTCACTCTTGTCCCGAGTTACCTTGGATCAGTGGCAAGACTATTGATCGAGACGACTGGAGGTAACTCGGAATGCAAGCATTCTGGTCTTACCTTCCGTGAGACCAGGGGTCGCTTGAAACTTGCGGGATTCTATCGCCCATCGTTTCCGTTCATTGTTGTGAGAGGCGAGTGCCTTAACCTCTTGACTATATCAACATCATCTATTAACCTCTTAGCTAGCCTGCATGGTTGCAGTCTGTTTCTAAGGCCGCAGCTTGAAGACGGAATAGGGTTTTAGTCAGCTGTGGGTCGTTAGCTGCCGTCAGCTCGCTGATTGTCGTAGCTACCCAACCCCCATAACATAATGCATGTTAGATTTCGTAACGTCTAGAAAAAGTAAAGACATTAAAATAATAATTTTAATTATAATAAAAATCATAGTAATATTAATAATAATAATAATAATTCTAATAGCAGTAATTATAATGGTAGTAATGGTAATAATAATAGCATTGATAACAATTAAAATAGTAATAATTGCAATAATAAATATTTTAATAATAATATCAATAATAATATAAGTAGTAATAATAATAGTACTAATAATAGTAATGTTAATAGTAATAATAATAATAGTCATAGTAATAGTAATAATAACAATAATAATAATAGTAATAATAATAACAACAGCAATAAGAATAGTAAATATTTAAAAAATAGTAACAATACAAGTAATAATAATAGGAATAAAAATGGTAGTAATAATAATAATATGGAAGCAGGAAATGCAAAATTTATATACAGCACATTACAATTTTTACCTCATTTCGATATAAAAAAAACACATAAATTATATATAACTGACTTTCTTCTCTCCAGCGTTAACGCAGCGTGCAGCCTGGAGAACGTTCACATCTACTGATTCAAATTTTAGCAACTCCTCAAAGTCATCACTTATCGTATGTGTCATTTTTGCGAATGTAGCACAGTGGCTCTCAACATTTACTTTATTGTATACAACATTGGACACTTTTTTTTACACTATGTGGAGAGATTTAATAACAAACTCAATTTTGCGTAACGAGTAAGACAAAAATCCCCAAGAAATAACTGGGAATTTGACCGAATGCATACTGAAAAAAAAAAGTTATGTGCAAATCGCAAGCGATGATAGAGATGTCATCTGACGGTTGTGTCTTGATGTAGGAAGGAGGCTCCGAAAGTTTTGTCTCCTATTTTATTCCATGAGAACGATAACTGATAACAAGAGCACAATAACACCATGTGATAGAACAATGTCTTGCCTTTAAAAACCGATTTTTCAAGCATCTATTTTTAGTCACCACCTTTGGCTATCCATTTTCTTAAACGATGAACAAGAGCATAAATGCCGCGCTCGTAAAATTCTGCACAAGCAGAGAGGACACACTGTTTCACAACCGCTATGATGGCGCAGTTGCCATAAAAATGTTTTTTTATGCAGTTTATCTTTCATTGGCCAGAACAGATGGAATTCAGAAGGTACTAAATCCGGATTATATGGTGAGCGTGTTAGGACAGTCAAGAGTGACAATGTCTTCAACTCTCTTCAAAAAGGTTTGGGGTTTGGCGCTATTGTGTTTCAAAAGACAGGTTGTCTTCGTCTCTGACCTGACAGTGGCAAATCGAGCATTCAGCTTAGTCAGCGTCGCAAAGTAACGGTCAGCGTTTATGGTTTCTCCAGGTTCCAGGAAATCAAGATGGAACGTTTCTTTCCTATCCCAAAAGACAGTGCACATCACTCCACCCGCTGAGGCCTGCGTCTTGAACTTATTCCTCGATGGGGATCTCACATGTCGCCACTCCATGCACTGACATTTTGATTCAGGATTGTAGTGGTGGCACCACATCTCATCAACACTGGTGCTGCGATCCAGGAAACTGTCACCTTCATGCCCACATTGGTTCAACAGGTCATGACAAACTTGCATGCGATGTTCTTTCTGCTCCTATGTGAGCATTCGTGAGACCCACCTGACGCAAACTTTGTGATATGCCAACGTTGCCACCATTGTTTCCAACGCATTAAACCGATATCCAGCTCCGTAGACCTGGTCGTAATCCATCATTTTGAGCGGATGAGCTGTTGGAGACATTCTTCTTTGCGTGCTATTTAAAAAAAAAAATTATTATTTTGCGTTCGCCTTATTTCTCTATCTCCAAGGCAGTGTGCGTTGAACTATGTTTTTTTATTTTGCGCCTGTAGTCAAAGTGCATGTTAGTTCGGCATCTATTTTATGTAAGGGTCTGCTTCCTCCTGCATTTTCTAAGTGTTTGTTTTCGCCGGTGCTGTGATGGGAAGCAAACCCAGCACGTTCCGGTTGTTAGTCATATCACTTAACCACTAGCCAACATCGTCCCATATTTTGATTGGTATGATAGCTGTGCATGACCGTCCAGAACGTAGCATGCCCTACATGTCGCTCTCGCCACTGCTTAAACACACAACTCACCGCCTCGATGGGCTAACATTCACTGTTTGGTTTCTGTAAACATCCAGCAAGGTTCGATGAATGTTAATTGGAGCAACTTTTTTCGCGTGGAGGAATTCAATAACGCACTTCTGTTTATAACGCACTTCCACGACAGACGCCATTTTGTCAGACTGCTCCTCCATTGCCACCTGTCGAACGAAAACACAATTTTACAGATATTGGCGGAAAGGTTCAAACTTTATTGCCATACTGCCTAAATCCACTCCTGTCTTCGTGGAACATCATAATAAAATTATGTGGTATTACTTTCGGAGTGTCCTTCCTAACTTGAGTTGTAATGAATTATAGTCATTTCGCTCGTTCTCGATCTTCCTCTAGGGGAAACTAACGCCTGGTCAATCAAAACATACTGGTTAGTCATATTAGTCCAAGCCAGGCAAAACATACTGGTTAGACATATTAGTCAAGGTCAGGAAAAACATACTGGTTAGACATATTAGTCAGGGTCAGGGAAAACCTACTGGCCAACACCCCCACCTGGAATTCCTCGTAGTCCTCTTTGGAAACAGGCTGTACGATTTGACGAAGTGGGAGATCGACGTGATTCCCGAGGTAGTGAGCGGCACGCAGATAACTTAACCTAACTTAACGTTTTTACACTGGTTCAGAAGACTCTGCAGAGTCTGTAAACAACCAGTTTCTTTTACATTCCTTTCTCTAAAACCAATGTGTATTCAATCTATTTTAAACTGTATTTATTGTCCTTGCCTCCACAACTTCCTGTGGCAATGCATTCCAAGCATTCACAACTCTCTGACTAACAAAATATTTCCTTATATCTAATCTGGACCTTTCTTTAGTTAATTTGTATCTATGCCCTCTTGTTCTTGTAGGTGGTTGTATTTTGAAAAACATGTTATAGTCTAATTTAGCTGTTCCTCTGATCATCTTATAAACCTGTATCGTCCTCTCGAATTCTTCTCTCTTTTAGACACTATAAGCCGTTTTATCTGAGTCTTTCCTCACACCTGCAATTCTGGAATCCAACTATCAGCTTTGTCGCTCATTTTTGTCTCCTTTCCAGCATGTTTATATCTCCTCTACGATAAGGACTCCACACTTGTACACAGTACTCCAATCTAGGTCTAACTAATGCTTTATACAGTTTAACTAACACTTCCTGGCTCCTATGATTAATATTTCTTTTCATCATATCTAACATTGCATTTGCCTTTTTTTATTGCTACCCGGACTTGCTCACTAACTTTACCTGTATGATCGAGATCTATTAAAATCCGCAGATCTCTTTCCTTATCTATCATTCTAATATTGTTCTCTCCCATTCTGTAATTATTTTCCATATTTTATCTACCCATGGGGATGACTGTACATTTATTTACATTAAACTCCATTTCCCAGCTTACAGACTATTCTCGAATTTGATCGAAATCCGACTTCAATATATATACTTTTGCTTCAGGTGAGACACTACTGCATAGTTTTGTGTTTTCAGCGAATTTTGCAATCATGGATGCGATATCAATGTCCATTTCGTTTATATATTTCAAGAACAAAATTGGTCCCAAAACTGATTCTTGTAGCACTTCACACCACTCAGAGTACTCCTTATTTATGCCCCCCTCTACCTTCTTCCAGTTAACCAATTTCCAATCCATTTGGTACTTTCCCACCTATTCCATGTGATTTTAACTTTCGAAATAATCTTTGATCAAGTACTCTTTCAAAGACCTTAGCTAAATCAAGATAAATGACATCCACTAGCGCCTCTTTGTCTATCATTTTAGTAACCTCGTCCATGAATTCTAATAGATTTGTTAAGCACGATCTTCCTCTAGTAAACCCATGCTGACTATTCCTGATTAAATTAAACTTGTCTAAATGCATGGCAATGTTTTCTTTGATTATTGACTCTAACAATTTGCAAACACTGCTCGTTAAACTCAACGGGCTATAATTTGCTGGATCTGACTTTTTGCCCTAATTGAATAACGGAATCACTCCTGCATCTTTCCAATCCCGAGGAACAATCCCTCTTGCAAGTTATTGAGAACATAATATAGCCAATGGTTTCGCTAGTTGGTCTATAATTTCAAACAGCAATTTTGGATGAATACCATCTTGTCCTTGACATTTATCCACTTTCAACCTCTCCAATTTTTTAAAAACCATTTCCTCTGTAATACAGATTGATCTTAATCCTGCTGTATCCATGTCTCTTTGAAAAATATCTATAGGCTCTGGGATTTTGGAGCAGTCTTCTATTGTGTATACTGTGCTAAAGTACTGATTGAGTAGATTAGCTGTCTCCCCATTCTCAATGAAGTTAAGCATAGCACAACCGCATGGATGACGCCCTTTTACCTTCATCAACACCCTCAGAATGTGAGGAAAGTTACTGCAACGCGCCACATAACCCCCTTTTCACGGTGCACAAAACAGTAAATTTATTTACTGTGGGCATATGTAACAACAACAACTACAACGTAGTATTTTGGATTTGTATGTTTTATAATACTTTCGATACGGTAAAACATCAAAATGGGTGTAACATCCTGATAGAAATGGGTTTTTCTGTTCACATTATCCATCTCATTGAAACATGATACCAAGATCAATGAGTCGCTGTACAAGTATCTGGGCTAACATCAGAGATTGGTTCGCATTAAAAAAAGGGGAGTAAGACAGGGATGTATCCTCTCCCCATATCTATATAACATCTATGCAGAATGTGTAATGAGAAATATTAGAGAAGTCGAGTACATTGAAACTTTCGATCCGTATCAAATTGGCGGTTACGATATTCCAGAGTTACGATATGTAGACAACACAGTGATACTATCAAAAAGTGCAGAGAGATAGAGCATCTAATTTCAGCTGTAAATGGACACAGTAAAGATCAAAACATGTTTATAAACATAAACAATACAAAGGTAATGACAACCGACAAAACAAAATCTCAACTTACATTTACGGTGGGTGGTGAAGAAATAGAATTTTGAATATCTGGGCTCCAGAATTGACCAGAATGGTGACTGCTCGAAAGAAATCAGAAGAAGAATAGCCAAGCAATGCAGAGACTGAACAGCCTGAATATATTATGGAAGAGCACCAACAAAACGACAAAAGTGAAAGTCTTGAGAGCCTGTATTTTTCCTGTGGCAGCTTAAGGCTGTTAATCATGGACGATTACCAAAACTTCTAGAAAAAGAATTGAATCATTCGAGTCAAAATGTTACAGAAAGATCCCCAAAATACTATAGGCTGAGATAAGGACAAATGTAGACATTCGGCAAGAGTTGAGCATAGAGAAGAACTGGTTTATCAATTCCATTATGGCCAGAAATGTAAATACTTTGGTCACATCGAGAGACACAGCGATCTTGAGAGAATAGTGATGGAAGGTATGGTGTCAGAGAAAAGAGGCAGGGGTAGACAAAAAAGACGATGGTACCAAGATATTCAGGAATGCCTGGGTATGACTGTGGCGGAGGCTGGAGTTTTGGCAAAGAAAAGAGTTTCTTTCAAACAGGCTGTGGTGGGAGCGGCTTTCTATAAAGGGCATGCTACATGATGATTTATAATATTTCATTTTTAAATAAACAAACTTTGAAGTCATGAGCAATGCGAGACTGTCTAGCATTCATACGTTGCTGCAGAGAGCCCAGAATAGATGGGGTGGACATGTTGCTCGCATGCCTGACGAGCGCACACCTGTTGTACGGTGAGCTCTGGACAAGCAAGCGATTGGCGGACAGACAGAAGAAGCGGTACACAGACTCTTTGAAAGTATATCTGAACAGCTTCCTCATTGATGTCGCCTCCTGGGAGCTGCTTGCTCTAAACCGCTCAGCATGGTGCACTGTGATCACACATTGTTCCTTGGCGAGGAAAGAATCATCACTACGGCGTAGTAGAAGTGACGATGCAGAACGCAAAATAGCCCAATTACTAACACTGTCCACATCTGCCTGGGATTCGTGGCGAAGTGGTTAAGCCGTAGGCCTTGTGATCTGTACACAGCAACCTTTGTGGAGATGATCAGCATGATCAAGTGGGGTGGGTTCGACTCCGGACTCCAACGTCTTTTTCACAGGTGCTTGATGCGGAGACCCCTGAATCTCGTAGTTGCCCCCCAAGTCGTCTTGTCCTTGACTTGCCACTGGGATCGAGATGAGTGAGTGAGGATAAAAAGTAGCGCAGTTAATCCTTACTCAAAATAGCGCTAGCAAAATTAATTATGCCTTCATCGTCTACGATTTGCATTTGCCTTTGTCACATCTGCTCCACGTGCGACCCAGTTTATCGCGTTTGATCTGATTTTACAATCATATGCAGTCACATTTAAATACATAAGTCTTAGAATCCCTCAACATTTTCTATTGCAGTTAAATTAGTAAAACACTTTAAAAATAATCCACGTAAATGTAAATGGGCTAATGTGCCTCACAATAAAAATAGTTGCAATATTATTATTCTTTTTCGATTGTTCTCAATCTTTCGCTACTAAGCCTCGAAAAGGGCTTTGCAGAATGAAGTCCGGAGAGGGGTATGCGTTGTGTCGTAGTTTACAGCTTTACATCTTGACCTTTCGATCAGACACATCCGACTTAAGCAGGCATTTTTGAGTACTGAGTTGCCTTCCCTCTTTGATTCCTTCTCCTTGGACCGTCTGCTCTTTTGCAGCTTGTTATCCAGGATAACACCGCGTGGAGGTGTAGAAGGGTCTTGGCAGTTCTGGTTCACTGTGCCTGGCGATAGCAGTCAGCTGCAGCGCATGCGGAGCGTCGTTATCCCATTTCAATATTACAGGCAAATAATTTGGAATGCAGCATTTGAGTCAGACAATCTTAGAAAGGGGGAAATGCAGTAGCATTAGGACAATATTTGAGCTTGAACTGTAACAGCAACGACCAAGAAGTAGCCATCCATGATCTGGTACAACATGAGAAGTATCCAACATAAAAGTTCCTACAAAGTGGTACATTCATATTTAGGAATGTGGTAATCGTGTCAAATATTTCCCACAATACGGTTTACAGGCAAGTGTTTGTAATCCACAGTTTGATTATATATACAGTTATGCCTTGTAAATAGTCTGGTAAGACGTTTTATTAATCTTTATCAAGTATGTCCGGGAAGGCTAATGAACAAGACAAAATGTTTTTGTGTAAAAATGAGTTGCTACTACATTATAATCGCAATGGGATGGAGGGGTGTATTTGTTCATTTGTGTGTGAGTGTATGTGTGTGTTTGTGTGTGATCTTCAACCTGTGTTTTTCTGTGGCAGTATACGGCTGCGAGACATGGACAGTCAACCAATCCTCAAGAAAGAGGATCACTCCTTCGAGTTGAAATGTTTTAGAAGTGTTTTCAGAATACCATGGACTGTACACAAAAAAAGAAGAATAGAGACATTCAACAAGAGTTGAGCATAGAGGGGAACTGCTTCATAAATCCCATCATGTACATACAATTTAAATACGTTGGCTACATTAAAAGACACAATTGTCTTGAGAGAACGGTTATGGAATGCATGGTACCGGGCAAGACAGACATAGGCAGACTAAGAAGACGATGGCACCAAAATGTCAAGGAAGGCTTGGGCATGACGCTGGAGAAGTCTGGATATTTAGCAAAAGATCGAGTTTCTTTCAGACGGGCTGTAATGAGAGCGACGTACTGCAAAAGACATGCTACATGATGATGATGATATTATTCTTATCATGCAGCATGTCTTTATTCAGGACGTCGCTCAGATGACAGCCAATCTGTCAAGACACTTGATCCCTAGTCAACTCTACCGCCTCTGTGGAGATGGTCAAAATGTTTTTATTCCACACTCTCTGTGAGTTGTATATACATACATCCGTAACATGGGGAATATTATTGAAGTGTGCAGAGAGTACAATGTCGACTTACACATCACAGTCTCTGTAATGCCCCTTCTCCATCTTCTGCTTGGTCTGCCTTTGCCACGTTTGCCAGGTACCATACCTCGAAGATATCGTTCTTTCTAGACCATTGTGACGTGTGATACTTACTTATTTTCCGTGTCCAAGCACCATGTTACACATTATGCATTCAGTATTCAGCGACATGGATTGCCTTGTGACGTTTTATGAGGCTAAAGTATGTTAACCTTTAGCACTCCTCATTTTCAATTTACGAACTTTCCCCTGCAGCCACATTATTTGTAAGCTCGTCATATTTTTCTGTGGTTGTTAGCTTAGAGAAGCTGTAACTTTTTTATTTGCTGGTCTATTGATATGAATTGATGTGAGTATAGAAATAAATGAAGAAAGACTGTGTTGGTGTTGTTCTTTTTGTTATATGTATGTTAGTTTTTGAGAAACAAAAAGGGAAAGGTAAAATATTTAAAAAACACGACAAACATTGAGACTCACCTATTCTTGGTGAAGTGCCGAGTGGCACGGAACCTTGAAATCAACAAGTGTGTGGTACCGCTCGAAGCACGGGTAGTGACAGAGCGGTACCCTACACTTTTTACACAAAAATTTCACTGTGTGCCTATTTTTGTTCTTTCTATCGCACCACACAATCCAGAGTTGACACTTGGCCATTAGGTTGCCGCTTCTCTGTTATCGTTAGGTAGTGGTCCCCCCTCACCAGCCTGTCAAAGGGAACACTTGATGGCCGTCCTCGCCTGCTAGAGACAGCTAATGTTGTTTATTAGCCAGATGTGCACTCCACAATCGTTCTTCGACCTTAACTTTTATATTTTTTCTTTAAGAACACAATTGTAATGTGAAGTATTACACACTGATTTGGGAATTGAGCGTTTCCAGTGTGGTAGTGATGGTGGATTGAGGTGGAAAGAAATTAGGAAAGGGGAGAGTGGTGGTGTTAATTACAATGATCAACATCACCATAATAAATTACCATCACTTTTGTCTCTAGCATCACAACCGTTATCATGACTATCACGATGATAATTTCAATCAGCATCACAATAATCATCCTGGGGGAGGCACCTACCTCCTACCAGGCGCGTCAGCAGGGTTGCGGATTGCTGAAAGGCCTCCTAATTTGGAGGTTAGAATAAATAAGCAGCCGTGGACAAAAACGGGTCGGCAGGCATGGAGGATGTAAGGAGGCAGCCCCTCCACCATGCAAAGACACATCAGGCTAATCACCTGTTTGTCTTAAAACAACGATTACAAGTCTAAACACAGAGAAAACCGGACTGACCTCAACGGCGACGAACAGGCGAGAAATAAGGACCACGATTTACGGAACATGGAATGTACGAAGTATAAACGGAAAAGAACAAGAACTAATGGAGGAGATGAAGAGAGCAAAATTGACAGTCCTGGCACTTACAGAAACAAAGAAAAAGGGACAGGGCTTTCTGGACCATGATGGCAACATGCTATACTACAGCGGAGTTCCCATGAGTGAACGAGCCAGGGAAGGGGTTGGTTGTATAGTGAATGGTAACAGCAAAGCAAACATTAAAGGATGGAAGTTCATTTCAGAACGACTGATGGTTCTAAGTCTACAAGAGGAGGATAGTCAAATGGATATCGTCACTGTGTATGCACCAAACGAAGATGAGAGTGCTGACATAAAAGATGAATTTTATGAGCTCCTTCAAAGGACCATTGACGATTGCCATAATGAAATACTTCTCCTTGGAGACTTCAACGCAAGAGTTGGAGACTATTCTAGATGGGATGGAGTGATCGATAGGTATGGAGATGATGTCTTAAATGACAATGGAAAACGACTGCTCAGATTCTGCAGAGAACAAAACCTTGTTATTACAAATACAAGATTTCCACACAAGCGTATCCATGCCTACACAAGATGTGAGCCGGCAAGAAATGAAAGATCCATAATTGACTATGCAATAGTAAGGAAAACTGATTTCAAGTATGTAAATGATGCTAGAGTGTTCAGAGGACCAGAGATAGGTAGCGACCACTACCTAGTTAAAATAAAGAGAGAAATTGAAAAACACTATCCAGCTAGGCAACACCCATCAGCAAGCAGGAAACATAATACACGAGGAGAAAATAAAATTAAGGCTTACAAACTACGAGAACCAGATGTTAAGAGGAGATACCAAGGGCTCATAACAACAGCAATAGAAAGGATAGAGGAATCTGAAGACGATATGGAAATGCTTTTGGTAAAATTCAAAAACATACTCAAAGAGGCTGCAGCAGAGGCATGCGGTCAAACCAAAAAAGGGTGGAAGAGAAAAAGTACACCATGGTGGACAGAAGAAGTGAAAACAAGAATACGAGAAAAGAAAAAGGCATGGAAGCAATACCTAGGGGCTAGGAATACAGAAGAACAAACAAAGAAATATAAAGAATATGTAAATTTTAGAACAGAAGCAAAGAAGACTGTGCTCAAGGCCAAACAGAAATCCTGGGAAGAATTTGGAGAGAAACTGGAAAATAATGCTGGAGAAAACCAGAAACTGTTCTACAGGACCTTAAAGAACATGAGGAAGGAAAAGGAATGCCCCCTGAAATTTGTTAAAGATAAACAAGGTGTGCTGTTGACTGCCCCAGAAGAGGTAATGAAAAGATGGAAAGAATATTATACTCTAGGATTCTAGAACGGCGATTAAGAGGTCTAGCAGAGCCAAATATGGATGAAACTCAATGTGGGTTTAGGGCAAACAGAAGTACTCAAGACCTTATCTTTACACTCAGACAGCTAAGTGAAAAGGCTCTTGAATATAATTAAGAGATGCATCTCTGCTTTTTGGATTTGGAGAAAGCATTTGATAAAGTTCCTTGGGACAAACTCTGGGAGTGCCTGACAAGGAAGAACATCCCAGGACCCCTGATCTCTGCCATACAGAGTTTCTATAAAACATGCAGAAATTATGTGCGGACATTAAATCAAAAGTCAGACGAGTTCAAGACCACTAGCGGAGTAAGACAGGGGGACATTCTATCACCGTACCTTTTCATACTCCTCATGGATGAAGTCATCAAAGCCTGTAAGGAACGGACAAAAAAGTATGAAGTAGGGTACTGGAAGATGAGACCAAGTTACATATCGGAACTAGCATTTGCAGACGATGTGGCCCTGATCACGAAAACCGAAGCACATCTCCAGATCAACTTGCCGGTCTTGGAAGAAGAGTTGAAGAAGAGAGGAATGCACATCAGCAACTCCAAAACAAAAACCATGGTGATCGCCAGAGATGAAAAGAGACATCAGATAACCCTGGGAACACGAGCACTAGAGCAGGTCAGCAACTTTAAATATCTAGGAGTGGTAATAGACAGCAGGGGAGGAATCAAAGAGGAGTTAACTGCACGAAGGGCAGCAGCAGGTAGACTGTTCCATGCAATAAACAGAGGTTTCCTCAGTAGAAGAGAAATAAGCAGGAAAACAAAGATGGATGTATACTGCTCGACCTATGTGCCTGTCCTGACATATGGATGTGAGTCATGGGCAATGACTACAGCCCAAGAAAGGCAATTACAAACTTCAGAAATGAGGTACCTAAGAAAGGCGGTTCAGGGGACGAAAAGGGACAAGATCCGTAACCAGACAATACGTAGCAATCTTGAAGTTCAACCCCTGCAGACACGAGTGGAGCAGTCCCAACTACAGTGGTTTGGCCATGTCTATAGAATGGAAGAAGATCGGATACCAAAACGATCATGGGAGATCAAAAGTCAAGGACGCAGACCCCGAGGACGTCCCAGAGTACGTTAGGAAGACAACATACGACAGTCCCTAAGTGATATAGGGCTGGATTGGAAAGAGGCCAGGAAAAAGACGGCGGATAGAGCAGTGTGGCGTTCTGTTTGGCAAACCTCTACACCTCACGGTAGAAGAGGAGCGACTAAGTTAGTAAGTATCACAATAATCATTACCACAATCACCATCATCACCACACCCATCACCACAATCATCACCATCACTTTGATCACCATCATCATCACCACATCATCATCACCATCATGATCACCATTATCACCATATCCCCATATCATCATCACCACCATCGCCATAATCATCACTATAAACATCACCATTACCACCATAATTGTCACCATCATCTTCACCATTACCATCATCATCACCATCATCATCATCAACATCATCATCACCATCATCGTCACCATCATCACCCTCATCAACATCATCATCACCATCATCATCACCATCATCACCATCATCACACCATCATCACCATCATCACCACGATCATCATAATCATCATTGTTACCATCATCATCACCATCATCACACCATCATCACCATCATCGTCACCATCATCACCATCATCACCACGATCATCATAATCATCATTGTTACCATCATCATCACCATCATCACACCATCATCACCATCACTGTCATCATCACCGTTGTCATCATCAATATCATCATTATCCCAATAACCTCCATCATCATAATCGTTAAATTGTACATCGCTCCAAGAGGAGCATGCCGCAACCGCTGCAGTTGTCATTATTTCAGGAAACCTGCGCCAAAGCATCGATGTGTTTTATCTATCACACACGAGAAGGAAACGTAATGAAATTGTCTGCTAGCTGGGGCACATGTTCCAGTCGTGATTATTCTTAGGTTTTTCTATGCTGTCGGAGTTGAATTTTGTTAACTATCCTGCATACTGTATGGTGACGTCAGTGAAAAGCTGCATGTATTCCTCGTCTCTCTGGTTCATTTGGAAGTATTCCTCTTTTTCGTACTCAGTTTCCAGCAACCAAGTCCTTAAAAATGGCTTTTTCAAGTGGCAGGATGTTGCTCGGAGAACGGAATGCATTGTTCGTAGTTTACAGCTCAACTGCGATATTTGCACATATCGGTCCGACACATCCGACTTCAGCAGTTGCACCTATCGGTCCGATACATCCGACTTCAGCAGTTGCACCTATCGGTCCGATACATCCGACTTCAGCAGTTAGCTTTTCTCTTCGATGTCTTCTCCTTCGTCAGTCTTCTCTATTGTAGCTAAGGAGTAAACGACTTGATGCTAGATCATTTGTTTCTGTCTTATACGCCATATTTGGCGCGCAAAGAATATAGGCCGGCAGGCAGGCAGGCAGATAGATAGATAGATAGATAGATAGATAGATAGATAGATAGACAGACAGACAGACAGACAGACAGACAGACAGACAAAGCCAGAGACACAGACAGACAGACAGATAGATAGATAGATAGATAGATAGATAGATAGATAGATAGATAGATAGATAGATAGATAGATAGATAGATAGATAGATAGATAGATAGATAGATAGATAGATAGATATGCTTCACTTATCGCACATGGCTGCTACCGCCAATTCCGCTGGTAATTGTGCTACACCATTAACAAACTTGGGCCGTTTTGTTCTATTATAAATTCTGCTCACTTTCCCACTCAGTGGCGAAGCTAAGGCCTGGATGGGCGGCTTGAGTCCAGGAAAGTTGGTTGTATTTATAAAATGGTAAAAAGAAAACATACATAACATCATAGGTGCACCAGCACTGTTATCACTATCAGACATCGATTCAGAACAAGACATAAAAAAATGAAAGTCAACAGCCAAGTTTAAGTACGTGGGCAGTATTATTTCGGCAGGTGGTAGGATCGACAGGGAAATTGAGAATATGTGTCTGATGGGACTTATCAGATGTCCCCACTGCTTAGGCACTTGAGCATTAGTTTGGCAACAAATCATCAGCTGATAAACAGTATATTTATGCCAACTTTGTGCTACAAGTGCCAAACATGACCTCTGTCCACGGCGCGTGAAAGCAGAATTAATTTCGACGTGTGAAATGAAGTGTTTGAGGAAGGTCATCGGTGTTATAAGGAGACACTGGATGTGGAACGACAACATTCGAAGTATGGTCGGCACTACATCTTGTGTCGAATACATTTCCAGGCAGAACATAAATTGGTTTGGTCATCTCATGAGAATACACCTTCATCAAATTCTTCTGATGGCTTACAACGCTGGTAGATCTGGCTACAGGGTAAGGAGGTGGCCGTGAGGCAGGTGGAGAGATGGCATTACAGTGATTGTGCAGCGACACTGGCACACATTGACCGACGCAACGCACTTGGCGCATAATAGACAACTTAAGCTCCCGTCGATGCTCATCGGCAGAAGTGAAAATAAAAATAACTCTCTAACGAACTAACTAACTAACAACCATTGAAAGAGATAACTGTGATTAGTAGTCAGGGTTACTAGAAGAGACAAGATGAGAAGAAAATGTAGCCATCTTTGAACTATTGAGAACAGTTAATGTTGACAAAGTGGTCCTTATCGATTTCGATGGACGAATAACAAAACAAAATATTCTCATTTAGCGTTTTTTCTCTCCTCTTTGTTTTTTTTCTTGTCTTCTTATTTTAAGTTTCCACACTCGTTTTTCACTGCCACCAGCTACTTTTGCGGTATTTCTGGCTGCTTGAGCGCTGTATTACCCGTCTTTATTCTTTTGTTGCCTGTGATTTTTTAGTTGTAAATGCATACACAATGTCAACATAAATTTACAGTAGATGAGGAGGAAATAGCTCAGGTCACACATTTTGAATATGGGCTCCAGAAATGACAAAAATGGCGACTGCTCGAAAGAAATCAGAAGAAGAACAGTCATGGCAATGCAGAGACTGAACAGCCTGAAGAAATTATGGTAAAGCACAAAAAAAACGACAAAAAATAAAAGTCTTGAGAGCCTGTGTTTTTCCTGTGGCGGCTTATGACTGCGAATCATGGACGATTACCAAAACTTCTAGACAAAAAATATAATCCTTCGAGTCACAATGTCACAGAAAGATTCTCAAAATACCGTGGACGGAGAAAAAGACAAACGTAGACATTCGGCAAGAGTTGAGAATAGAGGAGAACTGGTTTATCGATTCCATTTTGGCCAGAACATGTAAATACTTTGGTCACATCAAGAAAAACAGCGGTCTTGAGAGAACAGTGATAGAAGGTATGGTGCCAGACAAGAGAGGCAGGGGTAGATCAAGAAGACGATGGTACCAAGATATCCATGAGTGCCTGAATGTGACTGTGGCGGAGGCTGGACTTTTAGCAAGGGAAAGAGTTTCTTTCAGACAAACTGTGATGGGACCGACGTTCTATAATGGAAAAGCTACATGATGATGATGCATTTTTATACACACATTATTTAAGTCCGAATTGATGTCTGCGTTTTTGACATTATTTCTAAATCTGTTTTTGGTCATAATAACTTCAATCTCATAGCTTGTCCTATTACCAGGGCTTCTCCGTGTATACAGTTGTCTACTGTGCTGCTAAAAAGCCGTTACAAATACTGTTTGTTTTCCTCGCAGAATTGATCAGAGACCCAGAATTTACTGCTAGCGTCAGAGCCGATGATCCTGAGCTGCCAAGGCCCTTCTGCACCTCCACGTGGTGATCCTAGATAACAGACTGTAACAGAGCAGACTGGCTAAGGAGAAGGGATCGAAGAGGGAAGGCTAACCCGGAACAGACTGGCTAAGGAGAAGGGATCGAAGAGGGAAGGCTAACCCGGAACAGACTGGCTAAGGAGAAGGGATCGAAGAGGGAAGGCTAACCTAGTACAGACTGGCTAAAGAGAAGGGATCGAAGAGGGAATGCTAACCCGGAACAGACTGGCTAAGGAGAAGGGAACGAAGAGGGAAGGCTAACCCAATACTAAAAAATGTCATGCTGAAGTCGGATGCTTCGGACCGAAAGGTGCAAATATCGCAGTCAAGCCGTAAACTACGACACAACGCATTCAGTTTTACTGACAACACCCTGTTACGTGCAAAGTCCTTGTCAGGGTTTGGTAGCGGAAGACTGAAAATGAACGAAGTAGAAGAAGACTTCGACTCAGATAAAGGCGACGGGCAACTCGAGACTCTGTTCACTTCCGTAGTTTTTCATGGAGGAACAATGGTTGCCGCCAAGGGCTTCTCCGTTCACTAATGTGGGGTGGGCAGGACTCCTACAGGTGTTCCGCTGACATTGCAGCTGTGTCAGAGGTACAATGATTCTTAGTGCTAACCTTGAACATCAAGACCGTTCTTCTATAAACTGCGTGGCGACTACCCCAACCGGAATCCGACAGAGGTGTCAGCAGACGGCACATATAAAGTAAGATATGACGTCTCAGGGACTTTCTAAGTTACGGAAAATGAAAATAAAACCAAAGAAACGATGTCGTTGCTTAAATGTGTTATGAGAAATGAATCAGATTGTGACACACTGTTGCATATTTGATTTCCTTAACTGCGCAATTTTTTATCGCTTTCGATCCGTTTTGATCTTTTCAAGATATCCCTACCTGCGTTACTTGTATGGTGTTTTAGTGTCCACCGTTTGTTCCATTGTGTATTTTAAAAATGTTGTGATTAATCTGATTTCTTATGTCCAGTCAGTTATGATTATGTCATGCCACAGAGCTTTAAGTACGTCAGTAATCTAATCCAAATATTATCGTAGATTACATAACAAACTATCAGTCTATGCGCAGTTTTTTGTTATCATTATGAATGTTGTCTGATCCGCGGATTTGTATATTTGATTTGACTGTGGTTTGATGCACCTGTTCGTTATCTGTTTTTGTCTTTTATGTTTGCATTGTTCAAATTGATATCTCTTTTGCTATTGTTGTAGAAGTGGCGCACTTTTTAGTGCATTGGCTTCATAACTGAGTGATCGCGGTTCTTCATCTCCTTTATCTTCTTCTTCTTCTGCATCTTCTTCTACTTCTTCTTCTTCACTATGTTCTTCTTCTTCATCGTTTTCTTCATCTTCTTCTACTTCATCTCTTTCTTTTTCTTTATCTTGTTCTTCTTATTCTTTTTCTTCATCTTCTACTTTATGATCATCTTCTTCTTAATCATCATCTTCCGCTTTTTCTTCTTCGTCATCTTCGTCTTCTTCTTTTTCTTCTTCTTCTTCTTCATTATCTGTTTTCTCTTTGTATGCTGTCAGACGACGACTTGAATTTGTTCAAAGAAATCAGCGGTCATCCTGAGGCTGTCGACACTGCCATAGAACTTGTCTAGTGTTGGCACTGGTGATGGCCACATGTGCTTTCTCTGGTCCTCGTATATCGGGCAGTTTTGCAGCAGATGTTCATCGGTAATTTTCCCGGTACGACACATGCATTTGTCAGTGCCACCTATCTTCAGTTTATTGAATAGGTGGTACCTCAGTCTGTTGTGGCCTGTGCGGAGTCTGAAGACCACGACCTGCTCTCTCCTGTTCAACTGGTAATAAGCATAATTTGTGTGTGTGTAGCCAGTATGATCTGTTTCCCATTTGGCCGTGTATCTAGCCCTAATAAAGCTTTTGAACTTCTTAAGTCACACTTGAATCTGGTTGTGGTAACCTTCCACCTTAGTTTGCCAGTATGTCTGCCTCTTCGTTGTATTGGATGTCACAGTGGGATTGGGCGCACTGTACTACGACTCTTCTAGTTTTGGACTGCTGACATAGTTGACATGCGTCGTCTGCCGGGGTCTTTATGTGTGACAAGGACAAGAATAGCACCACTGCCTCACAGAGGGTTGCCGAAAGAGGCATCTAACTGTGTGACATGGCATAACAACGGCCATGGTTATGTAGTTTGTTTAGAGCATCATAGATAGCGCCTAACAAGCTGCGGGTCGTATTTTTCTCTAGTGTTTGAGTCTATTAAAATGGAATCGCACACCGGCTAACCACCCTCCGTAAGCGAGTATCTCAGAGTGTTAAGCTGCTCGAGTCTAGCCCGCTCAGCAGGAAATCCTTCTCCCGGCTACACCCTGCTCAAACAAGGGCTGGGACCTGCATAGGGGCATCTGCCACTGTAGAATTACAGGTCGATTAAGAACTAAGATCGTAGTTGACAGAGTAGTGATCATGGTTCAGTTACCAATTGACGCAGGATTTTTCTTGATCGCAAAAATTGTTTCCGGGGTCTAACCAGTATCAATATTTGGTGCAAGAATAATTTGGGAGTGCTGTTGGTCAAAATATAGGCCTTACGTCATATCTTCAATATGCCACACTGGTGTTAAATCGAGATATTTACTTACTTATTATGCTCTTTTATCATTATTTCTGCACATTATCATCAGGTTAGTTAGTCCAGAAACTGCTGTTGAAGGCTTCTGATCAGGTCACGCCACTGGCCTCTGTTAGTTAGACCGGAGACTGGTTCTGAAGGCAGATTCTGATCATGCCACGCCACTGGCCTCTGTTAGTTGAACCGGAGACTGGATCTGAAGACAGATGCTGATCATGTCACGCCACTGGCCTCTCTTAGTTAAACCGGAGACTGGTTCTGAAGGCAGAATCTGATCATGTCACGCCACTGACCTATGTTAGCTAGACCTGAGACTGGTGTTGAAGTCTTCTGGTCATGTCACGCCACTGACCTCTGTTAACTAGACCTGAGACTGGTTCTGAAGGCAGATTCTGATCATGTCACGCCACTGACCTCTGTTAGCTAGACCTGAGACTGGTGTTGAAGTCTTCTGGTCATGTCACGCCACTGACCTATGTTAGCTAGACCTGAGACTGGTTTTGAAGTCTTCTGGTCATGTCACGCCACTGACCTCTGTTAGCTAGACCTGAGACTGGTGTTGAAGTCTTCTGGTCATGTCACGCCACTGACCTCTGTTAGCTAGACCTGAGACTGGTGTTGAAGTCTTCTGGTCATGTCACGCCACTGACCTCTGTTAGCTAGACCTGAGACTGGTGTTGAAGTCTTCTGGTCATGTCACGCCACTGACCTCTGTTAGCTAGACCTGAGACTGGTGTTGAAGTCTTCTGGTCATGTCACGCCACTGACCTCTGTTAGCTAGACCTGAGACTTGTGTTGAAGTCTTCTGGTCATGTCACGCCACTGACCTATGTTAGCTAGACCTGAGACTGGTGTTGAAGTCTTCTGGTCATGTCACGCCACTGACCTCTGTTAGCTAGACCTGAGACTTGTGTTGAAGTCTTCTGGTCATGTCACGCCACTGACCTTTGTTAGCTAGACCTGAGACTGGTGTTGAAGTCTTCTGGTCATGTCACGCCACTGACCTCTGTTAGCTAGACCTGAGACTTGTGTTGAAGTCTTCTGGTCATGTCACGCCACTGACCTATGTTAGCTAGACCTGAGACTGGTGTTGAAGTCTTCTGGTCATGTCACGCCACTGACCTCTGTTAGCTAGACCTGAGACTGGTGTTGAAGTCTTCTGGTCATGTCACGCCACTGACCTCTGTTAGCTAGACCTGAGACTGGTGTTGAAGTCTTCTGGTCATGTCACGCCACTGACCTCTGTTAGCTAGACCTGAGACTGGTGTTGAAGTCTTCTGGTCATGTCACGCCACTGACCTCTGTTAGCTAGACCTGAGACTGGTGTTGAAGTCTTCTGGTCATGTCACGCCACTAACTCTGTTAGTCAGTTTAGAGACTGACGTTGACGTCTTCTGATCATGTCACACCACTGTCCTAGGTTAGTCAGTCTGAAGACGTGTTGAAGTCGTCTGATCATGTCACATCACTGTCCTAGGTTAGTCAGTCTGAAGACGTGTTGAAGTCGTCTGATCATGTCACATCACTGTCCTAGGTTAGTCAGTATAAAGACGTGTTTAAGTCGTCTGATCATTTCACACCACTGTCCTAGGTTAGTCAGTCTGAAGACGTGTTGAAATCGTCTGATCATGTCACATCACTGCCCTAGGTTAGTCAGTCTGAAAACGTGTTTAAGTCGTCTGATCATGTCACATCACTGTCCTAGGTTAGTCAGTCTGAAGACTTGTTGAAGTCGTCTGATCATGTCACACCACTGTTCTAGGTTAGTCAATCTAAAGACGTGTTGAAGTCGTCTGGTCATGTCACGTCACTGTTCTAGGTTAGTCAATCTAAAGACGTGTTGAAGTCGTCTGGTCATGTCACGTTACTGTTCTAGGTTAGTCAGTCTAAAGACGTGTTGAAGTCGTCTGGTCATGTCACGTCACTGTTCTAGGTTAGTCAATCTAAAGACGTGTTGAAGTCGTCTGGTCATGTCACGTCACTGTTCTAGGTTAGTCAGTCTAAAGACGTGTTGAAGTCGTCTGGTCATGTCACGTCACTGTTCTAGGTTAGTCAGTCTAAAGACGTGTTAAAGTCGTCTGGTCATGTCACGTCACTGTTCTAGGTTAGTCAATCTAAAGACGTGTTGAAGTCGTCTGGTCATGTCACGTCACTGTTCTAGGTAAGTCAATCTAAAGACGTGTTGAAGTCGTCTGGTCATGTCAAGTCACTGTTCTAGGTTAGTCAATCTAAAGACGTGTTGAAGTCGTCTGGTCATGACACGTCACTGTCCTCTCCTTCCATCAGATCTAGGAGGTCTCTGTGGCGAATTGGTCTTGCCGTTTGCATCGTTGTCAGACGGTCGGGGTTAGAATTAGAGCTCCTACGTTTGTTTCATGATGTCAATTTTTCCGGAGATTCCTTGGTACATCGCTGGAGTTACGTAGCTCATGCTTTGTGCGATGCTCTCGGCAGGCGGGATACATTTCTGCTGAGAGAGACTGAGCCATATGGGGAACCAGAGGCAATGAAGACGAGCCCCCGTTTTTAACCTTTTAACATTTAATCTGCCAGATCTCTTTAGCTCAGTGTACATTAGTGCCCCAATTTTGTTGTACATCTGTGTGATGAAATAGTTTTTTGGACGTCTTCTTCTTATGCACACGGAACTGATGAAGTCCTGCTTACCGTACTGTACAAAAATATTTGATTTGTTTCTTTTGAATCTCTTTGAAGCAATTGCATGTTCATGTTGCTCCCCACCAGTAACTATTTTAGTCTCCATCCGCCCTAGTTTCTTTTTATACCGTTCTCGACTGTTGTTCCTAGTCTCCCCATTCTTCCATTCCCCTGTTCGTTCCTATACAGCTCATGTCTGCTTATATCGTTATACTGACTATTTGGCTATCTCAATTTGTTTAACGTTTTTAATCATTATAAATTAATGTTCAGTTTAGTTAGTTAGTTTTCTTTTCACTTGTGCCGTTAAACGACGTGGGGAGATTAAGTCGTCCATCCTGCGCCAAGTGCGTTGCGGCAGTCAATGTGAGCCCTTGTCACTGCACAATTACTCTAATGTAATTTTACTCTAATGTCAGTTTAGTCCATGTTACTTTTTTCCTGTTTTGTTTCACTTTGGTTGAAGTTATTGCGGCTGTTTCTATAGGAACTCATTGATCATGGTTGTATTTAGCTAGTGTCGCATTTTCTCAAGTACAAAATTCCAGGAAAAATTAAACCCACCTCTGTAACCTTCCATGCATCTCTTATATAAAGTTCAATGAAGGTTGTTCTCAAGGTCATCAACACTATCCTGTGGAACAAACTTCTACAAAACGCTATGCTATCAAATCGCGATGAAAATACAAATCGAAGCTGTGGTCATATGGAAGGTAAATATATTTTCAAGCGGTGGTGATATGAAAGGCAAAAATATTTCTAAGCTGTGGTGAAATGAAAGGTAAAAATATTTCCAAGCTGTGGTGATATGCAAGGTTAAAATATATCCAAGCTGTGGTGGTAAGGACAATCAAATGATATCCAAACTGTGGTATGATGGGTTTTCGTGCTGTCCCCGAAAAGGTTACCAAATGCAGAGGTCTGCCTATGCTTCTTAGGTAGCGACGTAGAACAAGAATACCCGTTACATCCCAAGAATAAAACAACCCCCATCTCTTCCTTTAGTTTAGTTTGCTAATGTGTGTGCTCTGTTCCTGCGACTTGAGCTTTACTTATGATCTGCCACATCAGATGTTGGTGTATATGTCCAATGCTACATTTGGAATTCCGGAATTCCGCGCAGCGTCCATTTTGACAGTCACCGGATTTTTTTCTTGGCTAGATTGTTTCTCCACGTCTTACTTACTTCCCGTGTCCAAGCACCACGTTATACATCTTGCATCCAGTATTCATCGGCATTGATTGCCTTGTCATTTGCCTCCAGCATGTCGCGCCTATTGCATGTTTCCTGAAGTTTGGGGCAGGTCATTAGGTGGTCTATGTCCTGTATTGCGCCACAATCACATATTCCTCTTGCACCGTGATCAACCAGTTCGGAGTCTGTTCAGCGACTTCCATGTTGTGTAAGTTAAACGATGTCTAGAGCAGGTTCCTCCCGAAGTTCCATCTCTGGGGCCTGCACCAATTCGTGCCAGCTCTCGATATGGCGACTTTCAGGGTTTGTCTGTTTGAGATTTGTTGTTTGTTTCTCCACGTAAGGAAAGTAATGACAACCTACCATACTGAACACCTGACAAGAAACTTATAACAGCCAAATAGACCTATATATGTCCGGGCATATCTGGCCACCTTTGATTGCGCTTTCTGTGGCAGGTGTGCTATAAAAGCCCTTATCCTACGTTTAATTTGTTGCTGCACTAGTTGATGTTGGCTCCTTCCTCATAGGTCTTCGTTCCTCGCCGTGTCTCACCAGTCTGTACCCATTATCCTCCGTAGATAAGTCATGCAGTCATCAAATTCGGAAGCGATGAGTAATCAGAGTCAGATTTAACATACTAACCAAGCCGCAACTTCACGTCCTCTCTCGTACACCTGAAAGCAGGCTGTGTCACGGCAGACTGGCCACCGACAGAAGAATCGACATTATAATCCCCATAGCGGTTAGCTTACAGAGGTGTCTTGCATTAAACCACAGGCAGGAGGAACCAGGTCCATCTTTTCAACTACGCTATGGCTACTAAAGAAAGGTCATCAATGGCATTCAACTAAGCAGGAGTAGCTTCGAAGATAAAATTATATTATTATACTATTTCTTATCTAAACTTTAAAGTTGAAACTATAAAATAATAAAATATTCTTACCTTATTAACTTTATGTAAGCCAAATGAACGGATATAAACACGTATCTATGATGTGAATGTTATTATCAAGATACGGGAAACTGAATGTTGGTCTACAACGCGATCAGCTGAAATAGGTCGGTCTGGGTAATTGGACTTTGGACAAATCGTCTTTTGGTTCGTTGTAACGCGAGACGATGATTTGATAGTCGTTACTCTGGTGAGATACTTGACGTGAGATTTATTGGTTTAGTGATATACTTACATTGTTAGCTGTTGTTCTGGTGAGATACTTGACTTGAGAGTTGTTGGTCTGGTGAGATACTTGACTTGAGAGTTGTTGGTCTGGTGAGATACTTGACTTGAGAGTTGTTGGTCTGGTGAGATACTTGACTTGAGAGTTGTTGGTCTGGTGAGATACTTGACTTGTTAGCTTTTGGTCTGGTGAGATACTTGACTTGTTAGCTGTTGGTCTGGTTGAGATAATTGACTTGTTAGCTGTTGGTCTGGTGAGATACTTGACTTGTTAGCTGTTGGTCTGGTGAGATACTTGATTTGAGAGTTGTTGGTCTGGTGAGATACTTAGCTTGTTAGCTGTTGGTCTGGTGAGATACTTGACTTGAGAGTTGTTGGTCTGGTGAGATACTTAGCTTGTTAGCTGTTGGTCTGGTGAGATTCTTGACTTGAGAGTTGTTGGTCTGGTGAGATACTTTGCTTGTTAGCTGTTGGTCTGGTGAGATACTTGACTTGAGAGTTGTTGGTCTGGTGAGATACTTGACTTGAGAGTTGTTGGTCTGGTGAGATACTTGACTTATTAGCTGTTGGTCTGGTGAGATACTTGACTTGAGAGTTGTTGGTCTGGTGAGATACTTGACTTGAGAGTTGTTGGTCTGCTGAGATACTTGACTTGAGAGTTGTTGGTCTGGTGAGATACTTGACTTGAGAGTTTTTGGTCTAGTGAGATACTTGACTTGAGAGTTGTTGGTCTGGTGAGATATTTGTTTTGTTAGCTGTTGGTCTGGTGAGATACCTGACATTTTAGCTGTTGGTCTGGGGAGATACTTGACTTGTTAGCTGTTGGTCTGGTGAGATAATTGTTTTGTTAGCTGTTGGTCTGGTGAGATACCTGACATTTTAGCTGTTGGTCTATTGAGATACTTGACTTGAGAGTTGTTGGTCTGGTGGGAAACTTGACTTGAGAGTTGTTGGTCTGGTGGGATACTTGACTTGCGAGTTGTTGGTCTGGTGAGAAACTTGACTTGAGAGTTATTGGTCTGGTGGAATACTTGACATTAGAGTTGTTGGTTTGGTGGGATACTTAAATTTAGAGTTGTTGATCTGGTGGCATTCTTGACTTGAGAGTAGTTATTTTGGTGGGATACTTGATTTGACGGATTCCACCTGGGTTCACTTCAAACATAGACCTACATCATACACTTTCCGCCTACTTCTATTTGGGGCATCGTTTTAAACTGCGGTCATTAGACGATCTTTTTCCTAGTCTCCTATTTCCTTCTTGGCACTTCCTCTTGCCTGAGTCTCTGTGGTTTCAAACTCAGAACATGTTTAGTTAAATTCTTGAGTGTGCTTCTTAAAGTATGTCATCTCTATTGTAGTCACTCTCCGTTTTC